>CM065591.1:333496190-334096190 GCA_033119425.1 Bufotes viridis | reverse complement strand
GACACTACTGTGTGAGGGACAGTGTGGCGGACACTGCTGTGTGGGGGACAGTGTGGCGGACACTACTGTGTGGGGGGCATTGTGGGGGACACTACTGTGCGAGGGGCAGTGTGCGGGGGAGTGTGGCGGACACTACTGTGTAAGGGGCAGTGCGGGGGACACTATTGTGTGAGGGGCAGTATGGCGGACACTACTGTGTGTGGGCAGTGTGGCGGACACTACTGTGTGGGGGCAGTGTGGCGGACACTACTGTGTAAGGGGCAGTGTGGGGAACACTACTGTGTGGGGGCAGTGTGGCGGACACTACTGTGTAAGGGGCAGTGTGGGGGACACTACTGTGCGAGGGGCAGTGTGCGGGGCAGTGTGGCGGACACTACTGTGTAAGGGGCAGTGCGGGGACACTATTGTGTGAGGGGCAGTATGGCGGACACTACTGTGTGTGGGCAGTGTGGCAGACACTACTGTGTAGGGGCAGTGTGGGGAACACTACTGTGTGGGGGCAGTGTGGCGGACACTACTGTGTAAGGGGCAGTGTGGGGAACACTACTGTGTGGGGGCAGTGTGGCGGACACTACTGTGTAAGGGGCAGTGTGGGGGACACTACTGTGTGGGGGCAGTGTGGCGGACACTACTGTGTAAGGGGCAGTGCGGGGGACACTATTGTGTGAGGGGCAGTATGGCGGACACTACTGTGTGTGGGCAGTGTGGCGGACACTACTGTGTGGGGCAGTGTGGGGAACACTACTGTGTGGGGGCAGTGTGGCGGACACTACTGTGTAAGGGGCAGTGTGGGGAACACTACTGTGTGGGGGCAGTGTGGCGGACACTACTGTGTAAGGGGCAGTGTGGGGGACACTACTGTGTGGGGGCAGTGTGGCGGACACTACTGTGTGGGGGCAGTGTGGGGACACTACTGTGTGGGGGCAGTGTGGGGACACTACTGTGTGTGGGCAGTGTGGGGACACTACTGTGTGGGGGCAGTGTGGCGGACACTACTGTGTAAGGGGCAGTGCGGGGGACACTATTGTGTGAGGGGCAGTATGGCGGACACTACTGTGTGTGGACAGTGTGGCGGACACTATGTAGGGGCAGTGTGGCGGACACTACTGTGTAAGGGGCAGTGTGGGGGACACTACTGTGTGGGGGCAGTGTGGCGGACACTACTGTGTGGGGGCAGTGTGGGGACACTACTGTGTGGGGGCAGTGTGGGGACACTACTGTGTGGGGGCAGTGTGGGGAACACTACTGTGTGGGGGCAGTGTGGCCGACACTACTGTGTGGGGGCAGTGTGGGGGACACTATTGTGTGGGGGCAGTGTGGGGACACTACTGTGTGAGGAACAGTGTGGCGGACACTGCTGTGTGGGGGCACTACTGTGTTGGGGACACTAGTGTGTGGGGAAATTACTATATGGGGGCAGCGTGAGAGGCGTTGCTATTGGGGAGGCATTGTAGGGGCAATTCTATTATTTCTGGGGATAATAATAGGGTATTATTATTACTGGGGGCAATCTAGGAGACATTATAACCTCTGTAGACACTATAGGGACATTTGGGGTCATTTATCAACCTGGTGTACAGTAGAACTGGCTTAGTTGCCCCAGCAGCCAATCAGATTCCACCTTTCATATTTGACAGCTCTTTAGGAAATCCAGTTCTACTTTACACCAATTTGATAAATGACCCCAATTATGTCTATTAGGAGGTTGATGGAAAAACTGAGAAATCTAACGTGTCTGTGTTACTAACTCTGCAGAGACGAAATGCGACTGAAATAATGTGTCTTGGCGGTCTGGGTCTAACGAAGGAGAAGAGGAAAGAGAAGGTCTACATGACAGGAGATGTCCCTGATGTAAGAGGTATGTGCCCAAGTAATGGGGGGGGTGCCAGAGAAAGAACCCGCCCCGGGTGCCAAAAACCCTGGGCACGCCACTGGGTACAGTGTTTATATCTATGTCAGAATAGGGTATTATAAAGGTTGCAGGAGTAAACCGGGCAATTGTACAACTATAAATGCCTTATACCCACAGACCAGGAATATATCTTCTGGGACTGCAACCACCATACTATTAAACAACTGAGTTATCAATTTGGCCAGTAGGACTCCTTCTGCCAGTTTTCATACCTTTTCCTGACCCTTTGAAGAGTTAGAGGTTATTCCAGTAATTAAATCAACTAAGGTACAGTTGTTGCAGGCCAGATTCTTACCCTTTACAGGATCTATCCCACACACTGCACCAGGCTTAGGGTTAGAATCATTGTAGCCGAATTTGTCAAGAGGACTAAAAGACATACCTTTTGACTGTATTTGCAAACAATAACAGTATGTCCAACTTGGAAAGCATGACACATTGCACCACATGTTCTCGTTCCAGGGGGTAGAGCTATAATCAACTGGTGTTCCTGATCTGTTTACCATGAGCCAGGGGGGCTCAGCCCATCCTGCAACAGGTAACATCCCTGTCTCTAGTTTTAGACTTAACCTGCTTCATGCCTGAGAAAAAGATAGTAGAGTTGGCCAGTTCAGTCAATTCAGAAAAACTGAGGGGCACGGCGAAATAGGGCATACTGGCTGAACTCGCAGGACTGTGAGTACAGATCCAACAGTCCCTCAATTTTTCAATGTCTTTCAGTCCTTCAAACAGCACCTGATGGTTCCTTATCAAAGCATTGTCCCATTCACTATTCAGTGGACGAACACTGCTGACACGCTCAAGGTCAGAGCTACTGTCAGCAGAAGGACCTTCATCCTGTGGTTCAAAGACTTTCTTGCAGTGAGAAACGTGTATCCAGTTGGGTTTTCCTTCAACGTTTACAGCGGTCACCTTGCATAACTTCCCTCATCACTTCACCTGTGAAATGAGAACCTCTATCTGACTTGATAACCTCAGGAACACCATACCTGCATATCAGTTTACTGACCAGGTTCTTTGCCATATTCTTGGCATTGGATTTGGCTATTGGAAAGGCTTTTGGCCAACCCGAAAAGAGATCAACACACACAAGAACAAACTGATACATACCTAAATTTGGTAGTTGTATGTAGTCTATCTGCAGTCTGGCCTGGGGGTGTGCTTGCTTGGAGTCTTCACCACTTGACCGGGGTTATTAAGTGCACAGACCATATAGCCTTGTGTGAATCGAGCAGCTACTGTAAAAAACCCTGGAGCAACCCATCCTGTATTAACCACACTTACTATGGCACCTTTTGATAGGTGAGTGGGCCTGTGGGCCTCCTGATCCATAGCTGGGTACTGAGGGCTGGTAGACAAATTTTGTCCTTCTTTTTCTATACTCCTTGGTCATCTGGCCTAGCCCCCTGTTTAGTCCATAGTTCTTTTTCTTCAGGTGAGGCCTGTTCAAACAACTTAATTAAAACATTTTTAGATATATCCACAGGCTTTAAGGCTCTTACCAGGGTGGTGTCAGCATTTAGTGGCTGGAGCACAGCTTGTTTGGTCGCCTTGTCAGCTCTGTCATTGCCTTTGGTCTCTACCGTAGTACACCTTGTGTGAGCCTTTACCTTTACAATAGCAACAGTAAAAAGTTCATCAGTTCAAGCACAGAGTCTTTGTTTTTAATGGGCTGACCTGCAGAAGTTAGAAAGTCTCTAGCCCGCCATATGGGTCCATAGTCATGTGCAATACTAAAACCATACCTTGAATCCGTATAGATGTTCACCTTCTTCCCCTCAGCTAATTTACATGCCTCAGTGAGTGCATTTAGCTCCGTCTCCTGCGCAGACATGTGCCGAGGGAGTGGTTCAGCAATCGCTCAGGGAGACCAGCTACAAAAAACACCGCGGAGCCTCACTAAAGAGTCTCAACACAGCAATCCGAAGTGCACAGCTTCCTGGGAAACAGGAATATGCAAAATAAATGTGGAGTGAGGCTCCGTGGTGTTTTTTGTAGCTGGTTTCCCTGAGATCAGCTATTGTGTTTGAGTAGTCTCCGAGGCATTGCTCCCGGTTAGCCAGAATCCTACTCCGCACTGATGAGGGGCAACACCCCGAAACAGCTGTCTGTGGATGGATAACTGGCTTAGGTTTTCCCCGTCACATCCTTAAAGCTTGTAAAAAAGCGGGATCTTGACATAGGGGCCACCTAATATGGTGGATTTGGTGATCTCTGTAATGGAGACACCCCTTTGCTCGGTTTTCCTTCCTTTGAGGGATATCTGGCTTTCATTGTGTTGTAGACCCATAACTGGGGCTCCACATTTATTTTGCATATTCCGGTTTCCCAGGGAGCTGTGCACTTCGGATTGCTGTGTTGAGACTCTTAAGTGAGGCTCCGCTGTGTTTTTTGTAGCTGGTCTCCCTGAGATCAGCTATTGTTGTGTTTGAGTAGTCTCCGAGGCACTGCTCCCGGTTAGGATGACAGGATTCAAAGTTTGAGTATATGCAAATTATTTACAGCTACTTCTGTAAGACAGAATGGATCAGAGGGTAAACAATCATACATGGGTTGCATCAACATAGAGGCATGTCTGATCCATAGGCGACAATATGACACAAGTCCTAAGAAAACTCTAAGGGACTGCACCCCTCTGGGAAATTGTATTTTCTCCACTGCCTTTTACCTTTCTGGGTCAGGTGCCGAACACCATGTGACAAGCAATGTCCCAGAAAGACAACTCTGTCCTGGCAGAATTGTAGTTTGTCTTTTGAAACTTTACACCCATCCTGGTATAGGAAAATAAACAGTAACATTGAATCCTCCTTACTGATATCTAGATCCTCTGCACACAAGAGCAGATCATCTACATACTGAAGGAGTATAACTGATTCAGGAGGTATCCAATTAGTGAGAACGGATTGCAAAGCCTGTGTATACATGGTGGGTGAATTATGTGCACCTTGGGGCAAAGCAGTCCAGGTATATTGATTACCCCTAAATATAAATGCAAATAAATACTGACATTCAGAATGTAATGGGACACTGAAAAAGGCATTTGCTATATCAATCACTGTGAAACATACAGCTGTAGATGGGACTTGTGATAACAAAGTGTGTGGATTTGGGACTATAGGGGTTTGCGAAACTGTTACTTTGTTCACTTCCCGGAGGTCATGAAAGATTCTATAGCTAACGGGTTGTCCCTTTAGTGGCTTCTTCTTTACTGGAAACAAAGGGGTATTTGCAGGGGACACAATTTTTTTCAATACCCCTGCTTGAAGAAAAGCATCTATCCAGGGGTCAAGTCCTGGGAAAAAAAGTGTGGGAACTCACCCAAGTGCCTCCGCATGATGTCACAGCGCGCGGCGTTCGCAAAGGGCAGAGGAGGTCGGCTGGAGCAAGTACTGTATTTTTTGCCCTATTAGACGCACCGGCCCATAAGACGCACCTAGGTTTTAGAGGGGGACAATAAGAAAAAAATATTTTTCATTACACCTCAGGTCAGACCACCAATCAGACCCCCAATGTTAATCAGACCTCAGCTAACAGCCCCAATAAGATCCCCAATGTTAATAAGACCCCAATAAGACCTCAGATCAGACCCCAATATGAATGACCCCCAATCAGACCTCAGATAATAGCCCCATGCCTCATAGCAGCCCCCAGTAGCCTCATAGCAGCCCCCAGTGCCTCTCCATCAGCCCCCTGTGCCTATCATCAGCCCCCTGTGCCTCTCATCAGCCCCCAGTGCCTCTCATCAGCCACAAGTACCTCTCATCATCCCCAGTACCTCTCATCAGCCCCCAGTACCTCTCATCAGCCCCCAGTGCCTCTCATCAGCCCCCTGCGCCTCTCATCAGCCCCCAGTACTTCTCATCAGCCCCCCAGTACCTCTCATCAGCCCCCCAGTACCTCTCATCAGCCCCCCAGCGCCTCTCATCAGCCCCCCTGCGCCTCTCATCAGCCTCCAGTGCCTCTCATCAGCCACCAGTACCTCTCATTAGCCCCCCAGTGCCTCTATATCAGCCCCCAGTGCCTCTCATCAACCCCCAGTGCCTCTCATCCGCCCCCAGTACCTCTCATCAGCCCCAGTGCCTCTCATCAGCCCCCAGTACTTCTCATCAGCCCCCAGTGCCTCTATATCAGCCCCCAGCAGATCTCATCAGCCCCCAGTGCCTCTACATTAGCCCCCAGTGCCTCTCATCAGCCCCCAGTACCTCTTATCAGCCCCCAGCAGATCTCATCAGCCCCCAGTGCCTCTACATTAGCCCCCAGTGCCTCTCATCAGCCCCCAGTACCTCTCATTAGCCCCCAGTGCCTCTATATCAGCCCCCAGCAGATCTCATCAGCCCCCAGTGCCTCTCATCAACCCCCAGTGCCTCTTATCAGCCCCCAGTACCTCTCATCAGCCCCCAGTGCCTCTCATCAGCCCCCAGTGCCTCTCATCAGCCCCCAGTGCCTCTATATCAGCCCCCAGCAGATCTCATCAGCCCCCAGTGCCTCTACATTAGCCCCCAGTGCCTCTCATCAGCCCCCAGTACCTCTCATCAGCCCCCAGTGCCTCTACATTAGCCCCCAGTGCCTCTCATCAGCCCCCAGTACCTCACATCAGCCCCCCAGTGCCTATATATCATCCCCCAGCAGATCTCATCAGCCCCAGTGCCTCTAATCAGCCCCCAGTGCCTCTAATCTGCCCCTAGTGCCCCTAATCAGCCCCCAGTGCCTCTAATCTGCCCCTAGTGTCTCTAATCTGCCCCTAGTGCCTCTTATCAGCCCCCAGCAGATCTCATCAGCCCCCAGAGCCTCTTACCAGCCCCCAGGGCCCCATTAACTAGCGCCCAGTGCCCCATCCACCAGCCCCCAGTGCCCCATCCACCAGCCTCCAGTCAGTGCCTCTCTATTCAGCCCATAAAATGAAAAAAAACAAAACACTTACCTCTCCTGCTCCTGGACGCAGACGCTCCTCTTCTACTGCTGTCGGCTGTGAAGGCTGCGCACGGAGTGACGTCACAGAGCGACTCACTCCTGTGCGCAGCCTTCACAGCCGACAGCCAAGGACCAGAAAGCGCTTCCTGGTCCTTTCGCCCTGAAAGGGAACGGCGTTCCTGCCATGAAAAAAGTGCAGGAACGCCGTTCCCACGCGTTCCCCCTCGACTCGACTCCTGCATCTATCTGACTAGCCACGACCATCTCCTGTGCATGACTAAGAGGATACTGGTAAACCAGGCGAGGCTGGCAAACAGGCTTAAGATGGACTACTACTGGGGTCACTGGCATCCTCCCTATAACTAGCTGGTCGGTTGTACTCTGTGGTGCTTCTGGAGTTGCCAGTTTTCTACTTTAAGCTAAGTCTTGTCTTTCCTTATTGTATTGTGTTTGTTATATTCCCTGTTTGTATCTGAGCCTGAGACAGAGACTTCCATTCGTCCAGCTGGGGAGAAATGGGTTGTCTCTGGTCCTTGCCTTATTCCAGGGCAATATAGGGAAATAAGGGCCTAGGTATCCAGCATATGAATATTACTACCTTGAAGTCTATTCATATTGTTAGGTAGTTAGGGGCCCGGATTAGGGTTGTTTAGGAGGTGACCTGTTCCTTCCCTAGTTTCCAGGCCCAGTTACTGTTCCACTTCCCTCCTGTGTTCAGTGTGGAGTTTTTCCCCCACACTGATCGTGACGGGTATTGACTACGGGTCAAAACAGGATATATTCCTGCTGGTCTGATTTTGGGTGCTCCACAGACTCTTTAAGTCCCTGTCCAGTCAGGGTTCTATGTTCCACAGACCCTACACGTCCACCCTTGGGGACCAAACGTGTTCTCTGTGTGCCAAAGGAGGTACATTGGGGTAAGGAGGGGGTCTGTGGTTATTGTCAAACTTTTTGCCCATATAGTCAGTCTCCTGTTTTAATTTATATAACAGTCTTCCTTTGATTACTTCTCCTCTCCATCGCTCTGTCTCTGTATCACGTGCGACCTTAATCCAGACATCAACCGTTTCTTCACATCCATTATCTTTAATTCATCCACCAGAAGTTCACTTGAACTTTTCCCACGCCTCCAAATCCAAGTTTCCATGTTTCATACCTGCCTTTGGCAACACCTTATCAACATTCTTTAACCCATCTTTTCCTCCCCTTTCTTCAACTAAGGTTTTTGCTGTCTTTTAACCCTCTGAGACATTAAAGATATTTCCCATGACTATTATATCTTGTTATCTTTACTATTTACCAAGAAAACAAATCCAGACGTCTATTGTTCCTCCAGTCTACTTCCTTAAGAATTTCCTCACTACTCGTTAGTGTATTTTCTTATTATAGACTTATAATTATTCCCAGGGCCTACCACCCATTCATAGGGTTCCTAATCCCTCTCTAAGACTACTTTCACACTTGTGCTTTCCCTTTCTGCTATTGAAATCCATCATAGGATCTCAATAGCGGGGGGAAAACGCTTCTGTTTTGTCCCCATTCATTGTCAATGGGGACAAAACTGAACTGAACCAAATGGAGTGCACCAGAA
The DNA here is from genome assembly GCA_033119425.1 of Bufotes viridis. NCBI lineage: Eukaryota > Metazoa > Chordata > Amphibia > Anura > Bufonidae > Bufotes > Bufotes viridis. The sequence goes on along the minus strand of CM065591.1, from coordinate 334,087,776 downwards.
TTAATTCCATTCCATTTGCTTGCGTCCCTATCGTGGACAGAATAACACTACAAGCAGCGTTTTTCTGTCAGCGATGTGGTGCGGAGCAAGACGGAGCCGTACTGACACAAAATGTAAGTCAATGGGGAAGGATCAGTTTTCTCTGACACAATAGAAAACTGATCCGTCCCCCTATTGACTTTCAATGGAGTTCATGACGGATCCGTCTTGGCTATGTTAAAGATAATACAACTGGATCCGTTCATAACGGATGAGATGGTTGTATTATCAGTAACGGAAGCGTTTTTGCTGAACCCTGCTGGATCCAGCAAAAACGCTGGTGTAAAAGTAGCCTAAATCATGCTTAAAGTGGTTATCCGTCTGAACTCGGACATATCCCCTTCTTCACCCAGGCAGCCCCTCTGAGATGAGCATCAGAGCATGCTTAATTTACTTTTATTTTTTGCTGGGTTTTTTCCGCTCCCTGCTTTCCCAGAGCCATAACTTTTTTATTTTTCGGTTCACATAGCCATATAAGGGCTTTTTTTTTGCGGGACAAGTTGTACTTTCCAACACCACCATTTAATATTGAATATGATGTAGTGGGAAGCGGGAAAAAAATTGCAAATGGGGTGAAATTGCAAAAAAAAAAAAGCAATTCCACCACAGTTTTGCGGGTTTTTAAATTCCAACGTTCGATGTGCAATAAAACTGACCGGTTACTTTTATTCTACAGGTCAGTATAAATCCGGCGAAACCCTATATGTATAGGTTTTCTTGCGTTTTGATTCAAAAGTGGTAAAAAGAATCAGTTGTACTTTTTTGTTGCCATGTTTTGACCCCTATAACTTTTTTGTAATTATATGTACGGAGCTGTAAGGGGGCTCATTTTTTGCGTCATAATCCTATCTTTTTATTGATACCATTCTTGGGTGTGTATGACTTTTTGATCACCTTTTATTTAATTTTTTGTGGAAAAGGAAGCAACCAAAATTGGCGAATCCGCTATTTGGAAGCTTTTTTCCATTTCGCTGTTATTCGTATGGGGAATATTTTTTAATTTTTTAATAGTATGGGTGTTTTCGCGCATTGCGACACCCATGATGTGTATTTTTTTAATTTTTTTATTCTTTTTATTTTTATTTTGGCAAAAGGAGGGCAATTTGAACTTTTATGTTTTTTTGTTTTTTTTTTAACTTTTTTCTTTCACACTTTTATATAGTTCCCATAGGGAACAATAACATACAATCATCTGATTGCGATTATCATACATTCCAAGGAAAATCTCATATTTCCTATGGAGCCTATTACAGGCAAGGCTCCATAGGAAATACTACAGAGCAGTCTGGGTTTTATTCATATAAACCCAGGCTACTACAGGCGCACTCCGGCTCCTCTGATTGCCACACGGGGAAGCCGGAGTGCAAACCGGAACGAAAGTAAAACTTTTGGGTTGTGCGCACTTAGATGCCATGGTCAGGATTGACCACGACATCTGAAGGGTTAAAAGTCCGCGATCGGCATCGCTGCCGGTTGCGGACATTAGCCGCTGGTGTCTGCTACAAGAACCATGTGGACACCCGCGGCTAAGGCGCCCGCATGAAGCCATAATTCCAATGAATATTCTTTAGCATTTCCTATGTTAAGATATATAACAGGATGGCTGAAGGGTAATACCTAAGGCCAATCCCAGTCCCATATAATCACTCTACACTCTGAGCACAGAAGAGGAGAATGCAGTGACTGACACAAAAACACTGACTACTGCAAATTACACCACCATAACTTTAACCTCTTAAGGACACATGATGTACCCGTACGTTCTGTGTCCTGTCCCTAAAGATGGCGCCTGCTCCTGCTTCATACGGGCGCATTAGCGGTGGGTGTCCGCATGTTTCTTGTAGCAGACACCCGCGGCTAATGTCCGAGAATATATGTATATAACACTCTACACTCTGAACACAGAAGAGGAGAATGCAGTGTCTGACACAAAAACATTGACTACTGCAAATCATACCACCATAACTTTAATTGAAGAAATTAAATAAGTAAATTAAGCATGTACACAGCTTAGATATATAGCTACCGATATTGTGTACTATATACACAAGGTGAGCACTAGATGGCGCTCTGATGTCACATTAAAGGTAACCTGTCATCAACTTTATGCTGACCTCACTGAGGGCAGTATAAAGTAGTGACAGAAATGCTGATATCAGCGGTGTGTCACACATCAGCTAAAAGTTAGTAGTTGCCGAGAACCACCGTCATATTATTGCAGCCCAGGCCTTGAAAAGAGTCAAATCTACCTGAGAAGAGTCATGGTTATTCATAATCTCCTGCTCTCTCCAACCATCTGCAAATGATTGGCAGGTTTCTACCTAGTTTTCTACCTTTCTCTCTAGGAGAGAACTGACAATCATCAGCAGATGGGTGAGAGCAGGAGATTATCAATAACCATAACCATGAATAACCCCTCTCCGTCTCTGCCTCTTATAAAGAGCAGTGGCTGCTGGGGCTCGGTGTGCCTCCGCACAGTACAGGATTAATATGCACAGTGATGTCACATACAGTATAGCCAGGGTTAATGCAATGTGACATCACAGTACAGGGTTAATATGCACTGTGACATCACAGTACAGGGTTAATATGCACTGTGACATCTCAGTATAGCCAGGGTTAATGCAAAGTGTTAATATACACTGTGAATATAAGCCCTGTACTGTGTTGCATATTAACCCTTTACTGTGATGTCACTGCATATTATAGGGGTACTTCGGGATTGGAAAATAAATCCCCTATCCAAAGGATAGGAGATAAGTGTTTGATCAGGGGGGTCCGGCCGATGGGATCCCCCACGATCTCCTGTATGGTACTCCGGATCTCCTTGTGCACGGAGCAGTGGTCAACACTCCCCCTCTATGTATCTATTGGAGAGCCACCGATACAGCCCCACGATCAGACATCTTATCTCCTATCCTGTGGATAGAGAATAAGATGTGGGGAAGAAACTGAGTTATTTATTTATTTAAGGTATTTGAAAAATGTTGCACTTTGTACCTGTTCTGTTCCATGCACTGTTGAGGCAGTATGCTATGTTACATTTTTCTATGTTTTACTGTTTGCATGTTCATCCAAAGAAAGGTGATTTATTCTTAAAATAGTTACATATTAACATATTAATACATATTAATTGCCATGTTAAATACACACATATGTTGTAAGAGTATTTATTTTCCCTTAAAACAATGCTGACAAATGTATTACACATTTAATAGACAGACTAAGGGTACTTTCACACTTGCGGCAGGACGGATCCGTCCTGCCGCAAGTGGCCGTGCACTGCCGTGCTGCCGCTCCGTCCCCATTGACTATAATAAGGCGGGGGGGCGGAGCTACGGCGCAGCGCGGCTGCGCACGGCAAAGTCCACCGGACTGAAAAGTCGGACATTCAGGACTTTTATTCCGGCGATCTCCGGCCGCGCACTGCCGTGCTGCGCCGTAGCTCCCCGCCCCATTATAGTCAATGGGGACGGAGCGGCAGCACGACAGTGCACGGCCACTTGCGGCAGGACTGATCCGGCAGACTGAATAGCCTGCCGGATCCGTCCTGCTGCAAGTGTGAAAGTACCCTAAGGATACTATACCAAGTGTTTTTGTTTGTAGTTGATCTTTATTATCGCTTGCATATCTTGTGTTTGTGGGGGCCTCATGTTCGAGTTTCGCCTAAGGCCTCACAAAGTCTAGCCTCTTAAGGACGAAGGGCATACATGTACGCCCTTCGTCCGCACTTTAAAGATGGGGCCCGCTCCCGCACGGAGCGGGCGCATGAGCTGCGGGTAAACGCTTGATTCATCAAGCTGACACCCGCAGCTCATGTCCGTGACCGGCAGCGATGCCGATCGTGGACATTTAACCCCTCAGATGCCGTGGTCAATCCTGACCATGGCATCTGATCGCGCAAAAACCGAAAGTGTCACTTTCGGTTTGTGCTCCGGCTCCCCTGATGGCCACAAGGGGAGCCGAGCATGCATGTAGTAGCCTAGGTCTCTGTGAATGAAACCTAGGTTACTACATAGTATTCCTATGGAGCCTATGACTGTAATAAGCTCCATAGGAAATATGCGATTTTTTCATATATTCCAATGCTATTGCATTGGAATATATGAGAATAGCAATCTGATGATGGCATCTTATAGTTCCCTATGGGAACTATAAGAAAGTGGTAAAAAAAAAAAAAAAAAAGTTTAAAAAATAAAAATAAAATAAAAAAAATATAAAAATTCAAATCACCACCCTTTCCCCAAAATGAAAATAAAATAAATAAAAAAATAAAAAAATTACACATAATGGGTGTCGCAATGTGCGAAAACGCCCATACTATAATAATATTAAAAAATATTCACCATACGGTAAACATAAAAACGGAAAAAAAGCGTCCAAATGGCTAATTCGCCATTTTTGGACGCTTAATTTCCTAAAAAAAAATGAATAAAAAGTGATCAAAACATCATACGCACCCCATAATGGTATCAATTAAAAGTTCAGATTGCCCCGCAAAAAATGAGCCCCTACACTGCTCCGTACGCATAATTACAAAAAAGTTATAGGGGTCAAAACATGGCGACAAAAAAATAAAATAAAAAAAATTCCTACTTTTAATTTTTTTCAAAACGCAAGAAAAACTATACATATTAGGTATTGCTATGTTAGCGGAAATATAAAAATGTTATGGCTTTTGGAAGGCAGGGAGCGCAAAACAAAAACGCAAAAATCCCAAAACCCCCGGTCCTTAAGGGACTAGAGCCGCCTCTGGGTATTTGATTCGCTCATCTCTAGTCTACATTTCTGCAACTGCGATATCTGATAAAACAAAACAAGACAAATAAGGCTACTTTCACACTTGAATTTTTGCCTGATCCGGCAGGGATCAGCAAAAAGGCTTCAGTTACTGATAATACAGCAGTCTGTATCCGTTATGAACGGATCCGGTTGTATTATCTTTAACATAGCCAAGGCGGCCCATCATGAACACTACTGAAAGTCAACGGGGGAAGGATCCGTTTTCTATTGTGTCTGAGAAAACTGATCTGTTTTGCTCCTTTTACTGTGGCTTGCTCTCCGGTATGGGAAGGCAACCAAACAGAACGGAATGCATTTTGGAGCATTCCGCTCTGTTTAGTTCAGTTTTGTCCCCATTGACAATGAAAGCGTTTTTCTCTGGTATTGAGATCCTATGATGGATCGCAATACCGGAAAATGTAAACACAGGTGTGAAAGTAGCCTTCGGAGATTGTTACATTTTGTTGGTTTTTCCCTTCTTTTTTTTGGGAGGGGGATTCTGTTTAGTTTTTATTTAGGGAGCGGCTTCCTATAAATGAAAAGAGAAAGTGAAAATCTCACCAGTTGGAAAACGACCTTGATTCTTGTACGGCAAGCAGATAACGTCATCCTCATATTACAATCATATCTGGAAGCTCAGAGATCTGTGTCTATATAAGGTGGGGTAGGTGTATGAAAGCGAACAACATTATGGATCTTGGGAAGAAGATAACACTTTACTTTATACCTTGTCTTCTTTTATTTTATTTTATTTTTGTTTCTCCTCTCTTTTTGCCCATTCATGCACTCCCCCTCTTACTCTCTCCTCCACCCTCTCTCTAACTCTCTTTATTTTTCTTCCCTCACTGTCTCTGTAAACCTCTTTATGTCCCCTTCTTTCCTTTTATTCCTCTTATTTTTTGTCCTCTTTTTCCCTCGGCCGCATCTCTCTTTTTCTGTTTCTTTCCCACTTCCTATTTTTGACTCCCTACACTCCCTCTCTCTCTCTGCCTAACTCTGTCTATGTACAACAGACTCATTTCTGTTTTAGATATATTAATTTATTATAACTTATAAGCATAGCCTATAAATGACTTTTATAGAATTAAACTGCCACACAGTCCCATCACCATATAACTGGGAATGTTACTAATCATAAAGGGCGTCTATCAGTAGATTTGCACCTAAGTAACTGGCTGACCTGTTATATGTGCGCTTGGCAGCTAAAGGCATCTGTGTTGGTCTCATGTTCATGTCTGCCCGCACTGCTGCCAAAAACAATGTTTTAATACATGGTAAATGGGCTACTAGCAGTGGCATAACGCCAATATAGACAGACCTGCGGCCCTGCCCCCTATGTGTACTCTGCACAAGACAGTTTATTTATGTCATGGGGTATTGAGGCAGGCCGTCCACTTGTGTCCCAGCAGTGCCCCCCAGCGCGACCACTCCCGGTCTAACCTCTCTCGGGCTGCAGCATCCCAGGCAATGCGTCTGCTGGCCAATTTCACACTGGCCAATCAACATTTAGCAGCGCAAAGATCCTTCTGCTGATTGGCCAGTGTATCACTGGCACGCAGCAGGAACAGCAGGCTCAAGAACACTCTCAAGTCATCAGCGACAGCCAGTGAGTGCAGCGCAGCCCCCCTTTCCCGGCCCAGACTGAAGGACCGCTCCGGACCCGGGTCACTGACTGTACACGGTGAACACAGAACCCAGCCAGAATAAACACCATGCCATGCCACATAAGAGTGTCACTTTTAATAAAAAAGTTCATATATAGTTCTGGTTGGATGTATATTGATATTTTTGATGTGGGGAGGGCAGCAGCAAGCAGTGAGTTTTTTTTTTTTTTTTTTTGGGGGGGGGGGGGGGCTGTAGGCTAATAGAGGACCCGCTGGGACCCACACCTATATCGAGAACAGAGCCCCGCAAGGTGGTGGCTAGAGGACTCCAGTCTGGTCATCACCAAGCCGGCTCCCCATAGAAGTTAATGGGAGCGCACCGCGCATGACTGGCCACCGCTCCCTTTAACTTTTATGGGCTCGACGGAGATAGCAGAGCCAGCGCTCAGCAATTTTCGCCGGGCCCATCAGCTACACTATATCACTATCTAACCTACACTGACTATCTCCCGCTAACTATCTGTATTATATATATGAGCTAACTAACTATCTAATGTAATGACAGAGGAAAGCACAGAGCACAGCAATGACACTGCTGTCTCTCTCAGATCTGCAAAAAAACTGCAGAAAATGGCTGCTGGGGAGGTTCTTATATAGTAAGGGGTAGGCAACTTTCCTATTGGTTGCTAGGGATATTGCTAAGCTCAGACAAAGACATTGCAGCCTTCTCATTGGCCCACAAGCAAAAAACAGGGAGGGATCGTGGGTTCAGAGGAAAAAAATCTAGAATATTCGCGAATACGAATATATAGCACTATATTCTAAATCTTCACAAATTCTCGAAGTGGCGATATTCGCAATAAAAATCAGCAATTCGAATATTCACACCCAACACTACTGCTTAGCCTACATGCACACGGCAGTGGTTTTTTGCGGCCTCCGTTCAGTTTTTTTTGCGGATTCGATGGTTTCCCATTTGTTTCTATGGATCCGTTAAAAATGCGGATGCCTCTTCCGTTGCCTGTCCGCGTCCGCAATTCATGACCGCAATAAAAATATGGCATGTCCTATTCTTGTCCGCAAAAAAACGGTTTGCGGACCCATAGAAGTCAATGGGTCCGCAAAAAATGTGGATGACCAACGGAAGCCATCCGTTTGTCATCCGCATCCGTTTTTTTTAGGGTGGTTGCTTGGAAACCAGGGCACTTGTACAGGTACTTTAAGAAACTGGTTCAAGCCTTCCGTTTTTTTTTTTTTTTTTGCGGATACGCAAAAAAAACAGAAGACACACGGAAACACAACCTACAAAATTTGCAGACACACGGAACGGATGTGGATGTGAAAAAAAGGAAGACGGATCCGCGATTTGCGGACAGCAAAAAACTACTGTCGTGCGCATGTAGCCTTAATCTATATTCAAAACTCCATCCAGAAGTTCCCATTGACTTCAATTTAAAGACCTCAATCATGTGCACACCTTGTACTAATGGTTGAGGTTTTTTTCAGTAGCTGATTTGTAAAATGGTTACATGTTACTTCTTAAAAGAAGATTAGTGGATTCCATAGAAGTCCATGGGATTCTGTTTAGTGTTCATTTAGGGAACGGTTTCCTGTAAATGAAAAGAGAAAGTGAAAGTCTCACTAGTTGGAAAACAACCTTGATACTTGTATGGCAAATAGATAACGTCATCCTCATGTTACAATCATATCTGGAAGCTCAGAGATCTGTGTCTTTATCAGGTGGGGTAGGTGAATGAAGGCAAAAGACATTATGGATCTTGGGAAGAAGGTAACACTTTACTTTACACCTCGTCGTCTTCTTTTATTTTATTTTATCTTTGTTTCTCCTCTCTTTTTTCCCTTTCATGCACTCCCCCTCTTACTTTCTCCTCCACTCTCTCTATTTTTCTTCCCTCACTGTCTCTGTAAACCTCTTTATGTCCTCTTCTTTCCTTTTATTCCTTTTATTTTTTGTCCTCCTTCTCTCGCCTGCATCTCTCTTTTTCTGTTTCTTTCCCTCTCCCTGTTTCTGACTCCCTACACTCCCCCTCTCTCTCTGCCTAACTCTGTCTACACCCTATGTACAACAGACTCATTTTTGTTTTAGATATATTAAAGGGATTCTGTCATCTGGATTTTAGTAACAGAACTTTTCACATCAACACATCAGTCTCCTCGATTTGTTTTAAAATATACTAGTATTACTGTCATTTGTCTTGTTATGTAAAAAAATGCTTTTATACATATGCTAATTACCTTAGTAAGGAGCCCAAGGGGCTGTCCCTCTGGCCGTTGGAGCCCAGCCGCGCCCAATCTCTTAGAGCCAAGCACCGCCCCAATGCAAATTAATCACTCCTCTCATCGCTGACGTAGTGTGTGTGGTGCGTCATAATCTCGCGTATGCTCCCTGAATCCACTTGTCAGCGCCTGCGCAGTGTCCTGGCAGCGGCCTTGCGCGAGATTACAGCGCACCACACACATTACGTCAGCGATGAGAGGAGTGAATAATTAGCAGTGGGGTGGTGCTTGGCTCTAAGAGATTGGGTGCGGCTGGGTTCCAACGGCCAGAAAGACAGCCCCTTGGGCTCCTTACTGAGGTAATTGGCATATAAATAAAAGCGATTTTTTTTAAATAAATGACAAGACAAATGGCAGTAATACCAGTATATTTTAATACAAATCAAGGAGACTGATGTGTTGATGTGAAAAGCTCTGTTACTAAAATCCAGACGACAGAATCCTTTTAATTTATTATAACTTATAAGCATAGCCTATAAATGACTTTTATAGAATTAAACTGCCACACAGTCCCATCACCATATAACTGGGAATGTTACTAATCATAAAGGGCGTCTATCAGTAGATTTGTACCTAAGTAACTGGCTGACCTGTTAAATGTGCGCTTGGCAGCTAAAGGCATCTGTGTTGGTCTCATGTTCATTTCTACCCGCATTGCTGCGAAAAACACTGTTTTAATACATGTAAATGAGCTACTAGGATTAGGTCTTCCCCTGTCACATCCTTAAAGTGGTTGTCTCATCATGGACAATGGGGGCATATTGCTAGGATATACTCCCATTGTCTTATAGGTGCTGGTCCCAGCGGTGGGACCCGCACCTATATCGAGAACGAAGCCACGCAAGGTGGTGGCTAGACGGCTCCAGTCTGGCCACCACCAAGCAGGCTCCCCATAGAAGTGAATGGGAGCGCACCGCGCATGACTGGCTCCCACTTCCATTCACTTCTATGGGCTCAACGAAAATAGCCGAGCCAGCGTACGGCTATTTTCGCCAGGCCCATAGAAAATGAATGGAGGACGGCTGTGGATGCGCAGTGCACCCTCCTTCACTTACGGGGGTTTCCGTTCTCTATATATGTGCGGGTTCCAGCGGTGGGACCTGCACCTATAAGATAATGGGGGCATATCCTAGCTATATGCCCCCATTGTCTGTCATGAGACAACACCTTTAAGGCTCATAAAAGAGCTTGATCTTGACATAGAGGCCACTTAATATGGTGGATCTAGTAATCTTTATAATGGGGACATCCCTTTGCTTTCACTCTGTTAAAAACTGGGGCTCGATGGTTATTTTGCAAGCTTACCTGGAGGCTCAGAGATCAATGGTGTGAATATTCAGTACAGCAGTTCTAGAAAGTAAAAATGATAATGTAAACTGGAAGGAAAGTAACTAGTGTGCTCAACTTAAAGACCCAGCGGTATTTACAGCTCACACTACCCCACTAAGTCTGTATATGCTCCCATTAAAATGGCGGTCCAACCCTTAGCTATGAAAATGAAAAATTTACTTTTCTTTTCTTTTTTTTTACAAAAGCAGATCAGACCTTACACATTTTCTCCACAATCTGGCAACACCCCCATATGTGGTCATAAAGTGCTGTATGGGCACACAGCTGGTCTCAGAAGGGAATAAGCACCATGTGCATTTAAAGCCTGATTTGGTGATTTATACAGCACTGGCTGAAAACTGCAGAGGCTTTGAGGTAAAATAAAAAAAATTCCCCCAAAAATGACCCCATTTTTAAACCCCCACGCCTCATAGAAGTTACCAGTGAGCATTTAGACCCCACAGCTGTTTTGCAAAAATTTACAGCAGATGGTGCAAGGTAAAAACTACAAAATTTATAATGCCCAATATGCTGTGCCTAGCATATGACAGTGTGAAAAGTCAGCCCTCTTATTATGCTGCACTTCCTGGTTTTATAAATACCATACATGTGGCCATAATCTTTTGCCTGGACATACATCAGAGCTCAGGAATAAAAGAGCAGCATGTGTTCTGGGTTTCTAGATAGACGGAAACTCACATCTGGGACAGAGAGGTAGATTTGTGTGTCATCAGCATAGAGGAGGTATTGGAGCCATGGGACTCAACGAGCTGTCCCAGGCTGAATTTATTAAAGGGGAAAATTAGAACAGAGCCTTGAGGGACACCAACAGAGATAGGGCGAAAGGTTGAGGTGGTGTATGAATGGGAAACACTGAAAGTTCTGTCAGTGAGGTACGAATATAAGTGGCAATACGGAGGGCACTGGGGTGTATGGTGGCTGACAGTTGATATATGTATAAAAATTTGGGGTCATTCTGACAGACATTGGGACATAGTGGATAACACATAGACGCATTGCAGACTGTAATGAAAACGACATGGATTACACGTCCACATTGATCTGTTGCTTCTCAGCATAATTTTTAAACATGTACATGAGGCACTTAGTATATGTTTTGATTAAAATGCATTAATTCCCCATGTCAAAGTGGCCTCTTTTGAGTGGGTCCCTACTCTATTTTGGCACAGTGCTACATATGCAGCGACCGGGCCGCAGAGGCAGCATGTGAGTGTTGGTGGGCCGATGGGGGTAGTAGTTGATTTACTAACGGTTAGCAGAGCCTCCCTGGGCCGGCGTGCCGTGATTGGAAGGATGGCGCCAGTTCCTTCTGGGCACACTCTGTTGTCCGGGGACTGCCCGCCAGATGGTGTTTGAGGTGCCCTGGTGGTATGGGTTTTAAGGTGCCTTGGCGGCAGGGTCCTTGGTGTTCGTGAAGCCAGCACCATTAGGTGCAAAGGAAAGTGTTAGAAAGGATGATGAGTCAATGGTTTAAAGCAATAAAACCTTTACTTAATTACTTGCCTCAGAGTAGTCAATACAGTTCATCAGTATGGCAAAGATGATCGTTCAAATATGGCTTAGCTGTATCTCTTGTAACAGGCTTGGCAATTGTAAGTTGAGGAGTTTTCCTTCTTTCTGTTGATACGTAGTCCACACACTAGCAATCAGGTACTGGATATAATAACTTCTTAATTAGCAATCCTCAAGGCGGTTTCCCTAATGGCAGGCAAATTCTTCTGCTCTATTATTTGGACAGGATGCTTACTGAATTCTGGTCTACCATGTCCATAGAGGCATGTGTCCAGGTACTTTTAGGCTTCTCCCGGTCACTGATGCTATTGAGTCCATAAGCTAAGGCTGCTTCTATCTCCACTAGAGCTCTATATCCATACATTGACTCTTTGGTTTGTGCTAGGTAACTGTTAGAAATTTAGGCTACTTTCACACTGGCGTTTTTGGGTCCGCTTGTGAGATCCGTTTCAGGGCTCTCACAAACGGTCCAAAACGGATCAGTTTTGCCCCAAAGCATTCTGAATGGATAAGGATCCATTCAGAATGCATCAGTTTGGCTCCGTTCAGTCTCCATTCCGCTCTGGAGGCGGACACCAAAACGCTGCTTGCAGCGTTTTGGTGTCCGTCTGATGGAACTGAGCCAAACGGATCCGTCCTGACATACAATGTAAGTCAATGGGGACGGATCCGTCCTCAATGACACAACAGAAAACGGATCCGTCCCCCATTGACTTTCAATGGTGTTCAAGACGGATCCGTTTTGCCTATGTTCATGATAATACAAACGGATCCGTTCTGAACGGATGCATGCGGTTGTATTATCAGTGCGGATCCGTCTGTGCAGATACATGACGGATCCGCACAAGACGCCAGTGTGAAAGTAGCCTTATCCACACTCCATCGGTTTGATCAGGGCCAAGGGGCTAAAGTGGCAGCTACATCTTGGAGTGATGATGTGATGATGTTCTGCTACTCCATTAACCTCCTTCTTTCCTCTAACCTACACACTCACTGTCTTATCAACTTCCTGAACACACCCTAAGGTCTATAAAGAAAAGATGTAATGACACACTACCAGCCTGTCATAGGAAACTACAGCTTGATACCACAAAACATTTGATATACATTCATAGAAGTTTAAAGTGTCCCCTTTTTCACACATAGTGGGACACTGCACATAGTGTACACCTCCACAACACAGCACCTGCAGGCAGTGAGACTCAGCAGCCCAACAACACCCCTGCTGTAAGGCTAAGGCCTCATGCACACAACCGTATTTTGGGCTCATGTATTACCCTCGAACCCACTCATTTCTATGGGCCACCACAATGCGGACAACGCATGGATGTCATCTGTGAGCTGTCTGTATCCGTTTGGCTGTTCCACAAATTATTGCCCGTCCTATTCTTGTTCATTTTGTGGATAAAAATAGGCATTTCTATATCGGGGGACCAAGGAAAGTGAGGGATGTACACGGCCGCTATCTGCATTTTGCGGATTTGCGGTTTGCATATCATGAAACGGCAACAGCCCTGTGCATTGGGCCTAAGCCTCCTTGGCATTAGGCCACACCAACCCAGAGGCAAAGCACTATAGTACAGCAACAACAGCTGCCACGCACCACTGCCCCATTTTCCGCTGCTAAATAGTGATGAGCGGCAGGGGCAATAATCGAATATGCGATATTTCGTAAATATTTGGGTGAATATTCGTCATAAATTCGCAAATTCGTGATTATTTTCTTGATTTCAAAAATCGGCAATGTAATATTCGCGTAATGGGCGAGCAGTACAGGTGTGAGTCAATATTGCTACATTTTTCAAGCTGCTAGAAGTTTCCTGAGACTGGAGAAAATGGTTGGCACGGTAGAACATTACAATAGCTTTATATGCAGATAGGGTGCTCCGATATATTCGCGATTGCACAAATCGGCAAATAATGCTGCGCATATTTTGGTGTAATACGTGCAACTTCACATTTTAGCAGGTCTGACTACATATTCGTCATTGGTGCCTATATTCTGATCTAGAATATTCGCAAATACAATCATATAGCACTATATTCTAAATCTTCGCGAATTCTCGAAGTGGCGATATTCACAATAAAAATTTGTGATTCAAATATTCGCGGCCAACAATCCACATTCAAAACTCCATCCAGAAGTTCCCATTGACTTCAATTTAAAGACCTCAATCATGTGCACACCTTGTACTAATGGTTGAGGTTTTTTTCGGTAGCTGATTTTTAAAATGGTAAGTTACTTCTTAAAAGCAGATTAGTGGATTCCATAGAAGTCAATGGGATTCTGTTTAGTGTTCATTTAGGGAGCGGTTTCCTGTAAATGAAAAGAGAAAGTGAAAGTCTCACTAGTTGGAAAACAACCTTGATACTTGTATGGCAAATAGATAACGTCATCCTCATATTACAATCATATCTGGAAGCTGAGAGATCTGTGTCTATATAAGGTGTGGTAGGTGTATGAAAGCGAACAACATTATGGATCTTGGGAAGAAGGTAACACTTTACTTTATACCTCGTCGTCTTCTTTTATTTTCTCTTTGTTTGTCCTCTCTTTTTTCCTATGCACTCCACCTCTTACTCTCTCTCTAACTCTCTTTATTTTTCTTCCCTCACTGTCTCTGTAAACCTCTTTATGTCCCCTTCTTTCCTTTTATTCCTCTTATTTTTTGTCCTCTTTCTCTCGCCTGCATCTCTCTTTTTCTGTTTCTTTCCCTCTCCCTGTTTCTGACTCCCTACACTCCCCCTCTCTCTCTGCCTAACTCTGTCTATGTACAACAGACTCATTTTTGTTTTAGATATATTAAAGGCAGGGGTCAAGTCCTGGAAAAAAAAGTGTGGAAATCAGTAGAGATCAAGTAGGTATTTGCCATTGATCTCCGTAGTGGAAATCTGGCATTTTCCGCTACTTAATCCACACTCAAAACTCCATCCAGAAGTCCCTATTGACTTCAATTTAAAGGCCTCAATCATGTGCACACCTTGTACTAATGGTTGAGGTTGAACAGAAGGTGTACCAACACCATGAAAGAAAGAGGGGACAGACTACACATAAAATACCAGATAGAAAAAAAAAGACTGTAGATCCATCCCCTGCATAACGGAAACGAGGCGGATCCGTTTTGCAGCCCATAAACTTCTATTATGACGGAATGAATAACGGAATGCCTCTAAAGGCATTTCGTTATGCATTCTATCATAGAATTGTTATGGTCTGCGGTAACGGAATCCATAATACAATCCACCTTTTACCAGTAAACGAAGCGTGAACGAATTTCAAAATATGAAATTCGCTCAGCTCTAGTTGGCATGGCTTAAATGGAACCCCCTTGTGCTAAAAATGTACCAAAATTTTGGAGCAGTTTTGGAGTAAAACTATGCCAACTTATGTGGTAGTAGACACCTATCAGACAATGGGGGCATATCCTAACGATTTTCCCCCATTGTCTGAGATGGGAAAACCCCTTTAAGTCTCATTCACACAACAGTGTTTTTTTCAGTGATTTCCATCAGTGATTGTGAGCCAAAACCAGGACTGGAGCCTCCACATACACAGGCTATATGGGAAAGATCTGTACCTGTTCTGTGTTTAGAGCCACACCTAGTTTTGGCTCACAATCACTGATGGAAATCACTAACCGAAACACTGATCTGTGAATGAGGTGTTATAGGGTGCCTTCATGGTGTGGATTTCGTTGCAGAAATTTCCTCAACTGAAAAACAGTTCAATTGACCTGAATGGGGCTTGCAGAAATCCATGTGCTTGCTGTCCCATTTAAATCATTTTCAGCGCTGTTGTCGCAGAATGGCACATGACTCTTGTACAGCTACTGCTCTGCTTGAAGCTCCTGAACATGAAAGCAAGTTTCACAGGACATCTGAGGAGCCTGCTGTCTTGTAACTAGAGATGAGCGAACTTCTATTTTTAGTTCGGCGTCCAAAGTTCGGGTTCGGGTTATCGTAGCATCCCGTTATGGATTCCATAACGGCATTTGGAATCCATAAGGGGCTGCTTCATTGAACCCGAACCTTGGACAACCCTAAGGACCTGGGGTGACGTCACTGTCATGTGATCGGTGGAGGGGGCGTGGCTCAGCACTGGGTCACCTCTTATCCAATCCAGTGCTGAGCCACGCCCCCTGCACTGATCACATGACAGTGACGTCACCCCAGGTCCTTAGGGTTGTCCAAGGTTCGGGTTCAATGAAGCAGCCCCTTATGGATTCCATATGCCGTTATGGAATCCATAACGGGATGCTACGATAACCCAAACCTGAACTTTGGACGCCGAACTAAAAATAGAAGTTTGCTCATCTCTACTTGTAACCAGTGGAGCAGCAGGCAGAGGACTTTTGCATTAAAGCAAGAGGATTTCAGGTCATTAATAAAAAGACTTGAACAAAAGGCAAATACATCACGTCACTCTGCAGAAGCCAAACTGTGCAAAATTTTTAATAATAATAGCATTTTACTATAATGTTTTATACCCCTAAACACACATAGGTTAACAATATATACTGTATTTAAAAATTATTTTCTATTGACTTACATAAATTTCATATGGACATTTTTTCTTCTACAGTTTACAACATATTGAAGAGCAATTAATGCTACTCGTGATCTTTCTCAAATTACATTTCTTTACAACCACAACAAAATGGTGGATAGCAAAGTAAAAGTGGCTGTGAGGGTGCGGCCAATGAATCAGAGAGAAATTGATTCGCAGGCAGAATGTGTGGTATACATGGAAGGAAGACAAACAGTGTTGAAATCCAGATGCACAGCACAAAAAGAGTTTCTCTTTGATCACTGTTTTTGCTCTGTAAGAGTTGAAGACCCTGCCAAGTATACAAGCCAGGAGGATATTTTTAAGGTGCTTGGCGAAGACATTGTTAACAGTTCCTTTGAAGGGTTTAACTCCTGCATTTTTGCGTATGGTCAAACAGGATCAGGAAAAACATTTTCTATGATGGGGACAGATGACCAACCTGGTCTAGTGCCAAGAATATGTTCTGCCTTATTTAGCAGAGAAATAAATAACTTAAAAAGCCTTCAAGTTGAAGCTGCATACTTAGAAATATACAATGAAAAAGTACGAGATCTTTTATATCCCACAGGTGACTTTAAGGCACTAAGAGTTCGAGAACACAAATCTTTTGGCCCTTATGTGGAAGGTTTGTCTCATCATGCTGTCAGTAATACTGAAGAAATAAAATCACTGATACTAGAAGGGAACAAATGCCGGAAAATTGCCAGTACAAAAATGAATGAACACAGCAGCCGGTCACATGCAATATTTACTCTCACAGTCACACAGACTCTTCATAATGAACATGGTGTTCTGAAGGAGCTTCTCAGCAAGGTTAGTCTGGTGGATTTGGCAGGAAGTGAAAGAACTTCCATCTCTGGAGCTACTGGAGATCAACTGAAAGAAAGCACTAACATTAATAAGTCACTCACATTTCTTGGTCTGGTCATAAATTCATTGGCTGAACAATCTGAAGGCAAAAGGAAGAGTAGTTTTATCAATTACAGAGATTCCGTACTCACCTGGTTGTTAAAAAACAATCTTGGAGGAAACAGTAAGACTTTAATGTTGGCCACAATAAGCCCAGCATCCATTAGCTTTCAGGAGACACTTTCCACTTTGAAATATGCTGACCGTGCTAAATGTATAGTCAACAAAGCAATAGTAAATGAAGATATCAAATCTAAGGCTATAATAGAGTTGAAAGAAGAAGTGAAAGGACTGAGAGAACAACTTCAACAGGCGGAAGTAAAATACAAACAGGAACTAGAGGCAAAGTTAAAGGAATCAGAAAAGCTTCTAAGAGATTTAAAAGTCTCTTGGGAAGAAAAGCTCAAAAAGACGGAAATGTCGGCCATGGAACGACAAAAACAGCTCCAGCGACTTGGAATCACTGTAGAACATACTGGCATTAAAGTTGATGAAGATAAATGTTACCTCATAAACTTATCTATTAGTATGAATAATCAGAATGAACTCCTTCTGTATCATTTAGGCGATAAAACAAAAATTGGTGCTGGTGAGTCTCAAGACATCCAGGTCACTGGTCCTGGTATTGAGTTGGAGCATTGTATGATTGACATATCACAAGATGGAGAAATATTTCTCAACCCCAACAAACATGCTGAGACCTTTGTAAATGGTATAAAAGTTCATGCAGTTGTTAATTTGAGTCATGAAGATAAAATAAAGCTTGGAAAAAAAACTTCTTTCATGCTGCATAAGCCAAACTCTAAACATAACACTGTTCAGGATCGTGCTGATGCTGTTCACAATGTTGTTTCAAATCAAACTGAAGAAGTAAATACACAAGAAAATGAATCCGCTCCTGATAAAAGTGACATAAGTATCGTCTCACACAATATCCAAATCACAGACTCTGTATACATGTGTACATTTTCTAATGACTCTAGAACCATGGTTTCTTCTGGTCAAAACATTGACATTCCTCAAGATAGGATTGTATCTCCAAAAATCAGAAACACTAATTATGTAGAACAGGATTCCATTGAAAGCAAAATTACAACTACAGAAACAATAGTATCTACAATAAGACACAGGAAGGATGACAGAAACATTCAATTAAAGTTAATTAGTAAAAACCAAAAATTAGATGAAAACAATGCTGTTGATAATTCTAATGGTAGAATGGAGATCTCCATCACATCTCCGACTGAAACTAAGGAGGATCTGAGTAACAATAAACAGATATCACAGGAAGATAGTGATAAAACTGATATCCCCACAAATCCAACATTTCATGCTGAAATAGAACAAAATGTAAGTAGTGAAAACCAGATTTTTAAAGAAGCTAATGACCAAATGGAAATCTCCATCACTTCAACATCTCACACTGAAACTGAACAGGATCTAAGTAACAAAAAACAGATATCAAAGGAAGAAGAAGATGATGATGACAAAACTAATATCCACATGAATCCAACATTTCAAGCTGAAATAGAACAAAATGTAAGTAGTGAGAACCAGATTTTTAAAGAAGCTAATGACGAAATGGAAATCTCCATCACTTCAACATCTCACACTGAAACTGAACAGGATCTAAGTAACAAAAAACAGATATCAAAGGAAGAAGAAGATGATGATGACAAAACTAATATCCACATGAATCCAACATTTCAAGCTGAAATGGAACAAAATGTAAGTAGTGACAACCAGATTTTTAAAGAAGCTAATGACGAAATGGAAATCTTCATCACTTCAACATCTTACACTGAAACTGAGCAGGATATAAGTAACAAAAACCAGATACCAAAGAACGATGATGATAAAACTAATATCCCCACGAATCCAACATTTCATGCTGAAATAGAACAAAATGTAAGCAGTGAGAACCAGATTTTTAAAGAAGCTAATAACGAAATGGAAATCTCCATCACTTCAACATCTCACACTGAAACTGATAAAACTGATATCCCCACAAATCCAACATTTCATGCTGAAATGGAACAAAATGTAAGTAGTGACAACCAGATTTTTAAAGAAGCTAATGACCAAATGGAAATCTCCATCACTTCAACTTCTCACCCTGAAACTGAACAGGATCTAAGTAACAAAAAACAGATATCAAAGGAAGAAGAAGATGATGATGACAAAACTAATATCCATATGAATCCAACATTTCAAGCTGAAATTGAACAAAATGTAATTAGTGACAACCAGAGTTTTAAAGAAGCTAATGACGAAATGGAAATCTCCATCACTTCAACATCTCACACTGAAACTGATAAAACTGATATCCCCACAAATCCAACATTTCATGCTGAAATGGAACAAAATGTAAGTAGTGACAACCAGATTTTTAAAGAAGCTAATGACGAAATGGAAATCTCCATCACTTCAACATCTCACACTGAAACTGAGCAGGATATAAGTAACAAAAACCAGATACCAAAGGACGATGATGATAAAACTAATATCCCCACAAATCCAACATTTCAGGCTAAAATGGAACAAAATGTAAGTAGTGAGAACCAGATTTTTAAAGAAGCTAATAACGAAATGGAAATCTCCATCACTTCAACATCTCACACTGAAACTGATAAAACTGATATCCCCACAAATCCCACATTTCATGCTGAAATAGAACAAAATGTAAGTAGTGAGAACCAGATTTCTAAAGAAGTTAGTGACCAAATGGAAATCTCCATCACTTCAACTTCTCACACTGAAACTGAACAGGATCTAAGTAACAAAAAACAGATATCAAAGGAAGAAGAAGATGATGATGACAAAACTAATATCCACATGAATCCAACATTTCAAGCTGAAATAGAACAAAATGTAATTAGTGACAACCAGAGTTTTAAAGAAGCTAATGACGAAATGGAAATCTCCAATACTTCAACATCTCACACTGAAACTGATAAAATTGATATCCCCACAAATCCAACATTTCATGCTGAAATGGAACAAAATGTAAGTAGTGAGAACCAGATTTTTAAAGAAGCTAATAACGAAATGGAAATCTTCATCACTTCAACATCTTACACTGAAACTGAGCAGGATATAAGTAACAAAAACCAGATACCAAAGGACGATAATGATAAAACTAATATCCCCACGAATCCAACATTTCAGGCTAAAATGGAACAAAATGTAAGTAGTGAGAACCAGATTTCTAAAGAAGTTAGTGACGAAATGGAAATGTCCATCACTTCAACATCTCACACTAAAATTGAACAGGATCTAAATAGCAAAAAAGAAATATCAAAGGAAGATGATGATGATACAACTAATATCCCCATGAATCCAACATTTCAGTTGGAAATAGAAGAAAATGTAAATAGTGAAAACCAGATTACTAAAGAAGTTAATGACGGAATGGAAATCTCCATCACTTCAACATGTCAGACTGAAAGAGAACACAATTTAAGCAGCAAGAACCAGATATCTGAGGAATATAATAATAATGAAACTGATGTGTGCATCACCTCAACATCTCCATCAGTTGAACTTTCTATTCAATACAACCTCATCACAAAGTCTCAAAAGAAGCCAGAAAAATATGATACAAGTGAAAGGCATGAAAGGTAATCTTAAAATCTCACCTCTTATCAATATACTGATTTACTCCATATTACATTACATTATATATACAGTATATGCAGTCTCCTTACTCCTCACTTAGGTCATGTTTAAATTATTTTCACTGATGTGTCAAGAACGCTTAAGTGTGTGTGTAATAAAACCATACACTTTATTAGTTATCATTAAAATAGAATGAGGAGGTGAACCAAATATAATGACAAAACAAAAAAAAGAGAAAAGAGAGAGGCCAGATGCACTGCTACCTACAGATCTCAATGCTAGCGGATCTGCCAAATTAAACAGCCTAAGTATACACAGACACCGATGTGTTTAAGATAGAAAGGACCACTGGTCTGGCCGGTATGGTTGATAACGGTCAGTTGCAACCAGTAGTCCCACAAAACACACAATGTGTCTGGTGTACCACACTGGCGGAGGTCCGGTTACTGGCTCTCTCACTTCACACAGTGAAGGGATTGCGTCGCCACTGCAGCATGCAACACTTATCCCAACCTGTATAAACCGGGGAGATGGTGCAAACCTACACAGGGATACTAACCAAACACTAAAAAGGAGGGAGGAGGGGGAGGATGTCCTCATTCAAGAGTCTAAGGGGTTAACCTTTTCACACACTCCTAACACCTAGTCTCCTCAACACTCCTAGGTTAGTCCCTATGTTAAAGCCCTACCTATAATGCCCGAGACAACTCTGCGCCCATTCCTAGCATCTCATCTCTGAATACTAAGCCCATTCATGCGCAACGCGTTTCTCTGATATTCAGATCAAGAGCTTGGGGCACAAACACACAGACAGACAAACATATGCTAACCATCCAGAGACGGCAGCATCATATTTTAATGATAACTATTAAAGTGCATGGTTTTATTACACACACACTTAAGCGTTCTTGACACATCAGTGAAAATATTTATGGCTGAACGAAATTCTTTTCTTCTATATAAGTGAATTTACATGTTTAAATTATTGCCTAACCTTGACTTAACACTATTTAAACTATTTAGAGGCCTGTTTCACACTGTTGTTTGTAGTTCTAGCAGGCTGTTCTGGTAGAGTACAGCCTGCTGGAACCCTCTGGATCTGGCATTGCTGGATGTTACCAGAATGACCGCCGTCCCCAATGACTATAATGGGATCTGGGGGAGATCTGGCCACTAGACCTTCAGCATGCACAGGGGAAACTGCTAAAAAATGCCAGATACAAGTAATTCAGTAGCCAGAAATTGTAGAAACACAGAAGAGTGTAGAAACCTGGATGGAGTTTCATTTCTAGACAAAAATGTTAAGTTCAAGAATGAGCCAAATTTAACAAACATTTAGACAAGAAAAGATATGGCACTCAAACTCTGAAGTATCAAAAATCACAAACTAGTTTAATACCGATTAAAAGTAAACCTTATATAATGACTTAAAATTACAACATAAAACCAAATGGAGGATAACCACATTCAAAAAGACAGTCTTCTAATTCCTCCCAACTTTCAAGCTATCTATAATTTTCTTGCGATTATTCTATATAATTTATATCGTATACGATTTTTCCTGTATGCGATTTTTGAATATGCGAAATTTGTCTTCGCGACTGCTCCCCTCGTTTTTTTATTCAGCTGGTATCACTGGAAATGTTCTTTAAACATCAATATGTGACTCCACCAGGTTTTATATAAAAAGTGAAAAAGAAATCCTTCTGCATTTTTTGTGCGTTTTTTTGGACACATGCGTTTTCTTTAGATTGGGTTGCAGAAAGGGATTTATAACATATCCGATAGAGAAATATATACTAAAAAATGTCCAGTCCAGATCTATAGATCTTTATAGTCTTTTTTTAGTATATATTTCTCTATTGGATATGTTATAAATCCCTTTCTGCAACCCAATTTAAAGAAAACGCATGTGTCCAAAAAAAACGCACAAAAAACGCAGAAGGATTTCTTTTTCACTTTTTATATAAAACCTGGTGGAGTCACATATTGATGTTTAAAGAACATTTCCAGTGATACCAGCTGAATAAAAAAACGAGGGGAGCAGTCGCGAAGACAAATTTCGCATATTCAAAAATCGCATACAGGAAAAATCGTATACGATATAAATTATATAGAATAATCGCAAGAAAATTATAGATAGCTTGAAAGTTGGGAGGAATTAGAAGACTGTCTTTTTGAATGTGGTTATCCTCCATTTGGTTTTATGTTGTAATTTTAAGTCATTATATAAGGTTTACTTTTAATCGGTATTAAACTAGTTTGTGATTTTTGATACTTCAGAGTTTGAGTGCCATATCTTTTCTTGTCTAAAAGTTTTTAATTCATTCAGATACATAGAAGCTGGTATCAACGGATATAGAGCACCAATTAGGTCTCTCTTTTATACTGGTAGAGCCACCTACTTCGAATAAATAAATTTAACAAACAGCATGTGCATTTTGATAAATTTGGCACAAAGTAAGCTGGCGCAGACTCAAGGAAAACTGACTTCAAATATTACCCTCATGATAAATTCCCCCAATTGTTTTTCTGATACAGAGCTCCAAATCTTTTGCATAGATGAGGGTCTCTAGAGGGGTCTTAGGGAACACAACATTGTCACAATGGGAATGGCACATTTTGGTCTTTCTCCCTTCCCTTTGTTATTGACATGTTCTTTATAGGGTTAGGGCTACTTCTCTATCTGGAAAAGTGCAGATCACCATTGCATTATGCATCCCAGCCTAAACAGTAAATGACAATATTCATTAATATGTTTTTCAACTTCATTTCAAGAGCTTCAGCCATGGCAGTAATTTCAGAGAATACAACTAATTACATTCGAAGAGCAAGGAAAGAGATTGTGGCAGCTCTACAGAAGGATTTTAATGAATTTCTGGATGAATTTGATTCAAAAAACCTGATCACTCAGGAAGAATATTTTACAGTTGAAAATATGAGTAACGTGAAAGAAAAAGCAAGAGCCTTAGTGAATATAATTCTTCAGAAAGATGAGTCGACTTGTGGTTTATTCCTCCAATGCATGCAACTAAACCAGGGTAAGAGCAGACATTTCCTTGATGCATTCTCTCGTTCTCTCTGTGTCTTTCTTCAAGCCTCAGAGGTGTCCCAAATATCTCTCTACAGTATCTTCACCTCTCAGATATCCTTGTCTTATCTGTTTTTGGTGCCCATTACTAGTTTGTGTCCCCTTTAGCTTTACTCTTTGCTGCAGTAAGGCTTCTTTGTCAATTTGTGCTCAGAAAAGAAGTGTACTATATGTGAATATACAGTATTTGTGGCTGTGTAGGTTTTTGTGTCTGTGTTTGTATGTGTATATATACAAGGTTATCAGGATATATAGTATCCCGTTGACCTTACAAACAGGCATTGTGCTGTTATTGACGATTTACTGTATTAGCATGTTACCATTACTTCCCAGTTATTACAGATATCTAGGACTTATTTGCAATAGAGCAAAGACCCATGACCAGACATTCAGATGATATAAGTGACAAAGAGGTAGCCATGCTGCCCTGGGATCCTTGGATAGTGCAATTGTGTTGGGGGCGTGGTCTGCTCGTCAATGGCACCGGACGCGTGAGGCTGCAGCTCCGCTCTCAGCATCCACAAAACAGCTCTCCTAGCGGCTCACAGAACGTTTACCGGACATAAGAAGCACCCGATCCGACCCTGCAATGGGTAAGCTCAGGAAGAGGCAACCCCCAAAAAGACTCAGAGTTTTTCCTTGTGGCGGCGCCACTCAGCCCTGCATGCTCCAGCAGTCATGTGCCGTCTCCTCTGTCAGATCCCTCGCCGGCTTCCTCACCAGGAGCCTTACAAAATCAAGCGGAGGGCCCCTGGTCGGCACCCCCTCAGTGCCCCTTACTGAAGCTTCTATGAAAAGCTTACTTACCTCCCTACGCTCCTCCATAAAAGAGGACATGTCCAGTGTACTCAGTGAACTTAAACGAGAGATGCAAGCGTTAGGGGAGCGTACCGCACATGTGGAGGCCAAGATGGCCGACTTTGCAGCTTCTCATAATAACCTGATAGACGCCCATGAGGAGCTGGAAGAAGAAGTGGCAGTGATGAAAGCTAAATTGCAGGACTTGGAGGATCGTCACAGATGCAACAACATCGCCTGAGAGGGGTTCCAGAATCTACTGGCCCTGATGCCTTAGAAGCTCTCCTTAAGCAGCTCATTAAAGAAGCTATCCCCTCAGCGTCTGAGGGAGATTTGATCGTGGACCGCATACATCGTATCCCGAAACCTAAAGGATTGGATCCACAACTGCCGCGTGACGTGATAGCACGCATTCATTTTTATCATATTAAGGAGCACTTTCTGAGAATTCTCCGATAAAACCCTGAGCCTACACCATCCTTCAAGGGACTTTCCGTGTTTCCGGATTTGTGGCTAAGCGGCGGGAATTTTCCAGAATCACCAGGATGCTCCGGGATCAACATGTGCGCTACCGCTGGATTCCCCGTCAAACTTCTGGTTCATCACGGTGACAAGTGGCATGCCTTCGCAACCCCTCAGGATGCGGGGGTACACCTTCACAAGTGGGGACTTATCTTGGATCACCTATTCTGGACAACTGATGGCGAGAATAGGCCGGACAAGATCCCTCCTGAGTGGAAGACCGTCTGAATCTGATGCCGGTTCTGTTCTGACGCGTTATTGTGGACACTGGGAAGCTGGGGTATGTGAGTGACTACCATCCACTCATCCTTTTTTTCTCCCCTCCCCAGTTGGTCTGTGCATTTTTGCGCAGACTTTTTTCCTCGGCACCAGTATGGCAATGCGGTGGGCCTTTTTTCCCACCCAAGTCTTTCTAGTTCTCTTGATGATGTTTCAACTATTTAAATTATTTCCTGAAATGTTCTCTTCTCTAGTTATTGTTTTTCTGCAGTATGTTTTGCCAGTCAGTCGAATGTCATCAGTATTAGAAACGGGGTGTACTACATCTCCTCATATGTGTATGGTGTTCTGGGTGAACCCAGTCTCTGTACCTAGCGCTCCTGATGTTTGTTTCTCATGGGGTTGAAGATTATGTCTTATAATGTACGGGGCTTAAACTCTCCGTTCAGACGTTCCCAACTATGGTCTGACGTTGTTAAATCAGGTTGTGATGTGGCTTTGCTACGGGAAACTCACCTGCCGGAAAAAGACCAACATAGGTGCAAACACCGTCTCTTTCCATCAGTGTATTTTTCCCTGTCTGTTAAGAAACGGAAAGCAGGGGTACTAATAGCGATAAAATCCACAATTGCTTTTTCATTACACCAATGTTTCAAAGACAAGCATGGTCTATACGTTATATTGGTGTGCTCAATAGATAAGGATGTGTACACGATAGTCTCAGTATATGCTCCCAATGTCCGACAGAAGGCCTTTATTAACAAACTCTTTAAGAAACTGCAGACGGTGGCCAAGGGGGCAGTGATATTAGGGAGTGACTTCAATATCCCAGTTAATAAGGATGTTGATTGTTGCACTGCATCAGGTGTACGTAGAGAGGACATTCAGTCCCTTCTCAATGCCTCCCCTTATCATGATATATGGCGATATCATCATGGAGGAGAGCGTGATTACACGTTCCTCTCTGTGACGCGTTCATCGCAATCTCGCATTGACTACTTTTTGGTTTCTAGAGATATTCTACATAAGGCAATCCAGTCGGACATTGGTATTCCCTGCTGGTCTGACCATGCCCCCATCTCCCTGATTCTAGACACTGGTTTACCTGGCCGTGCCCCTATGCAGTGGTGTTTGAACCCTTATCTGTTAAAAGACGAACGCAGAGTCGGGGAATTGAGGCTGCTGCGAGACTTAAAAGGAGTAGGGACCAGTGCTTGACAGCTGCACTTGCTGCCTTACAGTCAGCTACTGCAGCTTACAAACGGACCCAGTCCCCTTTGAATCTTCAATATCTTCAGCGGGCTAGGGCAGATCTAAAATCCCACCTCTTATACAATCATGAAAAGGTGCTACGCCGGATGTGTACAGCTTATTATCATACGGGGAATAGGGCAAACGCTCTTTTAGCCTCTAGACTAAAGCGCAAAGCTGCAGAGGCTAGGATTGGCACGCTTCGCTATGGTGGCCAAGTGTTCACGCATCCACAAGACATAACTAATGCAGTTGCAGCATACTATAGGAGCTTGTATAACCTGTCTGATGATGTTTCCACCCCACAACCGACAGTAAATGGTATACAGGCTTTTCTAGGCTCACTGCACCTCCCCTCCCTAGATGAAGATGAGGTTTGCGCTGCTATTAAGGGCACCCCTTTGAATAAGGCTATAAAATGTTTCAGCACCAACTGACACCGCATCTAACATCTCTATTTAATAGTTTCTTCTCTCCTCAGGCCATCCCTCCTGAAATGTTGTCAGCAACGGTAGTTACCATTCCGAAACCGGGGAAGACCCCTGACGAACCAGCTAACTTTCGCCCCATCTCACTTTTAAATGTGGATCTTAAGATATACGCTAAGATTTTAGCCACTCGCATCAACAAGTTTTTGCCTATGTTGGTCGATGTGGATCAGGTAGGTTTTATACCCGGCAGACAATGCAGAG
Source organism: Bufotes viridis (assembly GCA_033119425.1). Classification (NCBI taxonomy): domain Eukaryota; kingdom Metazoa; phylum Chordata; class Amphibia; order Anura; family Bufonidae; genus Bufotes; species Bufotes viridis. The sequence goes on along the minus strand of CM065591.1, from coordinate 334,060,542 downwards.
ACGGAACCAGACGCATGCTGAATCTCTTGCAATTGGCAGGAAACTCTGGGAGCCCTACGGTGTTTTTCTCCCTAGATGCTGAAAAAGCATTTAATAGGGTGCACCAAGGGTCCCTGGAGCAAACATTACTGAAATTCGGATTTCGGGGCCCTATTCTGACCGCCATAAAGGGTCTGTATGCTTCTCCCTCTGCCAAAGTACTAGCCTCTGGTTACGTCTCTGAGTCTTTTCGAATTTCCAATGGTACTCGTCAGGGGTGCCCCCTTTCGCCTTTGATATTTGCCCTGGTCATTGAGCCCTTGGCAGCCAGTATCCGTGCATGCTCACAGATCAGGGGGGTTATGGCTCTTCGCATGTGATAGTATGACATCATCCGCATATAAACCTAACATTGACAGACCCAGAGCACTCTCTTGAAGCTGCCCTTCATATTCTTAAGATGTTCTCTCACTGTTCACTGTACAAACTTAATGAAAAGAAGTCTAAAGCACTGTCCCTTAATATCCTACTTGCATTCCAACATGCTCTGGTGGGAAAAAATAAATAAAAAGATAGTGCAATTGTGTCAACTATACAGTAGTGCCATACAGTACTAGTTCTAAGGTTAGCCATGGAAGTTTTTATACAGAGGTGACATCCATGTTAATTTCCCTGAACCCCCATAACATTGCCAGCTTGATTACAGAATGGTACATAACGGTACATAAATACATATTGTGGAGATGTCTATACAAGTGCTATTTATAAGTGACACATAGTATTGCTGATAATGTAATATCAGACGTTTATGTCTGTATGCAAAACCATCATAATCAGGAAGGTGTCAATTTATTCTGACCAGGGTAAAATCTACATGTAATTTGTATTAATTCCTTTTATTTTATCTATCTTCAGCTCTCTGAAAACAGGCAGATAGGGTTTTCTGGGACATTTATATTGATAGTCTGTTCTGTATTGTTAGGATAGGTCATCAATATCAAATTGGTGGGGGTCTGAGTCCTTATAACCCGGTGTTTTTTGCTTTGGCACTGGAACAACACAACTCCATCCATGGCGTAGTGGCCATAACTGGTTACTGCCGCGATGCTCAAATTGTGGCTATTACTGCACAATCCAGCCCTGTCTACTACACAATGGATGAAGCTGTGAAGTTCCAATTTCATTTGTTGTATATTTACCTTCTTTCTTGGTCTGGGTGGTACCAGGGGTGTGCACCAACCCATCCTTAGGTGAGGTGAGCCAGGTGAGCCACTGATTACATTATAATCCATTTAAGTTCCAATTTCTGAAGCTTCTACATACAGCTGACTAGCAGGGGTACCGGGACTGCCCCACAGATCTGATATTGATGACCTACCTGTCATGGATGAAGTTGCAGATAGCTGGAACTTATCAATAAACGACTGACTGGCTTGATCCAAAACTAAGGAGCATATAGGTGAGCCCTTTAAAACCCTAAGAGCTCTCCCTGACTGCTACACATGCAAAGGCCTCAATAGTAGACGATTGCATGCCCACGCACCTAAGACTGTGTGACACCTGAAAACCCTATAGTAGTGAGGGGACATGACCACCGGCTACCTGCACTGAATACGGAGGGAGTCAGGGTCACCTCGAATCAAGCCAGCAAGGAAACACAATAAATGGAAAAGACTTATCTGGGCAAACAGCAGTAGCAGCCTCCAGCAGTAGTATAAACCGCAAGGTGAGGCAGCATGGGAAGGTAATATAAAGGAAGACGATTAGTCTAAATAAGTGACACCCGGCAGAAGGAAAGGAGCTGACAAAGTGAAACCAAAACAAAGAACGTCATACAAAAGGTAGGGAAGAATGTCTGTCTGACTTTCTCACTGACCTGGTGGTGACACTACCCTAAGGATAGGCCATCCAAAGTAAATGTCCCAGAAAATGCCTTTAAAGCTGATATCCCATGGCATATTTTATAACCCATCAATTAGAATTCATGTAAAAGGGAGTCTAGATGAAGGGGCCTTTGTTTTCACCATTTCCAGTTGAGGAGGGAGAGCACGTGCTTGTCCTGTTCTTCAGCTGAGAATAGGGAGAAAAGGACCCCTCACTCTCAGTAGGTGTACTAGAGGTTGTACACCTACTTGACTTACTTTCATAATCATAACCGGATAAATAGGTTAGGGCTAGGGGTTGTCATATAAAATTATAGCACTGAATAATGCTCTGGTAGGGATAGTGATTGATGTGAATATACTTCAGTACTTTGTGTAGAGTTTGCAGAATAAAAAGGAAAATAATATTAGTTAACCAAAAGGTAGTGGAGAGATCTAAGAAAGAAAACGAAACATGATTATATCAATGGTCTAATAGGCAGTGAATTATTTAACATAATTTCATCACCTCTTTCCAGTAGAAGCCCCCTTACCCCATCAAAAAGTAAGTAAAAGATATATACATACTGTATTCAATAGTATGTGCACACTATATGGTCCCAAATGATAGGAAAATAAGGTCTATAAACCCAGTAATCTGGACTTTTTATGGTTTTGACCTTCTTTCTGGAGCTCCATTTTGTTTTATGTGTTCTTTATATTATACACATTCATATGTTTCTTGTTTTCAGAGGAGAAAAATGTCCCTGAGCAAAAGGTGCAGAAAAGTCACATTGAGGATCCAAAGAAAGGAAATGCTGAGAAAGGTAAGTTATCATCCAATGTACAGAGGAGCATGTAATGCACCTTCATATTATCACATACTTGCCTGTCCGCACTGCCTCGCTGAACGCACCCTCTGATCTGCAGTGCTGCCAGCATTTGGTTACCAGGACAACCAGGCCGAGCTGCAGGGCGGTCTGGTCTAATGACCTGCAGGATAACCGCTGGCTTTCTGTGCGCACTGGCGTCACTTTTGGGTAAGGTGACACATCTGACCAATCAGCATCTAGGCTGACATCAAATGTTTGTTTATGGTGGGGTTTTTAACCCCTTCAGTACCGGGCCACTTTTCACCTTAACTCCCAGGCCGATTTTTGCAAATCTGACATGTTAAGACTCACTATATGTGGTAATAACTTTGGAATGCTTTTACTTATCCAAGCCATTCTGAGACTGTTTTCTCATGACACATTGTACTTCATAATGTTTTGCAAAGTGGTACTTTAATACATATTGACAAAAACAAATTTTTCAGGACCATATCAGAGTGAGGTTTTTTAACTAAATTTAAACCAAGCCCTTAGCGAGCCATAAATACCTCTCTTGCCCCTGATATAAAACTCAACTTTTATTTATTCCATTTAAAATAGTTATTCAAACGTGAGCTAACTTTAAAAGTTTGTTTGGTCAGTAGTTTTTGGATCCGAACCTACTCGTACTAATGCAGTCACGTATGGGTGTGCACTCCCCTACTGTCTGCTAGTATGTCCTTAATCCATTTTAGTATATTTTGCTAGTTGCGTGTTCACATGCAATATCCTACTATCAGATCCACCTACAGTCAAACACTCTAAAAACAATCAGAATCTGTCCCCCAAACAGATTCAGATTCTGATTGTTGAATAACTGATTGTTGAATAACTATTTTAAATGTAATAAATAAAAGTTGAGTTTTATATCAGGGGCAAGAGAGGTATTTATGGCTCGCTAAGGGCTTGGTTTAAATTTAATACATATTGTGCATCTTCACATAATCATTTTGTATATTTTTGACATCCAGGTTTTAGGGATAAAATGTTGCTTTAGCCCCAAATTTTTTATTTTCACAAGGGGTAACAGGAGAAAAATCACCCCATAATTTGTTACCCATTTTCTCCTGAATACGGCACCACACAATGTGTGGTATTGAACTGCTGTGGGGGCACATGGCAGGACTCAGAAAGGAAGGAGCGCCATATGGCTTTTGCAGCGCAGATTTTGATGGATAGGCTTATGGATGCCATTGGTTTTTATTTTTTAAGTGATTGTCTTATGTGGGGTCTCATTTTTTGCGGGATGAGGTGATGGTTTGATTGGTACCATTTTGGGGTACATAAGGCTTTTTGATCGCTTGGTATTTTTAGTGAGACAAGGTGAAAAAAATGGCTGTTTTGGCATCATTTTTTTTTTTTTTTTTTACAGCATTCACTTGAGGGGGCATATAATATGATATTTTTATAGAGCAGGATGTTATTGACGCGGCGATACCTAATATGTCCATTAATATTCTTTTTGTTTTACACAGTGAAATCATTTTTGAATAGAATAAAATCTTGTTTTTGTGTTGCCATCTTCTGAGAGCCATATTATTATTTATTTTTTGGGTGATTGTCTTAGGTAGGGGTTAATTTTTTGTGGGATGATATGACGGTTTGATTAGTACCATTTTGGGGTACATAACACTTTTTGATTGCTTGCTATTACACTTTTTGTCATGTAAGGTGACAAAATTATTGGCTTTTTTGGCATTTTTTTTTTTTTTACTGCGTTCACCTGAGGGGTTAGGTCATGTGATATTTTAATAGAGCAGGTCATTACGGACATGGCAATACCAAATATGTTAACTTTTTTTATTTATTTAAGTTTTACACAATAATATCATTTTTGAAACAAAAAAAAATCATGTTTTAGTGTCTCCATAGTCTGAGAGCCATAGTTTTTTTTATTTTTTGGGGCGATTGTCTTAGGTAGGAACCCATTTTTTTTTTACTTGAAACTTTAATTTTTTTTTGGGGAAAACTTTATTTTTGAAACTTCTTTTTTCACTTTATTTTTTGTCCCACTCTGGGACTTTTTGGGGTCTGATCCCCTTTACAATGCATCACAATACTTCTGTATTGTGATGCATTGGCTATAAGTGTATTACACTGTGTAATACACCAGCCTGCTTGTCTGTGAGAAAACGGATCCGTCCCCATTGGCTTACATTGTGTGCCAGAACGGATCCGTTTGGCTCAGTTTCATTAGACGGACACCAAAACGCTGCAAGCAGCGTTTTGGTGTCCATCTCCAAAGCGGAATGGAGACTGAACTGATGCAAACTGATGCATTCTGAGCGGATCCTTTTCCATTCAGAATGCATTAGAATGCAAACTTATCCGTTTTGGACCGCTTGTGAGAGCCCTGAATGGATCTCACAAACGGAAAGCCAAAATGCGAGTGTGAAAGTAGACTTAGTAGGGACAGTGGTGGGTTGGAGATTAGAGGATGCACTGATTCTTAACCGGATGTGACACATATAAACATAAAAACTAATACAGATAAGAAGATCCTTAAAGGGCATATCCAAAATAATCTCAGACAGCCCCTGCTGTAGCTTAAAATTAAAAGCCATCATATACTATCCCTTCCTCTGGGGCCATTCTCTGTGGTGCTCCTCCAGTACTCCTTACTGTTGTTTGTTTACAAAGAGCAGCGGTGACATGACAGCATACGGTACATGACCACTGCAACCAACAACTGTCCTCAGCCTTCTACAGCTGAGGACAGTGATTGGCTGCAGCAGTCAATGCTGCCTCCCTGTACATCACTGTGCACTTCAGTGTTGATGATGTACATAGTGATCTTCAAAGATGTGGCACCTGAACTAAACAAACTGTGGCAAGGAGTACTGGAGGAGCTCTTCACAGTATGACACTGGAGTAATGGTTGAGTATAGGATGTTTTTATTTTATTTTAGGCTGATGTAGGAATTGTCCAAGGTTTTTAACATTCCCAGAAAACCTCTTTAAGAACTTTCTACAACACACATCTTTTATATGACAAATCACCATAAACGGAGATGTGCTGCTGACAATATGAAACTGTATCGGGATGAAAGATCATACAAATGATTGCTTTAGACCGAACAAGCTCCGATCAACATTTTATATTGTTGGTGCTTGTTAAGGTGAAGATTTCTGCTAGCGTTAAAAGGCCCATAAACTTCTGCACAAGTTAAAAAACCTAATATAACTTATGTTATAACTTATTATAGAATGTTATGGACTCCTCCCTCAGGCAGTAACACACAGGTGGAGCCAAATCCATGACTGGCATTTCATCCTTTTTCTAAAACTGAATATTTCAGTAAATATTATTGCTGTATTACTGGATCCTTTCAATTTGTTATAATCTTAACACTTTTCTACCTTTTGTTGCAAACTTAGATGATGTGACCACTTCTAATCATGAAGAAATAAATTTGCCAGACGAAAATGTCAAGAAAGAGTCCACTGAAAAAGGTATAGTAACATAATAAGGCCCCTTTCACACAAGCGAGTTTTCCGTGCGGGTGCAATGCGTGACGTGAACGCATAGCATCCGCACTGAATCCTGACCCATTCATTTCAATGAGTCTGTGTACATGAGCGTTTTTTTTCACGCATCACTTGTGCGTTGCGTGAAAATCGCAGCATGTTCTATATTCTGCGTTTTTCACGCAGCCCTAGCCCCATAGAAGTGAATAGGGTTGCGTGAAAAATGCATTGCATCCGCAAGCAAGTGCGGGTACGTTGCGTTTTTTACTGATGGTTGCTAGGAGATGTTGTTTGTAAACCTTCAGTTTTTTATCACGTGCGTGAAAAACGCATCAAAACGCATTGAATCCGCGCAAAGAAAAAAACTGAACAACTGAACGCAATCGCAGGCAAAACTGAATGGCTTTGCCTGCAAAATCGCACAGTTTTCACTGAACGCATCTGCAACGCATCCGGACCTAATCCGGACACGCTCGTGTGAAAGAGGCCTAACATAGTTTGTAAGGCTGAAATAATCCTTACAACCTGTTGTTATCCAGAGGAAGGCAAAAAAAAAAAAAAAAACCCTGTGAGATAGAAGCCAATTTTCCTCATTTAAGGGTACTCCGATCCCTCATAAAACCATGCTAATACAGTGTTATATGCTTATTTTCATTGAGATACTCCAGAATAGCATCACTTAGAAAACCTTCAAACAGTTTACCCACGACAGATGTTAAACTTACCGGCCCATAGCTTAGGGATCTGTTTTTGGACCCTTTTTGAATATTGGCACCACATTTGCTATGCGCCAATCCTGTGGAACACTCCCTGTCAGTATAGAGTCCTTAAATATCAGAAATAAGGGTCTGGCTATGACATTACTTAATTCTCTTAGGATACGGGGGTGTATGTCATCAGGTCCCAGCAGTTTGTCTATTTTATTCTTTTTAAGACGCCGCTGTACTTCTTCCTGGGTCAGACAGGGTGCTTTTAATGGGGAGTTTTCTTTGAGATTCTGCATTTCATCTGACGGTTTTCAGTGAATACAGTGGAGAAAAAAGGATTTAAAAGATTTTTACTTTCTCCTCATATATACTGGTTCTATATTAGTTTAGCAATAAATTACCATATTTTTTCAGACTATAAGGCTACTTTCACACTTGCGTTAGTGTGATCCGGCAGGCTGTTCCGTCATCGAAGCTGCATGCCAGATCCGCCGTTTAGTGTCACAACTAACAGCATTTGTAGGCGGATCCGTCTACAAATGCATTGCAAGAACGGATCCGTCCCTCCGCTTGTCATGCGGATGGACGGATCCGTCCTGCACTCTTTTTCACAGTTTTCCCCGGAAGGACGGATCCGTCCTTCAGTTGTTTCGCAATGCCGGATCCGGCACTAATACAAGTCAATGTAAATTAATGCCGGATCCGGCATTCCGGCGACTGATTAGGCATTTTGGTCGGACATAATACCGCAGCATGCTGCGGTATTATGTCCAGCGAAAAAGCCTGACAGTGACTGAACGTAAGGCATACTGATGCAAACTGAACGGATTTCTATCCATTCAGATTGCATGGGGATATGCCTGATCAGTCCTTTTCCTGCATAAAGCCCTTTAGACGGAACTCTATGCTGGAAAAGAAAAACGCTAGTATGAAAGTACCCTTAGATTTAGACAGAAAATGAAAAAAAAAAAAGTTCTACTTATTAAACCTTTCCTGGTAGTTTAATTAAGTGGAGGGGTAGCTTTGGTCATCTCCCCTGAACTTTAGTGTGCCATCTGCTGACCATTGTAACAAACAGCAAAGGCGCAATTGGTCACGTCAATAAATGTGCCTATCCTAGTGAATATGTCTTCTGTAGTTTAGTAGTTCCTGAGCGGTGCTTGTTCTGTTAGATTATTTATTTTTTTAGGTGTTTTTTTTTTTTCTCTCCATGAGCATGACTTTATACAAAAACGCACACAGCTCTACATTATGCACATTATACACACTGACAGCAGTGCAATACGCACATTGGGGAAATTTATCAACATCGGCATATTGTACGCCAGCCTTGATTCCCCCACGTGCTGCTAGAAAAGATAGACTAAATATATTCAGATGCCCTCGCCTCTCATATATTTGGCGCAGATTCTGGCTGTGCGACACACTTAAAACTACGGCAGCCTCCTAGCTGCAGTAGATTATACACTCAGCAGTACAGTAGGCACATTATACATACACAGTTCTGTAGCACACACAAACACATTCAAGGGCATCTGTCAGCAGATTTGTACCTATGAAACTGTCTGACTTGTTCAATGTGCACTTGGCAGCTAAAGGAATCTGTGTTGGTCTTATGTTTATATGTCCAAAAAATAGAAGAAAGAAGTCCGCGGCACTCACCCAGGCTCTTTAGAAGATAGTCTTTATTCTTCCATGTATTGGAAACAAAGCATGCGGGTCCTGGGCAGACACACAATCACAGAGAGTCAGCGGTTTTTGGTTTCCACCATGGAATTGTGCTGAAGACTTATGGTTTGAAGAGTCTAAGGAGGCAGTGCCACTCTTTCTCCCCCTTTATTTATTCATGCACACGACCGTATGTATTTTGCAGTCCGCAAAAAATACGGATGACGTCCGTATGCATTCCATATTTTGCGTTAAGGAACAGCTGGCCCCTAATAGAACAGTCTAATCCTTGTCCGTAATGCGGACAATAGGACATGTTCTATTTTTTTGCTGGAACGGAAATACCGACATACGGAAATGGAATGCACACGGAGTCCCTTCCGTGTTTTTTTCCGGACCCATTGAAATTAATGTTTCCGCATACGGTCCGCAAAAAAAGGAATGGACACGGAAAGAAAATAAGTTTGTGTGCGTGAGTCTCTCTGCAACTGCCACACCCTCTTCACTTTTATTGACTGGGTTAGGAATGATGACATTTTCACTGCCTGGTCCTGTCAAGCAAAGTGGAGATGAATATGGTAGTTGCAAATAACAGAGACTCTCCCAGTACATGTAGGTACAGCAGGAAGGTTTTAAGAACTATGTTCAGTGTAAAGAAGAACAATGGAGTCCTGGAAGTGATGATATGGCCCCCACAATGCCCTGATTAAACAGGGTAAGTGCTGCTGAAAATATGCAAACTGTATGGGCACGATTCATCATGCCAATGATTTCTTCATTCAAATGGACTATACAAGCTCAGATCAACATTTTATATTGTTGGTGCTTGTTTAGAGGAAGATTATAAGCTCACATAACCATTCTGTATTTATCGCAAGTTACAAAACTCATTAAAAGGGTTGTAACTTGTCTGCTTATCCTACATTGATGACCTATCCCAAGGATAGGTTATCAATATCAGATCAATGGGTTCCAACTGCCAATTCCCCTGCCGATCAGCTGTATGAAGACAACGCAGCACTCATGCGAGCACTGTGTTCTCACCATTGACCTGCTTTCTGTCGACATTTCAGCGGGACGGCTCAAACAGGTAACTAGTGAGGAGAACACAGTGCTCGCATGAGTGATGTATTTTCTTAATACAGCTGATGAGTGGAGGTGATGGCAGTCGGGCCCCCCGCCAAGCTGATATTTATGACCTATCCATTCCTGAGGATGGGTCATTAATGTAGGATAGACGGCAACCCATTTAAAGGATGTTATGGACTCAAGCAGTCACATACAGGTAGAGCTAAATCCATGTCTGACATCTCATATTTTATCAAATTGAAGATTTTATGTTATATATGTATATTATTGCTCATTTCCTTGAAAAGTCAAATAATTATAACACTTTCTGTCGCACAATTAGATGGCCTGACCACTTCTAAATATGAGGACATCCATTTACCAGAAGAAAATGTAAAGAAAAAATCCAAGGAAAAAGGTGTGATACCAGTTATATGTTAGTTTAGCAATTTATTAATAAAAGGTAAAGCATTTACCACAAAGTCTGTACCTCAGTGTTAAATGGGTATTCCCATCTTAATGATCACTGTTAAATCTGTTAATGATTTAACAGTGATCATTTTTCTAAATATGTTTAATTAACTAATTCCCACCCCTTAGAAGAAAATTAAGATATACTTACCTGACTGTTGTCTTCCGTCTCCCCTGGTTACTGCCACCGCTCTCCTCCCGAATCACGGTGGCCGCACATGCGCAGACGACTTCTTCTTTTCTCCCGGCCGACGCTGCGCATGCACTTTGGTGACTTCTTCCTGGCCAGTATAGTATACTTGCCAGGAAGAAGTCACCAGGGCTTATGCGCGTCGGCGTGCGCGTTCAGTCCAGCGCGCGGCCCGGCCGGGAGAAGACGTCAATCAAGATGGAGCCCGCCCCCTGCCGAAACCTGGAAGTGGACGGCGCGCCAGGAGCAGGTAAGTATGAAAGAGCGTGATGGGAATACCCCTTTAATATCAAGACAAAAAATTATTAAGATTTAACAGAGTTTACGTACATTTGGGAAATTCCTTTCACTATAGAAATGGTAGTCTAACTTGGGAATTTCATTCCTCGGAATTCTAAAAACTTCAACTCTTAATTGATATTTGATAAATTCACATGTCCTCTCTGCTGATTCTACAATTCTATTTTTCCACTTCATGTGGAGACCTCAAAGATTTGGTCTGTAGGAAGCCATATTTTACAGCTACAAATCATAAATGGTGAAGGAACTGCCAATAAAAGTTAACTTTTAAGAAGTATAGAAAATTGATAGACCATCAAAAACAATAGAACACAAGACAAAATTGGAAGCATCAAAATAGTGTCACCTCATCAGATGTAGTCAGAGATGAGACCATATAGTATGCAACAAACAATTATACAGTGTCGCAATATTAAAAATGTACGGCGGCATCCAGGTGTCAGGGCACCTCTGGACCACCTCTCGAGATACTGTAGGATGTTTCCTGCATCATCCGAATGTCGCCCTTAGAGCCTGGAAAAGGACATTCAGTAGGCATGCCCTAATATATACCTGTGTTGCCATACCAGGTTGTCACTCTGTCCATTAAACCTACCACAGAGTGCTCCTCCTGATAAGGGTGTCCGGAACCTGCCCCTTACCTACACACCCTGTAAGTCCCGACATGCCATGTTCACCAAAAACGCTCATCAGGGGACCAAACAATACAGCAGGGAGTTGTGGTGTAAGTGAGCTAGTTAGATAGATAACTGCTCCTAAAAATGAGTACAAGCTGATATTACAGTATAACAGCTGGTTGCTGAGACTGGTGCATTGGCAGAACCGGCCAGCTAGCCAAATGGGGGTTAAATAACTTTCCTAGTGCTCATGGATTGCTGCCTTCAGGTTTGTTCACATGTAGCAGTCCAAATCTCGCCCATGTGACTGACATCACATTCTGAGTTGAGCACCATAGTTATCAGATGCCTAGCAATGGAGATAACGTTGCCTGCATATAGCAATCTATCATTGGAGCTCTGAAAGAAATAAATAGGCATTTCTAGCAATGAGATATTGTCAGTTCCTAACAAAAAAGGGCAACAGATTATATAGTGCAAGGATCAATTGATGATATTGATCCTTATTTGTTAAAAGGATTAAGGAAATAAAGTTACATAGGTGGGATCATGGCACTAGTGGGGAGTAAGCCAACATGTAACCTATGTTTGTTATGGTGTTAGATGGTGACAAAAAAGGGGGAGGGGTTGGAAAAGGGGGGCCGTGTACTCACGCTTTGAAGGGGGGTTGTGTTTACGTGATTTTATGAAGATTGGTGTTAAGATGTACTTTTTCATAGAAAACATCCATAGTTTAATTTTACAGCACCAGTACTGTATACACTATAGAAGCACATACACTTCGGTCTCTGACACTGATCATTTACATGCAGAATTATAACTCACTGAAATGACTTACATGTTATTTCTAATTATTTTACAGACAAAAAAACCTGCTTCCAAGATCTTCTCAAAAAGATTGAATTTCAGAGTTACCAGACATCCAAGCTTACACTAAATGATGTTCTTGACATTGGTGCTGAATGCCTGAGACCAGGAGATTCTCCTAAGGAAAATGTGGCTTGGTATTTTATAAGAAAATTGATGTCATTGCATGAGGAGGCAAGGAATATCAGTGCAATAGGGACCAGAGAAGAAATGAGCAGGGATCACATTTCAATGCTGGATATGGACAATGATTTGTCAGATGGTATCCACCCATTAGACTTACAATGTGTTATCTTACATTGCTCAGATCATTTCCTTCAGCAAGAGATGATATCAAAAATGTCCATGTGTCAGTTTTCTGTCCCTCTGCTACTGCCAGCCAATGATGGTCCAGACTATACCTTTATGTTGTGGGCAATGAGGGGAATTGTGAAGAAATGGAGACCTCAATACCTGGCAGATAGCAAAGGATTTCAGGAGGAAAACTTGGTTAAAATTTCTATGCCAACATTTTCATTTGTGAGATTAGGAAAGTGCAGACTTTCTAAGTCAAAAATCCTAAACCAGATTTTAAGTTCAACACAACATTGTCAAGACATCTTTGTCCATCGAGACATGGAAGGTGGAAATGTGGAAAGGACTATATCATTGGGGCTAGTGGAGATATCCTGGTATTTTCCTGCTGGTAAAGGCATCTTTACCAAGCCTGTTGCTTTTACAAACCTTCGTGGGGAGTTGGAGAGCAACTTGAAGCCATTCAACTTCCTAGCAGATATATCTTCAGTTGTTGTCGTCTTTGCTGAAACTATCAGTAAGACTCAATGTGAATTATTAATGAAATATAAACCCTCTACATATCTCTTCATTATTACTCCTGAAGAGCAAGTGAGCAGAAAAGAAATTGAAGAGATGATAGAATCTGTGATGTCCATGACTGACCTAAAGAAGGACAATGTCTTAGTGATCTCAAAAACCACAAATGAAGCAACAGCTGTTAAAATGATTCGCTCAGCTCTGCTAAAGTTGGAGAAGAAAAATGCTAATTACCTCAGTGTAGAAGATATGGCTCATATAGCAGTAATGCAAAAGATCTATTTGGATGAAAATACAGTGGAATGTCAAGCTGCGGAAAAACGTGCCAAAGCCATAACTGAGGAGATCTGCGATGTTGTCAAGTATAAAGAAAAAACAATGAAACTGCAAATGCAACTTCTGAAAGACCTGTCAACCCTAGAAAAGGAACTTTGTCAGATGAAAAAACAACAAAATAGAAATGGGGAAAACTACAAATCTGAACTGAGAAGAAAATGTAATGAGATAAGGAGGAAACAGTGGGAATGTGATATGCCAAAAGGAATTAGTCATTTTATAGAAGGGATCAAAACCAAAAATCGATTAGAAAAGTTTTATTTTTTAAGTTGGTTAAAATATTATTTGGACTTAGCAGCAAGGGAAATGCTCACATCTTTACAAGAGAAATACAAAGAGAAATATTCTCAGGCCAGTGACTCTAAAGAGCTGATGGAGATCGATCAGAAGATATCAGACAGTTCGTTTGGAATAGAGCATTTCCTGAGAGAGGTTTCTCAGTTTTATGAGGTTTGGCATGTCATGGGAAAAAAAAACAATGCACCTATAGAATATAACCATCTCCCTGAAATAGCAGGTGATCTTCTGCTTGATGGCTACCCACTGGAATTGATTGATGGAGATGCATCCAGGATTCCTGTGCAGTGGGTAACAGATGTTCTCAATAAAGTGCACTCCAAGACAGGCGGCAGAAGCAAAATAAAGGTAATAACCGTGCTGGGAGTTCAAAGTACAGGGAAGTCCACTCTTCTGAACACCATGTTTGGTCTACAGTTTCCAGTGGCCAGTGGACGATGTACACGAGGAGCTTTCATGACTCTTATTAAAGTGAAGGAGAACTTCCAGGAGGAGCTCGGATGTGAATTTCTTCTAGTGATTGACACTGAAGGGTTGAAAGCTCCCGAGTTGGATTCTCTGGAGGGCAGTTATGAACACGACAATGAGTTGGCCACTCTAGTGGTTGGGTTAAGTGACATCACTGTAATCAATATGGCCATGGAAAATATAACAGAAATGAAAGATATTTTACAGATTGTGGTCCATGCGTTTCTTAGAATGAAAGAAATTGGGAAGAAGCCCAATTGCCAGTTTGTTCATCAAAATGTAAGTGACGTATCTGCTCCTGTAATGAACATGAGAGACAGAAACAAACTGCTGGAACAACTAAATGAAATGACCAAAACTGTGGCAACCATAGAGAAGAAGCCTCAGTATAAGGTGTTTTCTGATGTTATGGAATATGATTCCGAGGAACACCATTGGTACATCCCTAGTCTTTGGCAGGGTATACCGCCAATGGCTCCTGTCAGCGCTGGATACAGTGAACATATTACTGAATTGAAGCAAAATTTACTAAAATTGATTAAACAAAACCAAAATAGCGCACATAACCTACAGCAATTTGCTAAGTGGATGGGAGACTTATGGAATGCCGTCAAACATGAGAACTTTATATTCAGCTTCAGAAATAGCTTGGTAGCCAGTGCTTACAACAAACTGTCTATGAAATATTCTGAATTAGAGTGGAAATTCAGCAAATTAATCCATGAATGGTTCACTAATACTGAAACCATTATCAAGAACCAATCTGAGGATACTTTGGAAGAAAAAGGTAAAGAATGTTGTATACGGCTACAAAGCATCATTGCAACAGAGCAGCAAAAAATGATAAAATGGCTGGATGATTATTTCAAAGAAGAGAAAGATTGTGTTCACTTAATAAAATACAAAGGAGACTTTAAAATCAGTGTAAAGATGCTTGGAGAAAACCTTGGAAGGTCCTCTATTGATAAGTACAACATAGCGATTCAAATTCAAAAACAGCAACACAAGATAAAAAGAGCATATAAGCAGTATATTAAGGAGATTGAACACAAAGTTTCCAGCCTTATGGAAGAATGCAGGAAGAAACAACATAAACTGGACAATGCTATGTTAAAAAAGGAGTTTGAGACTATGTGGCAAGAAACGGTCAAAGAGTTAGGGGTGAAATCGCTCATAAAACGTAATATTGAGAAAGACATGCTGCTTGAGCTCACCAAGACCATGAGAGACAAGGGATCAGCAGTTAATGAAAAACTAAATCAAATACAGTACTTGCCAAGACCTAAGACAGAGAATACTGATGGAAAAAGAGCAGGAATTGTTACATCATTTTTAAAAAGTGCATGGAAATGGTGGAAAGGAAATGCACCAAATTCACTCAAATATGACTATACCGTTATACTTGACAAATGCTGTAAATATTCTGAAGAGCAAGCCCAGAGAGATGCTGATTATGACGACACCTACTGTAAACAACTGCTGAACATGATTGATGACATTCTAATTAAGGAAGGGAATATCCCAGCTGAAGTTGAGCTAGAAATAAAATTGAAAATTTTAGGACATGCTGCTGATGATTTCCAGGTGATGCATAATAACTTCATCAGAAAGAATGACCCTCATTCACAGCTGGAAACATTGAAATCGGAATACTTTAGCACATTTATGAATGTATTCAAAGAGAAAAATGAAAGTCAGGATCTCGCCATACGCATCTGTGACACATGTCTAAAGCCAGCAATAATTGACTACATCATTAGAAATCTAGGCATTCAACTCGTAGACGACATCATAAGGTCTGAAGGATCTGAAACATACACCTCCCGGATGTTTTTCCAGTACACGGTTCTCTTAAATCTTCTGGAAAAAAATGTTTTTGAAAACTATGTAGAATACTCAAAAAACTATGAAAAATTTGTGAAAAATTGGATATTGAAATACATTAAAACGAAATATAAAAACTTCAGCACAATAGAAATCAAGATCTTGTCAGGAATCACAGAAAAGATCAGAGATCTCTTCAACAATCCTAACATGTGGAATAATTCAAAGAATGTGGAAGAGTTCCTTACTGATTTCAAAAAGGAATTAAACAGTGATCTGGTATTACCACAGGAAAAGATGATGGCAATCATTTTCAAAAACTCGGCAAATACAAAAGAATTTATTAGAAATCTGAACAATTTCTTGACTGACACAATAGAAGATATCAAATCAGAAATTGAATCTCTGAGTGTGGAAGTCATTCTTTCCAGAGTAACAATGAAACCTCAAGACGAACTATTCAAGAAGGTGTTTGGATGTGGAAAGCAGTGTCCATTCTGCAAGGTCCCTTGTGAAGCTGGAGGTGACGACCACAAAGAACATTTTGCCTCTGTCCATCGACCTAAAGGATTAGGAACGTACAGAGGGGTATACACATCTATTCTTAACCATGACATTTGCACTACTTGTGTCAGTGGAAATGGAACATTTCAGAATAGTGATACAAATCAAATACCTCATCCCTTTAAGCAATATAAAGAATTCTATCCCGACTGGAATATTCAGCCTGATCCCAGCATTGAAGCCTCTGATTACTGGAAATTTGTTCTTAAAGAGTTCAATGAGCAATTTGCAAGAGAGTATGATGCCAAACCTGCCAATTATCCGAAGGAATGGAACAGTCTGACCAAGAATATGGCAAAGGAAAGTCTCAAGAAATCCTTCAATATGCAGTAATGTATGAACAGGAACATGTGATAAGTTCTGAATCCACTTCTGTGAAGGTTATGTCTTGCATTTAATAAGGCTGGCTTTGTATAGTATGTAACAGGTCAGAAGTTTCACTATAACAGTAAGTTCAGAAATGTAACCACACAGCTTTATCCTGTATCAGCTACACACATCCACATCTTATATACTACATGGAAAATTATGGAAAATAAAAAAGTTTTATGTTAAGATATACTGTAGCAAATAAAATGTACTAAAATAGAAATAGTGATGTCTAACTGATAGTGCCATTTCTTGTCTTCCTAAGCAGTAATAATAATACAAGATCACTTTTTTTAAATGTAAGAATAAAGTTCCTTTCACACCTAACTTCTGTATATTTGCAGAACACATTGGGAATGCTCTGAATGTGCATTTCAAATGTGTCCGTAGCCCATAAGACTAACGTATGATTTTAGTATGCATTTGTATGGTATGTCAAAAAGTTCACAGCTCTCACCTGCATACATTCCATCCGGAACACGGACACTATCCCAGGGTCCACAGGAACAAATAGAAAAAAACGAAGACGTCCAGCTCCAAGATGTTTAAAAGGTGTTTTTCCAATACTTTATTCTTCAATAAAAAGTGCATATACAGTGCAGATAGGAATATTTTCTTAGATCAACGCATTTCAGACTATATCAATCAGAGTCCTTCCTCATGAGGAAGGACTGTGATTGATATAGTCTGAAACGCGTTGATCTGAGAAAATATTCCTATCTGCACTGTATATGCACTTTTTATTGAAGAATAAAGTATTGGAAAAACACCTTTTAAACATCTTGGAGCTGGACGTCTTCGTTTTTTGCATTTGTATGGTATGTATCATTTCCTTGTTCATCATTGTTTTAAAAAGTACATTTGACTTTGCTTTTTGATACAAGAGGATCGCGCAAACAAAATAAATAAAAAAATATATACTGTGTGGTACATAAACTAGCAGTAGATGTCAGGAGCATTTCAGGAAACAAAACCCTAACCTGTATGTGCAGATTGCTAGTGAAAATGAGATTCAGACAGAGCTAAATAATGTTTCTTTTTAGAATACTTTCTTTCCTGTACCTTTTTTCTATGTGCTTTATTTCTACATACCTTCTCCATACATATCTTCTTTCTACATTGCTTCACTTTTCGTACCATCTCTCTGTATAGCTTCTCTTTATACCTTACCTCTAAGTACAGTCTCTCTGTGTACCTTCTGTTTACATGCCACCTCTTTATGTACTTTCTCTCTACATATCTTCTCTCGATATACCTTCCTTTTACGTATCATCTTTTTAGTTACCTTCTCTTCACGTACCTTTTCTCTAAATACCTTGTCCCTACATACCATCTCTCTAAATACCTTCTCTCTATGCACCTTCTCATTACATACCATCTCAACATACCAGCGGCATTGCATGGGTTGCCAGCACCTGGGGCAAGCCAAAAATGGTGCCCCCCCCCAGCCTGTGGGCACTCCCCTTTTAACAGATAATGTGGTAGATGTCACCTGCAGTCCTATGTAACTCCACAGATAACACAGTGATAACTCTCTGTGTACAGATAGTGTAGTAGATGGGTGTGACCAGAAGTCTGGGGCCGGTCTGCGGCAGTGTGGGCCAAATTCTCAATCTGCTCCCCCCAACCCTACCGTGAAACAGATATTTGGATGGACATTACATACATCGCTATTAAATATACAGTAGAATATAGCACCATACCTGTTACATCCAGTGACGTCTCCTGGGATTGTAGACTCTTTCCTCAACGTCTTCATTCGGAGATAAGACCGCCATTATACCTTCTTTCAGCCGCTTCTCGTCTCTGCAGAGTTTCACGGAAATTTTTTTTCCATAGCGTCACCACGACGGCATTACAATGAGATTGACCTCTGACCTCTGTAGGGGCAGGAACAGAGAAAAGTTTAAAACACTCCTCCCACCACCTTTACACCAGTGTTTCCTGTCCCTACAGAGGGCAGGACGGAGAAAGGTCTCCTTGCATGCCGAGGAGATGAAGATTTCTTCAAACCGGACTACCCCCCTACCTTCCTGCGGTCATGTACTAAAGCTGGGTAGGGGATGGATGGGAAGACTCGCTCTGGACCCCAGAGCCTGCTCCCGGGGCTTCAAAAAATACCTCCCCTCTCTTTGGTGTATTGGGAGAGCTATGCCCAGCGCCTCCATGCGCTATATAAATTTTCTTTCCCCCCGGTCTCCTCTGTGACATTCCCGGCGGAATGTGAAGGAAATCGGGCCGCGCCATCATCGGACCGCTCTTCATCCAGAGCTCTATGGTCTTCTCTTCCGGCCTCCCGCGTGACGTAACCGGAAGTAGCGGCTAAAGACACTCGGCCAGTTCCGACGCCGGCTCCTCGCGCGACCGGAAGTAGTAGCGGGGGCGTTCAGGGCGGCACGGGAATTGTTCATCTGACCCCGGATCTCCCGCGTGACAATACGGAGGGAGGAGTTAAGGTAAGCGGGAAGCTGTACCTATTTAAACTGGCAAAAGCCTTCAGCTCACGCCCATACTGGCAGCTGCAGCATGTCGGGTCAGGAGCAGTCCCCAGGCCACACGCCGGCACCTCAGTCCGTAAGTCTCCCGGTGGGAGAATGATTTCCTTCCTTCTAAGCTTCAGGAAGTTTTGTTAACATATTCCTTTATTATTTACTTTTACCTACAGAATAAGGACCCTCAGAAGAAAGCTTAAAAATCTGCTAAATGTGTATCTTGTTTCTCAAGACTTCCTGAAGATTATTCAAAAAAACTTTGTAAATCTTGCATTTCAAATGTGATTCGGGAGGAACAACCATCCCTGATGGAGGATTTCAGAGTCATGATGAGAGAGGAGATTAAATCCTCCATTTCTCAACTTTCCCTACAGAAAGATTTTCACTCTGCACCTGAACCACCTCCAAAACGTCAAAAAGTTAGAGACGTTTTTTCTTCTGATTCTGAAGAATTTGTGGATGATACCTCCTCCTCTAGACTCATTGACGAGGATGATATATCATCAGAAATACTGGACTCTGATACCGCTAGGAGATTTCTATTCTCCTCTGAAGACATGCCCGAACTTCTCAAGGCAGTAAGGGCAACGATGGGGGTTGAAGAAATTCAAAAACCACACTCAGTTCAAGAAGAAATGTTCGGGGGACTCCGTATTAAAAAATCCAGGGTTTTCCCCATTAATGAAAACATTCGTAACATGGTTCTCGACGAATGGGCTGAACCTGAAAAAAGATTGGGGGTTTCTAAGTCCTATAGAAACCGCCTGTTTGATCCGGAAGAATCAAAAAATTTTGACACCATTCCCAAAATAGACGCCCAGGTGGCGAAGGTTAACAAAAAGATTTCACTTCCCTTTGAGGACACCTCCCAGTTAAAGGACCCTTTAGACAGGAAGGCCGATAGCTTGCTCCGTAGAGCATGGGAGGCGGCTATGTACAATCTAAAATCAAATATTGCGGCCACTTCTGTGGCCAGATCTATGTCAAGATGGCTTAGTGAAATAGAAGACCGTCTATCTAATAATTCCTCGGCTGAGGAACTCATAGAATCTCTTCCGTTACTGAGATCAGCCACCGCCTTCCTAGCCGACGCATCAGCAGAATCGGTTCATTTTGCAGCAAAAGATGCAGGCTTCTCAAATGCCGCCAGAAGAGCCTTATGGGTCAAGTGCTGGGGTGGTGATAAACTCTCAAAATCAAAATTATGCTCCATTCCCTTCTCGGGAGAAAATGTCTTCGGCCCTGAACTTGAGAAAATCTTAGAAAAGGCTTCCGACAGGAAGAAAAAATTTCCAGTAGAAAGACCTTTTAAACGGAAGTATCCTTTTGGTAATCCCTCCAACCAGGAAAGATCTTATAGGGTGAAGGGAAAAACGGGCCGTTGGAGCTACCCTAAAGGGGGAAGAGATAAAGGGTTTCTTTCCTTCTCTTCCTCGCAAAAACCCACCGAAAGGCAGTGATTTTAAAGTGGGGGGAAGACTGAAATTTTTTCGGTCCTCATGGGAAAAAATAACCCAAAACCAATGGGCCCTAAATATTATCAACCTAGGTTACCAAATTCAGTTCACCTCCCCCCCCCCCCCCCCACCATCCCGTTTTCTCATTTCAAATTTTGCTCACCCAGACCACTTACACCCGGTTTGGCAGGAAGTTCTGGAACTCTGGGAAAAAGATGCGATATCTCAGGTCCCCCCTCAGGAGGAAGGGAAGGGTTTCTATTCTAACCTCTTTTTAATAAAGAAAAAAGATGGTCCATTCAGGGTTATAATAAATTTAAAATTCCTGAACAAATACGTTGTTTACAAAAAATTTCGTATGGAAACCTTAAAAACCATTATTCCCCTCCTCCAGGGAGATTCCCTGATGTGTTCGGTCGACCTGTCTGATGCATATTACCATATTCCGATTCACCCAGAGTCCCAGAAATTCCTCCGTTTCGCTCTAGAAGATCCATCGGGGAGAATAAATAATTTCCAATTTACCTGCCTACCATTTGGCATTTCCTCCGCTCCTAGAATTTTTCACTAAACTAGTGATTGAAATGATAGGTCATCTAAGACAAAAAAACATAAAAATCTTCCCTTACTTAGATGATTTTTTAATAACCAATTCACATTTGGAGGGCCTTCAAAAAGACCTAGAAATATTTCTCTCTACCCTAAAAGATCTGGGGTGGTTAGTTAACCTAAAAAAATCTATTCTCATTCCCTCTAATCAAATACATTTTTTAGGGATGCTCTTAGACTCCCAACAAAAATGTACCTCTCTTCCAGAGAAGAAGGTACAGAGTCTAATTACTAAGATTAAAAGCTTTACTTCCAAAAAATCGTGTACCATTAGGGAAGCCATGAGTCTCCTAGGTACCTTAACATCCTGCATTCCAGGGGTGCAATGGACTCAACTCCATACCAGGAAAATCCAATCCTGGATTTTATCAAAATGGGACAGAAGACAATTGTCCCTAGATCACAGAATTCAAATTCCTCCAACAGTATCTTCATCCCTTCACTGGTGGACTCAGGAGAAAAATCTTACCAAGGGAATTCCATGGGAAAGATCGCCTCTAGTTTACCTAACTACAGACGCAAGTCAGACAGGCTGGGGAGCAAAAATAGGCTCCCAATTCTGGCAAGGTACATGGTCTCAAACCATAAGTCAGAAATCATCAAATTTCAGAGAACTCCTAGCAATATGGGAGGCCCTGCAAACAGCATCTTCTACCCTAAAGTACCACCATGTTCAAATCCTTTCAGACAATACCACAGCAGTTGCCTACTTAAACCACCAGGGAGGCACGAGATCTCAAGATCTGCTGGATCTATCCCTCAAAATATTTTTCTGGACAGAAAAAAATCTGAAATCATTATCAGCAGTTCATCTGAAGGGAAATCTGAACACAGAAGCGGATTTTCTAAGCAGGAGGAAAATAGACCAAACCGAATGGTCCCTAAATCAGGATGTATTCAAGATTCTGACAAAAAAATGGGGCACACCCATCATGGACTTATTTGCCACTCGGGAAAATTCAAAAACCCCAAACTTTTGTTCCCTCAATCCAAGAGACAGACCCTGGGAACTGGACGCTTTCTCCATGGTATGGAATCAAGGCCTTTACTATGCCTTTCCACCCCTACCATTGATCTCAAAAGTGATCCAGAAAATAAAACAGGATCAAACAGAAGTAATTTTGATAGCTCCGTTCTGGACAAAGAAGAACTGGTTCCCGATTCTAAAAAGTATGTCGAAGTCGGATCCATGGGCCCTCCCGATCCAGAGGGACCTTCTACATCAGGGTCCAATCCTCCACCAGGACCCAGAATTTCTGAACCTTCATGCCTGGATCCTGAGACCCAAATACTAAAGAAGCAAGGCTTATCAGACAGGGTAATCAATACCTTAAAAGCTTCTAGAAAGAAGGTGACGCTTTCCATCTATCTTAAAGTTTGGAAGAGGTATTGTTCGTGGTCGGGAATCGAACATCCAAACTTGACAGGACCTAACATACAGTCCATACTGGATTTCCTGCAAAAGGGCTTTGAACTAGGCCTGAGACCATCCACTCTCAGGGTACAGGTTTCAGCACTTAGCTGTTTTTTCGATACAAATCTGGCCGACCATATTTGGATAAGCAGATTTATGAGAGCAGTATCACGTCTCAGACCTACTCTATATTCCCGTACCCCTTCCTGGGACCTCAATATCGTTCTAAAGGGATTAACCCTCTTCCCCTTTGAACCAATAGAGAGTAGTCCCATCAAGATCAAATCCTTAAAAACAGCTCTGTTAATCGCAGTCACTTCGGCTAGAAGGATTAGCGAAATACAGGCCCTCTCCATTAGAGAACCCTACCTAAAGATTCTGGAAGATAAAATAATACTCAAATTGGACCCCGCTTTCCTGCCGAAAGTGGTATCGGATTTTCATAGAAACCAGGAAATCATACTTCCATCCTTCTGTGATCACCCATCAAACACTAAGGAAGCTTCATTTCACACATTGGATGTGAGACGCTCTGTACTTGATTACCTAGAAACTACAAAATCCTTTAGAAAATCGGACACTCTTTTCGTTCAGTTTGGGGGCCGTAATAAAGGTCACAAGATATCAAAAGCTTCTATTGCCCGCTGGATCAAAGAGGCCATTTCTACATGCTACAAGATCCAGAAGCTCGATAGTCCTCAGAATCTAAATGCCCATCATCAACTCAAGCTGAACGA
The DNA here is from genome assembly GCA_033119425.1 of Bufotes viridis. NCBI lineage: Eukaryota > Metazoa > Chordata > Amphibia > Anura > Bufonidae > Bufotes > Bufotes viridis. The sequence continues at coordinate 334,037,093 of CM065591.1, read as the reverse complement.
GCGGGCACCTCTTTGGAGGAGATCTGTAAAGCAGCCTCATGGTCTAGTTCTCACACTTTTATAAAGCACTACAGACTGGACCTTCAGAAAAATTCTGATCAAAAATTTGGGCGCTTAGCGTCCTTCAAGCTGTTGTCCCTCCCTAATTAATATTTTGTATATCTCATTGTAATGCCGTCGTGGTGACGCTATGGAAAGCCGGAATTAGACTTACCGGTAATTCTTTTTCCATGAGCTCACCACGACGGCATGGGGTTTCCCACCCTGCAAATTTCTTCACTTCATCACTCTACTCCAGGAAGATATGATGTAATATCTTCTTTTACTTGTATCTGTAAACCACCATCCTTATCTGTATATTTTGGAATCACTGGTGTAAAGGTGGTGGGAGGAGTGTTTTAAACTTTTCTCTGTTCCTGCCCCTACAGAGGTCAGGGGTCAATCTCATTGTAATGCCGTCGTGGTGAGCTCATGGAAAAAGAATTACCGGTAAGTCTAATTCCGGCTTTTTGATTCCTTACTTTACTATTATCCTCTCTTTCCTGGTGTCTCAACATTGTCATCCTGCTGCCCCCCAATACTATGCTAGAGCCATACAGATAGTCCCCCATTTCCCATAATATTATTCCCCCTGTATATTATAATGACCCTCTCGGTATTATTATAATGGCCTCCTCTGTATTATTATTTATAATATTAATGGCCCCCTCTGTATTTTTTATTATCATTATTATTATTATTGCCCCCTCTGTATTATTGTTATTATTATTATTATTATGGGCCCCTCTGTGTCATTATTATAATGGCCCCCTCTGTATTATTATTATAATGGCCCCCTCTGTATTATTATTATTAACCCCTTAAGGACCCTGCCATTTTTCACCTTAAGGACCAGGCCATTTTTAGCAAATCTGACATGTGTCACTTTATGTGTGAGTAACTTTAAAACACTTTTGTTATCCAAGCCATTTCTGAGATTGTTTCTCGTCACATATTGTACTTCATGACAGTGGTAAATTTGAGTCAAAACATTTTATTTTTATTTATAAAAAAATACAAAATTTACCAAAAATTTGGAAAAATTTGCAATTTCTCTGCTTTTAAAACAGATAGTGATACCTCCTAAAATAGCTATTACTTTACATTTCCTGTATGTCTACTTTTATGATTGGATCATTTTGTAAATTACATTTTCTTTTTTTGGGACGTTAGAAGGCTTAGAAGTTTAGAAGCAAATCTTGAAATTTTTTCAGAAAATTTACAAAACCCACTTTTTAAGGACCAGTTCAGGTCTAAGGGCTCTTTCACACTTGCAGTGTCCGGATCCGTCGTGTACTCCATTTGCCGGAAGTGCCCGCCGGATCCGTAACAACGCAAGTGAACTCAAAGCATTTGAAGACTGATCAGTCTTCAAAATGCTTTGAGGTTACTATGGCAGCCAGGACGCTATTAAAGTCCTGGTTGCCGTAGTAGTGGGGAGCGGGGGAGCAGTATACTTACCGCCCGTGCGGCTCCCGGGGCGCTCCAGAATGATGTCAGAGCGCCCCATGCACATAGATCGCGTGATCCATGCGCGTGGGGTGCCCTGACATCACTCTGGAGCGCCCCGGGAGCCGCACGGGCGGTAAGTATACTGCTCCCCCGCTCCCCACTACACTTTACCATGGCAACCAGGACTTTAGCGTCCTGGCTGCCATGGTAACCATTCAGAAAAAGCTAAACGTCGGATCCGGCGATGCGCCGAATCGACGTTTAGCTTAAGGCCGGATCCGGATTAATGCCTTTCAACGGGCATTAATTCCGGATCCGGCCTTGCGGCAAGTGTTCAGGATTTTTGGCTGGAGCAAAAAGCGCAGCATGCTGCGGTATTGTCTCCGGCCAAAAAACGTTCCGGTCCTGAACTGAAGACATCCTGATGCATCCTGAACGGATTTCTTTCCATTCAGAATGCATGGGGATAATCCTGATCAGGATTTTTCCGGCATAGAGCCCCGACGACGGAACTCTATGCCGGAAAAGAAATACGCAAGTGTGAAAGAGCCCTAAGTCACTTTGTGAGGCTTACATAATAGAAACCACCCATAAATGGCCCCATTTTAGAAACTACACCCCTCAAGGTATTCAAACTGATTTTACAAACTTTCTTAACCCTTTATGTGTTCCACAAGAATTGAAGGAAAATGTAGATGAAATTTCAGAATTTCACTTTTTTGGCAGTTTCCATTTTAATTTATTTTTTTCCAGTAACAAAGCAAGGGTTAACAGCCAAACAAAACTCAATAATTATTGCCCTGATTCTGTAGTTTACAGAAATACCCAATATGTGGTCGTAAACTGCTGTGCGGGCACACGGCAGGCAGATTTTTGGAAGTATCCAAAAATGGGTGGGACTTAAATCAATCACCAGACACGGTCCCAATATCGTAATGAACTTCAGAAAACAGGCAATCTGGATTTCTCAATAATACATCTTTATTAAACACATAATTTGTACATAAAAACATCACAAAATATCTTAAAACAAGTTAGGTGGTGCAAGCTACATACTGGGCCATGTACTGCCCAAAAGAGGAGTGACAGATATATATATATAATGTAATGAGTGTCATCAAAGGTTAGACTACCAGGAGCAGCATAAACAAACAGTACAGGTTGGTCAATGGTGGATCAATAGCAGCAACTACCAATAAAGTGCACAGTGCATAATACAGTATAAATCCACCCCATCATATAAAAGACCGCACATATACTCCTGGTATATAGCATATGTACCTTGTTAGTCTCAAAAGCCCGTGTCACTCAGTCACCCCTCAGTCCCGACACGTGTTTAGCTTCTTAATGCTTCATCTGGGGAACGCTGATTTTTGAAAGGCAGATTTCACTGGTATAATTTTAAGTTGCCCTGTCACATTTGAAGACCCCCTGATGCACCCTAGAGTAAAAAAAATCCCAAAACATGACCCCATTTTGGAAACTACAGGATAAGGTGGCAGTTTTGTTGGTACTATTTTAGGGTACATATGATTTTTGGTTGCTTTATATTACACTTTTTGTGAGGCAAGGTAACAAAAAATAGCTGTTTTGGCACCATATTTATTTGTTGTTATTTACAATGTTCATTTGACAGGTTAGATCATGTGGTATTTTTATAGAGCAGGTTGTTACGTACGCGACAATACCAATTGGTTGTTTGTTTCAGTTTTACATAATAAAGCATTTTTGAAAAACATTTTTTTATTGTCTCCATATGTAAGCCATAGTTTTTTTTTGTTTTGTTTTTTGGCGACTGTCTTATGTAGGGGCTCATTTTTTTCAGTATGAGATGACGGTTTGATTGGTACTATGTTTGGTGCATATGACTTTTTGATCTTTGACTTCTTGAAAAAAATGGCTTTTTTGACACACTTTTTTTATTTTTATTTTTTTACGGTGTTTACCTAAGGGGTTAGTTCATATTTAGTTGATATTTTTATACACCAGGTTCTTACGGACGCAGCGATACATAATATGTATACTTTTTAAAATTTATTTAAGTTTTACACAATAATATCTTTTTTGGGAAAAAAAAATCATGTTTTAGTGTCTCCATAGTCTGAGAGCCATAGATTTTTAATTTTTTGGGCGATTGATTCAGATAGGGTATCATTTTTGTAGGATCAGATGACGGTTTGATTGGCACTATTTTGGGGTGCATATGAGTTTTTGATCACTTACTATTATACTTTTTGTGATGTAAGGTGATGTAAGGTGACAAAAACTTGCTTTTTTTACACCATTTTTATTTTATCTTTTTATGGTGTTCCCCTGAGGGGTTAGGTCATGTGGTATTTTTATAGAGCAGGTTGTTACGGACGCGGCGATACGTAATATGTCTACTTTTTTTTTTTCATTTAACACAATAAAAGCATTTTTGAAACAAAAAAAACAATGTTTTAGTGTCTCCATAGTCTGAGAACCATAGTTTTTTGGGCAATTGTCTTAGGTAGGAGCTCATTTTTTGCAGGATGAGGTTAGAGTGGTACTATTTTGAGGGGCATACGCCTTTTTGGTCGCTTGGTGTTGCACTTTTAGTGATGTAAGGTGAAAATTTTTTTTTTGTTTAGCACAGTTTTTATTTTATTTTTTTGATAGTGTTCACCTGAGGGATTAGGTCATGTACCATTTATAGAGAGCCGATCCATACAGATGCGGTGATACCTAATATGTCTACTTTTCTTTTTCCCCTATTTTTTTACAGTTTTTTTTGTTTATTTTGGGAAAAGTAAGTTTTTTTTGTTTTTTTTTACTTGAAACTTTAAATGTTTTTGGAAACATTATTTTTTTTAACTTTATTTTTCAATTTATTTTTTGCCCCACTCTGGGACTTCAATTTTTGGGGGTCTGATCCCTTTACAACTCATTACAATACTTCTGTATTGTAATGCATTGGCTGTAAGTGTTATTACACCTCGTAATACACTTCAGCCTGCTTGCCTGTGAGATCCAGGGGGCTGGATCTCACAGGCTGTCACTGTTGGCGCATACAGCAGGAGTCCGGCTGTCAGTGACTGCCGGACCCCTGCTGCTGATCAGGCGGGTGCAATTCCTGCTCCCGCCCGATCAGCCCGCCATACATGTACGGCGCTGGTCCTATTATTTTCCCCTCTGTATTATTATTATTTATTATTACTAGCAGAAAGACCCGATTTTGCATGGGTATATTTCATCTATTTAATTGAATGTTTTAATGTTTGTGTGTGTCGTTAAAAGATATCGACAGTATCCCTCATAACAGTGAACTCTACAGCACCCCACCCCTTTAACAGTGAACTCCACAGTCCCCCACCCCTTAACAATGACCCCCCACAGTGCCCCGCCACTTTAAAATGGGACCTCCAAAGCAGCCCATACCCTTAACTTTGACCTTCACAGCAGTCCGCCTCTTTAACAGTGAATTTCACAGCACCCCACTCCCTTGACAGTGACCTCCTCAGGGACCCACCCCCTTAACAGTGACCTCCACGGTACCCCGCTCCCTCAAGTGACTTCACAGTACCCTGCTGCCTTTACAGTGACCTCCACAGCAGTTTCCCCTTTAATAGTGGCCCCTGCCCCTTAACAGTGACCTCCACAGTGCCCACCCCTTTAACAGTGACCTCCACAGCACCCTACCCCTTTAATACTAGGGCTACACGACATGTGTTGCATGACATTTTGTCCCAACAATTTTTATAATGATAGGCTATGGTGTCGCACTGCGACATGTGACATGCTGTGACATGTGTGATACTGTCTGCTGAGCTGTGTATCTAATCCTGTTCTGTGTGATACTGTCTGCTGAGCTGTGTATCTAATCCTATCCTCTGTTATACTATCTGCTGAGCTGTGTATCTAAATTTGTCATGTGTGATACTGTCTGGTGAGCTGTGTATCTAATCCTATCATGTGTGATACTGTCTGTTGAGCTGTGTATCTAATCCTATCATGTGTGTTATACTGTCTGCTGAGCTGTGTAGCAGTCGCAGCATGTCAAATGTCGCAGTGCAACACCATAGACTATCATTACAAAAATTGTCGTGCGACACATGTAGCAGTGTAGTTGTGCCCTATGTGTCGTGCGACTTATTGTCGTCGTGTAGCTCTAGCCTAAAGCTGACCTACAGCAGTGAGGAAAAATGGCTGGGTTGTTATGGAAACCTGCAGTAAAACTCTGTGTATGTGGAGACTAAGGGCCTGCGAGCTTCTATTGGCTGATAAGGGACATGTGACCGTGTGTATGGCAGTTGGGATATGAAGAGAAAGACTTGCAGGCTTGTATTAGCTAATGCAGGTCATTTTTTGGGAATATCTCAAGAACGGTATGTCCTAGAGAGCTGAGAACCCCACAAGATTTCTTTCCAGGTAGCAAAGGATGTGTATACCAAGTTTCGTTGAAATCGATGGTTGCTTTTTTGAGTGATCGCGGAACATACATACACACATACATATATACGTCCTTCTTTATATATAATATATATATATATATATATATAGATTATTATTAACCTCACTGCAATATTATTAATATTAATGGTCCCCTCTGTAGTAATAATATTGCCCCCTCTGTATTATTATTATTATTATAATGGACCCCTCTTTGTTATTAATATAATGGCCCCTCAGTATTATTAGTATAATGGCCCCCTCTTTGTTATTGATATAATGAACCCCTTTTTATTAGTATAATGACCCCTCTGTATTATTATTATAATGAACCCTGTGTATTATTATTATAATGACCCCTCTGTATTATTATTATAATGGCCCTTCTGTATTATTAGTGTAATGGTCCCTCCATCGGCGCAGGCAGTCACGAACGCCTCACTGTTCCTTTCCGCGCCGAGTCATCACGTCATCTCGCGAGACCCGATGCAGGAGGTCACAGTGAGGTAATTGTGACCGAGTCCTGCGTCGCTCTACTGCCTCATAGGCTTCACGGTGGCCCTCATTGAAATGCCTTTTTCGTTTCAATGAGGGCGACATACCTTTTCCCTACATTATATACTGTCTCCATATATAACTTTTCTGTATGTATCTTCTCTCTACATACCTTTTCTTTCTCGATGTGCTCTCTCTCTAGATGCCTTCTCTCTGTGTACCATGATAGAGAAAATAATTACAATAATAATAATTTCAGCAATACACTGTGTCTGCTGTATATCAAAATAGAGAACATGAGTTTTTTTTTATTATTTGATTCTTTTTTTGCAAAGTTTGTATTTTTTTGGGTATTTAAAAACAAGGAAAAAACGACACATATGTGGTAACGTTGTAATCGTACTGACCTGGAGAATGAAGAGCACAAGTTTTAGCACATAGCAAACACTGTAAAAACAAAACCCTTAAAACTGTGGTGGAATTGCACTTTTGTTTTTTCCAATTCCACCCCATTTGGAATTTTTTTCCGACTACATCCTATGCAATATTAAATGGTGCCATTACAAAATACAACTTATCCCACAAAAAAACATGACCTCATCTGGCCATGTGAATGAAAAAATATAAAATTTATGGCTCCAAGAAGGTAGAGAGTAATAAAAGAAAAGGCAAAAATGGAAAATCACCCAGGGTAGAATGGGTTAAGATTGCTTGGTATTAAAAAGATTAAGGCCCCTTGCAGACGAGCGTTCCTCCTGCAGCAAGTCCACAACGCAGCTCCCGGCCTGAACTCCCAGCGCTGCCGGGGGTCACATAGCATTATATTGAATTATAATGCTATGTAACCCTTACAGTTCTGGAATGTATTGGATAACACTGGCATAATGCTATGTGAATCCCGTCAGTGCTGGGAGGTCAGGCCTGGTGCTGCGATGTGGACTCGCTGCAGGAGGAATGCTCGTCTGCAAGGGGCCTAACACTTGGCGTGATTGATCACTTCTGACCTATTATTCTATATTTTTTATAGATAGTTATATATATGCCTGTCTTGTTACTTGAAAACTCAAAAAAATCTATAGAGCCAAAAAACAACAACTTAATTGTTACAAAAACTAGAAGTTTTTAAAATGGTCTTATGGGGCAGATTCATTAATACTCATGGGAGTAACTAGAAAAGGCTGGACCCCATAGCAAATTTTTTAATGCCCCCTGATCGACTTCCTGCAACTCCCCTGGCTCCCACAGCCAGCAAAGCTTGCCATACAGATCTCCACCTACTCTTAGGGCCCCCACACAGTAGTTATGTTTCCTTAGTGCCTCACACAGTAGTTATGCTCCTTTAGTTCCCCCCTCACTGTCGTTCTCCCCCTTAAAGGGGTTGTCCGGGTTTAGAGCTGAACCCAGACATATCCCCTTTTATATGAGCATCGGAGAATTTCATCCATACTAACGCTAGCCCATGTGTGCCGCCGGAAGTCCACTCCGGCCCCACTCATTATAATGGGGACGGGCCAGCGGTCTGGCCGCAGCACGGCAAACATGCCAAGAGGCGGCTGGACAAGAACTGCAGCATGCTGTAATTTTTGTCTGGCGCCTCTCGGCATGTTTGCCATTATAGGGAATGGGGCCGGAGTGGACTTCCGGCGGCACACATGGGCTGGCGTTTGTACGAATCCGACAGGCTGTTCCCCTGCCGGACCCTGCTAGAGCAAGTGTAAAAGTAGCCTAACAGCGTGCTGATTTATTAAGGTGGCTGATGCTGGTACACCTTTATATTTTCAGATGTTGCCAGGTTTTTGCAACAAATTTAACGTCACATGCCATTTGTTACATTTCTCACACAATACCGATTTATAGCCTGTCTAAATATATGTATTTCCAATTTGTACTTCCCCAGGAGACTGGAGTAACTTAAAATAAAAAAATATTGCAATGATAAATCTGGCTAAAAATGTAGCTCCAAGCGCAAAACATCTGACTGCCCCTTAATAAATGCAAACTGCCACTCTAAAAATGGTGCAAATACATCCCAAATGCCTACTCCACTGACAAAACAGGCACAATCACACAATTTAAAGGGAAGGTGCCATCAGAAAATTACAGAAAAATGCAGTTTTCTATACAGCTGGAAATTCATTTTTAAATGCTGTTCTGTAAACAAACTGAAGATGGCACTACCGACATATAAATGAAGGGTAATAATAGGTTCTTTTTCATACTAATAGCTAAACAATATCCGTGTATTTTACTCGGTACAGAATCAGATACACTGTGACATGATAGCTCCATAATGCTGGTGTTTTAGGGTACTTTCACACTTGCGTTGCTGGATTCCGGCAGGCAGTTCTGTCGCCGGAACTGCCTGACAGGTCCGGCAATCTGTATGCAAACGGATACCATTTGTAGACGGATCTGGGTGTGCATCCATCTCACAAATGCATTGCAATACCGGATCCGTCTTTCCAGTTGTCATACGGAAAAACGGATCCGGTATTTAGCTTTTTCACATTTTTAAAGGTCTGTGCATGCGCATGCTGCAGTATTTTCTCCGGCCAAAAAACATAAAAGGGAATGAACTGATGCATACTGAACGGAATGGTCTCCATTCAGAATGCATTAGGATTAAACTGATCATTTTTTTTTTCCGGTATTGAGCCCCTAGGACGGAACTCAATACCGGAAAAGAATAACGCTAGTGTGAAAGTACCCTTAATCGGCAAAGTTCACTTTCCTTATTACATGGTCATATGATCCTCACTATGCATATACAATGCATTTGGAACGTTTTCAGAGTACAGACCCTTTAAAGGGATTGTCCACTTTCTGGCTACTGTTGATCAATGGGTATGTAAGATGATTATATTGCACTTACTAATATAGCCGTTGTTGAAATTCTGCACCATTTTCTATATTTCATTAGGTATGCCCCCTTGTTTGCCAAGTGTTTTGTGCTGTCCACACAGAGGTCCTGTCCATAAAATGGCTGCCGATAGAGCGTCATGTGACCAGGCAAATCACCTCCATGTTATGTCTCCTCTCTTCAAACTCACTGTACCTGCCACCTGCACCTGGGCGTTTAGTGTAGGTGCAGTGTATTTGAATAGGGGATACATCACATGGAGCTGATTTGCCTGGTCACATGACCCTCCATCTGCTGCCATGTTATGGACGGGACCTCTGTGTGGACAGCAGAAAAGACTTGGCAAACAAGGGAGTATACATTATGAAATATAGAAAATGGCACAGGATTTCAACAAAGGCTAAAATAGTAAGTGCCTTATAGTCATCTTACAAACACATTGGTCAACTGTAACCAGAAAGTGGCCAACCCCTTTAACCTTTTTCACATTTTGTTATGTTGTAGCCAAGTTTTCTCCTCATCATTCTGCACTCAATACCCCATAATGACAAAATGAAAACAGAATATTCAAAATGAATTGAAAAGGAAAAACTGGGGGCGTGGCCTGTTACGTATGGCGTAAAGACGCGTTGAGAAAGGCTCTCCCAGACTCCTGGTGAAATCCTGTTTATCTCCATATCGGAGCACCCTGTAAACAGTTTAATTGCCCAGTATAAGAACCTCTGGACAACCTCCCTCACACGTTCCAGTTTTTGTGGCCATTACAGAAGGCATATTGGGATTTACCGCTGCACCTGAGGCTGGCCTAACATAGCTGGAGGAGCATAGGAGCTAGCACAGTCTTCAAGGACACCGCAGACATCCTAGGGGCTGGCGTAATCTTAAAACCCTCTCCACATCACGTTGTGCCGCTTGACGAAGGTGGGGGGGGGGCCCGAATGAGGCAGAAAAGGCGCAAGTGAGCCAGCAGCCATTTTCCTACCAGCGCCACGAGGCTTTTCTGCCAGTGCATGGGGCCGGGGAAACAAGAGAAAATAACCTCGACTCCTCTGGCCCACTGTATTATAAGCTCAGGAGAAGCAATATTGAGCTCTTGTAGATACTTGAGGACTGTGGTATGTTTATCAAAGGTCCTGTGTTCTTTTGGGGGAGCCATTAGACCTCACTGTATCTAGAATCTTGGTGTTGCACCTGCCACATATACTACTGCAAGCGCCCTTTCTTTTGCCTTTTCTCATCTTCCTGCTTAATGGTATATGGGGCAGAAGACTGCTCCAGGACCCCCTCAGACCACAAGTAAAGCCCTAATGGATAATATGAGCCAGACTGAGGGGGAGGACGTCTCGACAGCTCAATCTGCTACAAACGCTACAAACCGACAAGAACATGACGGCCATAGTGACGTGTCAAGCTGCCTTAACGGCAAAAATAGATTATCTCTAAAGTAGGGGTGGGCGATATAGACGATATGCAATATAAACAATATAAATTTGGCCAACGATAGAGATTTCATTTATATCGCCATATTGCGGTATAACATGGTATGCGCCATTCTCGGCGCACACCATGTTCTCCTGAGCCGGCACAGTGGAGAGGAGGGGCGGGACTGTGGCCACTGCGCCACCAATGAATGCCTGAATAGAAATGTAGAGTGCATGGGCCGGCCATATCCCATACCCGACTTCTATGACTGCACTCTGCGATCCACTGCAATTAACCCCTCAGGGGCCGCACCTGAGGGGTTAATTGCGGCGGATTGCAGTGCGCAGTCATAGATGCCGGGTATGGGATATGGCCGACACATGCACTCTACGTTTGTATTCAGGCATAGAGGACCTTTCATGGGTCAGAACTGTATTACATAAGTAGTGGGACATGTAAGGCATTTATGGGGGATGTCGCTGCACTTACTATTATATCTGTGCGGGGCTCTGTTTGCCCGCTCTGGCCCCCGTTACATTCTCTGGTCGGAACAACAGGGAGGAGACATCAGCTTCTCTCCCTGGGCGTTCCTTCTCCATGGCTGTGACGCTCAGCGCTGCGATTGGACAGCGTTTAACTCTGACACAATAGAAAAGTGATCCGTCCCCTATTGACTTACAATGGAGTTTATGACCGATCCGTCTTGGCTATGTTAAAGATATCAGAACCGGATCTGTTCATAACGGATGCAGATGGATCTATTATCAGTAACGGAAGCATTTTTGCTGAACCCTTCCGGATCCAGCAAAAACGCTAGTGTGAAAGTAGCCTTATTCGGGATCTGAGGCTCAGACATGTTGGGGATATGTGTGCAGGGAGGGGGTGGGGGAGGGTTTTGGTTAGTCATAAGTTGGTGTGAATGGATGTATGTGTGCCACCACAGCACTGCAAGCATGGGCGTAGCTATAGGGGGTGCAGAGGTAGCAGTCTCTACCGGGCCCAGGAGCCTGAAGGGGCCCAAAGACACTTGTGCCGCATAAGAAGACACATAAAGCACTAAGGAAAGGGGGGCCCAAGCTGAACTCTTGCCCCAGGGCCCATGAGCCGTTAGCTACGCCCCTGACTGCAAGAGTATTATAAGACATATGTGGTTAAAGCATCATTATGGCGATGTTTAAGATAATCTCGTTGAATGTGAGAGGCCTAAACTGTAAAATCAAAAGATCCTTGGTCTTTAAGTACCTTAACATTCATTCCCCTGATATACTTATTTTGAAGCAAACAAATCTGAGGGATCGCAAGGTACTCTCTCTCCGGCACCCCAGGGTGGGACAAACACACCATGCAATGTATGCGAATAATACACGGGGAGTCCCCATCCTGGTCAGTAAGGTGCTGCCATGGCAGACGAACACTGTACAGGTAGACCTGCATGACAGGTTTATTCTTCTATATAGCCTTATCCGCGGTAGCCCCTTGATTGTTGTTGGACTGTATGTCCCACACCTTTCTGCAAGTCACTACTAGATGAGAATATGGCCAAGGAGGCATTATTGCCCCCGTCTCCTTTTGTAATTCTAGGAGTATTAGACAACCAGCTAGATAGATTAAGACCGCCTCTCAGACATAATCTGGCTTTATCTAATTGGGCGACGGCCCATAATTTAGTGGAACTTTGGAGATGGAGGAACTCGGCCCTTAGACAATTCTCATGCTATTCTGCTTCTGGAGACACTATGTCCTGTATTGACCTCGTCTTTGGCAACCCTGACTCTCTGTCCATCGTGAGAGCAGCGTGTTATTTGCCAAGGGGGATTTCAGACCATGCTCCGCTGCAGAATATTATGACCCAGCCGACTGAAAGACAGTATATGGAGCCTAAATCCGATATGGTTACAAATACTCCCGGTGGAGTCCACCTGCCAGAATGAGCTAGAGGAGTACTGGAGGGTAAACAAGAGTTTTACTGACCCAATTTTGGAGGTCCAGGGGGACGGGAGTGGTATATGGAGCAGCAGCTGTATGGGGCAGGCACAGAGTCAGACTGGGAATTTAAAGTGACCGCAGGTGGGCCCAAATTGATAAAAGGTGGATTTAACATGAGTAGGTGGGGTCAACTCAAGTAGGTGGGACTACTTGATGGGGCGAGCAATACTATCGAGGTTCAGTATTTTGTGCTTCACTTTGGTATTTGCCAAAGAGCAGCACAATATACTGGCTCAACAGCACCAAGTACCATGGTGAAGCACAATATAGTGCCCCAGCAGAACCAAATATGACAGTGCAGCACAATATACTGCCTCAGCAGAACTAAATACCACAGTACAACACAATACACTGCCCCAGCAGAACTAAATTCCTCAGTGCAGTACAATATACTGCTCCAGCAGAACCCCAAACCATAGTGCAACACAACATACTGCTTCAGCCCAAATTCTTGTTCCGCACTGTGATATTTGGTTCTGCTGGGGTATTATATAGTGATGCACTTTGGTATTTGGTTTTCTTGCAGAATAAATACCACAATGCAGGACAACCAATGCAGTAGAACCAAATACCAAAATGTCGCACAAAATACCTCACCAGAAGCTGCCCCACTGGGGTGACCAGCACCATCTGCTACTTTCTGCTTTCCTTCTCCAGTTGTCTCTAATTAAGATATAGTAGAGGTGGCTGAGGTGACTTCTAAAATGATGACCTATCTGATCTGTGGGTGTCTGTGCTGATCAGCTGTTTGAGGAAGCACCAGCATTCGCTGTAGCGACGCAGCCTTCTCCAACTTTGCCTAGGCCATGTGACGTCACCTTCGCCAGTTACATAGTCTAAGCGAAGCTCAGCTTGATTGAAGTGAATAGGACTGAGCTGCGATACCAAGCACAGTGGCTATACAATGTACAACACTGTGCTTGGTGAGCCAAGAGAAGGCCATGGCACTAATGTGAGTGCCGGTACCTTCTCAAACAGCTAATTGGTGGGGGTCCCAAGTGTCAGACCCCTACCAATCAGATACCGATAACCTATCCGAGGCATAGGTCATCAGAAAAAAAAAAACTTTAAAAACACACTGCTCATTCACATGTGTTATGCTTTTTCATATTGGGAACAAGCATCAAAAAATGATTCCTTAACAGGGGCAGATATCTGCCCTTATTTATAGGCACACACATTAATGTCGGAAGAAACAGAGGCTTTTTCTGCACAAATGTCTAAAAACTATGGGAGAGATTTATCAAACTGGTGTAAAGTAGAACTGGCTTAGTTGCCCATAGCAACCATTTAGATTCCACCTTTCACTTTTCACAGCTCCTTTGGAAAATGAAAGGTGGAATCTAATTGGTTGTTATGGGCAACTAAGCCAGTTCTACTGTACTTTACTCCAGTTTGATAAATCTCCTCTTATGTGTCAATGGGAGCAGTCAGACGCCAGGCTGGCGCTGCAGTCTTCCGTTTACCAGACATATATTATGAGACCTATAAAATAATGTCACTGGTTTGGTTCACAAATTATTAAATGGTACTAATAAAACTGCAAGTGTTTTTTTCTGTAATTTAAAGAGGTGCGGTTTAATGTCCCTCCCCTTCTACAAACAAACTGCACACTGGTATTGACAATGTCAATACTAATGCAGTTTTTGCAGTAAAATGTCTTCAAACTCCATGGTATGATGCAGTAATGCGTTTACTAACACGGGTATAACTATGCAATTTTTGCAGTCAAATTATTTTGAACTACATGGTCTGTTGCAGTAATGCATTCACTAACACGGGTATAAGAATGTAAAATATATTTTAACTACATGGTGTGGCAGGCGCAGGACAATTAAGTGCCTTTTGCACTGTGGCATTAGAAGAATTTGATATCTCTAACTTTTTAGTCCAACCAGACTGTCTGTTACTCTGCTAGCGCTGGAAACAGTAGGCTTAAAGAGCACACCAAATGCTTAAGATTACTTCTTTATTAACTTCAACTTTTCTTCATATATAACACTGCCACTTTCTGTCTTTAACATATAAACATATGAACTGTATTAAGGTTATTGGCAGGTCCAGCTGTATACACATATAAGCCATATTAGCAACCTAGGACAGGTCTTAGCTGGCCAGCTACACATTAATGTAGTAATGCATTCACTAAGGCCCCTTTCACACGGGTGAGTTTTCCGCACGGGTGCAATGCGTGACGTGAACGCATTGCACCCGCACTGAATTCGGACCGATTTATTTCTATGGGGCTATGCACATGAGCGGTGATTTTCACGCATCACTTGTGCATTGCGTGAAAATCGCAGCATGCTTTATATTGTGCGTTTTCCACGCAACGCAGGCCCCATAGAAGTGAATGTGGCTGTGTGAAAATCGCAAGCATCCGCAATCAAGTGCGGATGCAGTGCGATTTTCCCGCAAGGTTGCTAAGAGACGATCGGGATGGGGATCCGATCTTTATTATTTTCCCTTATAACATGGTTATAAGGGAAAATAATAGCATTCTCAATACAGAATGCTTAGTAAAATGTGGATTAAGGGATTAAAAATAAAAAAAATTAACTCACTCTCCTTATCCACTTGATCGCGTAGTTGCCGATCTCTTCTCTCTTCTTCAATCATTAGCTGCCGGCTAAAGGACCTGTGGTGACGTCACATCACATAGTCCAATCACATGGTCCATCACCATGGTGATGGACCATGTGATTGGACCATGTGATGAGCGCAGTGACGTCATCACAGGTCCTTTAGCCGGCAGCTAATGATTGAAGAAGAGATCGCAACTACGCGATCAAGTGGATATGGTGAGTTCATTTTTTTATTTTTAACCCCTCCATCCACATTTTACTAAGCATTCTGTATTGAGAATGCTATTATTTTCCCTATAACCATGTTATAAGGGAAAATAATAAAATCTACAGAATACTCAACCCAAACCCGAACTTCAGTGATGAAGTCCAGGTTCGGGTCTGGGTACCAAAGATGCCGATTTTTCCCACGCGCGTGCAAAACGTATTAAAACACTTTTCACTCGCGCGAAAAAATTACTAGTTTTCCCGAAACGCACCCGCATGCTATCCGGCCCCATTCCTCAACGCCCGTGTGAAAGGGGCCTAACACTGGCATAAACATGCAGTGTTTGCCGTAAAATGTCTTTCAACTACATGATATGATGCAGTAATGCGTTCACTAACAAGGTTATATCAATACAATTTTTACAGTAAAATCTGTTTAAACTACACTGTCTTTTGCAGTAATTAATTCACTAGCATGGGTATAAGAATTCAATTTTTGCAGTCAAATGTGTTTGAACTACATGGTATGATGCAGTAATGCATTCACTAACACAGGTATAACAATACAATTTTTGCGGTAAAATGTCTTTGAACTACAAAGTCTGTTGCAGTAATGTGTTCACTAACATGGGTATAGCAATGCAATTATTGGGATGATTAAAGGTGGATTTACACCGCGCAATGTTACAAGCCGATTGTTGGGAAGGAAGTGTTTCTTCCCGACAGTTGGCTGCTCGTTCAGTGAAGGAGACTGCTGCATTTACATATCAATGCGTTTTTTTGTGTGTGTTTTTGGCGCAGATCCATGCCAATAACCTTCAGCTAAAAATGCAGCTTTGTTTGGAAGTGAACACCCATTGGTTAAAAAAGATGTGTTAAAAAAAAAAACGCATCAAAAGTACAGAAATAACGCACTGGGGAAAAAAAACATGCGTGGATTCAGCACTGATTTTTTTCTGAGTGTTTTTTAAAAAAACAACTAAATTTAACAAATATACTGTTCCGCATGGCAACCAATCAGATATACCTTCTCAATTTTTCAGAACAGATTAAAAAATGAGAGCAATAATCTGAGTGTTGCTATGGGCAACACTGAGTCCACTGACTTTTATACATTGACACATGCACTACTACTTCTTCATACAGTACGTAGGATGTACTAAACATAATAAAACATAATAAAATAATACCATAATAATAACTGCTGCATCTTGCTTTTCTACTACTCTGTTCCTAACGAATAAACTGAATATTGCTTTGTGTAGCTAGGTGACTGGAAGCATGATTTTTCCATTCACTGAAACAATTCCCAAGTCACCTAAGCTATGAAAAGACCTGCAACGGCCGTGGTTTGTTATGATCCTTTGGGAAGTGATAAGGTTATGTTTCAAAAGTTCCAATATTGTAATCACAGGAATGAATTTTGTGCTATTTGGTAAAGATTGACAGGTTCAGACAACTTCTATTATATTTATTAATATCCACAGCATACATTGGCATGCCGTGGGTTTAAATTTTTTATATTTTTCATTAGGGGGTACTATCTTTCCTTGGGAAGAAAGCGCCTTTATCGGCGTGAGGAGGCTTATAGGCCATACATGCTCCTTTGGAATTCTGGGAAGAAAGGGATGCAAATGAGCTATTAACAAGCTCTTATATTTTTCAGGCAGCATGTGAATGCGATTTGGCAAAATGCACTTTGCCACTACTTTACACATTGTGGAAAATGTATCTTATCTCTCTCATGTGGACACATCCTTTGTCATGTACGAACTGTTCCCAGCATGTGAAGTGTGAGACTGCGAGGGATAAACTATCTCTACTTACTCAATCGTGCACTCTCTTTCCACTTAGGCTTTAAATTGAGCATAAATATCACCCTAACACAGTCCATTCACCCCAGATACATGCTGTGATGCTAGCGGTCTGGGCGCTGGCGTCTCCCTGTTTCCAGTGGGCATAACCTGTAAAGCAGCCTGATCTTTGCCAGTGATGCCTGTCTGCATGTAGGTTACGCATTTCTTCCAGCTCCTAAAGGACCAGCACGTGTTCTAAATTGTCCAGCCTATGGCTACCCTGCCTAAGGTATTTAAGGCACCTTCCCCTGTGGAAGGGTACCTGAGCAAAAGGTGTGTCTAGCTAGCTAGTCCCAGGGAAAGTGCATATTAGCCTGATAACTAAATATGACCCTTTTCTGCCTGACCTGACCTCTGCCTGTTACTTGTATTTACCTTGTTCTGCCTGCCTGACCTTTGGCCTAGTTACCAGAGTGTATACCCTGATCTTGGCTTATCCCTAGCTACAGTTTAGCTTGTTCTCTTGTTGCTCTACACAAGCATCTCTCAATCCCTGTCGGTCGGCACGAAATAGAGACTAGTCTAAGGGTAGCAGCCTGGTAGTTCCCCTGCAGCAGAGTCCGGATCCCTGTATTGGAGTAAAGACAAGGGGGCCATTTAGATAACGTTCTTAGGAGTAGCCCCAAACCAATCTTGTTTGGTGGCACACTGGATCCACTTTTTGACATGTTGCCACCATTAACTGAATTTTGGGCCTAGTAGGAAATACAACACACACCCTCTGCTTCCCAGCAGTCAAATGATTAAACATGCTTACAAAGGCTATAAGAGCATACAAGGACTAAACTCATCAAAGTTTTAAAGGCGTCGTCTTGCCACCTGATTTTAGTCCTCAGCTCTTCCAGGGCACTTCCTGAGCTGTAGTGGTGCCTCCGCTGTGAGTGATGGAGCAGGCAAGCGGTGCTGGGATAATGTAATCCTGTACGTGCGTGCTCCTGAGGCTGCTAGTGTATCAGAATCACTTACAGTTTCAGCGGAGCAGACACTGTACAGATCATGATAACCAATGGTAATTGGTTGCCGCGATCTGTTTCTTAATTTTCTTTCTTCCCAGCAGCTGCCATAGAGGTATATAACAGCTCCCTAGCTTGTGGCACATGCCCTGGACATGTTCTATGCAAACAAGAATATGAAAAATTAGGTGCCGGAGAGGGAACAGGAGAGAATGCCAGTGGAGACTGAGAGGTGGCTAGGAACGGGATCTAATGTGCATGGGCGTGGTCCTGTGCATGCTTGCTCCAGATTTTTACTCCAATGTTGCAGTGTAGTTGTGCCCTATGTGTCGCGCGACACATGTTGTCGTGTAGACCTAGCCTTATATTCTCAGTTCTTAATTCAGGTTTCAGAACCACCCATTCATTTATTAGGCAAAAGACAGGTTTATTATAGGAGAGTAGATAATAACAGGGAAAATCTGTTACTATAAAGGCACATAGATCTGCATAATAGACCCAAATAGATTTTCTAAAAAAAATAAGAAATGTGGATACATTGGAACAATACAAAAAATGGACCCTCATAAAATAAAATTCATGCTAAGAAAAAGATACTTCCATTAGACAGGGGTATTTCATAACATCAGTATTCATAGAAAACATCTTTTTATTAATTTTGACTTTTTTTTTAATCAGAAGCAATATGTCATTAAAAATGTATCCCTTAAAGGGTTTCTGTCACCAGATTTGGGCATCATAAGCTGTCTGACATTAGCTATGTGCCAATGTTAGACCAACCTAATAATGTTAATCATATACCCCTCTGACCTTTTATAAGGTTAAAAAACGTCTTTATATTATATGCAAATTAGCTCCATGTTCCCACCTGCGGCCACGCCACTCTTCCTTTTATTGACAGTGCCGGGCAGCTCAGCTCTCCTGCCTCCAGCCGAAATCCCGCGCCTGCACTGTCCGCTTGTGTATTCGGCACAGGCGCAGTGAGCTGAGGACAGCAGGCACCATTAGGATGGTCTGTCATTGGCACATAGCTAATGTCAGACAGCTTATGATGCCCAAATCTGGTGACAGAAACCCTTTACGCTGGGTTCAGACCTGAGCGTTTCTGAGACGCGCGTTTTTGGCAATAGTAAATGCGCGTTTTACGTGCGTTTGTGTGATTGACTGCAGTGTTGTCCAATGACCAAATATCCCTGTCTAAAACGACCAAAATACAAGCGTTGCGCGTTCCCATTGAAGTCTATGGGCCAAAACGCGCGACAAACGCCCCCAAAAAAGCTCAAGTACTTGTTTATGCGTCGGGCATTTTTCAGCGCGTTCCAACGCGCTGTAAAACGCGAAAATGTGAACCAGTCCCATAGGGAAGCATTGGTTTGCATCGGTTATGCGTTTTACAGCGCATTCGAAAGTGCTGTAAAATGCACAAGTGTGAACTGAGGGTTAAGGACACAGACAATATTTCTTTTTGCGTGTTTGTTTTTTCCTCCCTGCATTCCAAGACCCATCATTTTCTAACCATACCGCCCATGGGGGAGATTGACCAAAGAAGGAAGCGTTCCCAACAGTCGGCTGCTCGTTCGGTAAAGGAGACCGCTGCATTTACATGCAGTATGAGGACGAGGGATCGCAATTGAGATTGTTCGTTCTCATACAGGATCATTGTTTCTGGCCAGCAGATCGTACTTAAGGGCTCATGAACACTGGTATATTTACAGATATATTGGGGGACTGTATAAACATATAAAGACTGGTGTTTCTTACACCAATCTTAACATGAGACACTGCAGCCCCATGATATATATGAAGATGGAATAATTCTGCCAAATCTTTGAGAGTCCTGTGCTCCAGGAAACAAAGTGGGAGATTTATCAAACTGGTGCAAAGGAAAACTGGCTTAGTTTCCGATAGCAACCAATCGGATTCCACCTTTTATTTTCCAAAGGAGCTCTTAAAAATGAAAGGTGGAATCTGATTGATTGCTATGGGCAACTAAGCCAGTTCTATTTTATACCAGTTTTGCTAAATCTACCCCAAAATCTACAACAGGAAGAGAGCTGGTGTAAATTTCAGGTGTAATGTGAGTCACTTTTAAGTGTGCCACCCAAGGCCCATTTTTTCCCACCCCACCAAGGGCTGTATTACACCAACAGATTATCAGACAGAATTTCTGACCAATCGTTGGTCATATGGCCTATTACACGCACAGATCTTTTGTTATACACACCAACTATTGGTCTGATTGGACAGACCTAACTTTTTTTTTTTTAATGCAGAGGGTGGCGTAAAAAAAGGAAAAGTCACAAATTTGTTGCCACAAACCAGCACTTCTGCAAAAATGTTCAACTTTTTGTATAGAAACTGACATACAAGAATGATCCATTTCCCCCTGGTCTACAAGAAGCAAATCTTCTAGAAAAGAATATATTTTTTGTCAGATTAGCAGGATAAGGAGGATACAGCAGAGGGTAGTCCTATTTTACACAGTGAGACAATATGGATGATTTTAGTGACTACTTGCATTGACCACATATTGCCCTTTTGAAAGAAATCTATGCAGTATGCATCAATGGACCTTTTTTAAAACTTTATTGCAAAGCATAATTGACTATGCTTTGCGATTTGACCTCTTCATAGTATCCCAAGCACAGCATCATATTATATAGTGGTGTCTTTGGTATTGCTGCTCAAGCCCATTCACTTGCATGGGACTGATCTGCACAAACATCATGTAACCTATGGACATGATGTTACAGGGTGAGCAATAGGTTGCAGTGCTTGCCTCAGCACCTAAGTCCCTTCCAACACCTGAATGGTGAGGGTGCCGGGAGTCAGACCTCCTCCTCAGATTTTGCTGCCCTATCCTGAAAACAGGTAATCAATATTTATGCATTTATTTACCGGTCTTATGTTCCTCTGTGCTGCTGGAAGGAGCGCCAAATTGATGTGGAGGTTGAGGCCTCTACATAAGTTTGGCGCTTCCTCCAGCAGGTCATGTGACAGACTTAATTCTACCATGCTGGCATAGATTTAAGCCATTTTCCACGCTGGCATGGAAAATGATAAATGAGAAAGAAACTGCCACTCGCCCGCCTTCCCCGCCCATGTCTTCCCCTCTTTTCTTGCCACTTCGGAAATGTGGCTTAAGCAGGGAAAAGTCACAGATTTTGTTATATTTGTTAATAAATGTAAACCATAGTTTTTAATGACTTTTTTTTTACCTCTATAATGTGTAATAAAGGGTGCTCAACATGAGCTCCCAAAAGGGCAACATAAAAACAAAAAGGATAAAAAAGAAAAATAGAGACAATACAAGGTGGTACTACATCATATAGTAAGTGACCTTGCAGACCTAAAGATGGGGGCAGGAGAAAAACATTACCTATAACCCACTTATGAGTCATACAGATATAATTTTCCCTGTCATGGGGGAAACCACGGAATTGGGCAGGAGCAGGAGGAGCTGAGCAGATTAATGTGTAGATTTGTGGGAATACGTTCAGAAAAACTTGTAATTTATACATTTAAATCTCTGCTCTTTCTGAACTTAAAGGGAACCAGTCCCATTGAAAATGCTATGTAAGTTAAAGGCACCATATTATATTGTAGGGGGAGCTGAGCAGACCGAAATATAGTTTTATTGAAAAAGATTGAGTATAACTTATTCATCTAAATTCCTACTCATTCTGGGCTCAGACGTCAGTTGGGCGGTCCTGTGATTGACTGACAGCTATCTCTATATACACAGTCATAAAGGGAAGGTTGTCAATCACTGATAGGACCGCCTCCTGGACTTCAAAGCCCAGAACGAGCAGGAAATTAAATGCATAAAATACAAATTATACTGAATCTTTTCCCATAAAACTATACATCTGCTAAGCTCCTTCTGCTCTATAACATGCTATAACAAGTATGATTCACACCGCAGGTCTGGCCATGTAGGGCGGTCTCCAGAAAAGGTCCCCAGGGGTGGAAAACCCCTTTAAGACTATAAAACTACCAGTGGATGACAGTTATTCATGTATACACACTTATACTCAGATTGCTATCAATCACTGCAGCTATCTACAACTTAACACATAAAGAGCATAGATATAAATGTATAAATTATATGTTCTACTGAATCTTTTCCCACAAAACCTCACGTCAATCTGCTCAGCTTCTCCTGCTGTATGATGCGCTGCCTGCAAAATACACTACATTTTATGGTGACAGATTCTAGTTCTAGCTGGAGGCAAATTACAGGATCCATCACTCACAAAAGGTGGTGGTCAAAGTTTACCCCATCCTCCTCCCTGCAGTGCATGCCCACAACACTGTCCCATAGAATTCACTGAAATGAGTCAGCCCCAGACTACAGGTTGCTGTAGAGCAGGGGTGCACAACCTTTTTTGGTCTGAGGGCCGCATTGTCACAACGCTTTATTTCAAGGGGCCGCAAAAAATAAAATGTTGATTGGTGCTTATTTGCATCAGCCTATTACACAGGCCAATGTAAAGTGACTGGGGAGGAATGATCGCTATTACAGTCATTTCTCCTTCATTTAGTTATATTGATTATCAGTAGCACATCCCTGATTACACAGAGAGATGAGCGGCGCGATTATACTGCCACTTATCATGAATGAGCGTTCCTATGAACACTTGTTCCCAGTAATTGAGCATGGCCCCTGAAACTGAAGAGTTAGGCCCCTTGCAGACGAGCATTTGTCACAGAGCGAGTCTGTAACGCAGCACCCAGCCGGAACTCACAGCACTGCCAGGGGGCACATAGCATTATATTTATTTATGATGCTATGTAACTCTTACAGTTCTGGAATGTATTGGATAACACTGACATAATGCTGCCAGTGTTATCCACATAAATCAGTATAATGATATGTGACTCTGGCAGTGCTGGAAGTTCAGGCCGGGTGCTGCGTTGCAGACTCGCTCTGTGACAAATGCTCGTCTGCAAAGTGACCTTATACTTACCTGCTCCCTATGCTGTTTTTACTTGGCAGTGCATGGCCATGGTCACATACACCTCTCCAGCCAGTAACTGGCTTCAGCAGTGATGTGGCCACAAGCAGCGTGTCACTGCTGTGGTCAGTCATTGACTGGAGCCGTGTATGTGACCATGGCCATGCGTGTAGGGTGTAAAGTGCAGGAACCAGAAGATGGAGGCAGAGGGGGCCAGGGCGGCCTGAGGAAGGTAAGTATGAATCCTCTGTTTCAGGGGTCACGCTGCGGGAATGTGTTAAAAGTCATTTTTACAGGAAACGTGGCGACATTTCCTTCCTGCCTCCTATTCATAAATCAGCACTTTCCTCCACTGCAGAGGTTGGCGCTCATTGATTATTACCACCTCCTGCCCCCCAGTTACAGACGCCATGTAAAAACCAGTAAGCACTTTCCCTTACTAGTGGAGAAAGTGCTTATTGGTTAACACTTTAATAACCAGGCCTGAACAGACACTTTTTTTGTGATTTAGCGCACGTGGTGGTTCAAATGTGTTGGGACTGTCTAAATATTTTTTTCAATAATTTTTCACTTGAGACATAGGGACTTATAATTTATTTTTTTGTTATATTTGGGGAAATCTGTACAAAACATTTTTAAAAAGTATTTTTTTTTTCAAACTATAGCTCCTTATTCTTTAAATATGCAAACTGACACCAAAATAAATAATTATAATTAGTTCCCTATTTTGTGTCGGTCAATTTGTTATATAATAGTTTATTTTGGTTGGTGTGGGTGTTTTTTCTTTTATGCATTTTATTGTTATTATTTTTTTTCTTTTTTAACTTACCGTATTTTTAGCCCCATAGGACACATCAAGGATGTCAGATCAGACAACCAATCAGACCCCCAATGTTAATAAGACCAAAAATCAGAACTCAACTCAAACCTCAATGCAAATGACGCCCAATGCCTCAGATCACCCCCCAATGCCTCAAATCACCCCTCTAGTTCAGATCAGCCCCAGAAGATGAGCACCCTCCCTCACAGCAATGCTCCGGATGCCGCCGCTCCTCACCTACATCGCAATCCTCTTCCTCCACATCCTCCATTGGCTGTGCTGTGGTCTGACGTGCACAGCGAGAGGTCAAAGAGCACCCTCGCGCTGTGCACAGCCTTCACAGCCGACAGCCGAGGACCAGGAAGCGGTGAGTACAGAGCCTTCACCGCTTTCCATCCCTCTGGTACTAATGAGCGCTTCCATAATGGAGGCGCTCATTAGTTATATGCTGTGGTATTATGTCCGGCCAAAACGCCTGACAGTGACTGAACGGAAGGCATACTGATGCAAACTGAACGGATTTCTATCCATTCAGATTGCATGGGGATATGCCTGATCAGTTCTTTTCCGGCATAGAGCCCTTTTGACGGAACTCTATGCCGGAAAAGAATAACGCAAGTGTGAAAGTACCTTTTTTTGTATTTTATTAATATTTTATTTCTTTTTAATTTTTGCCATATAATATGTCTTACAAGAGGTCATAAAAAGACTGTTAGGGTACAATGAACACTACTATTTTGCACTTTTTTTCCCTGTTTATTTTTATTTTATAATTTTTTTATTTTTAATTGTCTATTATTTTTTTATATATTTTTGCCACGTAATGTGTCCCTCAAGGGATCACAAAAAGACAGTGAACATTTTTATTTTATTAGTATTTTTTTTAAATAATTTTCTATTTTATTTGCCACATCATATTTTGTGTTTTATTATATTTTTCTTGTTTTCAATTTTTTAAATATTTTTTAAATTATTTTTTAATATATTTTTTCCACATAATTTGTCCCAAACGGTCACTGAAAGACCTTTGGGGACACAGACTTTTTTTTTTTTGCACTATTTCCACTGTAACTGGGGCATCCATAGGAGCCCCAGTTACAGAGGAAACCAGCCTGCTGTGGGGGCGCTGTACACAGGCAGAGCTTATCAGGGTCTCCTGACCCTGCAGCTCTGCGCTCCTCTTTCCCCAAGCCAGGTCTACAATGCACAGCGCTCTGCCTACGCATCTGAGGAGAAGGCAGAAGCGCTGATCAACTGCTTCTGCCTTCTCCACGCTCCCCCGGCTGTCCTGCTCCTGCTACAGAGCAGGAGCTGTAAGCTCTCTTGTGCAGCGCTGCGGGCAGAAACACAGCTGATCGCACGATCAGCTGTGTTTTTGTCCAGTAGGACAAGGGCCGCAAACTTTGGCTCTGGGGGCCGCATGTGGGCCGTGGGTTGTGCACCCCTGCTGTAGAGGCTGATGTAAAGAATATCTCTGAACCGCTTTTAATAAAGCAGTGCAGCTCAGGTAAAATGGCTGCCCCTGTAATGTTGTATGACTAATAGAATAAAAATCTACAATCAGAAAATAAATACAGATGAAAAAAACTATTACTATTAAGTATTAATTAATAAGCAAACCCAAGTAATGCATCCCTTTCTGCTTCCAATAGTCTGTTTTTCAAACTTCTTCCATTAAGAAAGAAGCCCAATACGCTACCGACCACACACCAACATTGCATCAATCCCCTTTAAAAAAAAACAAAAAGAGGCGAAAATATGTAAGAACACCAGAATGAATTATACAAATCTTATTATATGCAGTAAAATGACTTGTGATTAATAATGATAATTTACATTGCTATATAAGGTTACTTTCACACTAGTGTTTCTTTTTTCCAGTATTGAGATCCGTCATAGGGTCTCAATACCGGAGAGAAACGCTTCCGCTTTGTCCCCATTCATTGTCAATGGGGAAAAAACCTAACTGAACGAATCGGATTGCTCCAAAATGCATTCCATTCCGTTTGGTTGCGTTCCCATACCGTTCCCATCCGTCATGGGATGTGGACCTACAATACAAGTCAATGGGGAGGGATCCGTTTAACTCTCACACTATCTGTTCTGTTTCAGTATCTTGCATTGTATATTGGTATGCTCCTCTGTTTCAGCTTCTACTTGGTTCAGTCTAGCCACTTCCTGTTTTCCCTGTCATGCATTGCTGTTTGTGTGTGCTGTAATTCTGAGGAGAATCTGAGGAAAATCTGAGGACAATCTGTGTAGTATCTCATCTTCTTATCAAGGAGATTATTAGAGGCATAATTCTTTTACCATCTGGATTCCCTGCATATCTTGTAATACAATCTCCGTATTAAACACTACTTGATTAACTCCTGGGCGTCTGATGCATAAACTGTAAGTGGAGAATGTCTGATTCAACTTTGCTGAGTACCTCATTGGTGTTGGCACGCGCAAAAGCGGAAGCAGCGAAGGTACAAGCTCACTGCATTAAAAAGGAAGCAGCCATTAAGGCACAATTCGCAGAGACACAAGCCCTATCCCAAGCTAATCAAGCAGCTATACAGGCTCAGGCGCTAGTGACCAAAGCCAAGGCCGAATCTGAGTTGGAGGTCCTTCAGAAGGAAAGGGAAAAAGCAGCAGCCATGGCTGAACTCAGAGTTCTTGAAGAAGCTGCTGAAGAGGAAGAAGCTTATCATCCTATGTCCAAGATATCTAATGACTCAGAAGGCCGTACCCTGCAATTCGTCCTAGACCAAAGCAAAGTCAATACATTTGCACCAGAAGATTTGGGCTCTGCACGCCAGCCTGCTGAACTGATGCAGATAGAAAAAAAGGCAGCTGATAACCATACAGTTGACCCCAGTCCAGTGGACATTTCTCTTTCTTTCAAACCTCTGGCACCTTACACAGTATTTCAGGCGCCATTAGAGACCAAGCCACTTCAAGCTCATCAAATCACATTAAAACCTCCTGAGACTAGTTATATAGCAACCAAGACGCTGGCACCAAGATTACCAGATGTGAAGCCTTCATTTACGCTCAACTCAGCTGCCACTCCATTCCATCTTCCAACCCCCAAACATAGGGTATCAGATGGTGCCAACAACACCAGCGAGGGAGAAGTTCCCATCGCCATGATGCAGGAAAGAAATAACGCATCAGAAATCGCTAAGTACCTCACTCTCAGGGACCTCATCAGTACTAGCCTTACGAACTTTGATGATCGCCCAGAGAACTATAGAAGTTGGAAGGCCACCTTCAAGACAACAGTTCAAACCCTTGCTGTACCGCCTATGCAAGAACTTGATTTACTAATTAGATGGCTAGGTCCATGGTCATCAAACTGTGTTAAGAGACTCAAAACCGTTCATATCTACGAACCAGTCAAAGGCCTTTGTCTCGCATGGGAAAGATTAGAGCAGACATACGGCGGCTCGGAAGTAGTTGAACGTGCCTTATTTAAACGACTATACGACTTTCCTAGATTATCCAATACAGACCGCCAAGGGTTCCAGGAATTAAGCAATCTTCTTGAGTTTGAAATCGTCAAGGGAGACCCGCAGCTACCAGGTCTGAGCTTTCTTGATACCTCCCATGGTGTGGGCCTGATCGTGGAGAAATTACCCCTCAATATTCAAGACCAATGGGCAACAACAGGTTCAAAATACAAGGAGCAACATCGTGTTCCCTTTCCACCATTTTCATTCTTCTGTCAGTTCATCAAGGACAGCTAGAGCTAAAAACGATCCGAGCTTCAACTCCTTGAGAACCAACATCTTTGGCTCTACTAAACAGAGAGACACGAGACTTTCAGTCCCAGAGAGGGGGTCCCTAAAGGTCTAATTTCAGTAAAAAAGATAGGGGTTGTACTCACTACTAACAATGGAAATGAAAGCCCCAAGAAACCCGATCATCATTGCCCTATCCATGATAAACCACATCCTTTAAGGAAATGCCATGTCTTCATAGCAAAGCCCTTTGAGGAACGTAAGGAGTTTCTAAAGAGTCATAATATCTGCTTCAGATGCTGTGCATCCACTGAGCACTTCGCCACAGACTGTAAGGTTCCAGTCAAGTGTTCTGAATGTAATAGTGATCTACACATGTCCGCTGTTCACCCGGGACCAATCAGGCGGAACCTAGAACCAGTTAACTGGCACAAGCCCCATTCCGATCAAGGCGGGGAGAGTCATGGCCACTGGCGGATCCAGAGCCTGGTCTCGGGAGGGGCACTTTGGGCGATTGATACGCCCCAGCTCCCATCACTACAGAAACACAGCCCCACTTACCTCTTCCATCCAGTGACGTCTCCTGTGATGTAGATGTTCTCTTTCCTCATCTTCTCCTTTCAGACCTTCAGACCAGACCGTCAGGTTTCGTCTCTGCAGTTTGACAACAAAATAAATCTCAGTTACTACTTTTCCATCATCCTCCCATATTCTGGACAAATTATCCTACTACCCCCATATAAAATACATCAGTAATGTCCCCATAGTGCCCCCCGGAGTCTCCTCTCTCCCCCATCATGTCCCCCCACCCCCCAATCATGTGCAGGCTCCTTCCCCCAAAATCATGTGCAGGCTCCTTTCCCCCAAAATCATGTGCAGGCTCCTTCCCCTCCCCCAAAAAAATCATGTGCAGGCTCCTTCCCCTCCCCCAAAATCATGTGCAGGCTCCTTCTCCCAACCCCCACCAAAATCATGTGCAGGCTCCTTCCCCTCCCCCAAAATCATGTGCAGGCTCCTTCCCCTCCCCCAAAAAAATCATGTGCAGGCTCCTTCCCTCCCCCCAAAATCATGTCCAGGCTCCTTCCACTCCCCCCCAAAATCATGTGCAGGCTCCTTCCCCCTCCCCCAAAAAATCATGTGCAGGCTCCTTCCCCTCCCCCAAAATCATGTGCAGGCTCCTTCCCCTCCCCCAAAATCATGTGCAGGCTCCTTTCCCCCTCCCTCCCTACTTACCTCCTTGCAGCGCTGGATGCAGGCCTCTTCCGGCCTGTGTCCCGTTCTATCCTCTGCTCAGGCGGCGCGATGACGTCATCGCGCCGCCTGAATCTGCTCCTGATAGGCTGTCGGCACGAGGCCGGCAGCCTATCAGAGGAGCAGGGGAGGGAGACGCCTCTCCCTCCCCTGCCGCACTGCACAGCGATCTGTATCGCTGTCCAGAGGACGGCGACACAGATCGCTATGGAGATGAACGCTTCCACAGTGGAAGCGTTCATCTCCTGTCACTGCCGCCGGTGCTGCCACAATATCGGGGGGGGCAATTGCCCCGTTGCCCCCCCCCTGGATCCGCCACTGGTCATGGCGGGGAGAGTGCCGACCAACCAACCACAACCGTCATGCCCAGATGCACAAAGGTATGTGGAGAAGGACTTGTGTGCGGTAAGTCTTGTTCTAAGATTTGCCTCGTGGATGTGTTTCCTACTGCACAACCAGAGTAGACCATAAGAATGTATGCTATTCTAGATGACCAAAGTAATCATTCCCTAGCTAGCCCTAAGTTCTTTGATCTGTTCAGGATAGGGGGAGAGACTACACCCTACACCCTAGTAACATGCTCTGGTCTTGTGACAACCTCAGGAAGAAGAGCTAATGGTTTCACCTTAAAGCCCATCAAAGGACATAAGAAACTCTCTCTTCCAACCCTTATTGAGTGTGACAAATTGCCGGACACAAGGGATGAGATTCCCACACCTGAAGCCGCACAGCATCACCCTCATCTCAGGAACATAGCCAGAGAGATTCCTCCCCTTGATAACCATGCCGAGATCTTACTCTTGCTAGGTAGAGACATTCTTGAGGCTCATAAGGTCCTTGAACTTCGCAATGGCTCTTTCAACGCTCCATATGCCCAGAAACTTACAGTGGGTTGGATCATCGTGGGGCATGTATGTCTGGACAGAACCTGCAGACCCTGCCAAGTACACTCCTTCAGAACTGAAGTATTAATAGGGGGGCAAACTTCTTACTTCAGACAGTGTCCTAACCACTACTATGTGCAAGATATGCCTTGCCCAAATATTCTAAAAACATCAGAAAGCAGCTTAAATCCCAAGGAGTCAGCTGCAGAAGAATGTTCCTGGACAGAAGGGCAGCTTGTAGAAAGGCCTTCAAGATTTCAATTCAAGCCCTTCCCAGCTTTGCAGTCCTCACACAGTTTATCATAATGAATCCTATATCATCACTGACAACAAGCCTTCTGATTAATTTAGTTCTAATGAGATACAGCAGAAACTTGAGCCTTCCTGTCTACTGTTTGACAATGAGTTTAATTCTGTAAAAGAAGTATCTTCTGAATGTTCTATAAAGGAGGTTCCTTCAACAGAGGAAAAGTTCATTTCAGATACTTTGCAAGAACCTTCAGTTCCATCTGCAGTTGTTGATTGCACTCAAGAGGATCACATTTCTTCCCAGTCTTCAACGGATGAGCACCTTCATATTGCTCAGCCTTTTCTGAAAACCACAGGGAAAAGTTCACCGCCAATGTCCATGACAAATACTGCATGTCACCAACCCAAGTCCATACGTACAAAGACAGATCCCATTTCAGAAGTGAAAAGCAGACATGAGCATTTGCATTCACGATTCATAGACCGAAAGAAATCTACATCTAAATCAGCCTCACAAAATAAGCGCTCTCACTCTAAATTGGTGACACAGACAGAGAAGTCACATTCTAAATCTTTGGCAAGATCAAGGAGAACCAAGTCTCGCTCAGCTTCTAATGAAAGCAACAGACAACCTCCTGTAGTAAAAAAGAAGAAATCCACATCTGGGGTGCATAAAAGATCACTGAAGAATAAACCAAAAAATATAGGAAATATTCCTGTGCCATCTGGCGTTTTCAAAGAGCACAACCTTTATAAGTTTCGGTGGAAGCAGGTAAAACAACTCGCCAGTCAGTTCTGGAAAAGGTGGATAAGAAAGTACCTCTACCTCTAGCAAGAATGCAGAAGGTGGCAAGAACCAAGGCCCAATATAAAGGGAGGAGATTTTGTTCTGTTAAGAGACAAACAAGTTAATGGTCTCGACTGGCCTACTGGAATTATTACTAAAGTCGTTTCCAGTTCGGATGGAAAGAACTTCCATGTTGAGATTCCTTCTACCAGAGATGCTCATCATCTTCTAGGACCGTTTCCAGTACCAGCTCTATGGTCTGAACTGAAGAAATGTCCTTTTTTTTGGTTTGAATAAATGTTCATTGCATGTTTCCTTTTCAGGTATATGGACATTATTCATCTGTCTATTCATCAGGTTCATGGACATTATTCATTGTTGTTTATACAATTCCATTGTATGCATATACATTGTGGTATCTACCGATACCAAACGGGGAGTGTTCTGTTTCAGTATCTTGCATTGTGTATTGGTATGCTCCTCTCTTTCCTCCCCCCTCTGTTTCAGCTTCTACTTGGTTCAGTCTAGCCACTTCCTGTTTTCCCTGTCATGCATTGCTGTTTGTGTGTGCTGTAATTCTGAGGAGAATCTGAGGAAAATCTGAGGACAATCTGTGTAGTATCTCATCTTCTTATCAAGGAGATTATTAGAGGCATAATTCTTTTACCATCTGGATTCCCTGCATATCTTGTAATACAATCTCCGTATTAAACACTACTTGATTAACTCCTGGGCGTCTGATGCGTAAACTGTAAGTGGAGAATGTCTGATTCAACAAGTCACCTCACAGATGCGTGATTGTCTAAGGCTGACATTTCAAAACGCCACACTATCTGACACAATAAAAAACGGATCCGTCCCCCATTGACTTTCAATGGAGTTCATGACGGATCCGTCTTGGCTATGTTAAAGATAATACAACCAGATCCAATCATAACGGATGCAGATGGTTTTATTATCAGTAACGGAAGGGTTTTTGCTGAGCCCTGCTGGATCCAGCAAAAATGCTAGTGTGAAAGTAGCCTAAAACGGTCACAAATAGTGTTCTCAAGCTCAGAGTTTAATGTCGGTCATTTCCTTAGTATAAATCAATCTAAGACTAGCAGACATCTACTCATGCCATTTCTTAAAGATGGGGGCCTTACTGTGTCTTCTGCTTCCTCCTCAGGGTCTGCCACAATAATGTTATGGGATTAGCCTTCACAAATCTAAATGGTCTTTTTCTTGGCTCTGTTCATTGATATGCAGTTGAGCAAGACAGAAAACAATAGGGCTATTAGAGAAGAACACTGGACCCTTTCAGTTTTCATCACAGGCTAATGAACTGCATTCTCACTTCTCCACACTACACAGATCCCTCCTTCAGATAGCTCACAGATGTCCCAAGTGGAGCACTTTGCCACTTCCTCTTATCTAAGATCTTTTCTGTTGCAGACTAGTTGGTAATCACTAATAGGTGCAATGGATTATGGAATTACATCATCATGACCTCTATATTAGCTCAAATTTTAATGGGCCTATGTCATAAGGTGCTCCAACAGAAAACAAAAACCTAGTTGGTTTCCTGTAAGTACAGATCCACTGGTCATAAATAACGCAAGCTATATACAAATGGCAAAGTGTGGGCACTTCTACAATCAAAGCAGGTAACACAGCAAACAAGCCAGTGGCATACATAGAGAAGTAAGGGCCACATAGTAAGGATCAAAACAGCCCCCCCCCCCCCCCCACAGGACAGAAGGGTATTTGCCTAAACCCCTTTCAATGACCCTTGGGCCATTTTTCCACTGCCTCATTTGCTAAAAGTTGTTTCTTTAGAGGGCAGAGTCCTGACTAAGTTTTCACCCCCAGTAGAAGAGGGGATGATCCCAACTAAGACGGGGCTCCCTCTTGCCCTAGGCCCCATAGCAGTCGCATGGTCTGCCGCTATGGTAGTTATGCCCCTGAAACAAGCCTAGGTGGTATCTATCTCTCTGTCTATCCATCTATCATTATGCCTGTCGGTCTATCTGTTAAGATTTTGAGGGGTACTCTTTCTCCTTATGGAGAGCACCTAGTAGGTCTAAAGAGTGTTATAGGCCAGGCAATGCTCCTCTGTGAAAAATAATATGCAAATGAGCTCTCTTTAAAAAAAAGAAAAGAAAGCTGAGCCTCTGATGTCACCAGATGTAAGATAGCTATCCTATAAGTCAATGCTTGACTTTTTAAACAGGCCTTGAGGCATAACTTGTATTATAGCCAATACCTCATCTGCAAACAGCTGTTTCAGGGTGATTGCCTCCTATCAGTGCAGAGCTGAGATTACTGGCTTAAAGTGTTTCTGTCACTAGAATTTTCACTATTAAGCTGGCTGACATTAGTGATGTGCTAATGTCAGCTGCACCTAACTATGCTATTCTTGTGATTATTCATGCCCCTGTTACTGCAGAATTCTTACTTTTATAATATAAAAATGAGTCTCTAGGAGCAGGGGTGTTGCTCCTGCTCCTAGAGGCTCCATCCTCCCACCTAATTACACGCCCTCTAAGTCTTGATTGACAGGGCCAGGCAGGGTTCACACCCTCATGCCGACCCTGTGCGCTGGGGAAATCTCGCACTGTTCATTATTCGGTGCAGGCACGGTGAGGGAAGGACGCTAGCTGGCTGCCAGCTTTCTCACCGCTCCTGCGCCGAATACTGAATGGCGCGAGATTTCCCAGCGCACAGGGCCAACGGGAGGATGTGAACGCTGCCTGGCCCTGTCAATCAAGACTTGGAGGGTGTGTAATGAGGTGGGAGAACGGAGCCTCTAGGAGCAGGAGCAAGGCTCCCCCCCCCCCCCCCCTGCTCCTAAAGGCTAATTTGCATATTATAAAAGTAAGAATTCTGTAGTAACGGGGCATGAATAATCACAAGAATAGCATAGTTAGGTGCAGTTGACATTAGCACATCACTAATGTCAGCCAGTTTAATAGTGAAAATTCTAGTGACAGAAACCCTTTAACTGGGTGAGATGCCTAAGTCAGGATTTGGGAGGTACTATCTCTCAATATGAAGAGTACATAGAAGGGATAATCATTTTTATAGGCCAGGCAATGCTCCTCTGGCAAAAAGATATGCATTTTATCTCTCTTTCCAAATAGAAAAGAAAGCTGAGCCTCTGATGCCAACAGATGTAAAGTATCTCTCCTATAAGTCAATGCTTGAACGTTTAAACATGCCTTGGAGCATAACTTGTATTATAGCCAATTAAGCCAGTTCTCTGTACTCTGTACTAAGGGACAATCACCCCAAAACAGCTGTCTGCCAATGAGGTACTGTCTTAGCCAGGGGCGTAGCTAACGGCTTATGGGCCCTGGTGCAAGAGTTCAGCTTGGGCCCCCTTCCCTCAGTGCTTTGTGTGTCTTCTTATGCAGCACAAGAGTCTTTGGGCCCCCTCAGGCTCCTGGGCCCGGTAGCGACTGCTACCCCTGCACCCCCTATAGCTACGCCCCTGGTCTTAGCTATTATCCAGATTATGCGTCACGTTCAAAAGGTTGAGTGTTGACTTATAGTATAGCTACTTTACATCTGGTCGCATCAGAGGCTCAGCGTTCTTCTCTTGGCATTTCCCTGGGGTGGATGGGATCTTTCAACAAAACAATGCAACATGTCACATATGACCGACATTGGTTGGAAGAGTATGACCAAGGCTTTCAAGGAGTACCCTAGTCCCCTAATTCCGCAGACATGAATCCAATTGAGCATCTGTGGGATATCCTCGATCGCCATGTTCGCTCTATGGATCCTTCTTCACACACCCTCCAGCAGCTATGGGTGCACTACAGTCGGCATGTCTCCAGATACCTGAGACAGTATATGCGAATTACAGCCTATATACAGATATGAGGAGTAGTGCTGACAGTGCCTTTATATCTTCTCATGTCCTGTATACTTAGTGTAATTCTCAATATCTGCTGCAGATTTCCACTCCGCTAGTTCTATATACTGTGTGTAAATTTCAGTATCTGCTAAGATACAACCTATAGGCACTGCACAGCACCGCTCTTCATGTCCTGTCCATTAAGTATAATTCTCAATATTCACCCAAATATGTGATGTTTCAACTTGCTTAAAGCTCCATTGAACAAGCTGACATGCCACATCACTGCATGTATGGGCGACTAAAGAAAATCCATTCACTGGACACTTTGGGAGCGCTGCAATTCTTTTTGACTATATACTTCTCTCCTGGATTTGGAACAGTACAGTATATAGAGTGGCACTATATATAGGCACTATATGCTGTATGCTGGCTTTAATCTTAAGCACCTTAATGGTGAGTGCAGTCACCTCTCTATTTATTTCTTAAGGGGTTGGTCCAACTGACGCATTGCTGGCATATTGCTAGAATATGCCACCATTGTTTGATAGGTACGCAGGGCCGGTGCAAGGATTTTTGCCGCCCTAGGAAAAAGAAAAGTTTGCCGCGCCCCCCCCCCATGTGACATCACAATGCCCCACCCATATGATCTGCCATATTAACTAACGCCAGTGCCATTGTGTTTACATTAAAAAGCATTGCCCGGACAGGCTATAAAGACCATAGCCACTAAATTAAGCTGCAGTGGTTCTGGGGACTATA
Source organism: Bufotes viridis (assembly GCA_033119425.1). NCBI lineage: Eukaryota > Metazoa > Chordata > Amphibia > Anura > Bufonidae > Bufotes > Bufotes viridis. Next base: position 334,001,548 of record CM065591.1, on the reverse strand, counting down.
GTGTCCCTTTAATGTGAAGTAAATTAGGGACTAGTGCCGCGAATAATATACTAGATTGCCTACTTACACCCAGATGAGGATGATGATGGGCTCTGGCTCCACTGGTCTGGTGTAGAACAGGCTCTCTCGAGGCAGTTTTTAACTGTGGTCACAAAAATCAATGTTCTGGGAGAATGGGAAGCAGCTCAATTTTTTGGGGCCCTTTACGCAGCTCAAGGTCTGGGCCCCAGGGTCTGACGGCGAGTATGCCCATAAGGCCCACCCATAAGTCCACCTACATGTTCCACCCATGAGCTTTTCCACAGTGGGTAAAGTGTGTAGGGGATGTGTTATGTGCTGCTGTAGAGAATATAATGTGTGTGCTTATGGAATGTAGTGTATAGGGATAGCAGTATGTGTAGGTGATGCAGTGTGTGTGTAGTGGATGCAGTGTGTTTTGTGTATGGGATAGAAAGAAGTGTGTGTGTAGGTGATGCAGTGTGTGTGTGTGTAGTGGATGCAGTGTGTGTGTGGAGTGGATTTCAGTGTCTGTGTGTAGTGGATACAGTGTGTGTAGGTGATGCAGTGTGTGTGTGTAGTGGATGCAGTGTGTGTGTAGTGGATGCAGTGTGTGTAGGTGATGCAGTGTGTGTGTGTAGTGGATGCAGTGTGTGTGTGTGTGTGTGTGTGTGTGTGTGTAGTGGATGCAGTGTGTGTAGTGGATGCAGTGTGTGTGTGTAGTGGATGCAGTGTGTGTAGTGGATGCAGTGTGTGTCTGTAGTGGATGCAGTGTGTGTAGGTGATGCAGTGTGTGTATAGTGGATGCAGTGTGTGTGTGTGTGTGTGTGTGTGTGTGTAGTGGATGCAGTGTGTGTAGGTGATGCAGTGTGTGTATAGTGGATGCAGTGTGTGTGTCTAGTGGATGCAGTGTGTGTGTAGAGTCGATTTCAGTGTGTTTTCGTGTAAGGGATAGAAAGCAGTGTGTGTTTGTGTATACGGTATGTATTGTGTGTTTCTAAATGTGTGAGGGCTGCAAGGTGTGTTTCTGTGTATGTAAGGGATGTAGTGTATGTCTCTGTAAGAGGTGCATTGAGTGTGTGTAAGGAGTGCATTGTGTGTAAGGGGTGCATTGTGTTTCTGTGTGTGTAAGGGATGCATTGTGTGTAAGAGATGCAGTGTGTATGTCTGTAAGGGGTGCATTGAGTGTGTGTAGGAGATGCATTGTGATTCAGTGTGTGTTTTTGTGTGTGTAAGGGTTGCATTGTGTGTGTGTAATGGATATCAATCTCCCCCCCCCCTTTGTCATTCTCTCCCCCCCCCCTTGTCATTCTCTTTCCCCCTTGTCATTCTCTTTATCCCCCCCTTGTCATTCTCTTGCCCCCCCTTGTCATTCTCTCCCCCCCCTGTCATTCTTTTTCCCCCCTTGTCATTCTCTTTCCCCCCCCCCTTGTCATTCTCTTTCTCCCCCCCTTGTCATTGTCTTTCTGACCCCCTTGTCATTCTTTCTCCCCCCCCTTGTCATTCTCTTTCCCCCCTTGTCATTTTCTTTCTCGCCCCCCCTTTTCATTCTATTCACCCCTCTTGTGATTCTCTTTCTCCCTTCCTCCCTCCCCTACCTCCAGTGTAGCGTGGCCGAGCCCTGTATGGTCCACGGGTACACAAGCTTTTGTTTCCTGTTCCCGGCCGACTGACAGGAAGTTCACAATGTGTGCGCACTTCCTGTCAGTCCGGCCGGGTACAGGAGACAGATGCTCTCTGTACCCACGGACCATACAGAGCTCAACCACGCTACAATGAGGGAATGACAGGAAGGAGCGCTGAGCACTTCCCCCTGTCAGCCCCTCTCCTGTTGCTGCGCCTGGGCGGTGCGCCCTCATGGACGAGCCAGCCTGGCAGTGCTGCAGCCGCCTGAGGCTCTATATAGAGCGCTCGGGCGGCTGCAGCATGAGGGGGGCCGGCACTCCTGGCAGCACCCCTTCCCAAGGGGCGCCCTACGCGGCTGCCTAGTCCGCCTATAGGTCCACTTCTGGGACCTGCACCTATCTCTAGAACAGAGCCCACAAAGTGAAGGAAGAGCGGACCACACACGTGCAGCCGCCCTCCTTTATTTCTATGCGACCAACGAAAATAGCCAAACACTGACTTGGCTATTTCCGTCAGCCCCATAGAAATGGAGGTAGGACCCCTACCTATCAGACATTGGTGGCATAACCTAGCAATATGCCACCAATATGTGAGATGAGCCAACCCCTTTTAATTTACTGATATTTGGGGAAAATATTTAAACGGCTGGCATATATGAAAATTTTCTGAGCATCACCTTAGATACATTCTGGCATCAGAATCTCCCCGATGTGACTAGTGAAAATAGTAAATTATGGTGTGTGACCACCCTTAACGCATAAACACGTACATGTATGTGATTATGCTTAAGGGGTTGTATGGACTGAGCTGCAAGGCCTCCGATCGATTACCGTGACATGCTGTGGGGCATTCTGAAGGTTCCCATGCCAGTCATGGTTAACTGCCTATTAAGCCATGCGCAAGGCACTGCGCAGCAGGTGGGGTCACAGAATCCCATAAACAGCAATAATATTTTATTGTAATCTTTGGGACAATCAGAAGATTAAGGGAACTAAGTTACTGTGGAGAAAGTTAAAAAAAAAATACACTTAAAAATATTTATTTTACTTGCTTTTATATTTATTTTATTCACTTATATAGCGCTGATATATTCCACAGTACTTTACAGACATTATTATTGCTTGCTGTCACCAACGGAGCTCACAATCTAAATTCCCTATCAGAATGTCTTTGGGAGGAGACCAGAGTACTCTGAGGAAAGCCACGCAAACACAGAGAGAACATGCAGACTCCATGGAGAGGTCATCCTTGGTCAGATTTAAACCTAGGACCTCAGCGCTGCAAGGCACCAGTGCTAACCACTGAGCCACCATGCTGCATCATTTTTCCAATTTTACACAAAAAAAAAACAATAAAAAATAAACATTATAGGTATCCCTGCGTCCCAAAATGACCAAACTATTAAAATATATATTAAATATAAAAATAGATTTTCCTGCGCCGTAACAAAAAAATCCACGATTTGCCATTTTATGTTCAACTTGTCTCCCCCTAAATTTGAATAAAAGTGATCAAAAAACTATGTATCACAAAAATGGTACCAAAAAAAGTGACAGTTCGCCCTGCAAAAAACAAACAAACCCAAATACAGCTCTGTAGACTGAAATATATAAAAGTTATGACTGTCAGAAAATGGCGATGCAAAGAGAGCGCTTGGTGGTGGCCGAACCTGAGTACTTCAGCCACCACATTGCGTTGCTCTGTTCCCGATATAGGTGCGCGTCCCAGCAGTGGGACCTGCACCTAAAAGACAATAGGGGAATATCCTAGTGATATACTCCCATTGTCTGAGATGAGATAACTCCTTTAATGGGTATGTCACGGACGTACCAAGACATACGGACGTTCTGGCGACAGTGAGTGGCAGGAGATCTGTAAGACTGGCCACACGTGGTTTGATCTGATAGTTTCTGGTAATGGCCACACTGCTTGCCACCAGGTGTTGCTAATGTGGTCATTTAACCTTCCTTATTTATAGTTGCTTCTTGCTCTGCGGAGATCTATTGCTATGAATTTAGGAGATGGGCTACGGATATGGAGTGGAATGATCCTGCTCTCCGTAGCCAATTCTGTCAGGATCTATCTTAGAGGCTGCTGGACGTGTTGGCCTTTCATGAATATCCTGAATCATTGGAAGCAGCTGTGTCCCTTGCTGTACATCTTGATAGACGCCTAACGGAGAGATCTAGGGGTCCTCACCCTCAAGAGGTACTGTCAAACAAGCTGGCGGCTTCCTTTGACACTTATGGTAAAGAGACACCTGTGGTTGTGCCTTGTGATGTGCCTGTGCAGTTAGGGGGAGCTAGACTGCTGGCAAGAGCTTTGGTCATATGAAGTAAGTCTGTTTTTGTTGTAGAAAGAAGGGACATTTTGTGAATATTTGCCCGTACATTCAGTGTCAAGGTGAAAACAAAAGAAAAACGTTTAATCCCCAAATAATTGGTGGTGTGGGTGGGGAGTCCAAAACGGTGGAAATCTAGTTATTTATCGATAGTGGGGCAGGGGTTAACCTGATTGATGGACAGTTTATTCGCTTTCATGGGTTGACTACTAGTGCACTAGAGAAAAGCATTTCTGTCTTTGCAATTGATTCTGCACCTCTTACCCAAAAATGCCTGTTGCAGGTGGTAAATGACATCCATTTGAGAGTGAGTGATTTCCTCTGACAGCCGAGGGGAAAACATTGTTTAAGATTTTTTTCTGAAGTTAACTCCAGCGCGGTTTTCCGGATTCAATTTGTTTAGGGCTCCTCAGGGTCTCCAGGGCTTCCAGGTTCCTGTGTATGGTCTCATATTATGTGTTGGAGGGTCTGCCTGCTCAGATGGTTTTGGACTTACCATGTTTAAGCAAACATAACCCTACCATCGACTGGCAAGCGAGACAGATTGATTTTTGCATTGACAACTGTCTTAATACATCTTTCTCTGTGGTCACCACTAAAACTGTACCCTCGTTCATTTTCAAATTTTCTGATGTGTTTTGCGAGAGTGGTAACCAGGAGTTACCCCCACATCTGGAGTATGATTGTGCCTTCAATCTTATTCCTGGAGCTAAACTGCCCAAATCTCAGTTGTATAATCTTTCGGAGCCCGAAAGAAAGGCTATGCGAGAGTATATCACCGAGAGCTTGGCGAAGGGTCATAGCAGACCATCCAAATCCCCAGTGGCTGCTGGGTTTTTCTTTGTAAAAAAAAGATGGTACCCTTAGACCATGTCTGGACTTCCGTGAGCTCAACCGTATTACCGTCCGTGATCCTTACCCCCTTCCTTTGATTCCAGATTTGTTTAATCAAATTGTCGGTGCCAAGGTGTTCTCTAAATTGGATCTGAGGGGGGCATATAATTTGGTAAGGATCAAAGAGGGGGACGAATGGAAGATGGCCTTTAATACCCCTCGGGGTCATTTTGAGAATCTGGTTATGCCTTTTGGGTTAACCAATGATCCAGCGGTTTTTCAACACTTTGTCAATGACATCTTTCATCATCTGGTGGGGAGATTTGTTGTTGTATATCTGGATGACAAACTAATTTATTCTCCAGACATGGAGACTCATCAGGATCATGTGAGACAGGTGTTACAGATCTTAAGAGAGAATAAATTGTATGCTAAAATGGAAAAATGTGTTTTTGCTGTTCAGGAAGTGCAATTCCTGGGCTACCTGCTCTCATTCTCAGGTTTTCGTATGGATCCTTAGAAAGTCCGTGCGGTGTTGGACTGGGTTCGACCCAAAAATCTGAAAGCGCTTATGTGTTTTTTGGGCATCACCAACTACTACCGTAAATTCGACTGTGGTTAAACAGACATGACTAGGAAGGGGGCCAATTTCTCTGTTTGGTCTGAAGCGGCATTACGAGCCTTTTCTGCTGTGAAGGAATGTTTTACTTCAGCCCCTATTCTGGTGCAACCGGACGTGTCTCAGCCATTCATTGTAGAGGTTGACGCATCCGAGGTAGGGGTGGGAGCAGTTTTGTCGGAAGATCCTCGACTGCTGAAATAAATTATGACGTGGGTAATAGGGAATTTCTGGCCATTAAGTTGGCCTTTGAAGAATGGCGCCATTAGTTGGAAGGAGCAATTCATCCTATTACGGTAATTACTGATCACAAACATCTGGATTATCTTGAGTTGGCTAAACAACTGAATCCAAGGGAGGCCAGATGGTCGCTGTTTTTCACCAGATTTAACTTCATTGTCACCTACCGCCCTGAAGTTAAGAACGTCAAGACGGATGCTTTGTCGCGCAGCTTTCCTGGGGGCCGGGGGTGTTGATTTCTAAAGATTCTATTTTGTCTGAAGGGGTGGTCATATCTGCCCTGTATCCTGATCTTGAGGCTAAGGCCTCTTTCACACTTGCGTTCTGAGGATCCAGCAGGCACTTCCGTCCTGCAGGATCCGTCAGAACGCAAGTCGCCTCCCGTGCAACTCCCGGGGCGCTCCAGAATGACGTCAGAGCGCCCCATGCGTGTAGGGTGCCCTGACATCACTCTGGAGCGCCCCGGGAGCCGCAGGGATGGTAAGTATACTGCTCTCCCGCTCCCCACTACACTTTACCATGGCAACCAGGACTTTAGCGTCCTGGCTGCCATGGTAACCATTGAGAAAAAGCTAAACGTCGGATCCGGCGATGCGCCGAAATGACGTTTAGCTTAAGGCCGGATCCGGATTAATGCCTTTCAATGGGCATTAATTCCGGATCCGGCCTTGCGGCAAGTGTTCAGCATTTTTGGCCGGAGCAAAAATCGCAGCATGCTGCAGTATTTTCTCCGGCCAAACAACGTTCCGGTCCTGAACTGAAGACATCCTGATGCATCCTGAACGGATTTCTCTCCATTCAGAATGCATTGGGATAATCCTGATCAGGATTTTTCCGGCATAGAGACCTGACGACGGATCTCTATGCCGGAAAACAAAAACGCTAGTGTGAAAGAGCCCTAAGGTGTTGGAGGCCCAGGAGGATGCACCGGACTCTTGTCCTCCAGGGAAATTGTTTGTTCCCTCAGACTTATGTCACAAGGTATTTGAGGAACATCACTGTACTGTCTTGGCTGGACACCCTGGGAGTAGATCGACTGTCGATCTCACCTCGCGCAGATTTTGTTGGCGGGAGTTGCGTAAGTGTGTTGAGGACTATGTGTCAGCCTGTTGTACCTGTGCTCGTGCTAAGGTGACACATACTCGTCCTTCTGGATTTTTTCTTCCGTTACCCATCCCATCCAGACCTTGAATGCATTTGTCCATGGACTTTATCACAGATTTACCGAATTCTAAGGGAAAAACCGTGATCCTGGAGGTAGTTGATTGGTTTAGCAAAATGGCGCATTGTATAGCGTTGCCTGCTCTACCTAATGCCAAAACTCTTGCACAGGTGTTTGTCGATAACATTGTGAAACTACATGGCATTTCCTCTGATGTGGTGTCTGATCGGGGGACTCAGTTTGTTTCCAGATTCTGAAAAGCATTCTGTACTCGACTGGGGGTACAATTGTCCTTTTCTTCGGCTTTTCATCCTCAGTCGAACAGACAGACAGAGCGCACTAATCAGAATCTGGAGACTTACTTGAGATGTTTTGTTTCGGAGAACCAGGAGGAGTGGTCTTCATTCTTGTCGTTAGCTGAGTTTGCCATTAATAACTGTAGACAGGAGTCCACTAATAAGTCGCCATTTTTTTGGGCATATGGTTTCCATCCGCAGTTTGGCACATTTTCTGGGTCTCAAACTTCCGGTATTCCTGAGGAGGAACGATTTTCCTCTTCTTTGTCTTCGATTTGGCGGAAAATTCAAAATAACCTGAAAAAGATGGGCAACAGGTATAAGCGTGTGGCTGACAGGAGACATATGAATGGTTCGAACCAGAGAGTGGGTGATTCTGTGTGGCTGTCCACAAGAAAAATTAAGCTTAAGGTATCTTCTTGGAAGTTGGGCCCAAGATTTATTGGTCCATATAAGATCACTGCCATTGTTAACCCTATAGCCTTCCGTCTTGAACTTCCTCAGGCTTTGAAAATTCATAACGTATTTCATAAGTCGTTGTTGAAGAAACGTGTAGATCCTTTTGAGCCGTCTTTCTTGCCTCCCGCTCCTGTCATGGTGGACAGTTATTTTTAAATTTTTAAATCAGCAGGATTGTGGACTCCCGAGTTCTCCGTAGATCCCTTCAGTATCTCACCCACTGGAAGGGTTACGGACAAGAGGAGAGGATGCGGGTTCCAGTGGCCGATGTTAATGCAAATCATCTGGTGAAGGCCTTTCACAGAGCCCATCCTGAGAAGGTCGGTCCTGGGTGCCCGGAGGTGACCCGTAGAAGGGGGGGGGGGGGTACTGTCACGGTTCCTCAGATGACTGATGTCAAGAGATCAAGGAGACTGGCTGAACGTAGAGGAATCTAACAGCCTCCTTGATTTCTCTTGATTCAGTGTTGATAGGGTCAATGACCACTTCCCTTGTCTCAGCTGTTGCTCAGTGGTCATCACTTCTACCCTTTATAGTCTGACCCCACCCTTCTGACTATGCGGCAGATTGCTTAATTTGGTTTTGGAAAGAGCTGGAGTATGGTTGTCCCTGAGTTCCTGCTCATCCTTCTACATCAAAAGCTAAGTGTCTCGCTTGTTTGTATTTTCCCCTTGGTTGTTGTTACTAGGCCTCAGGAAGACGCTTGTTCCTTCATCTTGAAAGGAACGGGTTGTCTCAGCCCTGCCAATATCTTTAGGGCTCCTCAGGGTCTCCAGGGCTTCCAGGTTCCTGTGTATGGTCATTTCTACCTTCAAGGAGTGCCCATACGGTTAAGAGTCAGGGCCAGGAGTAGGGTTCTCTAGGTAGTGACCCTTTCCCTTCCCTAGCGTTGAGGCCTAGTGGCTTTTCCCTATACCCCCCCCCCCTCGGTTATCGGTGTGATGTTTACTTCTTTACCTCATCCGTGACTGTGATGAAATAATGAATCAAGCCAGCAAAGGAGGCAATATGGATAGTAACAATACATTAGTAAGTGCCTTGTAGTAACTTTCTCTACATGATAAATGCCATTTGCTGAAGTGACAAAACCCCTTTAAAGATAGGAGTGGGTTCCAGAGGTAGGATGCACACCTATTTGACATAAACTATATGATATACCATAAATGTCCCAGATGGAACACATAATGCCACACAAAAATTATCTGATTAAAAAAAAACTAAGGGGGTCATTTATCAAACGGTGTAAAGTAGAACTGGATTAGTTGCCCGTAGCAACTAATCAGCCTCCACCTTTCATTTTTGACAGCTCCTTTGGAAAATTAAAGGTAGAATCTGATTGGTTGCGATGGGCAACTAAGCCAGTTCTACTTTACACCAGCTTGATATCCCCCTAAGTCATACCTCCCAACCGTCCCGGATTGCAGTGGCTGTCCCGGTACGGGGGAGGTATGTCCCGCTTTCTGGCAGTTGTCTCTGCCTCCATAGGGGGCATCGACCCCCTGCCAACTCTCCACACCTCTGGTCTGTATGGGGGGCGGGGTCAGCAGTTAGCCTCGGCTACTCCTCCTTCACAGACTAGAGCAGCCGATGTCCTGCTGCTGCTAGGAAGCAGGTAAGGGTACTTTCACACTTGCGGCAGAGTGATCCGGCAAGAAGTTCCGTCGCCGGCAATCTGCACGCAAACGGAAAGCATTTGAAGACTGATCCGGCTACAGATCCGTCTTACAAATGCATTGAAAAAACTGATCTGTCTTTCCGTTTGTCATGCGGAGAGACGGATCCGCTATATATTTTTTCACATTTTGAACTGAAGACATCCTGAACGGATTTCTCTACATTCAGAATGCATGGGGATGTGACTGATCAGTTCTTTTCCAGTATAGAGCCCCTATGACGGAACTCTATGCCGGAAAAGAAAAACGCAAGTGTGAAAGTACCCTAAGTATGTGGTGTTAAAAAATTTTTTTAAACAATGTGGGCACATTTCTGGGGGGCACAATGTGGGCACATTACTGGGATGCACATTACTGGGGGGCACAATGTGGGCACATTACTGGGGGGCACAATGTGGGCACATTACTGGGGGGCACAATGTGAGCACTTACTGGAGGGCATAAAGTGAGCACGTTACTGGGGGGCACAATGTGAGCACGTTACTGGAGGGCATAAAGTGAGCATGTTACTGGGGGGCACAATGTGAGCACGTTACTGGGGGGCACAATGTAGGCACATTACTGGGGGGCACAATGTGGGCACATTACTGGGGGGCACAATGTGAGCACGTTACTGGAGGGCGTAAAGTGAGCACGTTACTGGGGGGCACAATGTGAGCACGTTACTGGAGGGCATAAAGTGAGCATGTTACTGGGGGGCACAATGTGAGCATGTTACTGGGGGGCACAATGTGAGCATGTTACTGGGGGGCATAAAGTGAGCACGTTACTGGGGGGCACAATGTGAGCACGTTACTGGAGGGCATAAAGTGAGCATGTTACTGGGGGCACAATGTGAGGCATGTTACTGGGGGCACAATGTGAGCATGTTACTGGGGGCATAAAGTGAGCACGTTACTGGGGGGCACAATGTGAGCATGTTACTTGGGGGCACAATGTGAGCATGTTACTGGGGGGCACAATGTGAGCACGTTACTGGGGGGCATAAAGTGAGCACGTTACTGGAGGGCACAATGTGAGCGCGTTACTGGGGGCAATGGAGCACGTACTGAGGGCATAAAGAGCACGTTACTGGGGGCACAATGTGAACACGTTACTGGGGGCATAAAGTGAGCACGTTACTGGGTGGTACAATGTGAGCACGTTACTGAGGGGCATAAAGTGAGCACGTTACTGGGGGCATAAAGTGAGCACGTTACTGGGGGGCATAAAGTGAGCACGTTACTGGGGGGCACAATGTGAGCACGTTACTGGGGGGCATAAAGTGAGCACGTTACTGGGGGGCACAATGTGAGCACGTTACTGGGGGGCACAATGTGAGCACGTTACTGGGGGGCATAAAGTGAGCACGTTACTGGGGGGCACAAAGTGAGCATGTTACTGGGGGACACAATGTGAGCATGTTACTGGGGGACACAATGTGAGCATGTTACTGGGGGGGCAGAATGTGGGCATATTACTGGGAGCACAGCTGGGTATATTGGGCACAATATGGGCATATTACTGGGGGCACAGCTGGGCATAATTCTGTGAAGACACAATGTGGCATAGATACTGTGCGGTGGCTGGGTGGGATTAGGTTTATAGTTATGTTTTGGGCGGGGTTAGAGGCGTGGCCTCCTGCGGACAAAATGCGTCCCTCTTTATTCGTTGACAAAGTGGGGAGGTGTGCCCGAAGTGCGCAGGAGGTCAGAGCTGACAGAGCATATGGTGCAGTGCATGTGTATTACCTGCCCTCTATAGAACTACCTATCACCGCTGGGCTGGTGCCCTTCAGTCCTAACCGCCGGCCGGGCTGATAACGCCCTGTAGGGTCAGGCCTGGCCCTTCTAGGGGCGTGTCCGGGGGCAGAGCCCGTCAGGCCGGCTGTGCAATGCAGAGCACGCCAGGGAAGCGCAGCTCCATTAATCGCCATGGGCTTGCGGAGGGGGATTCTGCGCATTGTAGAGTCTTCTCATTGTCACCGGCAGGAGGAGGAGGAAGGAGAATGTGTCTGCTGAGTGCTGCGTAGCTGCCGGCGTGGGCTCTGCTGCTGAGGATCGGGGAGGCAGACGCTCTGCTTCACCATGCGCGGGCTGCTGTGTCTGCTGATCCCCTGGATCCCCTGGACACGGGCTGAGGACAGCGCCATGGAGGAGATCGCCACGGAGAAGGAGGCAGAGGAGAGCCACAGGCAGGACAGTGTCAGCCTACTGACATTCATCCTGCTGCTCACCCTAACCATCCTCACCATCTGGCTCTTCAAGCACCGCCGGGCACGCTTCCTGCATGAGACCGGCCTGGCCATGATATACGGTGAGTCGGTGACATTGGTGGCATGCGCCTTCCACAGGACGTCCGTGGTGCTGGTGACATCTGGGCAGCACCAGGTCCTGGCACTTGGCAGAGCTGTGTCACCAGGGGAGTGGTGCTGGGACCTTCAGCAGGTCCCAATATCTTGCAGCATCTTCTATAATTGAAGGCCAGAAGGACTTTGGAACAGTTCTGGTACCAGCATGTAGAGGCATCTGAAATACCAGTAGTATCCCAGTGTTGAGCACCAGTACCTACAGTGTGTTACTGGTTAGTATGTGGAGGTCTCTTTCATCAATGCTGGGGCCTGGCTGGAGCACAATAGCATTTGGTTTTGGCCCTTTACCTTATCTGAGGGAGCAGATGGCTGGACTGGAAAATCTGTAGCTCCTCGTCCATTCATTCACATGACTACTTCTTTCTCCTCTTCCAAGATGATACCACCAGAAAATGCAGTACAATCTGTAGGCGGCATGTTATAGAGCAGGAGAAGCTGAGCAGATTGATATATAGACTCCATAAAACTTATTATTTTATACATTTATAGCTCTGTTATTTCTGAGTTCAGCTGTACACGGGGAAGGTGTTCCCAGTGACTGACAGCTATGTGTACACTTACCCAGAGAATGCTAGCCATCACTGATAACACTTCCGTGTATACAACTATTAGTGACTTACAGCTATCTATGTATGCAAACTTATCAGTGATTGATAGCATTGTCTGTGTAAGTGTGTATACATAGATAGCTGTCAGTCACTGATAGCTGTACACAGGGAAGTGTTATCAGTAATTACTAGCATTCCCTGTGCAAGACCTCCCCCGTGTACAATTATCAGTGACTAACAGCTATCTCTGTATACACATTTACACAGAGTGCTATCAATCACTGATACACACCTCCCCGTGTACAGCTATCAGTGACTGACAGCTATCTATGTATACACGCTTACTCAGAGATTGCTATCAATCACTGATAATACGGCCCCAGTGTAAAGGTATCAGTGACTGACAGCTATCTCTGTTTACACACTTACACATAGAATGCTATCAATCACTGATAACACCTCCCCTGTGTACATCTATCAGTGACTGACAGCTATGTATACACATTTACTCAGAGAATGCTATCAATCACTGATAACACCTCCCCGTGAACAGGTATCAGTGACTTACAGCTATCTCTGTATACACATTTACACAGAGAATGCTATCAATCACTGATAACACCTCCCCGTGAACAGGTATCAGTGACTTACAGCTATCTCTGTATACACATTTACACAGAGAATGCTATCAATCACTCATAACACCTTCCCTGTGTACAGCTATCAGTGACTGACAGCTATCTCTGTATACACACTTACTCAGAGAATACTATCAATCACTGATAACACTTCCCTGTGTACAACCATCAGTGACTGACAGCTATCTCTGTATACACACTTACACAGAGAATGCTATCAATCACTGATAACAGATCCCTGTGTACAACTATCAGTGACTGACAGCTATCTATGTATACACATTTACACAGAGTGCTATCAATCACTGATGACAGATCCCTTGTGTACAACTATCAGTGACTGACAGCTATCTATGTATACACTTTTACACAGAGTGCTATCAATCACTGAACACACCTCCCCGTGTACAACTATCAGTGACTGACAGCTATCTATGTATACACACTTACACAGACAATGCTATCAATCACTAATAACACCTCCCTGTGTCCAACTATCAGTGACTGACAGCTATCTCTGTATACACACTTACACAGAGAACGCTATCAATCACTAATAACACTTCCCTGTGTACAACTATCAGTGACTGACAGCTATCTCTGTATACACACTTACACAGAGAATGCTATCAATCACTAATAACACTTCCCTGTGTACAACTATCAGTGACTGACAGCTATCTCTGTATACACACTTACACAGAGAACGCTATCAATCACTAATAACACTCCCCTGTGTACAGCTATCAGTGACTGACAGCTATCTCTGTATACACACTTACACAGAGAATGCTATCAATCACTGATAACACTTCCTGTGTACAGCTATCAGTGACTGACAGCTATCTCTGTATACACACTTACTCAGAGAATACTATCAATCACTGATAACACCTCCCCTGTGTACAGGTATTAGTGACTGACAGCTATCTCTGTATTCACATTTACACAGAGAATACTATCAATCACTGATGACAGATCGCCTGTGTACAGCCAAAGTCAGAAATATACAGTAAATATATAAATTAAGTTTTACTGAACCTTTTACCACAAGACTGTATATCACTGTGCTCAGCTCCTTCTGCTCTATAACATGCTGTCTGCACTGCATTTCCTGGTGACAAAGGTCTCTGTAAGTTCAAACATGCATAGCTGGTTCCAGTAGCGTTGGAATGACTAATATTGGAGCAGCATTTTCTTACACTTTACACTTTAGCTCTACAGTACAGCAGAATTGGGATAGTGGTCTTCTTCCTGACATGGGGATCAGAACATGAGCTTCTGCTCTACGTCACAGATGTTCCTGTTCCTCTCCCCTGCCGTGAAATATTTATTATTGTATCTTGTTACAGCTCTGCTTTCCCTGAAAGTTTTATTCCCTTGAACAGTCAGGGCACCAGGCGATCTGATAACATATGGTATAAACTCCCAGTAACCTGGGCTTCACCAAAAACGAATATGCTGAGGTGGAGCCATTTGTGATGGGTGAAGCTCCATTCAGAAGTTCAAAAAATATATGAATGTATTTTGTATATATGTATTATTTAATGATTTACCTTACTTTGCTGTTTGGTCTGAGGGTATGTTCATGTGAAATAGGGCCGCCGCATGCGGACACGTACCTATTCACTTGAATGGGATCCGTAGCCGACAGTCCGCACCGCCAAAAAGTAGGGCACTACTTTTTTGCGGGCAGAGACACGGACAGAAACCCCACGGAAGCTGTTTGCAGGCCGCAATACTAGCACAGCCGGGTAACGGATTTTCTGCAGAAAAAAAAGAGCGTGGCAATGCGCACTGTGTGGATATGGCCTTGGGGTGGTGTCACTCAGCGATTTGTGGCAGTTTAGGGCTTTTTTCATCGCAGATTCTGTTCAAATGCAGGAAAGAATTGCACACTGCTCTGCTCTGTCCACTAAAATGCTGGGCTCCAGGACATTGGGGGTCATTCACTTCCACCATATGATCTATTTGGCTTTGCCTTCCTTTTTTTTTTTCTTCATTTTTTTGTTCTTAGAACAGAACTGGATAACCAGAAAAGGAAGCAAAAAGTTTAGATAATTCTTGAGATGTAAATTACAATGCACATAGGAAATACAACAATCACATCTGAATAAGGCCTCATGCACGCTGCCGTTCCGTGCATTGGGGACCGCAATTTGCTGTCCCCAATGCACGGGCAACATCCGTGCGGCCGGGACAGATCGAGACCCATTCAACTTGCATGGGTCCGTAATCCGTCTGCACTGTAAAAAAACAAAACATGTGAATGGGTCCGCATCCGTGATGCGGGGAGCACACGGCCGCGGGCCTACAATACGGCCACGGCTGTGTGCATGACGCGTAAGTTTAAATACTAAATAACCAAATGTCCGAAAAATAGAAAATATCTACCTGTGGAAGTGGTTTGGGTGCCACTAGGGCACAAACCTAGAAACTGGGCAGTATACCAGGTGACCCAATTAAGATACAAGTTACCAGGATGGAAATCTTGCACTTTGCTGCTGCTGTAAAATGCTGTGGAAAATCGGCAGTCTTTGTGCCACGTGTGGCTGTACCCTTATTGTGCTTTGGGTATACAGTAGACGGCCTTGATGTGTTAAGCTGCCTATGTACATGAGAGAAACATCAGCTGGTTTTGAAATGTGCATTCCAGTCAACTATGGCCAATGCAGACTATTATCCGCCAAAAATATGTCCCTTTGGATTTTTTGGGGGCCTTTGGTAACTGAAACTACTACCGACCTGGATCTGAATACTTTTGTAATTGCAAGTAACTAAAAATTTAGCATAGCCACTGAGTTATTCAATCAAATGTATCTGTATAGCGCCACCTGCAGTTTATTTTTTTTCTTATTTCTTTGACCTGCTCACTGAGATGGCTGCACATGCTCAGTTTCATCCTTCTACTGTCTCCTGAGCTGTGATAGGTTGAGCTGAGACACGCCCCTTTAGCTGCAGCTGAAAAGACCCTCCCCTGAGCTGTCAGCTTGATATAAATCTAGCGGAGCAATGAATGGGAAATCTCTGGATCCATGTGAGGTACAGGGCTGGTTCTAGCTTTGTTAGGAAGAGATTGTCATGTGCTATATGATGTCTGAGTTTCATGTTTTACATTACTTGTGCAGTTACCCCTTTAAAGGGAATCTGTCACCAGAATCATCATTATTAAACTAAAACTATTGTCTTGCAGCACTTACTACCTCCTTTCCAGATGTGCTTTTCTTTCCTTGCTGCTTAGTTTCTGTCTTGAAAAAATCCACTTTATTCCTTATGCAGATGAGCTAGTATGGTGCCCAGAGGGGCGTTATTTTTGTTCAAATGTGCCCAGGAATTCCCCCGTTGAGTGCCCAGGCCCGCCCTCCAGCAAAGCCTAATTACGCCTCTCCTCGGCTCATAGTCTACACCCCCAGGAGTGCCGTTCCCCTCCCGCCGCCACTATATCACTAACAGCAGATAACCCCGCCCCCACCCTTCGTTTGAGCGGCGCTTTTTCTCTTCCAGCAGAGGATGAAACCATCAATAGGCTTGGCGCATGCCCAGTAAAACATTTGAGGCTGATGCCCTCAGTTTTGAATACTGCCTGCGCCTCCGCTCTTCCAGTTCAACTGAGGGCATCAACCCTTAAATGTTTTACTGGGCATGCGCCAAGCCCAGTGACTGTTTCACCCTCTGCTGGAAGGGAAGAAGCGCAGAGAGATTTGTCAGCGACGCTCAAACCAAGGGTGGGGGCGGGGTTATCTGCTGTTAGTGATATAGTGGCGGCGGGAGGGGAACGGCACTGCTGGGGGTGTAGACTATGAGCCGAGGAGAGGCGTGATTAGGCTTTGCTGCAGGGCGGGCCTGGGAACTCAACGGGGGCGTTCCTGGGCACATTTGAACAAAAATAACGCCCCTCTGGGCACCTTACTAGCTCATTTGCATAAGGAATAAAGAGGATTTTTTTCAAGATGGAAACCAAGCAGCAAGGAAAGAAAAGCACATCTGGAAAGGAGGTAGTAAGTGCTGCAAGACAATAGTTCTAGTTAAATGGTGAGGATTCTGGTGACAGATTCCCTTTAAGAACCTTTTGTAAGTATATAGGTCATCAGTAATTGTACCACACAATACCCCTTTAAGTATGGGAATCAATCTCTGTGTGCTGAATGTGATGGTCAGTTGAATTTATAGAAAGTTGGATACTTAGAAATTTTAAATAGTTTGATATAATATGGTACATGGACTGTACGTGTCATAAATAAGTGGTTCTAAAGGGGGAACTGTATACCTATGTAAAACATTGTAGTTTGTGTGTTACTGAAAATAGCCTCTGAATTGTGCCTGTGGCAGTATCGATGTTGAAATCCGGTGTGCTGAGTCACCTCTTGTTCATGCCTCTCTAGCTCAGACCAGTATAAGTCAAGGGCCAGTTCTTGCTGGGCGACATAGTATTTTAGGCTAAACATCGCTGCAGGTAGTGTCGGTATTTATGTGGCTACAATGTGCTTGTTCATTTTGCAATAAAGTGTTTAGACTAAACTCTCAGTAACATTTCATTTATGACTTTACATGCTTTTTGGGCATTGTATGTATTATGTGAAATAATGTCATATAAAACATTTCTGCAGTTTTTGACAAACGTTTTAACCGTTTCCTTCTGCAGCTTGCTCTTGAGCTTCATTTTACACAGCCATCTCCCTTTTGGGTCAATTCTCTCTGCTTCTGTCTCTCTTTTTCTCTTTCCTCTCTGGAACATTCATCTAAGCTGAAGGGCTGACGTACGTGTGGCGGCCCGGGTTCTTATTGCAGCCTGCAAACAGTGAGTCCTCGATATACGGGCCCGGGACGTTTTTGCACCGCATCACGGATGCAGACCCTTTCACCTTTCACTTTTTGTGGTGCGGACGGATCACAGACCCAATAAAGTTGAATGGGTCTGCATCCGTCTGCAGCAGCGGCACGGATGTTGCCCGTGCATTGGGGACCACACATTGGGGCCCCCAATGCATGGGATGGCGAGCCAATGGCCGTGTGCATGACCACTAAGTCAGAATTTTTTATTTTTATATTTCTTTTTTTATTTGCACATTCCACAGTTTACGGAACAGGCGGCCCATGATAGAAATGCCTATTCTTGTCTGCAAAACGGACAAGAGGAGGACATGTTCTATTTTTCTTGCGCGACCATGGAACAGAGCAACGGATGCGGACAGCACACAGAATGCTTTCTGCGTCTTTTTGCGGCCCCATAGAAGTGATGCGGACCCAAACAACCGTCGTGTGCATGAGCCCTTACAATGGAAACTGACCATTCTTTTTAGTACGGGTGTAGCAGTTAAAACATGCACTGGGTGAGTTATCACATCGAGCTAACGCGTTGTGGCTGTTAACTCTGTTGCATATGTATTTTACTATTCTGTGATGAATCCAAATGTAAACCATGCAAACATATGCCTGTGGTTAACTTCCATTTTAAAAAACAAGCCTACTTTCCTGTTGTCTTGAATTTTCCTACTGAAGTTCTGCAACACAGATTTTATTCAGACCTGAAACCAGAAAGGAGACACTTTTTGCATATGTGTGCCCTATAGAATTCTATGAATACTGTATAATTTTTTATTTTTTTGTGTATAGCTCATGTGAAATAGTCCTTCATTAGCTCATGAGTGGCTCCCATGAAAAACTGACGTGTGATTTCCATGATGAACTGCTTGAACAGATTTGGCTTGTTTATTGCCTTATCTATGGGCGTGTTACATGCTATGTGTAGACAAGGCGATTTCCAGATTAACGTAGTTCAGTAAGTGCGCTCAAGGTTAAGGAACTTTTTATTTTGCTTTACTGAGACTGTAAAAAGACCTTCTGTTCTCGAGCTTTGAGACAATGGAGAAATGGATGCTTTCCATCTATTGTAAAGTAAAACTGGTGTAAAATGGACCCAACTTGGTCACTCGGCAGAGTTTTGCGCTCAGTTTCCCATCTAGGTATCTCCAAATACTTGTTTACTAGAGGTCTAATCGTAGTTATAGACCAGGAGAAACAACTGCTGCTGCATTCTTCTAGGGTGGCGGCATCAGTTCTTAGGGTATGTTTACATGGACAAAATTTCCAACATGTGCATATGGTGGTGTGTTTTTCGTTCCAGAAGATTTGCTTTTGGATTTCCATAGAACTCAATGGGAAAGCAAAAAGAACCTCACTTAAAGAACTCCTCTGGGTCACATGTTACTGATGCGGCAGTCGGCTGCACCAAGACATATGGCTCTCGTCCTCCCCAGCAGTTTATAAAGAAGCTCCATAGTGCGGTGAACTTGGAAGTGGTCTGAAGGAGCCAGAACTGAGCGGTAGGGAGCAGGTAAGACCTGTTTCATACTTGCGTTGTGGCTTTCCAGTTTTGAGATCCAGCAGAGGAACTCAAAACTGGAATTAAACGGATTCGTGCCATTTTATGCATCCGCTTCGGCCGGATGCGGTTGTATTAGATCTAAACTGAACAAACCTCATCTGGTACGAAAATGATTGTAAGTCAATGGGTGCCGGATCTGTTTTTTCGCTAAAAACCCAGCAGATCTGTCCCCGTTGACTTAAATTGATTTTCATGCCGGATCCGGTTTGTTCTGTTTCGTAGACCGGTTTTAGTCTCCAGTCAAAAAAACAGAACAGAACGGAATGCATCCTGATCCATTTTGTCCCCATTGACAACGAATGGGGTCAAAACTGATCCATTTTGGCCCAGTTTTGAGATTCTCTGCTGGATCTCAAAACTGGAAAGTCACAACGCAAGTGTGAAACAGGCCTAAGTACGCTGCCCTTCAGGTTCGATGGGAAGTGGGGCTGGACAACCCCTTTTCTTTGTATTTGTCCAATACTTAAGCTCGTTTCCTGGTTTTGGCTGTGTATCGTAGGCAGTGTAGTTGAATTAATTCTCCTTGCCCCTGATCTTGACCCACAGCTGCTTTGAAGTTTTACAGGGACTCATGATCAGACACTAGTATTTTATACTTTGTGGTTAAGCTACGTGTTAGCATTTTATCTGATTGTCATTTTAATGTTCCACCCATTTCTCATAAGACTGGTAAAAACAGGAAAGCTAAAATGTGATAGATATCTGAAGAAGTATAAGACTAAGCTTAAAGGTAAATCGCCAAGTTTTGGTTTGCTTTTATGCACTTTAGGTGCAATTTTCTCTAAAGGCATTCAGTTATGGAATTGCATTTCAGTAAATACCACAACGCAATTCAGTAAATACCACAACACGAACCTGCACACGAACTTCAAAATATGAAATTCGCTCATTCCTAGTTTCCACTGTAGGGTTACATCATGGTCTCTTCAAATACAAAATGGCGCCTAAAAACCATTCTAGCAAAATCTGCCTCCAAAAAAATATGGCGCTCCTTTCCTTCTGACCATGGCCATGTGCCCATAAAGCAGTTTACCTCCACATATGGGGTATTTCTGTAAACTACAGAATCAGAGTTATATATATTGACGTTTATTTTGCTGTTAACCATTGCTGTGTTGCAGGAAAACATTTATTAACATAAAAAATCTACCAAAAAAGTGAAATTTAGAAATTTTACCTCCATTTTCCTTTAATTCTTGTGGAACACCTCAAGGGTTAACAAAGTTTGTAACATTAGTTTTGAATAATTTGAGGGGTGTAGTTTCTAAAATGGGGTCATTTATGGGTGGTTTCCATTAGGGATCGACCGATATTGACTTTTTAGAGCCGATACCGATAATCTGTGAACTTTCAGGTCGATAGCCGATAATTTATACCGATATTCTGTGCATTTTCATTTTAGAAAAAAAAAAAATCCTACACATATCTGCTGTTATATGAAGAGATGCCATTATTTATATATATATATATATATATATATATATATATATATATATATACATAAACTGTGACATTACATTTATATACCTCAGGGGTTCATACTTTTATACATATACAGTGTGTTATATGTATTCTACCTTATACTACATCATACACACATTTAAATTGCATACTATATTATGTGTGTATGATGTGGGTATATAATACATAACACGGCTGTATATGTATGATAGTATATGATGAGGTATATATACTATATAAGGTGTGTACTTGACAACTTGTAGGGAATATATATTACGCACGTATTTTATTACCATAGCGCAGGTCAGTATAGTGACTGTATGATTGTATACGGTCTCAGCCGTCAGAATCAGCAGCAGGCACTGTTTTGTTTGCCTGCACTGACCACTTTCCCGCCTCCAGATGGATCGGTGACGTCCATAGCGTCACCTACGGAGTCCCGTTCGGGGCGTTCCAATCACTTTATAAAAAAAAAAAATGGTTTTTGAAATGTTGAAAAATTGCTTCTAAACTTCTAAGCCTTCTAACGTCCTAAAAAAATAAATGACATTTACAAAATGATGCCAACATAAAGTAGACATATGGGGAATGTTAAGATATAAATATTTATGAGGTATCACTTTCTGTTTTAAGAGCAAAGAAATTGAAATTTTAAAAATTGCAAAATTTTAAAAATTTTTGGTATATTTGGGATTTTTTCAGAAAAAAGATGAAATATATTGACTCAAATTTACCACTGTCATGAAGTACAATGTGTCACGAAAAAACAATCTCAGAATGGCCTGGATAAGTAAAAGCGTTCCAAAGTTATTACCACATCAGCATGGTTTCATGAGGGATCGGTCATGCCAAACTAATTTAGGCCTCTTTCACACTTGCGTTGTGAAGATCCGGCGTGCACTTCCGTCGCCGGAATGCACGCCGGATCCTGCACAACGCAAGTGAACTGAAAGCATTTGAAGACTGATCAGTCTTCAAAATGCTTTCAGTGTTACTATGGCAGCCAGGACTACTAGCGTCCTGGTTGCCATAGTAGCAGTGGGGAGCGGGTGAGCGTCATACTTACATTCCGTGTGGCTCCTGAATGACGTCAGAGCGCCCCGCGCGCATGGATCACGTGATCTATGCGATCACGTGATCTATGCACTGGGGCGCCCTGACGTCATCCTGGAGCGTCCCGGGAGCTGCACGGAATATAAGTATGCCGCTCCCCCTACTCTTTACTATGGCAACCAGGACTTTAGCGTCCTGGCTGCCATAGTAACCATTGACAAAAAGCTAAACGTCGGATCCGGCGATGCGCCAAACGACATTTAGTAGGTCGGATCCGGATTAATGCACTTCAATGGGCATTAATTCCGGATCCGGCGTTACGGCATGTCTTCCGGATTTTTGGACGGAGACAAATCCGCAGCATGCTGCGCTTTTGTCAACGTCCAAAAAACGTTGACCTACTAAACGGAAGACATCCTGATGCATCCTGAACGGATTTCTCTCCATTCAGGATGGATGGGGATAATCCTGATCAGTAGCTTTCCGTCCTAGAGACCCGAGGACGGATCTCTAGGACGGAAAGCTAAAACGCTAGTGTGAAAGAGGCCTAAATCAGCTTCTATGAGGAGGTAAGTTCTAGACTTGACAGCAATTAATTAATGGATGTCGTGTATCTGGACTTCTCCAAAGCATTTGACACCGTACCTCATAAAAGGTTAGTATATAAAATGAGGATGCTCGGACTGGGAGAAAATGTCTGTAAGTGGGTAAGTAACTGGCTAAGTGACAGAAAACGGAGAGTGGTTATTAACGGTACACACTCAGATTGGGTCACTGTTACTAGTGGGGTACCTCAGGGGTCAGTATTGGGCCCTATTCTCTTCAATATATTTATTAATGATCTTGTAGAAGGCCTGCACAGTAAAATATCTATTTTTGCAGATGACACTAAACTGTGTAAAGTAATTAACACTGAAGAGGACAGTTTTCTGCTACAGAAGGACCTGGATAGATTGGGGGCTTGGGCAGAGAAATGGCAGATGAGGTTTAACACTGACAAATGTAAAGTTATGCACATGGGAAGGAATAATGCAAGTCACCCGTACATACTAAATGGTAAAACACTCGGTAACACAGACATGGAAAAGGATCTAGGAATTTTAATAAACTGCAAACTAAGCTGTAAAAACCAGTGTCAGGCAGCTGCTGCCAAGGCCAATGAGATAATGGGTTGCATCAAAAGGGCCATAGATGCCCGTGATGAGAACATAGTCCTACCACTTTACAAATTACTAGACAGACCACACATGGAGTTCAGTGTACAGTTCTGGGCTCCTGTGAACAAGGCAGACATAGCAGAGCTGGAGAGGGTTCAGAGGAGGGCAACTAAAGTAATAACTGGAATGGGGCAACTACAGTACCCTGAAAGGGTATCAAAATTAGGGTTATTCACTCTAGAAAAAAGACGACTGAGGGGAGATCTAATAACTATGTATAAATATATCAGGGGTCAGTACAGAGATCTGTCCCATCATCTATTTATCCCCAGGACCGTGACTGTGACAAGGGGACATCCTCTGTGTCTGGAGGGAAGAAGGTTTGTACACAAACATAGAAAAGGATTCTTCACTGTAAGAGCAGTGAGACTATGGAACTCTCTGCCTGAGGAGGTGGTGATGGTGAGTACAATAAAGGAATTCAAGAGGGGACTGGATTTATTTCTGGAGGGTAATAATATTACAGGTTATAGCTACTAGAGATGGGTCGTTAATCCAGGGAGTACTTCTTTCCTCTGGATCAACTAGCAGGATGACAGGCCGAACTGGATGGACAGATGTCTTTTTTCGGCCTTATGTACTATGTTACTATGTTACATAAAGCAACACATGTCAGATTTGCAAAAATTGGCCTGGGATTTAAGGTGAAAAGTGGCTTGGTACTGAAGGGGTTATATGGGTTGTCACTTCAGCAAGTGGCATTTATCATGTAGCAAAAGTTAATACAAGGTACTTAAAGGGACACTGACAGGCCGATTTTGCATACAGACATGTTGGTATCATGATATCAGTCTCCATTATGTCATTAAAAATACACTAGTTTTACGCCCACCTGTAGTTTCATTTGCGATAAAAATAGGTTTTATGTTTATAGTAATTACCTTCCTAATGTGCATGCGCGGGATTACGGCACACTGAGAAAAAAAACAAGAGGACGGAGAGGAGTAAATAAACTAACAGCGGGGCGGCGCTGGGCTCAGAGATCAGGGGCGTGGCTGGGCACAAACGGCCGGAGGAACAGCCCCTTGGGCACATTAGGAAGGTAATCAACTACACCCCCCCCAATGAATTGTTCAAGTGGTGTAGTGAGCACCTTGACCTAATAGATGTTTTTATAGAATTTAAAAGAGACCCATATTTTTATTTTTTTAAAGGGTTACATGAGAAAAGGGACCCCACAATTTGTTACCTATTTCTTTCTGAATACGGCAACACCCCATATGTGGTCTTAAACCGCTGTATGGGCACACCACAGAGCTCAGAAGAGAGAGACCCCTATATGCATTTGAGGCCTAGATTGGTGATTTATACATTTTAAAAACCACTCCCTCACAATATGTACATAGGGGTGTAGTCAACATTTTGACCCAACGGATGTTCTGCAAAAATTAATTCACAGCAGACGGTGCAAGGCGAAAATTGCAATTTTAACACAGAAAAGAGCACTATGCGGATTTAATGCCAAATGTCATGATTTACGCATCTTGTGCTGACAACTGTAGAGACTCTAGGGTGAATGTAGATGTAAACTGCTGTTTGGTTATGCTGCAGGGTTCAGAAGGGAAAGACCACGTTTTAGCTTTTGCAATGCAGATTTTAATGGATTAGTTTACGGGCGCCATGTTTCTATTGAACAGTCTCTAGTGTAATAGTACAAGCATTCTATCAGAACCATATGTTTTTTATTCTCTCGATGGAGCTATTTTGCGGGATGAGTTGCTATCATCATTTGTTCTATTATGGGGCACATCCAACTTTTTGGTCACTTTTTTTAGCTTTTTGGAAACGGGATAAACAAAAGTCAGCACTTTCTGTCACTGCTTTTTGGGTTTTGTTATTGAGGCAAACACCTTGCAGCAGAAATATCATGTTAACTTTATTCTGACATTCAGTATGATACTAATTTTATATATATATATTTTTTTTATACACAAAGCATTTTTAAAGAATAAAAAAATCTGTCTTTGTGTCGCCATTTTCTGAGAGCCATATTTTTATTTTTTGTATCGGCAGTCTTGTGCGGGGGCCCATTTTTTGCAGGATGGATTGATGTTTTTATTGCTACCATTTTGGGTACATAGTGCTTTTTGATCACTCACCATTGCGCTTTTTGTAAGGCACGGTTACAAAAAATGGCTATTTTGACACCGGTTTTACTTATTGTTTTTGCAGCGTTCACCTGATGGGGTAGATCGTGTGCTAATTTGATAGAGTGGGTTGTTATGGACGCGGAGATACCTAATTTTTTTTTTTTATTATTGTGCATGGCTTGATTTACGGGCAAAGGGCGTTTTTTTTTTTTTTTTTTACTTTACTTAAAACGTTCAATTTTTTATTGTTAAACACTTTTTCCACTTAGTTTTTTTACTTTTTATTATGTCCCATTATGGGACTTCAACATTTCAGGGTCTGATCCCTCTTTCAATGCAGTACAATACATGATGATCTATTGACTGTCAGTGTATTACACTGACAGTTGTCCTATGAGAGCCAGCCTGGGATTAATTCACTGGCATCTGTGTTTTCATCGATGCTGACGCGTACAGCAGGGGCCTGGCTGTCGGTAACAGCTGGGCCCCTGCTGGTGATCGAGAAGCCGCGTTGGGTGAAGGATGCTAACTGCAGGATGAGAATGCTCATCCTAATGCGGAAAGGACCCGCTGTTTAGGACGAGTATCCTGCTTCCCCACGTGGTTACAACACTCTTTTTTTTTTTTTTTTTTTTTTGGCCACTGCCTGGCCCTGTCAATCAAAGTAGCTAGAAAGGGACTGACCACAGAAATGAGTGGAGCTTGAGTCACAAATTAGACGCAGCATTCGGCAGCGTGCCTGGGTATTATAGGCCCAGCGGCATCTCCACTTATGTGTCTATGCAGACAGCTGGATAGGGAGTTCACCGGGGACAGATTCCCTTTAAGGGGATTTTCCAAGACTTATAATGAGTTTTATGTGGTTTTAAAATTGTAAAATAAAAGGAATCCTAGAAGGTAAAATACCCTTTTTGTGTTACTAAAGCTCATTTACCTGAGCCCTTAATGTATTCTCTGTTTATCTGTTGACAACATGAGGATACTTTGAATGTATAGTGCAATTTACTTCTGGAAACTCTTGTTTGGGTAGGCTAGTGTTTCCCAACCAAAGTGTTTCATAAATGTCAGTCATGTCTATGTCCAATCTTGAACACCAGTTCTCTTTTTATGAATATATTCAAAATTCTGTGACTTATTATTATTACTAATATTGTTTTTTAGTGATCAGAACCCTGATTATCTGATGGAAATATAGTTAAAGGGGTTGTCCTCAGGATAGGTCATCAATATCTAATCGGCAGCAGGGGTGTCGGACCCCCGATCAGCTGTTTGACGAGGAGGCCACGCTCCATACCTCCCAGTCTTTACTCTAGGCGTCGTCTCCTGTGGAGCAGTGGTGTAGTGTAATTACAAGCAGGGCTGTGGAGTCGGAGTCGAGGAGTCGGAGGCAATTTTGGGTACCTGGAGTCGGAGTCGGCAAAAAATGGACCGACTCCGACTCCTACTAGATTTAAATTGGTATAAAAAAAAATTGGAATAAAAAAAAGCAAGTTTAAATGTCCCAATTCAGATAAAGTTATAATTAATTACTTCTCTACTGTAAGAATAAAGGCCAATGCATGCAGTGCGTCACGTTACCGCTAATCAAAGACGTTAAGTGACCGTGAAGAAGCTTTTCATATGCTTTACTATGCAGTTAAAGGGACACTGACAGGCTGATATATCTGCTGGTATTCATCAGAGGATTAGGAATACAACTAGACGACTGTTACCCCCAGTTGAGGTTTACTTGTGTTTAAAAACGTTTTAATCAATATGCAAATTCTCTACCTTTGTGCCCAAGGGGGCAGGCGCACATGTAGAGTACTGGCAGCACTAGACAGGACTAGGTAGCGAGGAGGAAGAGACAAAGCTGGCACAGCCTCAGCATAGCCAGACGAGGCTGCTGCCAGCACTCTACACGTGCGCCTGCGCAGGAATTCAGCGCTCGGCTAGCCTGAAAAAAAGGCCAGTGCAGTGAATAATAACGAGGGGAACAGCGCTGGGAAGCTGTACTTGGGCGTGGCTGGGCACAAAGTCGCAGGAGACGCTGCCCCATTGGGCACAAAGATAGTGAATTTGCATACAGATTAAAATGTTTTTTAAACACAAGTACAGCTTAACTGGGGGTAACATTAGTATAGTTTTATTCCTAATTCTCTGATGAATACCAGTAGATATATATATCTTTAGCTGGAAAATCAGCTAAAATCATCCTGTCAGTGTCCCTTTAAGGAGCGGCAATACTTACACTGGGATTCTACTAGGAAAATCATGTTTTAAAATAAATGTCCCTTCCCCTGCCCCTTCCTGGATCCTCCCACTGCTCTATCTTCAGCAGAAGATCAGCACACAAAGGAGAAGGCAGCAGCTTCTGCTCAACTAGCTCTCTGTGCTAGAGGAGATTAGAAGAACTTGGTGGAACAGCTTCGTCTTTGCATATTAAATACAGAGGAGTCGGAGTCGAAGTCGGAAGTTTCAAAATCTGAGGAGTCGGAGTCGGAAAATTTATCTACCGACTCCACAGCCCTGATTACAAGTACTCGCTCCGTTCAAGTGAATGGAGTGAGTACTTGTAATTCCGCTGCACATCTGAGACACAGTGCAGTGTAATGAACAGGAAGCGGCGCTTGCATGGAACACTTCTCTTCAAACATCTGATTGGGGGGGATGCCAGGTGTCAGACCCCAACCAATCAGATATTAATAGGTCATCAATATAAATTGCTGCACAACCCCTTTAAATGCTACTCTTCTGGCTGTCTATAGTAGTAACTTAGGCACTTCCTGCCTATGTTTATGCATGGAACTCAGTTACCAAAGGCACTCAGCCCTTAACCCTTTCAGGACACAGACTTTTCATATTTTCTTTCCTTTTTGTTTTTTCTTCCCTGCCGTCTAAGGGCTCATTCACACGAACATATGGGTTCCGTTTCCGTGTTGCAGACCGCATATGCGGATCCACAATAAACGGACACTGTTGTGTGTGCAATCCGCATCACGGATGGGGACCCATTCACTTTAATGGGTCCGCAAATCAGGAGATGTGGAGCAGTGTGGAACAGAACCCTACGAAAGCACTACGGAGTGCTTCTTTGGGGTTCCGTTCCGTACTTCTGTACCGCAAAAAGATAGAACATGTCCTATTTTTTGGTGGAACGGAGGGATGCGGACCCATTCAAGTTGAATGGGTCTGGAATCCGTCCCGGAGGCCTCATGAACTTTCTTCGTGTATTGGGACCCACAAATTGCAGCCCCAATGCAAGGAACGTAACACATACGTTTGTGTGAATGAGCCCTAGGTCATAATTTTTCTAACCTTATACTACTTAAAAAAGGAAAAAAATAACCTTTTTTTCTTTGCATCACCATATCACCCATAACTTTTTTATATTTCTGTCTATAGAGTTGTGTGAGTGCTTGATATTTGCACTGCACATTTTAGTTTTCATTGTCCTTTTTAGATTAAAGGGGTTCTGCAGTTTGTTTAAACTGATGATCTATCCTCTAGATAGATCATCAGCATCTGATCGGCCGGATTCCAACACCCGAGAGCCCCGCCGATCAGCTGTTTGAGAAGGCAGCGGCGCTCCTGGAGCGCCACGGCCTTCTCACTGTTTACCACAGGCCCAGTGATGTCACGACTTGTTTCACTGGCCTGGGCGGGGCTAAACTCTGTTCAGTTGAATGAAGCTTAGCCGCGCCCAGGCCAGTTGATACAAGTCGTAAAATCACTGGGCGGGGCGCTAGCGGCAGTAAACAGTGAGAAGGCCGCAGCGCTCCATGAGCGCTGCTGCCTTCTCAAACAGCTGATCGGCGGGGGTCGCTGGGTGTCGGACTCCCGCCGATTAGATGCTGAGGATCCAGAGGATAGATCATCAGTTTAAGCAAACTGCAGAACCCCCTTTAAATAAGACTTTTTTAACACTTTAGTTTTTTGGGGGTGAGGTGACCAAAAAACAGCAAATAAGCCAGTTTTATTTTTTTCCATTACAGCATTCAACGCACAGGAAAATATTTTCAGACGTGGCGATACCAATTATGTTTTTTTGTTTGTTAAATGTGAATTTGGAAAGTGGGGTCATTTTGCATTTTTACTATTTTTGTAAAAACTTTAAATAGTCATTTTTAGTTCCCATTACAGGGCTCCAGACTAAAAAAATTACCTAGGAGCCATTGGCTCCTAAACTGAAAAATTTAGGAGCCAAATAAAATTTTTAGTCGCCAAATTTAAATAGATATATATTCATGATAGAAAAAATTGCCTCATTAACACGTCAGTGTTTGGTCAGTGATTTTCATCAGTGATTGTGAGCCAAAACCAGGATTGGAGCCTCCACGGACATAAGGTATAAGGGAAAGATCAGCACCTGTTCTGTGTTTACAGCCGCAACTGGTTTTGGCTCAAAAACCACTGATGGAAATCACTGACCGAACACTGATGCCACAGTCACACACAGGTTCACATTATGTTTCAGTCATATGTTATATTATACTATGACTGAAACATAACGGACGCCTCAGACAGATGCCAGACTGCGGCATCCCTCACCATAGCGTTCCATTGTACAAAAGATGTATAGATTTTTTTCTGGACTTTACAGGATGGGAAGACGTGGTACACTACGATCTCCCATTCTGCAAAAAAAAAAAATGTATAAATTAGCATATATGGTTTGTTTGTACAATGGAACTCTATTGGATGGATGCCACAGTATGGCATCTGTCTGCGGCGTCCGTAAACATACGTTTTTTTTTGTGTGTATGTTAAACGTATGACAAAAATCCAACACTCATTCATTGTTCTGCTCATCAAACGGAGCAGAACAACAGAAATAAATAGTGGTGGTGTGAACGGGGCCTAAGAGGTGGGTGTGCAGGGAACCATCACCGGTCTAATAACATGAAGGAATTATAGCAAAGTGATAAAGTCCAGTCCAATATGGCGGAACCTCCCTGTACGTTATCACTTGGCTATAATAGCCTGCTGTGTATTTACTACACACTGCAACACATACATCAGTGTGAGATGTGTGTAGTGATGTATACATGTGTGTGATGTGTGTAGTGCAGTGTGTGATGTGTGTAGTGCAGTGTATGATGTGTGTAGTGATGTGTGTAGTGCAGTGTGTGATGTATACATGTGTATGATGTATGTAGTGCAGTGTGTGATGTGTGTAGTGCAGTGTGTGATGTATGTAGTGTAGTGTGTGATGTATGTAGTGATGTATACATGTGTATGATGTATGTAGTGCAGTATGTGATGTGTGTAGTGCAGTGTGTGATGTATGTAGTGATGTATACATGTGTATGATGTGTGTAGTGCAGTGTGTGATGTGTGTAGTGCAGTGTGTGATGTATGTAGTGCAGTGTGTGATGTATGTAGTGATGTATACATGTGTACTGTATGATGTATGTGATGATCACACACTCCACTACATACATTACACACATGGATGGATACACAACACCTTGCGCTGTCTCCTTCTTATGCGGCCCCATCTTGATGCTTCGGCTCCTCAGCGCGCCCGGCACTTCTTCCTTCAGGACCCCCCCAGAGCCGGCCCCTCCTCCTTTCATCTCCCGCCGGCTTTCTTTGGTGCAGGGCGCTGTATGGCTTCGGCGCCCGCCCAAACTAACCAATAGCAAAGCTCCTTACTGTATGGAGCTTTGCTATTGGTTATTTCAGGCTGCGCTGCCTGTGCTCTGCCGCTGCGTGGTGCGTCTACTGAAGTTTTTTTTTCTTAAAGCTGCAGCGCAGCGGTGGGACAAGTCGCAAATGGCGATAAGACTTAAATTTCTTATCGCTATTTGCAAATTTCTAGTCGCATTAGGAACTTTAATATGTGATCTCCTGATCGTTTGCCCCATAGACTGCAATAAAATACTGTTGCAGTCTATGGGCTTTTCACAGGCTGCCTGTCAAGCCATGCCTCATATTGGGGATAAAATGACAGTCAAAACCATCTTGCTCTTATTTATATAAAACTTGATTTCAAAATGGAAACCATGCTTCTGAAATATACATTCCTGTACAAGCTGTTCTTCTTTAGGCTTTATTACTGCTTTGACAACAATACAAATGTTCGGTATATATTTAAGATCAGCTGGTCGGGGTCAATATAGTTTTAGTGGTGGTTCATTATAACAAAGGCAGTGCTATTGGTATGCTAGCCTACTTGTGCTTTCCCTATAAAGCCCTAGTCTAGCATGGGGGAGCACCTCAAATAGGCTGTATTCAGATCACCCGCCCTGAGAAGAGCAACTCCCAGCCAGCTGGTACTTCGGAACTATTTCAAAACCTCTCATAGAGTATAATCCCTAATAGGGGTGGGCGATATAGACGATATGTGATATGAATTTGTGCCACGATATCGATTTCGTCCATATCGCCGTAGAACACGCTCTCGGCGCATACCATGTTCTCCTGAGCCGGCACAGTGGAGAAGGGAGTCCCTCCCCTCCCCACTGCATGCGGCTGCCGCTGGCCACCAATGAGAGCAGAGGAGGGGAGGGACTGTGGCCACTGCCACCAATGAGAGCAGAGGAGGGGCGGGACTGTGACCACTGCCACCAATGAATGACTGAATAGCAACGTAGCCTGCATGTGCCGGCTATATCCCATACCCAGCCTCTATGACTGCATGCTGCGATCCACCGCAAATAACCTCTCAGGTTCTGGGGGGTTAATTGCGGCGGATCGCAGCACGCAGTCATAGAGGCCCAGCATGGGATATGGCCGGCACATGCAGGCATATAGAACCTTTCATTAGTTTAAACTTTATTACTTAGGTAGCAGCACATAGAGCATATATGGGGCACCTACTATTATATCTGTGCAGGGCTCCGTTCACCTGCTCTGGCTTCCGTTACATGGAGGGAACACCAGGGAGGAGACATCAGCCTCTCTCCCTGGGCGTTCCTTCTCCCTGTCTGCAGCGCTGTCCAATCACAGCGCAGAGCGTCACAGACAGGAGAAGGAACGTCCAGGGAGAGAGGCTGATGTCTCCTCCCTGGTGTTCCCACCATGTAAAGGGGGCCAGAGAGGGCGAACGGAGCCCCGCACAGATATAATAAATAGTAGGTGCCCCATATATGCCCTATGTGTCGCTACTTAAGTAATAAAGTTCAAACTAATGAAAGGTCCTATACGACTGCCCCCCAATCATTGGTGGCAGTGAACGGAGCCCCAGCAGTGTAATGCTGGGGCTCCGATCGGTTACTATGGCAGTCAGGACGCTACTGAAGCCCTGCCTGCCATGGTCAGCTCCCTGCTGCTGTGTGCCCAGAGCACAGAGCAGCAGGAACAGCGTGAGGTCCTATTCACCATAATAGATCTCTTAGGGTAAATAGGACAAGGGTTCTAGCCCCTAAGGGGGCTAATAGTTAGTAAATAAAAAGTTGAAAAAAAGTTTTACACCCCTCCCCCCCCCCTATATAGAAAATATATATCGCGATATATATCGCATATCGCACATGATTTATAATATATCGCAATATGAATTTTAGGCCATATCGCCCACCCCTAATCCCTAATTCCTCCAACGCGTTTTGCCAGGTAAAGCCGGCTCTTCAGGGAGCAGCATGGCAGGCAGTCAAAGTATAGCGTGGCAGTGGCAAACTCTGAGTAAAATCGTGATCTATTTAAGCACAGAGTAGCGCCTAATCGGGGGGCTCGGCAACGCAGTTATCCCGTAGCAAGCAGAGGGAGGGGCCTGCTAATCTGCTCGGCCTCCAGTCCTTGCATCATACGTACATCAGCCAATGCGTGACAAGGGGGGGGATCGTTACCTAGGGGACAGAGCAGCGCTTCCCCGGCAGGTCCTGCAAACATTAGTCAGCGAACTTTTAACATGGTGCGGACACAGTATTGTTGATATGTTTGGGGGGGATATTTAGTATCTCATCTTATTGACGTTGTGAGTGTGGTCGAGTAGTTATATTAAACCTTGGCTATATGCGATTCTCAGTTAGTTTATTTATCCCTGAGGGTGGGACCATTAGTGATAGACCAGGGCGCTGCAGGCTACGTGTGATTATTTTGGCTATGTAATTGGTTATTCCTGTATACCTAGCACCTGGGTCCATTAGGCACCACGACCCGATTTTGGATATATTGTTACTATGACAATTTGTTCTGGCCATTGCTCAGTAGATCTAAATTATACAGGACCTGCAATGCCTGCAGTGCTCTGGTCTATCACTAATGGTCCCACCCTCTGGGATAAATAAATTAACTGAGAATCGCGTATAGGCCAAGTCAAGGTTTAATATAACTACTCGACCATACTCACAACCTCTATAAGATGAGATATTAAATATCCCCCCAAACATATCAATAATACTGTGTCCGCACTATGTTAAAAGTTCGGTGACTTTAAGGTTTGCAGGATCTGCCGGGGAAGCGCTGCTCTGTCCCCTAGGTAACAATCCTGCCCCTCGTCACGCATTGGATGGCGTACGTATAATGCAAGGACTGGAGGCCGAGCAGATTAGCGGGTCCCTGCCTGTGCGCTGTGTAATGGGCCAACTGCGTTGCCGAGCCCCCTGATTGGGCGGTACTCTGTGCTTAAATAGATCACGATTTCACTCCGAGTTTGCCACTGCCATGCTATACTTTGACTGCCCCTAAAGAGCCGATTTTACCCGGCGAAACGCGTTGGAGGAATTAGAGTTTATAATCTATGAGAGAGTTTTCTAAATAGTTCAGAGGTTCCAGCTGGCTGGGGGTCGCTCTTCTCAGGGCGGGTGCTCCGACTACGACCAATTTGAGGTGCTCCCCCTTGCTAGACTATAGGGCTTTATAGGGAAAGCACAAGTAGGCTAGCATACCGATAGCACTGCCTTTGTTATAATGAACCACCACTTAAACTATATTGAACCCGACCAGCTGATGTTATCTGTATTGAGACCTGACACCTAACCATTCATGATCTGCCAGCACAAAATATGACTCTATTTGAAGATTTTAATTGTTATAGTAAAAGTAAAGTTTTACAACACATTAGAAGGGGGTCCCAGTTATTGTCAACAATACCCTCTACTCCCTGGGCTATTCACTGACATTCGCGCACTTTATTGGACGGTGTACTTACTGTGAAAGTCCAAATCAGAATGTAAAACAAAACACTGCAAAAATTGGTGCGCTACTCTGTGCTCCTGATTGATGTATCTGGTCCAACATTTTGTATATTTATATAAAATACAAAAAATGGGCACTCTCAGATAGTTAGAAGCAAATCGGCTATTTATTATTAAAATTGATCAATTAATAGTTAGTATAGCATAACAAAAATGACCTCATTAAAATAAGTACCCATATATTCCATTCATTGAATACATATAGTTACCCTAAAACTCTGCGTTGATCGTATTAGCAGGTAAATAGCAGCAGATGACTTGTGATAGCAGCAGATGACTGGAGTGTGGTAGCAATGAACAATAAAAAATAGCAGCAAATAGTAATTAGTAGTCCTCAAATGGTATCAATATAGGTCCCTTAATTCCACTCCAAAATACTTGGTTAAGATTAGTCCCCTAAATTATTTGTATACATCATTCTGTCCTTAATGAACTTCTCCGTATGTGAGAGCGGTGTTCCGCTCTATAATACAGCAGCGGCGTCCCGCTGTAAATGATGCTTGAGCTCACAGTCAAGTGAAGTAGCGCTTACATGTAAATTGTGACGATCTTACCGGGGTTCACCAGGACTTCAGCCCCACTCCTGACACTGCCCAACTTCACCAGTGTCTCAAGCTGCTCCCGTCTATGACTCCTCCGCTGGATACTGGCGTTACACGTGGGCTCTAGGTCTCCCTTCGGTCCCGTGCAGCGCTTATGTGTTTCTCCTTGCGTGGAAAACGGTACCTCATTTGGCGGTCCTTGCTCCCGGCAGAGGTCTGTTGGATCCAAAACAAGTAGGGGGGTATAGTTTTACCAAACGCGTTTCGGGGTATGTCAGTGACCCCTTCCGGGATCCTGGTGAACCCCGGTAAGATCGTCACTAAGTCCTGAAACATCACATCGTCCGAGGGTATGAATGTGCTGTGCCAGAATTTAGCCAAGCTTAGCGGGTACAAGCAGAAGCAGCTATGTGTGCCTCTGCCAGTGCAGCGCTCGCAGTAGCCCCTATTGCAGCAGTACTGCTATACACTGCTGACATATGTAACTGTCAGGGGATTTACTATAGAGCTATTAATACGGTCTATATATTATTTAATTCTTGTTCATGTGTAAAGACTGTGATGTTTAAGGTCTGAAACGCGTTGTTCGTTGAGCCCATTTCCTGTACTGAAGATTTTAACCTGATAAAATTTGCAATTTTTAAGAAGCTGGATTATCCTGTTTTTTCACTTGATATATTATTTAATGTATGCTTCCAGTTCTCACATGGATTTTTTATGTAGCTCGCAAGCTAGTGTGAAACTACAACCCCCAGCATGCTACTATAGTCTACAGCTTTTATATTATGTTGGGGCTTTCATTTACACAATAGCTTGGACTTGTTTTCCAGTAATGATTAGTTAAAGGGGTTGTCTGGGACTTTCTTATTGATGATAATTCACGGAAGGGCAGAAATAGATAGGGTAGACGTCCCTAATTAATAGGATTCACCGTAGCTGTGGAACGCTATAAAAAATATCTTTATTCAAAAGTACTTAAAATTCACTGTGGGGATAGGTCAAAGAACAGAAAAAAAGGGGGTTGCAATCCCTATATTGTTGATACTCTTATCCAGTGGATTCTGAACACATAGATGATGGATCTGTATCAAGGGAGCGCACTTTTGTGAGTTGCCAAGTGCATTCCAGCTCCCAAGCAGGGATTTGTAACACCAAGTGGTATGTCTCTGCTATCACTACTGGTACATCAGTTATGATCTGACAGGTATATACAAATATTCCTATTTGTCAGAAAAAACAGCCTGGTAGCAGGACATTACCATTTGGGTGATATAAGTGCTATATTGATTGCATCAGGCATGTGAAGACGCCCATTATCCTGATTGATACAGGGTGCCTTGGGCAGACGATATCTTGATGCCCGAACCAGAAATAGCAGCACTATATCACCCTAACTACCTAGCAAGGGATTCTATCTCCACCTCACTACTCAGCGTCATACTCAACGCGTTTCTCTAATCATCAGGAGCACCAGCGCTTTGGTGGGTGTAGTATCGCTGCCACACTGATGGTGTGTGACAGCAGTCCGGCGCTAGGATGGCCGTAAACGGCCGCGTTTGGCGCCGGGATTTAAGGCCGAGAGACCGCCCACAGGGTGAGGGACAGAGGTGTGGCACAGCCAATCATGGCGAAGGGGGGCGGTAACAAGTACACTCAGCCCGCCTGCTTAATGACGCTGCTAGGATAATCACCTCGTCTCTAGGTTTGTAGTGGCCAAGGCTAATATATAGTAACGGTGGCATCGTGAGTAGTATGGAATATATTATGCTGCCATGTCAAAAGACCAGGATTTGCAGTATAGTGAGGGTATGGATACGGACAGTGTATGGTAGAGACAATTCACTACCGATGCTGTCTCGTTGTAATTGGGCATAAAACAGCATATAAATGGCTAATAAAAGGGAGGGTGCGACGCATATGTGTGTATAGCTTGTAGCGCAACCAATCCCTTTCTCAGCCAACCATGGTGTATATAGCCCAAACATAACCTCCAAATAAGGGGGACCTGGCTGACATCATATATGGGACCCCACCCCCCACCCCGATCAAAGAAAAGTAGTAGGGGGTGGGAGTGGGATGACAATGATGCTGCACAGAAGCTCTTATTTATTATCAAATATACGGGAAAAGGTTAATCAATGAAGCAGGTGAATGAGATGTATTCATTCAAACCATGAGGTCTGACTGTATCCAGTCTAAATGTCCATTGTGCTTCTTGATGACCTAACCTAATCATATTGGAAAGAGCACTACTCCTGACATACCTGCCTATCAGCAGTTTTCACAAGCATGCATGGCTACAACACGTTGGGCTGAGCTGTGTAGGTCTGATGCCTGGTTCCCATGCTGGAGATTGTGAAAATAGCTGAGCGGTGGGGATGTCAAGAGCTGGACCCCCACTGGTCTGATATAGATGACCTATCCTATGGATAGGGGTCCTCAATAAGTGAGATTGTACTGCTGGGGGGAAGTAGCTGACAAGAGAACTTTAGGAAACATTAAACATTTCTTTAAAAAACAAAAATGTATTTTTTCCAAAATGTTACATGCCACATTCATCTATAATATATGAAACACTGAATACTTTTTACTGTACTTTAAATGGCAGGTTCTTTGTGCACAGTTTGAAGTTTATTATAAAAGCAGTAATGTAATTTCACGTTGTTAAAACATTCAGTGTTTCTCTATTGTATATAGTACAGAGTGCTGCTGCCCTTTTTGTGTTTGCATTTTCTTATTTATTTCATTATATTAGGAGGTGTCATAGTTGGTACAGATCAACATATTTAGAGTATATTTTTTATGCCCTGTGTCTATGGTTACAATATCTGTATAGTTGAAAAGAAAGCATGATTTAGTTTTTTTCAGCTTAAAGTGGTTATCCAAGTTCTATAATGCGCCCCCGACATACCTGGACCCCTCACACAGACAGTACTTAACTCGCTCCCTGGCACCTGCATCACTTCTCATACTGGCACGGCCACCGCTGCATCGTTCTGCAACGGGAACAAGCCTCCCTGGCAAAGCGGATGATGCTAGGGAGGCTCGTTCCCGTCGCGGCCGCTATGCTGAAGCAGTATCGGCCGTGCCGGTATGAGAAGCGACGCGGGTCCCGGGCAGTGAGGCAAGTACGGTCTGTGTAAGGGGCCCAGGCATGTGGGGGGGCATTATAGAACTTGGGTTGTCTGACCCCAAAACCAATTTTGGTTAGGCCCCACACCGCCGCTGTGGCTTCTCCCTGTGCGCGGATGAAAACATCTGGTGTCGTGGGGGGAAGGGGGGGTAGCAGCGGGGACAGGTGATGCTAAGGAGGCTCGTCCCCACCTGCCATTGGCTGCTGACACTGGTTGTTTTCATCCGCGCACAGGGAGAAGCAGCAGCGGCAGTGCGCGGACCAGTGGTGGGGAGCCGGGTAAGTAGATTCAGTGTGAGGGGCTCGGCACATGTGGGATGTTTTATAGGATTGGATAACCCCTTTAAGCAGAAAAAAGGCACTCTTCTATTCACCACCACTCTATTCCAGCTCCAAGGCCCCCACCCCCACTCCTTCTGGTCCCTTTTGAGTTGACATTGTAAGAAATTATGTTCAAGATCTGACATTATTGCATAGCATAGAGTGTGGTTCTGACTGAATTCTGTTTTACTTATCAGGTCTTATTGTTGGGGTGATTCTGAGGTATGGGACACCTTCCACCAGCACCTATGACAAAGCCATCAGCTGCTCTCCAGAACAGAGAGCATTCACCACACTCCTGGTCAACGTCAGTGGGAAATTCTTTGAGTACACCTTAAAGGGAGAAATTATTCCTGAGAAGATTCATAATGTGGAACAGAATGACATGTTGAGAAAAGTAAGTGACCCTTGGTTATTTTTGGGGGGAGGGGATACTGTTGGGTTTTGTTCTGCTTTTACGTTATCGGTATGATGATGTGGATATTTGTTTGGCATTAAGGTGGCTTCTCTTCCAGGTGGCACAAGTTCTTCTAACTCCAGATGAGGAATTCTGAATTAAATGACTGTATGTGGATCTCATTTTGATAAAAAGTTTGATTTGGTCACAAATTTAAGGGGTTATCCAGGACTAAACTTTTTAAAGGGCATCCGTCAGCAGATTTGTAGCCATGAAACTGGCTGACCTGTTGCATGTGCGCTTGGCAGCTGAAGGCATCTGTGCTGGACCAGTGTTCATATGTGCCCGCATTGGTAAGAAAAATGATGTTTTAATATATGCAAATGAAGGTCTAGGAGCAATGGGGGTGTGACTGTTACACCTAGAGGCTCTGCTCTATCCTCTGCACTTTGACAGGGCCAGAATGTTGATGTTTTCACTGCATTGCCCTGTCAAAGTGTAAAGGACCCAGCAGTAGCAGAGAGAGCAGAGCCTCTGGGTGTAACGGCCACGCCCTTATTGCTCCTATAGGCTCATTTGCATATATTAAAATAGATTTTTTTCTCAGCAATGCAGGCACATATGAACATGGGACCAGCACAGATGTAACAGGTCAGCCAGTTTCATAGGTAAAAATCTCTTGACAGATGCCCTTTAACAGACCTCTACAGAGTGGATAGACCCGCGGTCGGGTTCATACTCACTTGGTCACCATTGCTGGATTCCAGCTATATTGATTCTTGGCCGCAGGTCCCGGGTCTCTGGGAATTAACATCCAGTTGATGGGTGTCTCGTGACTGCTGCAGCCATGACCTGTCACTCGTGCTGCATGTTACCCAGTGACGTACCACATGGGTGACGGGTCACTGCTGCAGTCAGTAATTGGCTGCAGTGGTCACGTAATGCCTGTCAACGGGATGTTAATTCCCAGAGACCCAGGACCTGCTGAGACAGCTGTAGGGTGATGCAGGCGGGAACCAGAGTGGTCCAGCCACTCTGAAGAGGATAGACCCCTAACAATTTAGGACAGAATATGTATGTCTTTATAATGCTTGGTGTCATTGAACTTTGAAAAAACTTTTGATGTATTATATGACTGGGGCCAGAGTGCTGAGAGACTCCTGCCGATCGCTAGAACGAGGAGAGAGAGGTGCCCACATAGCATGATTTCTCTCCTCACTGCAGGAGACTGAGATTGAGACCGCCTCATAGACTGTATATTGAGTCAGTCTCCCTTTCATCTCCTGTGGCAAGGAGAGACTGCTTGATATGCAAGCACTCTCTCTCCTCGTTCCAGTGATCGGCGTAGGTTGCAGCACTCGGCCCCCCACCAGCCGAAACCTTTAATATGTCTTTATGGGATGTCAAAAGTTTTTTCAAAGTTCAGAGCCACAGCAGAAGAACCAGATGCAAAGGAACTTACTTTTTACACAGAGTACATGTGACTGCTCTTTTTTTTTTTTTTTTTTTTTACAAATTTAGTAATAGTGTCATGTGACCCCTCTGTCAATGGGGAGGATAACCACCACTCAGGACCTAGTTAACTCTGCCCTACAAATCGGTGCAGATTCAATTACAGATTCTAAGATTCCTTGCCATGATTACGCACTTCTTTGAATGGGACAATCCATGTAACATTCCCTAATAAGTCTACGCAAGCGGGTCCATGTGACTAAGCTGTTTCCCTTTTCTGAATGATGTCTGTTTGCCAACCGCTCACGACTAAAGGGATACCCCGACAAGCTCCATCATTTTTACAATCTGGGAATGCAGAGTACATTTAAATAACAGACATTACAATTTCTGTTCAAAATAGAGGTATCTTACTTGGTCTTCTCCCTCTCCGCCTTGAAATAAAGATGTACTCTTGAGCCGAGCATGCATGTCTATGGTGGAATCAGGAGAAATAACTGTCTGAATTGTATGGCCAACTTTGTGTATCTGGGGGGCCACACAACAGCCATATTATGTCATGTGCATGGCCTGCTGTAGTCTGAGGAGCATTATTCCAGGGTGTATGTGCAGCTTTGGAGAAATCGTACTCATTTGACCTGATGTGACTTTTATTGATGCTGATGGGCTAAAAAGGATCACTAGCGGTTTGCTTAAAGCCCGAGTTTGCTGTCCACGCTTAGGCCCCATTCACATGACCATATTTTTGCTCTGCATCTGATCCGCACCCATTCACATTTTCGGTGGACCCAATGAAGTGGACAGCCTACCATGTGCTGTCCACATCCATATGTCCGTTCCACAGTCCCATAAAAAAAGATTGTGCGGAAAATAATAGGCATTTGTTACAATAAATCCTCAAAACAAAAACGGATGTAATTGGTATTTTTTGCGGATCTGTGTTTTGCGCATTGCTAAATACAAATGGTCGTGTGAATGTACCCTTATTTACAGCCACTAAATTAGCGTTTCAGCTCCGCTTCGCTGTTCAAGGGAATCTGACAGCAGATCTGTACCTATGACACTGGCTGACCTGCTACATGTGCGCTTGGCAGCTGAAGGCATCTGTGTCGGTCCCATGTCCATATGTGCCGATTGCTGACAAAAATTAAGTTTTAATATATGCAAATGAGCCTCTAGGAGCAACGGGGGCGTTGCTGTTACACCTAGAGGTTCTGCTCTTTCTGTAACTACTATTCCCTCTATACTTTGATTGACAGGGCCAGGCAGTTTAAACGTGATCATGAATGACTTCTCCTAAAGGCTTACTCTGCGCCGTTAGGTAATTCAGTGCTCGCCACACAGAAGATTCGCCTCTGATGCTCCCAGAGGCTCATATGCATATATTTAAACTTCAGTCATTTTCATAGGTACAATTCTGACTGATTCCCTTTCAGGTACCAAATCACAATCAATTTTTAATTTAAAATCACAGCTACATCTGTTCTGCGGTCCGTAAATCATGGATCCTGGCTTTATGCATGCTGCCATTTTTTTCACATTCCTCTAGAAATGCCTTATCCTTGTCCGCAAAAAAGACAAGAATAGGGCATGTTCTATCTTTTTGGCGGGGCCGCAGTTTGCTGTCTGCAGCTCTGCATCTTTTGAGACCCCATTGAAATTATTTCCGCAAATAACTAGATACTGGGAGATGTAGGGGGACATTTACTAAGCATGTTGCACCAGAATTATGGCGTAAAATGCACCAAAACAAAATGGCGTCTTCACCATAAAGAATGCATCACGACAGGAATGAGTTATTAATGTCAAAGTGGGTGGGGCTATCAAATTGGCGCATATTGCGCCTCATTTATCATCCTTTTATTAGCAGAAATGCTTCAGACAATTAAGCCAGCTTATGTGGTGGTGTTTTGTGTAAAAAGTCACATTTATGGCAGAAAGATGCGGCTTTTTATCAAAAAGTCGCATTTATGAAAAGAAAAACCAACTCCTCATGGGAACAAAACAATAACAAAAAAGTCCTGAGTCTGGGAAAAGTCGCAAATATGGTTCAAAAGTCTCAAGTGCGGTCTGGCAGGGGTGGCTGAAGTGTTACATTTTGGTTTAAAAAAAAGTTGCATTTTAGTGCTACTGGTGGTAAAATGTTGCAAATAAAAGGAAATAGGCGATAATCAGGTTTATATTTTAAAAGTCATATTTTAAAAGTGGCGTGCGCCTGGTGATATGAGGTGAAACAAATGACCCCTTTTGATTTGTAACGTTAGTATTTTTTTTTTTGTGTAAATTATGCCATTATTGATAAATGTCCCCCATAGTGTGCATTTCATAAAAAAATGTAAATGAACATTTTTTAAGTATTGATTTAAAGGATTCTGCAGACAGATTGGCTAGTCTGTGAAGAGATTATTACTTTAGTATAAGGGTACTTTCACACTTGGGGCAGAGGGAGGCAGCAAGCAGTTCTGTCGCCGGAACTGCCTGCCGGATCCGGCAAACTGTGTTGAAACGGACAGCATTTGTAGACCGATCCGGATGCAGATCTGTCTCACAAATGCATTACAAGAACAGATCCGTCTCTCCGGTTGTCAGAGAAACGGATCCGTTATGTATTTTTTTTTTCCCCCCACATTTTTAAAGGTCTGCGCATGCACAGACTGGAAGAACGGATCCGTCAATACGGTATTTTTAATGCCGGATCTGGCACTAATACATTCCTATGGAAATGAATGCCGGATCCGGCAACTGATCCGTCACTTTGGACAGAGATAAAACTGCAGCATGCTACGGTATTTTCTCTGTCCAAAACGCCGTACAGTGACTGAACTGAAGACATCCTGAACGGATTTCTCTCTATTCAGAATGCATGGGGAGAAAACTGAAGCGTTTTTTTCCAGTATTGAACCCCGAGGACGGAACTCAATGCCGGAAAAGGAAAACCGCTAGTGTGAAAGTACCGTAAGCTGTTAGGGGTTATCCGCCAAGAAATACTTTTTCCCTGATCGCGCAGCCTGCCCTCACTAGAGAAGAAATCATACTTGATGATATATTCATATCAATATACAAAATGAGAAGCTGAATCACAGTAATTCGGTTATCTCCTGGTGATAAACACGTTAGATAGAAGTAGTACGGTACAATGGGAATGTAAATACAGAATAAAACCATCAATAAGGCTGTAAAACGTGAAACTAACATCAACATGTATGGCAATGGGATTAATAAGCTTGTGGTATAACGGTCGCCGTCTGGAGGTAATACCAGCACAGTCATGCTACATCCTACAGTTTTAGACTTCTGAAGTCTATTTTTTGTATACTATTGAGTAATCCAACTGAAAGCCCCCAGGGCGACGCAGAGCGCCATTACTACATTGGATTACTGTCTTGAGGACATGTCACGGCTGCAGCCAGTCATTGGCTGCAGCGGAGCAGGTGATCGGACCGAAAGATGGACATAGAGGAGCGAGTGCGCAGGACTGGAGTGGTGGTGAGCAGGTAAGTATGATTCTTTTCCTAGAAAAGGCAGGCTGCGGGGAACAGCCACAAAGTATGTATTACCAGACAACCCCTTTAAACCTTCAATGATTACCAGTAAATCTTTTATATAAAAAGTTCTGTAAGTTATGTGAAGCTCCTTGCTACTAATTTACACCCTCACATTTTTGTTTTTAAATACCAGAGATTTGTCCACGGCATTTTTTGCAGCCTCTCTGTCGCCATCTGGTGCTCACAGTGGTATCTGCAGCACTGCTGGTTTCTTTTTAGTATATTTCTATGCTTTTAAGTTGTATTTGTCCACACACTGTCCTTATATTTTTACACTTACTGGTTGGGTTGCATGTTTACACAGTTAGTTAAGAGCAATGTGCAGCGTCTTGGAGGGGAAAAGTTTTTTTTTTTTTTTTTTTTTTTAAAAAATCCCACAGATCTCCGACTGAATTTTAAAGCTTCGTGACTTGAACCCAGCCTTAGATGGCTACATTAATGTTTTGTCGGCTGAATCCGTTGTTTTTGGTGTGACTGGCCTACAATCTAATGTGTGTGGGGAGCTCTTAAAGGGGTTGTCCCGGTTCAGAGCTGAACCTGGACATATCCCCATTTTCACCCAGGCAGCCCCTCTGATGTGAGCATCGGAGCCTCAGTTTTTTTTGTTAATGTTTTTACACTGCTAGGTGGAGGCTTCCACCTAGCAGTGAGTCCGGTGATGTCACTGGCGTTGATGGGCGGGCTGTAGCAATGCCCTAGGGAACATCTAAAGCCCGTACATTAGTGCTGGTAATGTCACCAGGCTCAGCGCAGGCTCCTTTGCCCTGAGATTCAGCGCAGGGCAAAGGAGAGCATCGGAGCATGTAATGCCTGGGTAAAAATGGGGATATGTCCCCTTTAACACTCCCCTGACAGATGATGTCATCAATTTTTCCATAAAGTCCAAAAAGTCTCAAAAGCCCCATTTTTTTGCGTTTTTTTTTATTTTTTTTATTTTTTTGAAGACAGAATTCAGGAGTAAAGGCATGATAAATCAGTGCCTAGGGAGATCATTTAGTAAGACCGGCGTTTTAGGCGCCGGTCCAAATAAGTCCTTCAGCTGGCTGTCAATTCGCCGAAGTTATGTAGAGGAGCAGGCCTCTCTACAACTTCAGCGTATCCAGCACCAGTTCTAAATGTAAGGGCTTAATCAGACGGCCGTATGTTGTGTGTGTTTTTTTTTTTGTCTAAAAATGCGGATCCGTTCAGTCTGTCCACAAAAAGCGGAATGCATACGGAATGTGTTCTGTATGCATTAGGTTTTTTCGGATCCATAGACTTGAATGGGGCCACGGAGCCGAGTTTTAAGAACTTTTTTTTGTTGCGCCGTGGAACTGAACAACGGATGCGGACAGCACACCGTGTGCTGTCCGCATCTTTTTTGGTCCCATTGAAATTAATGGTACCCG
Source organism: Bufotes viridis (assembly GCA_033119425.1). NCBI lineage: Eukaryota > Metazoa > Chordata > Amphibia > Anura > Bufonidae > Bufotes > Bufotes viridis. Next base: position 333,956,662 of record CM065591.1, on the reverse strand, counting down.
TTAATGTGGTACCCATTCCACAAAAATGTAGAACAAAACATACGGCCGTCTGAATGAGCCCTTAGGGTACTTTCACACTAGCGTTTTTCCTTTCCGGCGTAGAGATCCGTCGTCGGGTCTCTAATCCGGAAAGGAACTGATCAGGATTAGGCCAAATTCACACGTCCGTCGTGTTTTGCGGATCCACGGACCTGCAAAACACGGACATCGGCGATGTGCGATCCGCAATTTGCGGATCGCACATCGCCGGCACTCATAGAAAATGCCTTTTCTTGTCCGCAATTGCGGACAAGAATAGGACATGTTCTATTTTTTTCGGGAACGCAATTGCGGACCCGGAAGTGCGGATCCGCAATTGCGGACCCGGCCGGGACATCGTCTGTCCCCATTGAAACTAATGGGTCCTCAATTCCGTTCCGCAAAATGCGGAACAGAATTGCGGACGTGTGAATAAGGCCTAATCCCCATGCATTCTGAATGGAGAGAAATCCGTTCAGGATGCATCAGGATGCCTTCCGTTCAGTATGTGAACGTTTTTAGGACGTTGACAAAACCGCAGCATGCTGCGGTTTTGTCTCCGTCCTGAAAAGCCGGAACACGTGCCTGAACGCCGGATCCAGCCTCAAGTCCCATTGACTTACATTGGGGCCGGATCCGGAATTAAAAAAAGACTGAAGGACGGATCCGTCCTTCCGGTCTAAGCATGCGCAGACCTTTACAACTGTACAAAAATGCAAGACTGATCCGTCTATCCGCATGGCAAACGGAGAGATGGATCCGCACTTGCAATGCATTTGTAGACGGATCCGCAAGCCGGATCCGTCTACAAATGCTTTCACTTGTCAGGCATTGTCACGGATTGGCGGGACGGAACTGCCCGCCGGATCCAAAGAACGCAAGTGTGAAAGCACCCTTAGACGGCTTCCTTGCTGGTTTAAATTTAGACTGTTTGTTTTTCTACGCCTAAAACAGGAGTAAAAAATGGTAACTTCAGCTCGCACTTTTTTTTAGACCGGTGTGAGGGGGAAAAGTTGCAGATTTCGGTGCAAATAACCTTTGCGCTGCAATCTGTGCCAGAAATAGACCTAATATAGGCGTATTTCTGATAGTAAATGACCCCCTATGTCTTTAAATCTGTGCAGTCCACATAGTACATTACTACGTATTATTCTCTTACCAAATTACAGACCTGAATAAGAGGTGTCGGTGGCTCAACTACTTGACTACGAAATTTAGATTATGCTCAGCAGGGTTTTGGATTGTCTACAAGATGTATCAGTCCTTGTAATTTCTGCCTCAAAATTGCTTTAATGTCATCTGTCGTGTTCTGAGTTAAATTGCTTTGTATGTGAGAGTGATTTTCTACTTTGAGTCTTTGCCACTGCCTAGTGATGTACTCAGGCTTCATTGCACATCTGAAACTTGCCTTGGAGCCTGGCACTAACTTGGCCTGTTTTTGCCCATAAGGCTTTAGTTCAGTGACCTAAAATACTCTGCTGTAGAGGATGCTGTGTGCTATTCATTAAATGACTAATGACTTGGGTTCATGGTGGCCAGACCTGTACTTGGTTCTCTAGTCGTATACCTCAGGCTCTAAGCAGTTTATGTAGAATGTAGAATCGCCCTTCTGCCTTTTCTGTATTAGACGTCAAGACAATAAAACCAGTGCTTAAGAGCGAAGTTCTAGAAGGTGACCAGTAAGACCAAATCTGAGCCTAAACTGGTAGGGGAATAGGGAATGACCACCGTGAGAGCTACAACTTGGAGTTCATCTCTCACGAATTCTAGTTGAAGGGTGATCTAAGGCAAATAGTGTTACATTTAGATTCTCATAATGTCGTCCATATCAGTGTATACTACTGGGTTCTTTTATCAAGATCGGCGACAAAATCTGTGCCTAATGTACGTCAAAAAGTGGCTTATATTGGTTGTTAAATGACCCCCTACATGTCTAAAGCATTACCTCTATCTATAGGATGGATCTTGAGCAATGTGAGACTTAAATTTTGCTGCCTTGAAATAAAAATATTTTTATTAATATTATAATTATATATATTATTGTGTGATGTGTATATTTAATGGTCATTTTTAGAGCCGCTAGCTGCCTGAAAAAAGATCATATGAAATAAAAGTACTGAACCAGAAAGTGCTTTCTTTAAAGGGTCCCCCTTTCCATTTACTAGTTTAGGGGACCTGTTTGGTGCATTCAAACACACTCATTAGTATAGCTGTATTATGAAAGCACACAACAAGTGCTCCATCAGAAAGGGTGTTTTTTGTTTTATTTTGTTTTTAATACAAATCTGTATCCATAGAAAATATTTTCCAGCAGCTTCCACTAGGGCTAGCACAGTGAAAAGAGATTTGCATCTTCCATTTAATTCAATGTTAGGCTAGTTTACACTAGCGCTTGTATATCCCTCAGGAAACCGCCTCCCAGATCTCTTTGCATTTCGGCATTTCTGGAAGCTACAGCGTTGCCATCTGGTAACATTATTTATAATGGGGACCTGCGGAGATCTGGCTGCAACCCAGAAAATATGGCGAGAATCGTCCAGACAAAAACCGATGTGTGCATTCTAAGTTTTACTATGGGACATCTGTGTGTGCCCCTGGTCTTAACCTACTTAAAATATTGAGCCTTGTTTCCGTTTTTGTATTTTTATGGTTTAATTTTTAGTCCACCGTCTTGTATTATAAAATGTAAGACTTTCATGGTAGCATGAATCACAACAACCCGGCGTTTGTCGTCTAACATCACATGCTATACTCCCTTCTGCGGCCTAGCATAATGCGCTTAGGTCAATTAAGAGAGATGATGATCTTCTTAACTGTGTTTTATTTAGTTCCCCCAATTCCAGCACCAGTAATCTGAATGTATTATCGCTTCTTTCCAGGTGACCTTTGACCCAGAAGTCTTCTTTAATATTTTGTTGCCACCTATTATTTTCCACGCTGGATACAGTTTAAAAAAGGTAAGTCAGGATTATTCAGTACCGTGAAAGTGTCCTCATGAGATTACGGTATCTCCTTTGCAGAGGCACAGTTTGTAAATAAATATGTGAAACCTATCTCAAGCTTATTATGCTGCTGCTATCAGACTGATCCTTAATTAACAAGTGCCTTTTTTTTTTTTTTTTTAGTACATCACGATCTATGTTTTGTTAGGCGGATATCATTTAGTCTTTTTTTTCTGCATATACCAATTAGGTTCAGTGTAGCAGCAGAATGACCACTAGATGACGCTGTCACCACATTTTAATCAGCACGTTTGTTCGTTTTTTTTTTTTTCTTTGTAAAGTTTGCGGTTTTCCGCTGATATTTTTGAAGTATGCCTGCTCCATTTTCGTTATTGTGATTTCCTGTGCTCGAAAAGCTTTCATTTATGCATGATATATTTATTTAACTCCTAAATGGCATGAGAGAATAGAGCATGATGATATAGCAGCTTTGTTATGGGTGAAAAACTGAACAACTGCATGTGGAACCCCACTGCCAAAAAAGTTAAACAGAATATTCTTTGTTTGAAAGGTGGATCGGTTTACTCAAAGCCTTATTATAGATTACATAACCAGGCTGGATAACGTCTGATCAGACATCCACCACTCCTGAAAATTCTCTGCATCACTTCCACCAGCCAGTCCCCTGGACGTCACTTACAGTATAAGTGACCTTAAAATCTGAACACATACAGAAGTGATGAATGAAAAAGGGCCCCCTATTATTTTCACCTATTTTATTTATTTTTTTAGGGGCTAAAAATCAAGGCCCCAGTGGGAAAAAAAAAAAACTGTAGGTGTACCTTTTTACAAAGTATAGTGCCTATCTGGACTATTTTATACCTGTAGACGGTATAGTTTTAACCACTTTTTAACAAAGTGCACATCTGAGCTTATTTATTAATATTAATGATTTTCAATCATGATAATGACTACATTATGCTATCACACAGCCACGTGGCTAGCATGGCTGGCATTTATGGGGGCACTATGGCTGGTCTTTGTTATGGGGCACTGTGACTTCCACTTTTATGGGCATGGGAAGCAAACTGGAAAAGGGTGTATCAGTATTAGGTTCTCAAACGCTATCCATTGCCGGGCCTTCTAGTAATAATACCAGCCCGCTAAGCTGGTTAGAATAGTGGTTGGGAAATATAGAAGAACAGGAAGAAATAAGAATCCTATGAGCATCTAAAATGGCATTGCTCATTCATATGGCATTAAATCATTTTTATATAGTGATACTAATGTGAGAAAGCTATGTATAGATTCAGGGGCGTAGCTATAGGGGGTGCAGAGGTAGCAGTCGCCCAAAGGGGCCCAAAGACACTTGTGTCGCATAAGAAGACACACAAAGCACTGAGGCAATGGGGGCCGAAGCTGAACTCTTGCACCAGGGCCCATGAGCCTTTAGCTACGCCCCTGTATCGATTCATAAGTATGAGTTTAACTAGCTGATCAGTGGGGTCTGACACATGCCCCCGATCAACTGTGTGAAGAGGCTGCGGCGCTTCAGTGAGCGCTGCCGCCTCCTCACAGCAAAATAAGCACAGCGCTGTAGATTGTATAGTGGCCATGCTTGGTATTGCAGCCCAGGCCCATTTACTTGAATGGATTGCCTGAAAATAGGCCATGTGACCGATGAGCGTGAAGTCCCTGGTCTAGGAAGAGTCCATGAAACTTACCAGAGTGCCGTGGGGTGACTGTAGTTGGGCCACCACCTATCAGACATTGATGACCTATCTTGAACACCAGGACAATTGGGCCAGCAAATTTGACATGGAAGCTTAGAGACCTGCTGGGATTCAGTCGTCATATGAGTAGATAAAAATCTCTCGGTTGGCAGGTACCAGCTGGTCCGATAAGGTTGGTTTTTGTTTTATGAATACATCAGTGAATACCGAGGGTGGTTTTTCTGTCTACACAGTGTTTCCAGACATAAAGGAAGTGACACTGTATATTTTTATGTGCAGATTTCACAACTGTGGTGTAGTGATGGGAAGGTAATATTTCATACTGTGTGGTATAGAAATACATTTGTAAGCATCTGTTTGGCTTTTGTAAGCTTTGGGGGCTGTCTATTGCTAATTTCTCATGTGACACAATTGCTAAATCTAAATGGGTGTTAAAGGAGACACCACAGAAGAGAATGAACAGAAGACCATTTAAAGTGTTGTGCCGTTTCTAGTTGGTTACCAAAAGTTGTGTGGACATGAATACCAAGAATATATCTGACGACGATGTTGGGGTCCATATCTAATTGTCAGTGTTTTCATGAACTCTGCTCCAGACGGTGTTTGCATTATCTGTTCTGATTTCTACCGTACACAGCAATGATAGAGAAGCAGTGAAAGCGTTGTACGTGAACTTTGTACAGACTCTTGGGTGAGTTAGTATGAAGCATTATAGGAAGTAATGACCGAAATCAAGAGACTAGAGAGAATGCACACATCAGCACAAATGAAATTCTACAGCAGTGTAGTTGTGAACCCAGCATGAGGGTTAGATATTCGAAACTTTACTAGAAACATCAGCGTCAACTGTGCAGCAGCTACAATATGATCCGAATTGATATCGAGTGAACAGTCAGAGCATGATGCAGAGTTGAGGGGTCTGATAAGTGGAGAAAGAAGCCGTTTTCTATAATGACCTATATTGCAAAGTTTCCTACTTAGGTTTGTGTTACTGATTTTATGGAAAATGAAAGTGCTGTTATGCTTTAATGAATCTGTCACCAGGTTTGTTCTGCTTTATCTGAGAGCAGCATAAACTAGAGAGAGACCCCTAATTCCACTGCTGGAGTAGTTTTCATGAAGTCAGGGCAGTAGCACAAATCATTGCTGAAGTCTAGTCATTGTTGCTCATGTTCTCTGGAGTCCTTGATATTCATGAGCTGCCCCCTCGCCCTTGGCTTGCTCTGCAGATGCAAAGAATGATTTTACTAAAATGACCTCCTAAAAAAAGTGACCCAGTAACTTAAAGGGATTGGTCACTAATTTGTAGCTGTGTAACTGGCAATATGTTTCCTAACTTTCATTTCTGGTATAATTCTGTGTTCTCTACTCACTGCCTTGAACATAAACAAGTACATTTATCCAAGTGACGTCACGCCCCGGGGTGGGTGAACTAATCCCGCTCCCATCCTTCTGTCTCTATTGCGCATACTCCGAATCCAAGGACTGGGGTATGCACAGTAGAGACTTGCCTAGCCCATGATCTCCCTGTTTATAGTTCGTCCAGGATGAAATATATTGACGCTGTTGCAGTATGAGGGTCCTTTCACACTTGCGTTCTGAGGATCCGGCAGGCACTTCCGTCCCGCCGGATCCGTCAGAACGCAAGTCGCCTGAAGCATTAGAAGACTGATCAGGATCCTGATCAGTCTTCGAATGCTTTCAGGTTACTATGGCAGCCAGGACGCTACTAGCATCCTGGTTGCCATAGTAAGAGCGAGGAGCGGTATGCTTACAGTCCGTGCGGCTCCGGGCGCTCCAGAATGACGTCAGAGCGCTCCATGCGCATGGATCACGTGATCCATGCGATCACGTGATCCATGCGTGTAGGGCGCCCTGACGTCACTCTGGAGCGCCCGGAGCCGCACGGATGGTAAGTATACTGCTCCCCGCTCCCGCTACATTTTACCATGGCAACCAGGACTTTAGCGTCCTGGCTGCCATGGTAACAATGAGAAAAAGCTAAATGTCGGATCCGGCGATGCGCCGAAACGACGTTTAGCTTAAGGCCGGATCCGGATTAATGCCTTTCAATGGGCATTAATTCCGGATCTGGCCTTGCGGCAAGTGTTCCGGATTTTTGGACGGAACAAAAAGTGCAGCATGCTGCGGTATTTGCTGCGTCCAAAAAACGTTCCGGTCCTGAACTGAAGACATCCTGATGCATCCTGAACGGATTTCTCTCCATTCAGAATGCATGGGGATGATCCTGATCAGGATTTTTCCGGCATAGAGACCCGACGACGGATCTCTATGCCGGAAAACAAAAACGCCAGTGTGAAAGGGCCCTTAGGGAGCATTCACACGACTGTATTTTCTGTCCACATCCAATCCGTATATTTTTCTTATCGCATGTCCACCCATTCATTTCTATAGGGCTGCAAAAAATGCGGACAGCCCATGGATGTTATCCTTGTGCTGTCTGCATCCATGCTTCCGTTCTGCAGAATATAGAACATGTCCTAGTCTTGTCTGTTTTACAGAGGAGAATAGGCAGTTCTAAGGTAGGGCCTACAGAAAGTGGGGGATGCACATGGCTAGTATCCGTGTTTTGTGGATGTGTGATTTGCGGTCCACTAAACTGATACGGTTGTATGAATGCTCCCTTAGATTTGTTTTATGCACATGCACCGATATTTCATTTTGGATGAACAGTGCACTGGTAGAAAGTGGACTAGGTAAGTTTCTACTGCACATGCCCTGGTCCTCAGATAGAGACAGAGGGACGCATGCAGTCATGGTTGGGTTGCTCAGGTGATAACACTTGGACTTAAGAGCCCTTTATATGATTATCGCTAACAAGCGCTCATAGGAACGTTTGTTAGCGCAACGCTCGTTCATTGGGTAATCCGATCATTTGTGCACACGCAAAAATTATCGTTCATCGGCAGCAGATTGTGCTGTGTAAACGCAATCTCCTGCCAGAGTCAGTATGGGGAAGAGCGATGGCATTAGCGATCACGCCTCCCCATACTCTGGAGGAGATGTAAATGCAGCAGTCTCCTCCACCAGTGAGCAGTAGATTGTCGGGAAGGGACGCTTCCTTCTGGACTATCTGCTGTAAAATTGTCCCGTGTGAAGGGACTTTTAGACTATGGGCCTGTAACTTTCATGAATCATATCTTAGTGTATTGTGCATTTCAATGGCTTTTTCTTATTTTCTTCAGCTAGAGAGCGACCCTAACCCAATGCTAGAGTTACTCTATGAACATACTAAGTTATAGTTTCCTTGATAAGAATACTCAAGGACAATTCACACATCGTGTCACTGTAAAGTCTGATTTCCTACATAAAAACCGTTCCTACTTGTTTATTCCTTTATTTCAGCGCCACTTCTTCCGAAACATTGGCTCCATCCTCGCCTATGCTTTCTTTGGCACTGCAGTCTCGTGTTTTATCATTGGGTGAGTCATAGCTGTGTAAAGACATGGATGATGTACAGTCATTCGCTGCGTAGCTGAAAATAATCTCTGCTTGTGCCGTGATATCGTGTCTCCAGCAGCACGTGTACCAGCAGCCATCCTATATTTAGCCTTCTTTGCTCTGCAGGTTTTTCGTTCTTGAAAGAATTGTCCTACAGAGGAGTATTTGTGCCCATTATATGTATTTTAAAGGGAACCTGTCCTCTGAGCTTGTTATGAGACTACTGCCACAATGTTAGTGCTTGTAAAAAATATTTTAGTCTTGCCTTGCAGGAAAAGTTGAATTTTATTAGGAGGGAGAAAGTGAAGTTATAACACCGCCATGCAGCAGTTTTGTTTTTTTAGAGCCGATACCGATGACCTGTGAACTTTCAGGCCGATAGCCGATAACTTATACCAGTATTCTGTGCAATTCTTTATATTTGAAAAATTTGGAAAAATAAAATTCCTACACAAATCTGCTGTTAAATGAACATGTTTATTGTTAACGTTTAGATTTTTTTGTAAATCTTTCTTTTTCATTGGTAAATAAAAATAAATACAGAAACATACCAGTCAGATTGCAGCAAAACAATGGTGATATGGGTCAAATGCAACAAGTTGGACAAGTTTTTATTTTATTTTTTATTAAATATCACTCAAAAGGTAACAAGAACAACAATGTTTAATTGCACATAGCCACATGGTCCATATTTAGACTAAAATGAGCAGCTATGACATAGGCAATAATATTAAAACAGCTGCATTAAGCTATGCCTATATATATATAATATATAATATGTGTTTATTGTGATATAGTAGTTAGTGCCACCATGTGCCATCCACCACCCGTCCCCACCTCAGTGACTGAGTGAGTAACTACTCCAATAAACAACATAGTATTAGATGAAAGAGAATAAAATTACCTTTTTAGTAGACCAGAAGAAGAGGTGGCAATTTGGCAAACCAAGCGGTCCGACTTGGCTGGCACACAAGCGGCAGAGCAGACTTGGACGGCACACGGCACTGCAGCCACTCCTCCAGACAACACTACTTCAGGGCCGGGACTTCAGCTCCTCTCCAGAAGAACCGCGATTCATGTGCACGCCTTGTTTTGCGTGCGGAGCCGCGAGGCGTCGAGACAGATTGGGGCGCTCGCGCTAGACGCATTATCGGCAAGATTAGATACCGATAACTTAGAAAATCATGAATATCGGCTAATAACATCGGTAAATCCAATATCGGTCGATCCCTAGTATAAACAGAACTATGAAACAAAAATGGGATATTGCACTGCTTTCTACTGTTCAGAGCAAACTAGGTGAAAACAGGGTAAAGAAACTGCTAGGCCCCTGTATATAAACCAATTCACACACACTACCTATCGCTCATAACCAACAAAATTAGGAATTAAGAAATAAGGTGCAGTTTAGACACTTATGGCCCAAAGTTAATATCGTAAGCTGTTCCCATTTAGACTAGTTTTACACTAGCACAAAACTGTTCTGACAGGCATTTTCAGTAGAGGAAAACCCTGACTGATTTCATTATATCCAACATAGCCGGATAATACTAGTCTAAATTATTGCCTCTGTTAGCACTAAAGGCAGCCGCAGCACATGGATGACAATCCTTTAATTTATACATTTTTAATACAAAGACTTTATAAACCTACTTGAAAAGGTTTGTAGAGTGATTTTCTTTTGCATATGAAAATAATACCTTGTTTAAAGGCTCTGTTCACATTGCGTTGGGGCCATGTGCTGGAGGTACCATATACTGTACTTCGGCTGCTTTTGGTGCATGCGTCCGGGAGTTTCCCAGCGCTTACCCTGAATGGAATTAGCGAACACAGCCTAATATTTCAAGCCTGTGAAGGTAAACCTTTAACATTCCTATCGACTACTTCAGGTACATTGGACATCCCAAATTTTTTTTGTGAATGAGCAAAATCAGTTTGGTACAGGGCGGTCAGGAGTAACATACAGTACGTTCTGGATCATGATTGAGCACCTGATCCCCACATGGAATGTATTTTCTATTTTATTAAATTTCATACAATGGTAAATAATATATATAAAAGGTCACATACTGTATATGAGACAAGGCATATGCATTTATTAAATAGGAATTCCCATCTCTTTGTGATGACTATATTTGGTATATTTCAATTTAACGTTGTGCACCCTGTTGGTGGGGTGGAAGCTGGGTGCTCACTCCCTATAAGCTCCCCATGCTCAAGAAATATTGTGTGAAAAATGGATGGGGGGGGGCACTCACTAATATATGTTAGCAACAGGTGGACAACTGCAATGTGGTACACGTATATTTTAATATCAATAAGTGTAAATATAAATATGAACTATGGGTGGCCAACCCAAAGTATAGCAGCACAGCTAAAAACATTCAAACCAATCAAATGTAGTAAAAATAGTTATGGACCATACGCCACATGTGTTGCCATGGCGTAAATGAGTAGAAGTCCTCTTGAATGTTTGCTAGACTATGACCGTCAACCAGTCTACCACATATGTAGTGGGGATCCTCCTGTGATGTATACCAGATAAATGGCGTGTTGACTTAAGTCCCGCTAATATTCTCAAACAGAGGTGTGGTTAGGCAATATAATCACGTATAGCAAGTATATAGTACATTACCACCCTTCACGTCTCTCTCAGGTGGTATTCTGTGTCGAGTGAGCTTCGATCAGTGCGGTGTTCCGAGCGGAGCAGACCTCGCTCACCTGCTCCGTTCTCTGCCAGGACCTGCAGTGGCGTCACTCAAAATATCTCACGTGACCGTGAGATCATGTGATCTTGCTGGCTGAATTCTTAATAGACAATGTAGCTAATATCTTCAGGGCGCTTCTATTTGGGGATGACTGATCTGTATTTTCTCATCCGTCCTGCACCTCACAATTACACGTCCCTGACTGCTCTTCTCCCAGACGTGTTTCGGGGCAATAAGATGACCCCTTCTTCGGTGGATGAGCAGTGAGGATAACTGAGCGTCTTTTATATGCTTCTATATATAAGACGCTCAGTTACCCTGTTGACATTGCAGTTGTCCACCTGTTGCTAACATATATTAGTGAGTGCCCCCCCCATCGATTTTTCACACCATATTTCAATTTAAGTACTTAGTTTTTTTTTTGTTTTTGTTTTTTTATGAATTGTTTAATCAAATAAATGACTGCTTTTATTGTTTGTTCCAGAAATCTCATGTATGGAGTGGTGAAATTAATGAAGCTTGTTGGTCAGCTGAATGGTAAATTTTTCTACACAGACTGTCTCTTGTTTGGAGCCATCATCTCCGCGACAGACCCAGGTATTGTGCTTTCCATGGTAACTTGGTAGTTGTTGTATTATACTACAGTTTTAGCATCCCCTCCAACATCTGGAAATACAGTAATAGAAGATAAACATTCCCGATATTTTTTCACATGCTTTCGGAGTTTCCCCAGGAGAGCTCCTCCATTCGTCCAGATGTCCGAACTCCGCTTTGCTGTATGATGCTGAATATTGATACCAATCCTACCTTTTATTTTATCTAGCTTGTTTGCATCTTATTGTCTGCAGCATACTGGAAAATGATAGCAGATCCAGGCTGCCAGAGAATTACTGCCGCAGTTTCCTTTGCAGCGTATTGATGCCGCTTTTAATGTTTCACAGTAAATAAAAGTTCAACAAAACATCCGTTTTTATTTACATGCAATAAAATACATGTTCATACAAATAACGTGTTGCAATGCATCATGTATTATGTATCTGCATGTTTTATACTCTAATTCTGCATTGTCTTGTGCTTCTCCCTAGTGACAGTCCTAGCAATATTCAATGAGCTGCATGCAGACGTGGATTTGTATGCCCTCTTGTTTGGGGAAAGTGTGCTTAATGATGCGGTAGCTATTGTGTTGTCTTCGTGAGTATTATTTCTCATACATTATTTTACAAGGGTTGAATTGGGATGTCAGAGTTAAAAATTAAAAATAAAATAAAAATAGTTGAACGGCAGGGAAAGGGGTTATTTGTTTAATTTTTTTAGTTATACTTACTAATTCAAACCTCCTACTTCAGTTCCACTGCCATGGTCCTCCTGGCGCCGGGTGTTGTTTGTATGGCTGCAGCACAGATGTGCCCATATCCTGCCACATGTGTTCGGCGTATACTGCTGAAGCCAGTGGCTGCAGCCGTCACGGTACTTTGGGCCCCTTTACATCACTGTTTGGTAAGGTCTGGTATACAGCATTTATTCTTGCTTATGTATGGATGCCACAAGTAGGGCTGATGTGTTCCCGTTAACATCATTGCTCTTCAGCACTATAGCGCTTGTGCTTTTGCTTTATATATTTGCCAGCACTTTGTCATCTATTTTCACATAGTTTTCCTGTTTTTTACACTATTGTATTATTATTGCTTAGTTGGGCAGATACACGAAGACCGACGTTACAAACACCAGTCTTAGGGCCCATTCAGACGGTAGTAGTGCTTTGCGGATCCGCATTCACCGTGTGCTGTCAGCATCTTTTGCTGCCCCATTGAAATGAATGGGTCTGCACCCGTTCCGCAAAATTGCGGAACGGACACAGACTTACTCATACGGCCGTCTGAATGAGCCCTTAGTATAATATCTGATGATGCCTTGTTATGCCATTACATGTCGGTGTATGGCTTTCCTGAAACTTATGTAGAAAACGGACAACCCCTTTAATGTGGGAGACAGGATGGAGATGAAACCACGACACCAGTGTGAACTGAGCTCGAACTATTGCAAATACAATATGCTTTGGTAAAATTACTACTGGCAAAGGAATTAATTTATCAAGTGCAGTCATATCCATCAGGGATCACTTTTCGCCCGCTGGTGTTTCTAAAAACTGAAAATTTTGTTTCCTCTTAGGTCTATAATGGCATATCAACCAACCGGTGAGAACTCGCACACGTTTGATGCAGCTGCCTTTTTCAAGTCTGTTGGTGTTTTCGTTGGCATATTCAGTGGATCTTTTATAATGGGTGTTTGCACTGGCATCTCCACTGCTCTTATATCCTTTCTGTTGTTTGCACAGAATTACTTGTACATGGGCAAAGATTGGAATTCATATAAAATGAATGCCCAAATGTGAAACAAGGTGCCCATACATATTAGACAACATTTGTCTCATCCCCCCGATTTCCATGGAATATTCCAGCAATCTAAGGCTGTGTTCACATCACGTCCCTGGCAGAACATTAGTCCGACAGAGACTTTAAGAGTGTCCTTTCAGCCTCTATCTGTCCAATATAGATCAGGATATACTGCAAAGAAAACAGGCATGGAAGTGGAGTAGATTCTGCTTTTCTGTACAGTGGTATACAGTAAAATATCATACACAGCATGGGAATATTATTATTTTTTAAACAGGACCCTTTAAGTGACAGATGCCACTGTATGGCATTCATCAAGTCCATCCAAATATCAAACTCTTGACGGAGACTGTAGGCGTGATGTGAACACAGCCTAATACGTATGGAGGCTTCCCGAGCATTTGGCCAACAATTATTTTGTGTGTAGGGCAAGCTTAAGGATTAAATCAGGGGGAGAATTATTAAACTGTCTAAAAGAAAAACTGTGTTTGTTGCCGGTAGTCTTCGGCCCATGAAAATTAAAACTCTGCTGTGATCGGTTGCTTTGGGCTACAAAGACCATTTCTCTCTTAGACCGTTTCTTTAATGTGCCCCATTATAACGGGCAAACACCGCCTATATGTAAACTTCATTTACAAAGCATTTGCTTATTGCTCCAAAGCAGAATATAAAGGGTATAGGACAGAGAATGAATTATGTATGCCCACTTAACGTTTCATGATTTAAATGAGATAAAAATGTAAAACATATTTGTTCTCTTTCTGTAAGAATTTTACCATTTCATTATTTTCATGTTTTTCTGCATGGCTGATTACAAAATTCCTCAAGTTGATCTTGAAAATTGAAAGCAATTTCTGAAGCCTGGTGGATTATGATCAAGAAACTGTTAACATTTTGAACTTTTGTTTCTTTGCCTTTTCACTGTTTGATTAGCCTGCAAGGTCCTTGTCACTTCGTATCTCCCCATTTTATTTCCTTAACTGTCCTGTAACGTAACAAAGTTTACCAAGCTGCACTGCTTTCCCTTACTGGAGACGGCTTTGTTCTTTCTATTGTCTTGGAGTACATTCCTCCTGGCTGAAGCTTGTGGCTTTACAGGTAGGTGTTCCATTGGTGTACCTATACGTACAGTTTGTTAGTTTACCCCCTTCCGGCACCATGCCTTAAAGGGGTTTTCTTACTTCAGCAAATAGCATTTATCATGTAGAGGAAGTTAATACAAGGCACTTACTAATGTGTTGTTACTATCCATATTGCTTCCTTTGCTGGCAGGATTCATTTTTCCATCACATTATACACTGCTCGTTTCCATGGTTACAACCACCCTGCAATGCAGTAGCGGTGGCCGTGCTTTCACTGCATAGGAAAAAGTGCCGGCCTCTCTGGTGCCTGGGACAGTGCATAGACTAGTGCTTTTTCCTATAGTGTCCAAGCATGGCCACCACTGATGGATTGCAGGGTGGTCGTAACCATGGAAACGAGCAGTGTATAATGTGATGGGGCCTATCTGGTAAGCATACCAGTTTGCAACCCATTTTCCCATGAAAGGTCCTCTTTAAAAAGTCATGGTTCTTAAAAACCATAAATTAATTTCATGTTATAAAATGCAGACACAGCCCCTACCTTTCTGAGCCCTGCTGTGTCCCTCAACAGCAGTATGGGGTATTTTTATACTTGGGAGAAATTTGTGTAACTCGGTGCTTTGGCTCCTTTTTAATTCTTGCAAAAATGAAAAATTTAGCATTAAAGCAGCATACTGTTGGGGAAAAAATATTTTTTTCATTTTCACAGTTCAATGTTAATGAACTCTGTTGAAACACCCGTGGTATCAAAACCTTCACTACACCCCTGAATTTCTTGTAGAGTGTAGTTTCAAAAATTGAGTTATTTCATGGGGTTTCCACTGCACCTCTGGTACCTCCAGAGATGTTGCAAGTTTAACATGGCACCCAAACCCACTTCAGTAAAATCTGCATTCCAAACGCCAAATAGTGCTCCTTCCCTTCTGAGCCTTGCTGTGTGCCCAATCAGCAGGCTATGACCACATATGGGACATTGCTGTACTCAGGAGAAATTGTATAACCATTTTTGGGGTGCTTTTTTCTCCAGTTAACCCTTGTGAAAATGAAAGATTTTGAGCTAAAACTAGATATTATTGTTGACAAGTATTTTTTTTTTTATTTTCATGCCCCAATTCTTATAAATTAGATGAAATACCTGTGTGGTTAAAATGCTCACTGCGCCCCTACATGAATTCCTTGAGAGATTTAGCTTCCAAAATGGGGCCTTTTGTGGTGTTTCCAATGTTTTGGCACCTCAAGGCCTCTGCAACCTGAAATGATGCCTGAAAAACGTCCTAAAAATGTGGCCCTTAAAATCCTCAAGGTGCTCCTTCAGTTCTGTGACCGGTATTTCAGTCAAGTAGCACTCTAGGGCCACACATGGAATATTTCTAAAAATTACAGAATCAGGGTAATACATTTGAAGTATTAGTTCTATTTTATCCCCTGCTGTGTTTGAAAGAAATGGATTAAATTTGAAAATAAGCATTTTGCACTAATTCTTCTGAAACACTTCCTAAATGCCATTTTGAATACTTTGAGGGGGGCAGCTTTTAAAATGGGGTGATATATGGGGCATCTAATATACAGGCTCCTCAAAGGCACTTTAAAACTGAATTGGTCCCTCGAAAAATAGGATTTGGAAATTTTCTTGTAAAATTAACTTATAAGACTTTTAACCTTTCAAAAAATATAACCGTACGTTTGAAAAATGATGCCAAAATAAAGAGGATATATGATCGATTTGAACCTATGAAACTGACCTGTTGCATCTGCACTTGGCAGCTGAAGGCATCTGTGTTGGTCCTGTGTTCATATGTGCCTGCATTGCTGAGAAAAATGATGTTTTATTATATGCAAATGAGCCTCTAGGAGCAACGGGGGCGTGACTGTTACACCTAGAGGCTCTGCTCTCTCTGCAACTGCTGCGCCCATTGCACTTTAATTAACAGGACCAGGCAGAGAAAATGTTATCATACCTGCCTGGCCCTGTCAATCAAAGTGGAGAGGGCGAGGCAGTGCAGAGAAATCAGAACCTCTATGTGTAACCGCAACGCCCCCCATTGCTGCTAAAGGTTCATTTTCTATATTAAAACATCATTTTTTACACTATATAAACATGGGACCAACACAGATGCCTTCAGGTGGAAAGCGCACATGTAACAGGTGAGGATGGTTTGCTTTTAAGACAATCATCAGATTTCACCCTTCATTTTCCAAAGGAGCTCTGAAAAATGAAAGCTGGAATCTGATTGACTGCTGTCGGCAACTAGACCAGTTTTTCTTTACACCTTTTTGATAAATGTACCCCACTTTTCTTGCAATCAGCTTCAAGCACACAAGACTTAAAGGGGTTGTCTTACTTCAACAAATAACATTTATCATGTAGAGAAAGTTAATTCAAGGCACTTACTAATGTATTGTGATTGTCTATATTGCTTCCTTTGCTGGCTTGATTCACTTTTCCATCACATTATACACTGCCCATTTCCAGGGGTTATGACCACCCTGCAATCCAGCAGCGATGGCCGTGCCTGCACATTATAGGAAAAAGCGCTGGCTTCTCTGGTTGCCGGAACTGAGATAGTGCAAATAGGCCGGCGCCGCTGGATTGGATACAAGCAGTGTATTGTTTGATGGAAAAATGAATCCAGCCAGCAGAGGAGGCAACATGGGCATTCAAAATACAATAGTAAGTGCTTTGTGTTCACTACATGATAAATGCCATTTACTGAAGTGACACAACCCCTTTAAAGGGGTATTCCCATCAGAATGATCACTGTTAAATCTGTTAATGATTTAACAGTGATCATTTTTCTAAATATATGTAATTAACTAGTTCCCACCCATTAGGAAAATGGATCTATACTTACCTGATTGTTGTCTTCGGTGGCCGCGCTTACGCAGAAGACTTCTTCTTTTCTCCTGGCCGGGCCGCGCACGCCGACGCCGCGCATGCGCCATGGTGTCTTCTTTTTGGCCAATATAGTATACTTGCCAGGAAGAAGTCACCATGGCGCATGCGTGGCGGTGTGCGCGTTCAGGTCAGCGTGAGGCCCGGCCGGAGAAGGCTTCAGTCAAGATGAAGCCCGCCCCCTGACGAATCCAGGAAGTGGACGGCGTGCCGGTAACAGGTAAGTATGCTGTCCTGTATGCTTCAAGCTGATTGTAAGCCAAGTGGGGTAGATTTATCCAAACTGGTGCAAAGGAAAGGTGGTTTAGTTGCCCACAGCAGCCAATCAGATTCCAGCTTTCATTTTTCAGATCTCCTTTGATCTCCCCCAATGTCTGTTGAGCTCTACGAAAAAGTATCCTGCCTCCAGCGATAGTATGACAAGATGAACGAGCAAGTGGATTTATTTATTTTTCCCACAAGGCACAAAAGATGCTGAAAGTGGTGCCCCATTCTCGTCTATGCATCTTTGGGCACCTTGGATTATGTTAGCTGATACTGCTTGCAGCTCTTTAGCAGTGATACCGCAAAGGACCAAATGTCCTGCTTTTTCCAACAACATGCCGCGCCTCACGGAACTCACTGGCACAGGTTCATTGACTGTTTACGGAGGAGAGAACTGTGACCACCACGTTCCCAGGATTTATCCACCTGCGATATTTACCTGTGGGAAATTTTAGAACAGAAAGTTTATGCTAACAATCCACATTGCCGGGATGAACTCTAGGAAAACATCACAGACACTATCCGCAGCATCACAAGCCGTATCAGCCAACATAATCCGAAGTGCCCAAAGGTTCAGAGACGTGAACGCGGACCACTTTCAGCATCTTTTGGGACTTGTGGGTAAATCTAATAAAACAATCACTTGCTCATTCATCTTGTCATACTATGGCTGGAGACGGGCTACTTTTATGTAGGCCGTCCTGTATAAACATGCAGACTTCCTTCCTGTGGTTGTGGTTCATGAGAGCAGAGATCTGTTCTAAATTACGCCATGAAGTATGGTATACTGTAATGGCACATTTAGTTAACCCTGTGTGTGCCCTGAAGACATTATGGGGTAGATTTATCAAAACTGGTGTAAAGGTATATTGTCTTAGTTGCCCATAGCAACCAATCAGATTCCATTTTTCATTTTCCAAAGGAGCTCTGATGAAAGGTGGAATCTGATTGGTTGCTTTGGGCAACTAGGCCAGTTTTCCTTTACGCCAGTTTTGATAAATTTCCCCCTTAGTGTCCAGAACACTTGTACATCTTCCTGCCAGGATCATATTCTTTTATTCCAAATGACGAGTCACTAAGGCTCCACAAGATCACATACATAATATGTATGGCTAGGTAGGAGGTAGGAGGCTAAAAATCTAAGCTCAATGAAAATGTGTTTATTTATATTATAGAAAATGATGGCATATCTCTAAGCTTCCTCATCTGGGAGCCCCTGATCTGGTGGTCACAGAGGCATCACTGTGCAGTGAATTACACCAATGGCACTGGGGGACAGTGGAACTGATGGCACTGGGGGACAGTGGAGCTGATGGCACTGGGGGACAGTGGAGCTGATGGCACTGGGGGACAGTGGAGCTGATGGCACTGGGGGACAGTGGAGCTGATGGCACTGGGGGACAGTGGAGCTGATGGCACTGGGGGGAAATTATGCACTTGGGCTGATGGCAGGGGGTCTGATGAGTTTTTATAAAGGAAAACAGTCTATTTATCCATTTTTTCTTATTAGATTACTCGATGAATCGTAAAAAATAATCGATAGAATACTCGACTAATAAAATATTCGTTTACTGCAGCCCTAATACATATCGTGGTGGACGAACTTGCGTTTAGGGTCCATTCACGCGTCCGCACGTGTTTTGCGTTCTGCAAATTCCGCATACGCAAAACACGGACACCCGGCCATGTGCGTTCCACATCATGGCCAGCACTTTAATAGAAATGCCTTTTCTTGTCCATGTCTGCAGACAAGATCAGGACATGTTCTATTTTTTGCGCAACGGAAGTGCAGATGCGGACAGCACACTGTGTGCTGTCCGCATCTTTTCCTGCTCCATTGAAAATGAATGGGTCCGGATCCGTTGTGGATGTGTGAATGGACCCTAAGTCACATTCTACTCTTCAGTTTTATGTGCTTACATAGGGAAGTATATATTGATATTATTTGCCTGGTGGTCATGATGCTAGAAGGTAATGGCTGTAGTATTGGCTTTCTTGTGTTAAACTAGGATTGACTAAAACTCTCATTTTGCACTTGCAGGAGTAGTCGCTGTTCTGTTCTGTGGTATCACACAAGCTCATTACACATATAATAATTTATCGCCTGAATCAAGGAATAGAACTAAACAGGTAATTACGTTTTCTATCTCTGGTTTTAAAAGTTGCCCATTCGATGCTAGTGCCTGTATGATATACAGAGGGTATGTGTGGGTCTTGGCACACCACCAGCGATGATCATGCATGCTTCAGCTTGTTAAAGGAACACTAGAAGTTATTAATATACACATTCTTCTGTAAACCCCTGGAACAAAGACAACTTCTAGAAGAATGGCAGAGAAGCAGGGACCTCCCGCAATTAGTATTGTAGGGTTGTATGAACTATGTTACTATGTATTGTCTTGTCTCCGTTGCAGCAAAAGCAGTAAGGGTCGTTTTTTTTCTTCCTCCGAACTCAACACAATATATCACACAAAAGTCCCTTAGTGCAAATCCTATCATTCATGACTGGCAAAAGCTGAGATATAAATACATACTATCCCACAAAAGAAAATGAAGCCACCACATTCCCATAAAAATACAAATATTATTTTAATATTGATTAAAAATAATACGGACAGTGAAAGGAACCAATAAATATAGCCGGAGACGTCAGAATTCGTATTTCATGACACACAGGTCTTATGTCAACAGCATAGAAATAACCATCTCACCCCCACTCTATATACAGTACATAGGGTAAGGGTCCATTCACACGTCCATGAATGTGTCCGCACCCGTTCCGCAATTCACTCTCTATGGGACAGGAATGGATGCGGAGAGCACACTATGTGCTCTCCGCATCCACACTTCCGGAGCGCATCCTCGAACTTCCGGTCCGCGGGTCCGGAAAAAAATAGAACATGTCCTATTCTTGGCCACAAATGCGGACAAGAGTAGGCAGTTCTATGGGGGTGCCGGCCGGGTGTATTGTGGAACCGCCATACACTACGCACGTGTGAATGGACCCTAACTATAACATGGCTAGATGGGTATATTAATATAACATAACCCCGTACACCCCATCCAGACAGTTA
Source organism: Bufotes viridis (assembly GCA_033119425.1). NCBI lineage: Eukaryota > Metazoa > Chordata > Amphibia > Anura > Bufonidae > Bufotes > Bufotes viridis. The sequence goes on along the minus strand of CM065591.1, from coordinate 333,936,093 downwards.
CCGGTTTGTCAGTGCACAGTGCCCCCATACCAAGTAACTTGCATAGCTGCCCAATATAGGATGTGACCTAGCACTTTACTAACCTATCACCGTGGAGTAAAACTATTCTGAAGTAACCCAATATTACACAATGAGTCGGGCAGATAATTCCTGCCCCTGGCCAGAAACTTGCTTCACACCAACTGAGAAAACCCAAATGGTGAAAATTTACCATTGGCCCTTTAAACCACTGATTTGTCTTTACTTTGAGAACATATGGGGCCACATTTATCATTACACTTCCATCTTACTCCAATTTCACATGAGTCCCAAGTCACTTTTGGCTCAGCCAGATTTATTAATGGTCCTTTAATACTGTGATAAATGTGGTTTGATGGCAGTAGTTCATCCTTCAGTAAACAGCTTTACAAAAGTTGCACATATTTACAAAAAAGCCGCATGTTCTATTAAAAAGTCGCATAAGATAAGCATGGTCCTCACTGGAGGGAAATTGGGACTTTTTTGCGACTTTTTTAAAAAGTCCCAATGATAAATCTGGAGTAAAACTCATTAACATGGCTAACTACGCCCATTTTTACAAAACTGGAGTGAGTGGTGTACACATGTAAAAAAGTCGCAAAATTATGCGCAAACGAGTGTGAAAAGTCGCAAATGCCCTATTTTGGGACTTTTTGATGCCAGAATTCTGGAGTTAAGGTATGATAAATCATGGCCATGGTGTTTACTGAGTCACTGAGCTGTCAAAAAAATGTTCTTGATATTTTCTAGGGACATATCAAAGGTTTTGATGAGCTTATGGGGGGAGTCAAAAGGAATAGGTTTTGGCTGAATTACCAATTGACCAACAGCTGTCTTAAGTGTATGGACCCTTTTAGCCCAGCAGTTTCTCTTGCTTCGAAAAGGAGCAGTTCTTATATTTACTAGAAAATTGCTGTAAGGCTGCTTCAACATCTGCATCGGACGTTCTGTTTGGGGCCTCCATCACAGAGTTAGTGGAAAGTACTGCATGCAGGACTTTATTCCCTGCTAAAAAAAAACGTTCTTCCTAACGGCTCCCATTATAGTCGATGAGATTTATTTGGCTCCGTTCCTCTCAATTATTTGCCGAATCCAGCACTGCTGTTGTTTTTGTTCTTCTGCACCCATAACAAAACAGAAGAACGGAAGTAATAGCAGTGATGTGAAAGCAGCCCAAAATTAGTTTACGAATATACACTATGTCAGGTCCCTTAATAGAGGTCGTCTAATCTCCATAAACCTTTTACATATCGAGAACCCCTTTACATATGCTGACAGAGCAGCCTAGAAAAGGAAAACTGAGAAGCAGCACTAAACTATCAAAGAATGCACATCTAATAATTGTACACAGTCACTTATTTTATTAGAACCAAGATGTCATTTAAAGACCATGCACAGAAGCCCCCCTAATATCAGTAGCCATACTATGTATGTATATAGTCACTACATCCATAGAGATGGAATAGGCAGGATGACCAGTACATAATGTAAAGGTTCATATGACACCCAATAGGGAATTGATCTGCACAGCCTAGGAAAACGTACAAAGGCAGTCTAAAATTCAAATTCAAGGGCCAGACATAACAACTAGCACCATCCTATCCCAGACATATCACCAAAATACAACCTTAGGGGGGTCTTATCGGCGATACAAGTGCCCACCCTTCCCGTTTGCTTTTCTTTTTACATGGACAGCCCTGCGCTTTAGATATTGTATATGTATTTCTAATGAAATTCTGGCTATTTCCATAATATATACAGGATTATTTATTTTATTAGCTGTAAAATTCAATGTGTATCTGTCGTTTGTTGTAATATTCCCATTAACATGTTTTGTGTGTTTTTTTTTTTTTGTTTTTTTCATGCAGCTTTTTGAGGTCCTGCACTTCCTGGCTGAAAACTTCATATTTTCGTACATGGGATTAGCACTGTTCACGTTTCAGAAACACGTATTTAGCCCAATCTTTATTGTTGGCGCTTTTGTATCCTTTTCTTAATCAATAGAAAACATCACAACTTATTGTGTTCAGGTTCAAATCTAGTGGTTATACCAAGTGTTAGCCTGTATTTTAGGGGTAGTGCGCTTTTAAAGGCAACCTTACACGTTGGTCTAAAGTCGATCAAAATGGATGATTTCAACCAAAGCAATCATTCGCCGAGTGAAACAGTCATTTTAGCCGACCGATGGCAGACCGTCATTCTCTGAAGGGTTAGCTGTGTTTTATATATTCATACGAGTCGGAAGAAAGATCTTTCTTTGAAAGAATGTTCCCAAAAATTTTTGATCATCACCTAGTATCCTTAAACATGTATAGCCAGTTTGAACATCTGCAAAGGCCAATATGAGCTAAAACATGTATGGCCATGTCTGTGAAAAGATAGCTGAACAATGATCTGGTGAACAATCTACCAACTTCTCTCTTATGTGTATGGCCACCTTTTAAAGGGCATCTGTCAGCAGATTTGTACCTATGAAACTGGCTGCATCCAATGCTCAAATGGAGGATGCGGACCAAATATACATAATGTGTGGATGGGACCTTAGTCCCATGTTCATATGTGTGCGAGTTGCTAAGAAATGGATGTTTTAATGTATGCAAATGAGCCTCAGGGAGCAACGGGGGCGTTGCAGTTACACCTAGTGGCTCTGTTCTCTCTGCAACTGCTGCGTCCTCTTCACTTTGACAGCTCCTGGACTGATGACGTTTACACTGCCTGGCCCTGTCAATCAAAGTGGAGAGGGCACCGTCTGATCTGGACTTCTTGCGAAATTGAGGGCTGATTTGGGGTGAAACCTGAGGTCTTAAAAAAATTTGAGGTCTCTTCTAGGATCTGTTTGAATTTGGGGGCTGATTTTGGGTGAAATCTCGGGTCGGTATAAATGTGTGGGCTGATCTGGGGTCTGTATGAATTTGGGGGTTGTACTAATTTCAGGGTCTGTGAGTCTGTATTTATTTTGGGATCTCATCTGGGGTCTGCATTTAGAAGGGTGTGTCCAGGCATGTAGAGTTTATTTTTGAAAAAAACGATGAAAGTAGTAGTGCTACCTCTCGCATCCCATTATTGTCACTACTAGGGGAGCTCTTGGCATCATTCCAAGGCATGGCCGGCTGAGGAAATGCTCAGAGTTAGGGAGTGTGACACACTTGTATTGCATCGTATTTGAGATGCACGCAGCCAGTCAAATGGATTTTATTTATTTTTTTCCTATGTGCGGCCCATATGTCCAGCCCAGTTTGAGACCCCTGCTTTAAACCATTCTACTGTAGCTTTTGCAGTATATTTAGGGTCACTGTTCTTCTGGATTGTGACCCTTTGCCCCAGTCTCCAATTTCTGGCAGACTGGAACAGGTTTTCCTAAAGAATTGGCCTGTATTTACTACCATCCATATTTCGTTCAATTCCAGTCCCTGGTAATGAAAAGCATCCCCTCAGCATGATGCTGCCACTACCATGCTCTCACTGGGTATGCTGTTCTTGAGGGGATGGGAATTGTTCAGTTTGCAACACACACCGTTTCCCATGGTGGCCAGAAAAGTTCCATTTTAGTCCCATCTGGCCAGAGAAAATTCCATGTGTTTTGGGAGCCTGTCGTGTGCTGTTTGGGAGAACTCCAAATGTGTGTTCTTATATTTTCTATGGACAGATGCCTTTATCTCTGTGGGTCTTTGAAGCTCCTTCAAGGTAATCATTGGTGTCTCAGTTCAATCTCTGATTAATCGCCTCCTTGCCTGGTTTGTGAGTTTTGCTGGGTGTCCTTCTTTTTGTCAGGTTTGAAGTTGTGCCACATTCATTCCATTTTGTTATAATAGTTTGAATGGTTCTTAGAAGGATATTCCAAGTTTGGGATATTTGTTTGGAGCCAAACCATGATCTATACTTCACACCATTGTCTCTGGCTTATTTGGAGAGCTACTTGGTCTTCATGTTGCTTAGAAGTGTTGGAGACTCATAGGCCTCATGTGCATTTTTACTCGCATCATGTGGCAAGATCATGTTACACTTCCATGGCACACAGAGAACTCAGGCTACTTTCACACTGGCGTTAGATGCTGATCTGTGTGCTATTTGGACAGACGGATCCGCACCTATAATGCAAACGTTTGTATCTGTTCAGAACGGATCCGTTTGCATTAGCTTTAAAAAAAAATGTCAAAGTCAAAACGGATCCGTTTTGAATTACATTGAAAGTCAATGGGGGACGGATCCGTTTTCAAATGCACCATATTGTGTCATTGAAAACGGATCCGTCCCCATTGACTTACATTGTAATTGAAAACGGATCAGTTAGGCTCCGCCTCTTCAGACGGACACCAAAATGCTGCATGCTGCGTTTGGTGTCCGCCTCCAAAACAGAATAGAAGCGGAACGGAGCCGAACTGATGCATTCTGAACGGATCCTTATCCATTCAGAATGCATTGGGGCTGAACTGATCCGTTTTGGACCGTTTGTGAGAGCCCTGAACGGATCTCAGAAACGGAATCCAAAACGCCAGTGTGAAAGTAGCCTTATTCAGCTATTTGTGACTTAAGAGATTAATTGATTGGTCCAGACATAACTTAGTAGTTACATTGAAAACATGGTGAATACATATGCACTCAAAACATTTTCAGTTTTCTTTTTTTTTTTTTTGAACAAGGTATTTTTTTTTCCATTCCACTGTAACCAGTTGGACTATTTTTTGTCCATTTTATAAAATCTAAATTAAAATCTATTTTATTTCCAGGTTGTAATGAAACAAGTCAGATCATTAATGTGAAACGTCACTTTGTGAGCAACTTTACTGATTACTTTAGGGAACTACGTAACTAGTAGTTTCAGAAAAAAGAAAACCGTTATTGATCTGTCTGATCCCCTGGCATTTGAGAACGATCCGGTAATAATTGCCTGTATTCTGTCAATGCAGTGCTCACACATTTAAGGGATTATCCCACAAAAAGTGTTTTATCACCTATCCAAAAGGTAGGTGATAAATATGCAGGAGATCCAACCACTTGCGTGGGACGGACGTGGACAGACCTTCTTAACCCCATAGAAGTGAAGGGGGAGATGGACTGGTATGTGCGCTAACACTCCATTCAGAGAGGGGACTCGGCGACCCCTCATTGTCAGTAATGCAGGGGGGCCCCGCAGTCATATTCCCTGTGATCCGTTATTTATCAACTATCCTGTGGATAGTTGATTAATAGTTTTTTGGGGGATAACCCCAAAAACTCACTGTGCTGTTCACACAATACAAAACACAATACTTTGTTACTTGCACTGGTCTTTATACAGGTCTTGAGTACTTAACTACTGCCTCTTTCAGATAGCTGTATTTGTAGGTAGAGCAGCTCATGTATACCCCCTATCTTTTTTTCTGAACCTGGGCAGAAGACACAAGATTGGCTGGAATTTACAGCACATGATGATGTTTTCAGGTAGGTTGATGTTTAGTAAAGCATCCAAAAAGTGTTTTATGTTGAGCTTTAGGTTTTGTACAAAGTCATTCAAGTTCTTCCACATCAAATTCAGACCTTGCTCTGTACAGGACTACATTCGGATATTGAAAAATGCCGTCTCCAAGAATCCCACCGCAGAATGTCATTGTATACTGGAACAAAGAGGCCCAAAGCTTGAACTTATTTGGAAATGAACCCCCCACCTTTTAATTTGGAAATGAAATGTCTTCCTAGCATCTGTCAAACCTAGGTTTATCCATCAGCACATTTCCAGTGTTTAAAATAGGAATGTGCTCCAGCCGAAGCTTGGTGCATGGCGATCTTCTATAGGTTATCAGTAGGAATGAGCGAACTTCTGTTTTCAAATTCGGAGTACAAGGTTCGGGTTATCCAAGAATTCAGTTATGGATTCTGCTACCACGGACCATACCGGAATTCTTAGATAATCCGAACCTCCGACGCCGAACTTGAAACACAAGTTCGCTCAACACTAGTTATCAGGGTCACATGTCGTATTTCAATATGCATGATTTTTTTAGTTTTTCTGATGTAAGAATGGAGTTTTTTGGGGGGTGGACATAAGCATGAATGGATTTTGTCACCTCCGGCAAGCCTTAATAAGTATTATATAATAATGCATATATAGAACTGACTCCGGATCAGTAAGGCTACTTTCACACTCGCGTTTTGTGCGGATCCATCATGGAAGGATCCGTTCAGATAATATGACCGTCTGCATCCATTCAGAATGGATCCGTTTGTGTTATCTGTAACATTGCCAAGACGGATCCGTCTTGAACACGATTGAAAGTCAATAGAGGACTGATCCGTTTTTTATTGTGCCAGATTGTGTCAGTGAAAACGGATCCGTCCCCATTGACTTGCATTGTGTGCCAGGACGGATCTGTTTGGCTCAGTTTCATCAGACGGACACCAAAATACTGCAAGCAGCGTTTTGATGTCCGTCTCCAAAGCAGAATAGAGACTGAACTTATGTAAACTGATGCATTCTGAGCGGATGCTTTTCCTTTCAGAAAGCATTAGGGTACTTTCACACTTGTGGCAGTGTGTTCCGGCAAGCCGTTCCATCGCTGCAATCTTGATGTAAAATAAAAGCATTTGAAGACGGATCCGGATGCGGATCCGTCTCAAAAAATGTATTGCAAGAATGGATCCGTCTCTCCGCTTGTCATGTGGCTAGACGGATCCATCTTGTATTATTTTTACAGTTTTAAGGGTCTGCGCATAACGGAAGGACAGATCCATCCTTCAGGTATTTCTTAATGCCGGATCCGGAACTAATACATTCCTATGGAAATGAATGCCGGATTCCGGCATGTGTTCCGGCATTTTGGACGGAGATAAAGCCGCAGCATGCTGCGGTATTTCCTCCGTCCAAAACGACTGACAGTGACTGAACTGAAGACATCCTGATGCATCCTGAACGGATTTCTCTCCATTCAGAATGCATGGGGATAAAACTGATCAGTTCTTTTCCGGTATTGAACCCAGATGACGGAACTCAATGCCGGAAAAGTTTGCCACACGTGTGAAAGTAGCCTTAAAATGCAACTGATCTGTTTTGGACCGCTTGTGAGAGCCCTGAACGGATCTCACAAACGGAAAGCCAAAACGCGAGTGTGAAAGTAGATTAAATTGTATGTCACCCTTGTTCCCCCGCTATGCACCCACAAATCAGCCATGGTATGCATTGAGGACTGCTGTGTATGCAGACATAATAGAAAGGACTCGGCTGACTTGTGGGTGCACAGCAGGGGAATACAATACAATACAATGCAACTTTAATAATCCCAAAGGGAAATGAAAGCACAGTTACAGCAGCATACATACCAAACAATGTGGGTGAGTATCCACATACAAATGACTGATGTGGAGTCAGCGGCAGGTGTTCTATACATGTATTATACTTCATCGGAGACGGATGCCTTTAACCTGCTGATCCTCCTGCTCACTTACAGCACGTTGCAGAGTCCTTCGCCTTCAGTTCTGCATTTATGAAATGTCATGTATTGTCACTGCAATTTAAAAGGTTTGGCAACCTGTTATGAGGGAAGGGGGGTGTCAGACATGGAAAAGGGAAGCATTCCTGCCGCTGTGTCTTGGATTCTTCACTCCCTGGCATTGGCTGATTGCCGCTGTTGCAGCAGTGACCGGACTCCCCTGTGTCATGTGACATAAGGGGATAAAGTCACCGCTGCAGCCAGTGGGTGATTACATTGGGTGACCTGAGCCGACAGCTGAGGCCGTGAAGCAAGCAACAGTGGATAGGTGTGCTTCCCTTGTGCAGGTCTGGACAGGAAGGGAGTTTGCCAAAAACAAAAAGGTGGCCAACCCCTTTTACTGATATTACAAAATTTTCATACACTGTTGTTTTATCTCCAACAGGCCTCCGAGGAGCTATGGCATTTGCACTTTCCATACGTGACACTGCTTCATATGCCCATCAGATGATGTTCTCCACTACTCTCCTGATTGTCTTCTTTACTGTGTGGATAATAGGTGGTGGAACTACGCCCATGTTGTCTTGGCTCAATATCCGGTCAGTGGTTTTAAAAAGACATTGTAAATAAGATGGTCAAAGTCTGTCCTGACAATGTAAATATTAGATGACTTATCTTTCTTTATAGCCGCTGCAGTTTTTTATATTACATGCTATGGTGGTGTCTTTGAATTATCATAGTTATTATCTAGTTAAAAAGGATTGCTATATATATTGGGTTGTAAAAGTATTTAAGGGGTATTACCACCTTGCCCATTTTCAGACATTCCATAACAGTGAGTGGAGAAGGACGTACATGTGCGCCATGCTCTCCATTTACAATGGCTCCCCTGTTTTTGAGATGGGTCTAGGTCGAAAGTTGCTATCTGACATTTATGGCATATGCTATCAAAAATGTCCTCTTTAACGTGTGGTAGCCGTGTTTTTTGATTTCTTCTTTCACAAGCGTAACCTCAGCCTTGAGCCTCTAAGGTTATAAAGTGTAAAAATGAATGGAATTCAACCTATTATAGGGTAAACATGTGACCTAGAAGCGGGAGTCCTATGATAACTGTGCTGTCACCAGGAAATTCACTGGTAAACCAGGCACAGTGACTTGTAGCACTATCTCAGCTGGATCTAATAACTTTCACTTTGGGATCTGTTGCTTCCTTCTGGAGAAAAAGTACTTTTAATCCACATGCAAATGAGCAATTAAGTGCATTGAGGGCGGCCCGAGCCACTTTTTGTACTCCTACCGCTTCCTCTCCCAGACCGCTCCTTGTTGATTGACGGGGTCAGGCGAGATGACTATGCAGTACTTTTTCTGCAGAAAGAAACAAGGATCTCTAAGGCTGGGTTCACACGAGCATGTCTGGATGCGTTCAGTGAAAACTGTGCGATTTCACAGGCAAAGCCATTCAGTTTTTCTGCGATTGCGTTCAGTTGCCCAGTTTTTTCCGCGCGGTTGCAATGCCTTTTGATGCATTTTTCACGCGCGCGATAAAAAACTGAAGGTTTACAAGCAACATCTCCTAGCAACCATCAGTGAAAAACGCATCACACCCGCACTTGCTTGCAGATGCAATGCGTTTTTCACTGAAGCCCCATTCACTTCTATGGGGCCAGAGCTGTGTGAAAAACGCAGAATATAGAACATGCTGGGATTTTTCACACAACGCAGAACTGATGCGTGAAAAACATCACTCATGTACACAGCCCCATAGAAATGAATGGGTCTGGATTCAGTGCGGATGCAATGCGTTCACATCACGCATTGCACCAGCGCGGTAAACTCGCCCGTGTGGAAAGGTTACCCTACATTCAGCTGAGCGAGTCCTACAAGTCATTGTACCCGGTTTAACAGAGAATTTCCTGGTGACAGACTCCCTTTAATGGACAAGAGCCAATACATATCAGCTAACACCATCAAAAGGATAGGCACATTTTTTTCTATAACTGTTCTACCACTTACCTAGATTTTTGGGGGATTTCCATGAATGAGATTATTAAATGAAAAATGATCTTCATAGATGCATGTAAGGCTGCATGGAGCTGTCATGTTCAAACCAGCCATCCCAATCAAGACCCTGCTGGTCTCATCATATTCACTAAAGGGAATATTTATGATATCTGAGCAAGTGCCCTATGTGTCAGGTGGGAATCTGGCCTGAACACCCACTGAGTGCTCCACATGAAATAAGATTTTGAGGGAGTGTAAGATTAAACCTAACTGCGCAAAGCTGCATGGTTATGTGGACAGATCATAACTGTGTATACCAGGTTTGGATCCACATCTATCTGTTGTTGTAAAAAAAGAAAAAACTTTTCTAGAAGTAAAATGTATTTATTATACTCCCTTATATCGCCAACATATTCAGCAGTGCTTTACAGACATTAATAACATAGTATATAAGACCGAAAAAAGACATTTGTCCATCCAGTTCGGCCTGTTTCCTACAAGTTGATCCAGAGGAAGGCAAAAAAAAACCCTGTGAGGCAGAAGCTAATTTTCCTCACTTAAGGGGAAAAAAATTCCTTCGCGACTCCAATCAGGCAATCAGATAGCTCCCTGGATCAACGACCCCTCTCTAGTAGCTGTAGCCTGTAATATTATTACACTCCAGAAATACATCCAGGCCCCTCTTGAATTCCTTTATTGTACTCACCATCACCACCTCCTCAGGCAGAGAGTTCCATAGTCTCACTGCTCTTACAGTGAAGAATCCTCTTCTATGTTTGTATAGAAACCTTCTTCCCTCCAGACACAGAGGATGTCACAGTCCTGGGGATAAATAGATGATTGGAGGACAGATCTCTGTACTGACCCCTGATATATTTATACATAGTTATTAGATCTCCCTAAGTTGCCATTTTTCTAAAGTGAATAACCCTAATTTTGATAACCTTTCAGGGTACTGTAGTTGCCCCGTTCCAGTTATTACTTTAGTTGCCCTCCTCTGAACCCTCTCCAGCTCTCCATGTGTGGTCTGACTAGGGATTTTATTCAGCAGCGCTTTACAGACATTAGCATCAATCTAATTTCCCTCTCCGTATCTCTTTGGAGAGTGTGGGAGGGAACTCGCACCAACACATAGAGAACATGTCCACCTACCTCCTCTGTATTATGCTAGGGCTACACAGTGACATGTGTCGCTGAAAAGTCACGCAGCTTTTTTTTATAATGATAGTCAATGGTGTCGCACTGTAACATGTGACATACTGCGACACGAAAGTCGCAAACTGCGACTGTCGCAGTGCAACACCATTGACTATCATCACAAAAAATGTAGTTGTTCCCTTTTTGTTGCGCGACACATGTCACCGTGAAGCCCTAGCCCTACAGTAAGACACATGATGGTACTTGCAGTCCCCTAAAGCAGCCTGTCATGTTTTCAGGATTTCCTTAGTATTGCACAGGTGATATATTTAGTGTCCATGCATCAGGACTTCATCCTGTGGAATATTCTCAGATCATGACCGGAAGGAGGTCCTGAGGACTGGAGTTGTGGAACACTGCTAATATACTGATGGGCTTGCACATCAAGAGAACCGCTGTGCAAGTACGACCCCCAGTATGCTCTGAGCCCTGCATACAAGGAGTATAGGACTGCCAAGACACAAACAATGGTTTAAATACACACATTCTGTAGGTAGCACTTCCTGTTACACCCAACCAAACCCATGATGCACTTCTCCTTTCTCTACCACAGTTTCAAGACCACCTCTAACAATGTCCATCTAGTTTATAGCTCCTCCCACCAGCCAGTTACATAGACACTCCCCTATCACTGCCCCTGTATGGACACAGCATCACAGGAAATAAGAGAGCTGCATGGACATGGTCATGTGACCACAGCCCAGAACAGAAATTACATCTACCATCATAAATAATTATTTTAAAGGCTGCATACTGGAAAAAACAAAAAGTAGATCTAAAAGATGAAAAAGTGAACAAACAATGAAACAAGCTCTCATGTTATTCGGATTAGGCCTTATGCGCACAACGATATGTGTTTTGCTTGTGCACGAGGCCTAATCTGAATGAAATGACAACTTGTTTCATTGTTTTTCACTAATACAAGATCTGTGTGCTTTCTGTAATTGTGTCCTATACTTGGCCACAAAATGCAGACCAAGGACCCTTTCAAGACAATGAGTCCGCAAATTACATATGGTCATGTCATGTGCATGAGGCCTGGCCTGGACAGGCATATTGTGTTTGTTTATTTATTTTTTAAAGACTATACCTTTAAATTTGTAAGCCTCAGTCATTCAGCATAGTCAAATGGGGTCATGTGACAACCCCTGCTGACCTGAAACAGAAAGGGTAATGGAAACTGCCCCTTGATTGTCACTTCAGTGAGAGTCATTGCACCCATTAACTTCTAAACTATTCGTAGGACCTAATATAAAGCAAAAAGTACTAATCCTCACTTATTCTTGGGTATGTTCACACTTCCATTTTTTTTTATTTTTTTTTTAGTTTTTAATGCAGTTGTCACAGCTTTCATGTCTTCTTTTTTTTTTTTTTTTTTTTGCATTTTTGGAGGATGTTGCCGTTTTTGACGTTTTTACAAAATAACACGACGAGCTGCATGTAGCACTTCTTGTTTCTCATGAAGGATTCTAGAACTGATTCTACTGTGTATTGAGGTTTTGCATGCTTTTCTTGGTAATGCCGAGAGAGTTAATAGTTACAGTAAAAGGTAGCAAGTCAGACTTCAGCCGATTACACAAGTGTCTGGCATAGTACTAGGCTTTCTGGTTCCTTCAAAACATTCTTTACAATAATGATTTATGAATGAAGCTCTCATTTTGTAATGTATTTCCATTACCTTTATTGCTCTGTATCGCTTTCTTATTTTATGTGATTTTTATGTCTCTGGGAGTGTCCGTGATAAGGGAGTCCATGTGCACATTTCATCCTTTGCAGAGCTAAGGGTGAGATCTGCAGCAAATCTGAAACAAAAAAAGCACAAGTAAGGCATGTGGTTTTAGTGCGGAAGTGCAGAGAAATAGCTTGAAAATCAGTGTAGAATTTCTGTTTTCAAACCCACACCCCCTTAAGGGGGTCTCAGTGACCTAAAGAGGGCCTTGCACCGCTCCTGACACTTTTGTTTTAGTAACGATTTGCATCCCCGTGTAATAACAATTCTGGAACATGTATACTTAGGGTCCTTTCACACTTGCGTTCTGAGGATCCGGCAGGCACTTCCGTCCCGCCGGATCCATCAGAACGCAAGTCGCCTGAAAGCATTAGAAGACTGATCAGGAACCTGATCAGTCTTCGAATTGCTTTCAGGTTACTATGGCAGCCAGGACGCTACTAGCATCCTGGTTGCCATAGAAGCGGGAGCGGCATGCTACATTCCGTGCGGCCTCGGGCGCTCCAGAATGACGTCAGAGCGCCCCATGCGCATGGATCACATGATCCATGCGATCACGTGATCTATGCACTGGGGCGCCCTGACGCCATCCTGAGCGCCCGGAGCCGCACGGAATGTAGTGCCGCTCCCGCCTCCCCGCTACATCTTACCATGGCAGCCAGGACTTTAGCGCCCTGGCTGCCATGGTAATTCAGTCCGAAAAGCTAAATGTCGGATCCGGCAATGCGCCGAAACGACGCTTAGTATGTCGATCCGGATTAATGCCTTTCAATGGGCATTAATTCCGATCCGGCCTTGCAGCAAGTGTTCTGGATTTTTGGACGGAACAAAGCGCGAGCATGCTGCGGTATTTGCTGCGCCCAAAACGCTCCGGTCCTGAACTGAAGACATCCTGATGCATCCTGAACCGATTTCTCTCCATTCAGAGTGCATGGGGATGATCCTGATCAGGATTCTTCCGGCATAGAGACCCGACGACGGATCTCTATGCCGGAAAACAAAAACGCAAGTGTGAAAGGGCCCTTATTGCTGTATGTTTTATTTCTACTAGAAGTTTATTAATGAATTGCCAGAAGTCTGCAATAAAGGTCCAGCTGGATGTTACCAGTTGGCGGTGGGTCCCTGCACGGGCTGCCTACTCCGAGATGAGGTATAATGGAAAGATCTGCACCTGTTCTGTGTTTTTGACCCGAACCTGCTTTTGGCTGACAATAAGTGATGGAAATAACTGACCAAATAACTGAAGTGTGAACTTGGCCCAACACTTAGATGCAGACTGCTGGCAATTCATTAATAATCTTCAAGTAATTCTCTGCATGGGAAATCAAGGATTTGCTAAAACAGACATGTCTGGAGAGGTGACAGGTCCTCTTTAAAAACTCACAACCTTTGCTTAGAATAGGCCATGAATAGTTGATCAGTGGGGGTCCAACCATCGTGGATTAGCTCAGTGAAGAGGCTGCATTGCTGGTTATTCGTTTACACAAGCACAGCTTGTGACTGAGAATAGTGCGAATCAAATGTACTTGTTACTTCCTGAGGTTTCCAACCCATGCACGACACTTCTCACAGCTAAAAGGTGGAAATAGATGTATCCAGTCTAGGTGATTCTTACTGATCACGAAACCTGAGACCGGAAATGAGGGCATCTTTCCAAAACAGCCCAACCCCCATACTTTCTGCTGAAAGTCATTACTATGCGCAAAGAGAGCTTGCGTAGAAATGCTCTGTTCTGAGCATTCGAATACATGGGTAGCAAAATACAGTCCTTATTTGTCTTTCCTGTTAGACGAGGATATTTTTTACACCACCGAAAAAAACACGTATGAGTATGTGGTTTCTAGGCTAGATAAAGTCTAGTCCATTGCATAGAAATCTGCATTTGCATACATAAAAGACTATAGACACCTTTGAGATTAATAAAAAGATTTTATGTTTGTATTTTCCTTGAGTAAACAATAAACACAAAAGAAAAAAAAAGTTGCACTAAATGCCAGGCTGCAATCTTCATTACTCATATCCAGTTTGTAACCTGCTCCTAGTTTCAAACTTTTCTTATGTGGATGCGTCCGTAACCAATAATATACGATGGATCTGTGTGTCCAGGGTTCTGCTGTCTGCTCCCCCTGCAAACTGTCTCCAAAAATATCCAAACAAGCAAATTGGCTTCCTACGAAATTGACCCTAATGTATGTTGCGGTTAGGGGTTGAGACCCTATATTACAGCCACTGACTCCCCAGTCATGCAACTATCCCTGAGTTTGAGTCCCTGTAAAAAGGGCATTACAAGTGTTTGTCATTGCTCTCCTCCCTATCTACAGCGTTGACAGATGTGTTACATTCAGGAGCAGCAGCAGTTATGTAAAGGACTTACACACTCTCTGCAGAAGCAAAATGGTAGGAAATTGTGATGAAGACTATTTAGACAGTTGCCTAAATTTGCAGTTAGAAAGCAAATTGACAATTATAAAAACAGTACAAGAGCCTTTAAATATGCCATACCTCTTTGATGAAAGGGGTTGTCTGGTTGCAAGAGGAAAGAAGAGATGATTATTTACCTGGCAGGACTCTGTTTTCCTGACTGCATCAGTGACATCACGTCAACAACACATAGCTGCTGCAGCCAGTCAGTGGCCTCTTCAATGCTCTGCTGAGGCCAGTGATTGGCTGCAGCGAATACGTGTTGTCAACATAATCTCATCGCTGCAATCGGGAAAACAGAGCCCTGCTAGGAGAACCGGAGCAGTGGGGCAGGATCTGTAGTAAAGAATAGATAATCGTCTATTCTTTATTACAGGTTGATCCACTGAGTTTTCTGGTTTCTTCTTGAAACCATACAACCACTTTAATGGCACATGCAGCTTTATAAACTCCGCGGAAATCTGTACCATCTAAACTCTGTGTGGGAGTCCTCTCAAATGTGGAGTAGTTGACCATAGCAACTAATTATATTCCAGCTTTCCCAAATGCCTACTTTAAAATGAAAGCTGCAAACTGATTAGTTGCTATGGGCAATTGCTCCACATTTCCTTTGATTTAATAAATGTCCCCAATGTATAATATTATTTATTATTATTATTATCTAGAAAAGCTACAATTTATGGGGAAATTGTGTGAAGTATTCTTGCCTCCACCAGTAGACTACAACTGGAGTGGGCGGAGTAACTGGGTTGAGAGGCTTGAGTAACTGTTGTGTGGTTGGAGTGGCTGGATTAACTGTGGAAAGGCTGGACTGGGCAGAGTAACGGAGGAGTTTCCTCAGACAGGCTGTGTGGGCGGAGCAGCTGTAAAGTGAAAGTAAATATCCCAGCATGCATTGCAGCAAGCATCTTCAGAGGAGTAGTCACATGACATCACCGCCCACCTCTGTTCCTGTAGAGACAAGAGTCCCTCAGACTTCTCTACAGACACAGAAAAAGAAAGCACACCCCAGTCCCAGCAGTAAAGAGAGGTCACTTCACTGGCGGTTGCCATCTTCAAATTGTTGTAGTTTAAAAATTATAAATCCTACAGCGAAGAGCTGTTATATTGTAAGAATCACAAGACCCAGACCTACATTTTGATGCATAGTATGTCTCTGAAATATTCAAAATGAAGGCACAGTCGCAGTTTAGAGATTGCCCTTCAAATTTGAGGTGGCTAGAGTGGAGTTTCAATGAATGTCAATAGGCGGCATGAGTTGCAAACAAATGGTCATATTGTGAAAACTATCAGGACTATGGCTTAGCCGTGGACATTTTTAGTGGCAACAGGGATAGCTGAACGTTAAGATAAGATTTGTGTAGGTGGGATTGAAAATAAGGGAGTGGTGGCAGGTTAGAAATCATGTCCTGATTTTTCAGCTCACACTCTAGCTTTTGTCAGCTCCCACTCTTTTGAACATTCCGCCATTTATTCCTATGGGACCAATTTTACCACAAAAACGCCGATATTTCGTGAACCATTCGGCGAAATGTTCCACAAAGTAATCGCACACCTATCGGGAACAATCCGTACGTTTCGGTATATTACGGTCTATGTAGTGTAAAAGCTGTGGGAGGAGTTAGGGTGGTAAATTTGGCTATAATAGGATTATATTTGTGAAATAACAGTAAGTGCCATGCAAGAACACTTAAAAATAATAATCTAATTTATTTGTAAGCACTATTAATTCCATGGCGCTGTGCATCCAGCCGGGGTTACACAAATATAAAACTACAATATACTAACTATTAACAGGCTGGTACATAGGGGTAGAGGAGCCTTCCTGCAAGAGCTTACAATCTATAAGAGAAGGAGATAACACAGTAAGTGAGAGTATTGGCTGCTCGTGTGTGTATGTAGTGGCAGCATGCTTATTGCAGGTGGTAGGTTTTCCTGAAGAGGTGGGTTTTCAGGGTTACTCTTAAGGGTTTGGAGATCCTGATGGGGTAGTGAGGACCATGTTGTGTATTCTACAGATGCACAAATCTCAATATTCTCCTTCTCCTGATACTAAAACATTTGTGTGTAAGTAAATATATATATATAATTGTGTGTGGGT
Source organism: Bufotes viridis (assembly GCA_033119425.1). Taxonomy (NCBI): domain Eukaryota; kingdom Metazoa; phylum Chordata; class Amphibia; order Anura; family Bufonidae; genus Bufotes; species Bufotes viridis. The sequence continues at coordinate 333,919,223 of CM065591.1, read as the reverse complement.
GCAGAGAGAGAGAGGGGGGGGGGACTATAGACAAAGAGAAGTGAGTGTTGGGTGAATAAAGGAATCCACTTTTTACAGGAAGTCAGAGTGCTGCCTTTCTTCCATAGTATTGATATATAATAAGCTCCTTGCACATATTTTTCATCAAAATTGTCAGGCCCATCTACCAGCGACAAGGTGTCTTCTAACATACGGGACCTAGACTATCAGACTTGCCTCTCCTGGGCTGGTAGTCTATATGTATATGTAACCTATACTGTATCAGTCAGGGTTACCAAGAATGGGAGCACATTTAACAAACCTTCCACTGTAACAAGGGTTATGCCTGTGTAGGTTTTACAGGAATGTTCTCACTGACCAGAAAAAAAGGAAAGAAAACTACCAGCTGCCATTGAACTATAGCCCTTCTCTAAAATTCCCTTCTAGTAATCCCATATGTTTGGTAATTTAGCACCTAAAGGTACTCGTTTCTATTAAGTCTAGAAATGCCAATGATAATACTGGTTATATAGTTGACCGGCCTGTGTGCAACGTGTAAAACTCTTCTACTCAAGTAGGGACGGTAAGTGATATACCTGTAATGTGGTTACCATTTGAACAGATTTGTTAGGTTTTCTCTTCTAATCTGTCAGTCCATGTAGTGAAGTAGCTTAATGTTCCTGGTCGCTCATTCCACAACCTTCATTTTCATTTCGTTCTTGTGCTGTACCAGAGTTGGTGACCATAACCCATCGTTGGACGATGTGAACATTAGTCGTTGGCAGTATTTCAGGTGATTGGTTTCTGCCGTACGTAATTAACACTAAGCTTCTTGGGGTACTTTTCACTGTCTGTGTAATTCTATTCAGCACAAAATTTATATCATTTCTGTGCATATGTCACTGTCTTTGTCATCTGCAACTTTATTATTGATTAACATTCATTATCTTTGTATTGGCACTGGGGTTCACATCACAATGCTGTTTGTATGACTGGATCTTTTAAATGATTTACTTCCTTTGTCAGCAACAGAAATGAAAATGCAGAGCATCATATATATGCCGTATTTTTCGGACTATAAGACTCACCTAGGATTTGGAGAAGGAAAATAAGGGGAAAAAAATGTTTTCCATCAGACCTTAGATCAGACCCTCATCAGTCCCCCATTCTTGATCAGACCCCCCCACCTCCATTAGCCTCTAATCAGACCCCCCCCCCCCGCCCTCATTAGCCTCAAATCAAACCTTCCCCCCCCCCCCGCCTCAGATCGTCCTCAGATTAGAGATTTAAAAAATAAATAAATTTACCTCGCTTGCTTCAGATGGCGTGCATATCCAGGACTCGCTGCTCTCTGCCTTGCTTCCTCTGGCCTGTGCTGTACTCTGACCTGATGTTGCACGCCTACGTGACACTGTGCGCAGTCAGGAGGCCAGGGATCCGGAAGAAGACCAGAGAGGCTGAGTACAGCCAGTGCAGTGCTGCACTTACCTCCCTGTGCCTTACCTCCACATGCTGATGGGATGTGCCTTCCATTATGGAAGCAGACATTAGCAGTCAGACTATTAGACGCACCATCCCTTTTTTTGGGGGGGGGGGGTAAAGGTGCATCTTATAGTCCAAAAATGTGGTACATTTTTTAGGTGGATGAAGAGGTAGGTGCAATACATTATTAAACATTGTGCAAGGTACTAGTGCATCTCAATAAATTAGAATATCATCAAATAGTTAATTTATTTTTAGTAATTCGGTTCAAAAATATATTCCATAGATTCATTACACAGAGTGATCTATTTCAAACATTTATATCTTTTAATGTTGATTGATTATGGCTTACAGCTTAGGAAAACCCAAAAGTCAGTTTCTCAGAAAATTGTAATATTATATAATTTAAATTTTTTTTTTTTTTTTAATACAGAAATGTTGGCCTACTGAAAAGTATGTACAGTTTGTGCCCTCAGTATTTGGTCAGGGCTCCTTTTGCATGAATTACTGCATCAATGCAGCATGGCATGGAGGTGATCAGCCTATGGCACTGCTGAGGTGTTATGGAAGCCCAGATCGATCTGATAGCGGCCTTCAGCTTGTCTGCATTGTTGAGTCAGGGGTCTCCTCTTTCTCTTGACAATACTCTAAATCAAGCACAGTGATACCGTGGTTATTCAACCAGGTATTGGTACTTTTGGCAGTGTGGCCAGGTGCCAAGTCATGCTGGAAAATAAAATCGGCTTCTCCATAAAGCTTGTCAGCAGGGGGAAGCATGAAGTGCTCTAAAATTTCCTCGTAGACGACTGTGATGACTGTGGACTTGATATACACAGTGGACCAACATCGGCAGATGACATGGCTCCCCAAACCATAACTGAGTGTGGAGACTTCACACTGGACAAGCAAATGGAACCTTGATTTCCAATGAAATGCAAGATTTACTTTAATCTGAAAACAGGACTTTGGACCACTGAGCAACAGTCTAGTCCTTTTTCTCCTTAGCCCAAGTAAGATGCTTCTGAAATTGTCTCTGGGTCATGAGTAGCTTGACACAAGGGAGGCGACAGTTGTGCCTCATGTCCTAGATCTGTGTGTGTGTGTGTGTGTGTGTGTGTGTGTGTGTGGCACTGATTCTAGCTGCAGTCCACTCCTTGTGACTCTCCTCCAAATTCTTAAATGGCCTTTTCTTGACAATCCTTTCAAGGCTGTGGTTATCCCTGTTGCTTGTGCACCTTTTTCTATCACACTATTTTTCCTTAGTAACAGCCTTTTGTGGCTTACTCTCCTTGTTAATGGTGTCAATGACTAGTGACTTGACAGTTGTCCAGAAGACAGTCTTCCCCATGATTGAGTACTGAACCAGACAGAGGAACCATTTAAAGGCTTAGGAATAGAGATGAGTGAACTTCAAAAATTAGTTTGGCGTTCGGGTTGGGGTAATCGCCGCATCCCGTTAAGGATTCCACTACCGCGGACTATCCCGGCATATGGAATCCATAAGGGGCGGCTTCTACGAACCCGAACTTTGGAAAAGCCGAAGGACCTGGGGTGACGTCACCGTCATGTGATCAGTGCATCCAGTGCTGAGCCACGCCCCCTGCACTGATCACATGACGGTGACGTCACCCCAGGTCCTTCGGCTTTTCCAAAGTTCGGGTTCGTGGAAGCCGCCCCTTATGGATTCCATATGCCGGAATAGTCCGCGGTAGTGAAATCCATAACGGGATGCGGCGATTATCCCAACCCGAACACCGAACTAATTTTTGAAGTTCGCTCATCTCTACTTAGGAAACCTTTGCAGATGATTTTCACAATATTCTAATTTTCATTAGTCGTAAGCCATAATCATCAACATTAGGCCAGTTTCATACTGGCATTAAGCCTTTCCGGCAGGCTGTTCCAGCAAGGGAACAGCCTGCCGGATCCGTACTATCTTTTGCACACGTTCTGTCGGAGGTCCGCCCAGCCCCATTCACTATAATGGGGGATCACCCGGAGATCCAGCCGCAGCATGGCAAACATGACAAAAGGCTGCTGGGCAAAAACCACTGCGTAGTACAGATCTGGCAGGCTGTTCCTCTGCTGGAAAAGCTTGACGTCGGTGTGAAACTGGCCTTAAAAGAAATAATTGCTTGAAATAGATCATTCTGTGTGTAATGAATCTATGTAATGAGTTTTACTCTTTTAATTGAATTACTGACATAAATTAAATTACGTTTTTGATGGTATTCTGATATATTGAGATGAACTAGTGGTATGGTTTGAGCACTATACACACTAATGTAAATGCTTTATAATAGATTGATATATGAGGCCCAGTATAAGCAGATACTCTGACCAGGGACTCACTACCCCAATATAATATGAACTGAAAAGCCCTTTTGATTTTTACAGTAATGTCACTTCAAGACTGAAACCCTGGCCAAACCTTCACAATAATGGATTTATGAGATAATCAGTATCCATATTATGTAAAGGGAATCTGTCATCCGAGAAGGACCTACTGTTTAAATCATATTTTACAGTAGTTTACTTTTTTTGTGCTGTCACTATATTTAGAAGATAAAAATCCTGAAATCTTGCAATTTCCACTCTGACCCTGTAGCTTCTTAATTGGTTGACACTTGTTTTATAAAGATCACTCCACAGCAAGCTTCTCATAATTATCAGCCAGGATTACCATGAAAGGTAACGGCTATATATAGATGACACAGGATCAGAACATTTACAATAGGTGGTAGTCACCTCTCATATACTCCCTCCTCCTCAGGTTACTGAGCATGCCCAGGAAAGTCGCCTATATAAGTCTCCAGGTTTCTATAGCCCATGTGGTAGCTGTAAAACATATATCAATGCTGTTAAAAGCCGCTCAGGCTAAATGGACATCTCCATATTCATGTACAGAAAACAGAATTAAAGCTACTTTCAGACCTGCATTCGGTGCGGATCCGTCTGGTATTTGCACAGATGGATCCACACCAATAATGCAAACGTTTGTATCCGTTCAAAAAGGGTCTGTTTGCATTACCTTTTATTTAAAAAAAAATTTCACAATATGGTGCATTATATGGTGCATTTGAAAACGGATCCGTCCCCCATTGACTTTCAACGTAAGTTTGGACGGATCCGTTTTCAAATGCACCATATTGTGTCATTAAAAACGGATCCGTCCCCATTGACTTGCATTGCAAGTCAGGACGGATCCGTTCAGCTCCGCATTGTCAGATGGACAGCAAAACGATGCAAGCATCCCTGAAACGGATCTTGCATACGCAATCCAAAACGCAGGTGTGAAAGTAGCCTTCAAAGTCATGTCTGGTTTTAATTCGGAAAAAAATATAGGTAATAAATTCTCTTTAACAAAAATTTTTTAGTTTATATATTTCATCATCACCTATTTTGCTTGTTGATGGTGTCCACCATGTAAGTGGCCTAAATTCGACTTGGAAGCAGGTCACCATTAGTGTTCTCTTATCTTAAAGCAAGTACAAAGTAAGTTGCAGACTGTTGTTCTTGAAGTAAATGCACTTAGTAGAAAGCTTGTCCCTTTCAACACTGGCTGGGCGCCAATGACATGCCCTTCAAATCACATAAACTTCTCTCCTTTAGGCCAACAATAGAGGCTCTGTAGCGAGATCAAGGCTTTCTTGTTTTCATGGTGTCTTAGTCATTGAATTCAAATGAATGTAAAACCCCTTTTAAATGGACTGTCGTTGCACAGCTGCTATCTGAGAAGAATAGACAAATTCCATTCATTTGCCGATAAAACAAAAACAACAAATTGCTTTGCTCTTGTGGGATCCTATCTGGAAATGACGAGCACAACCTGCTGCTCGTCACATTTGTATCCCATAGAAAAGCCTCATTGATTGACCAAACCCTTACAAAATGAACTTCACCCAACATCCATTCTATACTTTCATCCTGCGCTTCCCCCTTAGTTGGACATATCTATAAATTTGTCATTGCTGTGAATTGTTGGTTTTGCTTTGTTAGGGGCTCTCTGAATTACAGTTCAGTGGCATTTCACTTTCTGTTTTTGCACATTGTTTATTTGCCCCTTGGACGCCACTTATTGGGGAGTGGTGAAGATGTCACTTGTTTGCACACTTTTGTGTGCTATATAACAATCCCGCACTATACACTGTAATTGAATAAGTAACCATAGGCCTTCATTAACCTCAGGTAGTTGATTTGGTGTAAAAAGCTGCAAATTTAGACATTCATGATGATTTTTTCAACAAAGCCTCACTCCTCAGGAGTCAGTCAATCACTGATAAGACCACCCACGTGGCTGCTGAGCTCAGAAAAAGCTGAGATTTAAAGGGAGTCTGTCACGTCATTTTTACCTATATAACTAACAGCATTGCCCCACAGAAGATTGTAAATGCATCCCAAATACATACCTGTGTGCACTTTGGGTCTTTATTCCATGTCCAGAAAAAGTACTTTATTCTGATGGAAAACAGCTCCCAAGTGCCTGGCTGGGCAGGGTTTGCTGTTTTCAAGTGCCCAAAGCAAACCAAACATAAGAAGAGGGGAGTGCTGGTCTTCTTTGAAAGCTGACATTTCAAGCTTTCAGACAATATCGGAAACGCAGAATTATATCTGAAGATATAGCTGATATATCGAGTCAGGAGTGAAACCTGTTTTTACTTTTACTTTCAACTGCATTCTCTGCCATCCCGATTTGGTTATATCTTCAGATGGATATAATGCTGTTATTCAGATTTTGTCTGAAAGCAATTTTCAAACAAGACCAGGACCATATCTCCAGCTGCTACCAATCCCAAGATGCAAGCAGCTAAAATCGCCCTTCCCCTCTAATTAAGGCTGGCTTGCTTTGGCCACTTAAAAATAAAAGCACTTGTTCTGGACTTGGGGAAAAAAGACACAAAGTACACACATGTATGTTTGGAATGTGTTTACAATCTTCTGATGGGCAACACTGTATGTTATAGAAGTGAAAATTACATGACAGATTCCCTGTAAATAAATTTTCAGGGAGAACCATAATGATGACCTATTCTCAGGATCGGTGGGGTCAGACTCCTGGCAATTCCGCCAATCAGCTGCTTGACGTGGCCGTGGCGCTTCGGTAAGCGTTGTAGTCTCTTCCTAGGCCAGTGACATCACGTTCATCGGTCATATGTGCTATGAGGAGGGTGCAGACTATTCAGAAAGCTAATCGGTGGGGTGCCAGATGTTGGACCCCCACGATCAGATATTTTATGACCTATCCAGACGATAGGTTAAGAATATTCTCCTCCCATAAAACCCCTTTAAGCTCCTACATCAACATTTGCATTTCCTAAAGAAGTTTGCTTTGTCTGTATATTTATGCAAAGTGAAAAAAGGCTTCATAATCTGTTTCACTAATACCTTTATTCTCTGTCCGCACTTGTGTACTAATGAAATAATGGATGCATCTGCACCGGTATGTGGCTGGCTTTACTTACCAAACACTCATAGCTGATGTACACCACAAACTCGCCTATACGTATCCTGTACACAGTCTGTAAGGCACTGTATTATCCACTAGATGCAATGCTGTAATATGATGTAATGGAACATGCCTCTTGTTACTGTGACATTTGTGCAACAAAGTGTCTTATTGAGCTGTTGATAAGAGTGAATGCCGTTACATAAATGATTAGAGATTCACCCCCAGTAATAGATTTTGTTATATAATAATGTTTTTGATGCTTCTAATTTCTTTCAGGGTTGGTGTTGATCCAGATGAAGACCCACCTCCAACTAATGACAGTTTTCAAGTATTACAGGCAGTAAGTGACCAAGCTGTCAGTTTTAACTTGCACAGGGAAAATGTTTACATTTTTATGCATCATTCACACAAACGTATTTTCAGGTCACTTGTGGACCCATTAATTTCCACGGGGCCGCAAAAAATGCAAACTGCACAGGGATGTCAACCGTGTATCCACATCCGTGCATGCTGATAATTAGAGATGAGCGAAATTCGATTCGGCTGGTTCGCCGAATTTTTCGAAAAGATTCACTTCGATCCGAATTTATTTGCTGCGAGTTACGTTAAAAAAACAGCTATTTCCGGGCTGCAGAGAGCCCTTATGGGGTGTAGAACACTGTGCCTTGCAGTAACACGAATAGGGAGTGTTCGGTGGTAGTGAAATAATACTGAGAGTCAGTATGACATGTAGATGACAGGGGTCACTCTTAAAATCACTGCATACTGCACTTATTTGGGCATTCACAGACCAAATAACTCAGCCTTACAGGTAGATGTTGGCGTCAAGAAGAAGCGCACTCCTTTTACACCTTCGTCAGCTGATTCCACATAGATGTCTACAGAACCTGTTCTATTAAACGCTTATACAAGTAGAGCCCCCCCCTGACAGAGTGGAGAGGGTGTCAGCAGTAAGTTTGTGTTATCACTGATTATTTTGCCCTTCCTCTGATCTGTCAGAACAATAACCCACAAAAAACGGATCCTGTCTGTGGAGCATCCTCCTTCACTCGGTCAGCATTTGGTCAGTAATCGATCAGTATTGCTAGTGCCAAAAAAAAAACAGGAGTGGATTCAAAACAGAGATGACACGTGAATGAAACGGCAAATACATTTTTCTTTCTCTACTGATATACGCCACTAAAGGCTTTACCACATATAACTGGATCAGTGAACGCCGAGCATATTTTTCTTTTTCCACGTATATATGCTACTAAAAGCTTTTTAACAGCCAACTGAAGCACTGAACGCCGAATACATTTTTCTTTTCTACTGATATACGCCACTAAAGGCTTTACCACATATAACTGGAACAGTGAACGCCGAGTATATTTTTCTTTTTCCACATATATACCCCACTAAAGGCTTTTCAACAGAGTGTTATAGGCTGTCAGTTTCACTAAAAAACACTGGCACCTGAGGCAGAGTAATCTATACTATATATATAATATATATATTTTTCTTTTTCCACAGATATAAGCCACTAAAGGCTTTTTAACATAGCACTTGCACCCTAAGAACAAAATGCTGGAATGACAGAGCTGTATAATGGCTATTTGGATCCCCAAATTATCTTTCCCTGCACTTGTAAATCGCTTTTTTTTTCACAATGAGGTTTTCGCTATCACTGTCCTTAGTGCCTGTTCTGACTTCTCTTCCTGCACGAAGATTCTCTGAAATGAGTCTTCCCTATCCTTTCCCTGCACTTAAAAATCGCTTTTTTTCCACAATCAGGTTCTCCCTACCTCTCTCCCTGCACTCAGAACGCTGTAAAAGCGCAGAATCCAAGGTGGATGCGGGTATTTATAGGGCTGTGACATCACAGGGCTGGCTGTTGATTGGCTGCATGAATGGCATTATGGGTCATCCCGCCTTCCTAGAGTTCCTTGCCCCATGTCCTCACACTTGTAGTCGCCATTTTAGGAAAAATTGCGATTCGTTACCACGAAGCACAAGGAAATTCGCATTTGTTGTGAATCGAATTTTTCTTGAAATTCGGATCGAATTCCACTTTGTCAGCTTCGATTCGCTCATCTCTACTGATAATGCGGCGCGTAAAAAGGGCTTTTTTTGCGGCTCTGTGTTTTGTTGACCATAAAATGCTTACGGTTATGTGCATGAGCCGTTTTGGTTAGTGATTTTGAGCCAAAACCAGGTGCAGCTCTAAACACAGAACAGGTGCAAATGTTTACCTTAGGGCTCATGCACACGAGCGTATTTTTTTTCCGTTTCCGTTCAGTTTTTTTTTTTGCGGACCGGATGCGCAACCATTCACTTCAATGGGTCAGCAAAAACAACGGGAATGACTCCGTGTGCATTCCGTTTTCGTATGTCCGCGTGGCCGTTCTGCAAAAAAGTAGTGCATGTCCTATTATTGTCCACAAATCACAGTCTGTGACTCAATTCAAGTCAATGGGTCCGGAAAAAATACAGAATGCATGCGGAACACATCCGTATGTTATCCGTATTTTGCGGATCCATGCCCACTTTGCCTATGTGCTTACTGTTTACAAACATTACTGTACCTTACAGTAATGATTACAAATTTTCCGTTTGCGATCCGCAAAAAACAGATGGCATACGGAAACCATACCATAAGGGTTAGCTAACATACAGTTTGCATTTAATAGGATTACATAGTTCCATGTGCATTGTTTTTTTTTACATGGGATAGGAAATTACTTTTAGACAATCTGATATTTAATGCTCATACCACAAGCCTCATTTTTGTTTTTTTCTCTTGTAGGACGGTGTCATTGCGAATGGAAGTCGCACAAAGCAAGAAAGTGCTTGGATATTTAGGCTTTGGTACAGCTTTGATCACAAGTATCCTCTTTGTTTAATGATCTTGGTCCTTTGGTGTATCAGCTTCCCCAGGCACCTTTCCAATATGCAGAAATACAGTCTTATGATTGTGCTAACAGAGTATCAGTGCAGCAGCACAAAAGGAACAGAGCACAATTCATTCATTAGATGGATAAAGGAATCTGTATTATTTATTAATCTGACCAGTTTTCCCAAACATGAGTGCAGCACTAAGGGCACTTCAAGGAAATAGTCTAATGTGGTAAATCAGTCCAGTAAGTCCAGATAGGGTTGGTTTAATGCTGAGTATATGGCAGTAAAAAGCTTGTAAACTAATCAAAGGTATTAAAGGGGTATTCCCACCCTATGCAGTGATGGTATATCACATTGATATCCCATAATATTGTGATCGGTGTGGGTCTGACTATTCGGACCACCACCAGTCCTGAGAATGAAGAGGGTTCAGTTTAGCACTGTGTTCCCTTCCAAAAATTTTCCTGCACAGCGGCACTTCTGCCTCTGGAGGAAACTGCAGTTGGCCCCATTCATTTTTATGATGCCATGCTGCAGTTCCCTACAGAGCAGGTGGCTGGAGCACCACTGTGCAAAAGAGATCCAGTGAAGGAGATGCAGCACCTCACAACACAACATCCCCTTTGTTCTCAGGTTCTGACCTTTGGGATCATAGTGATGATAGGTTCTAGTGATATGCTATCACTGCATTAGGACTAGTTCACAATTCAGTGTCTGGTCTGTGATTTTCTTCAGTGATTGTGAGCCAAAACTGGAGAAATGGTGAATCCTATAGTGCTGTGAAGAAGTATCACCTGCGGTTTTTTCTGCAGTAAAATCTGCATGTGTTACGTACCATGTGTTTGGATAGACTGCAGCAAAGTGGATGAGATTTAAACAAGTGGCATCTAAATTCTGAGTAAACATTAAAATAGAAATTGACCTGCGGTGCAGGTTTTAAATCTGCAGCTTGTGATGTGGATCCCATCCTTTACAAAGCACAGAGTGAAATCTTTGCTGAATCCACAGTGCAATCCGCATGTAGGGCCTTAGGCCTCATGCATACGACTGTATGTGTTTTGCGGTCCGCAAATAAAAATGGATGACGTCCGTATAGCCTCATTTGCGGATACATTGTAATAATGCCTATCCTTGTCTGCAAACTAGAAAAAAATTGGACATGCTCTATTTTTTTTTTTTTTTTTTTTTGCGGGGCTACGGAATGGACATACTGATACGGACAGCACATGGTGTGCTGTCCGCATTTTTTGTAGACCCATTGAAATTAAAGGGTCCACATCCTATCAGCAAAAAAAAAAAAACAGAACGGACAAGGAAACAAAATGCGGTTGTGTGCATAAGCACTAACTCACACAGTCAGGTTTTGGTCAGTGATTTCCATCAGTGATTGTGAGCCAAAAACAGTAGTAAAGCCTACGCTGAGATAAGGTATGAGGGAAAGATCTGCATCTGTTCTGTGTTTTGAGCCGCACCTGGTTTTGGCTCAAAATCCCAGATGGAAATCACTGACCGAACACTGAATGTGTGAATAAGGCCTAACACATGGAGATTTTGCCACTGCTTTATTGCAGCTTTTTCTGTGGAAACCCAACAAAATCCACAGCGGCCTTATGCTAAGTCTTGGAAATGTCCTCTTGTGTTTCAGTTTTCCTGTTAATTTGAAGTCTCCTTTCAGAGTAAAATCCTTAATTTAGAAAAAAATTAGGTATCTGAAGCCAATGCTGACGCACAGTGGTCCTCCATTAACTTCAACGTTGCCCAGCTGGTGTAGTTTGGTGGCCAGATGTTTCACTAGTCCACGGGTCTATAATGTAAGTACATCAGCGGTTAGGGTAAGGCCACACATTGCTGTGATTTTAGGCACATTTCGGCAAAGAAACTTGAGTTGCATTCACCCTTACTTTCTCCCCAGTCGAACTACTTATAAGCCAATATATATTGAGGTAGATTATCAAAATGAGTAATATTGACTAATATTTGTATTATTCTTGAACACATATCACTTTATCCATATATTAGTTTGTAAGTACGGTACCTTTTTACTAACTACACATTATCACAATCTTTATGGCAGACAGTCATGTGTAAAATGTCTATATTACATAGATACATAAATCTTTAAATACAGTGACATGTCTGCTATGCTGCCTTCTTTTAGATGAGAAGAACGTGGCACAATGGGAGAGATTTATCAAAACTGATGTAAAGTAAAACTGACTTAGTTGCCCATAACAACCAATCAGATCCCACCGTTCATTATCCAAAGTGGCTCTGAAAATTGAAAAGTGGACTCTTGATTGGTTGCTATGGGCAACTAAGCCAACTTTACTTTACCCCAGTTTTAATGAATCTCCCCCAATATGTTAAATGGCACATCTGCCAGTTTTGATATCCATTTATTGAGGACCACATTTCTGCTGTGATAAGTATGGGAGTTGCATTAATGGACCAACTCTAGCAGGTGTATACAAAGTCGCATGCTAGCCTATACCTAAATTTCTTCCATAAAGCAGAAAGAAAATAAAACATTTCCTAACCAATAAAATCCATAGTCTAGTGTTGAGCTTGTGGCTACCACTGTAGTCTCCCTAGCATGGAAGTTCTTGTGACCCTGGCTTTCAACAAGCGTGTAGAGATGCCCCATTTGAGATGGTTGCAGTGGCTCAAACCTGTTTGGAGAGCAGCATGTTAATGGCAATGTACACAATATTTCATTCGCTCACAATACATCCCTTTAATCTACACTGCTAAAAAGAATTTGCACCTGGTTGAAGGAATAAGGGTTCAGTTTTGACCTACATTTCGAGGTCCTTGCCATCTGCATTCAGTCTATTTTCATTTATTTTTCTATACAGAACCCAGAGCAGCTGAGGGAAGATGATACAGATTTCATATTTAATGATGGTGACCTGACATTAACGTATGGGGACACCACCATTACCGCCAATGGCTCTTCTGGCTCCCACACAGCGACTACAAGCCTAGATGGCAGAAGAACAAAAAGCAGTTCAGAGGAGGCATTGGAACGTGAACTTGGAGGAGACTATGAGATCACAAACAGGGGAACCCGACTAGTGTTTCCACTAGAAGAGAACGCTTAATATGCGCAAGTAACACAGTGGAAGGAAAGGTGTATGACCATATGTGGTACCAGAAGTATCTCAGGCCCAGTGTGGAGGAGAAGAGTTGGGTGCAGTTCACACGCTAGAAATATGGCCATTCCTCTGGTACTGTCAGAGAACCTACAAGACCATTTTATTTCCTCATCCATTACGGAACCTGAGATTCTTTAGATGTGGCACTGAAATCTGCAATATCATTTGGCTGTGGACCTCTCCAAGCCTGCTCCTCTCCAGTAGAAATCTAAATAGCGTAACCCCAACTATATATTTGTAAGGTAGATGTGACTGCTTTATTCCATCGTGTTTTAACTAGCAGCTTTCGTTAATAGCAAGGAGAAATCTCTTTTGGAAAGTGCCTATCATTTAAAGAGCAAGTGGCAACGTTATGATGACTGGAAGCGTTAACGGATTTTTTTACAATTCTTGTACTATACAGTATATAGCATCTGAACTGCATGATGACATGGACAGTTTACATGAAGAATAAGATTATTTTTGTTTTTTATGATTTTGTATATGTAGGTCAATGTATGTTCAATGATGAAGCATGTCTAATAAATGTAATAAATTGTACGTAGTAAAATAATGTTACATATTCCGAAATATGACCTAGGCTAGTGAATCGATGCAGTGCACAACTACATGTTTTATGTTTAGTCATTAATGTGCTGCCCTTCCTACATATTTATACACGTGTTCCAAAATCTGAGCTCAAGCACAATTGCTTAAGAAGCAATTTCATAGCATAAAAGTGCAGAACAAACTGTAATCCAGTGAAGACTGCCGTGTGGAAGATGCTTGAAACGGAAAATTTACTCCCACGTCGTGTGTTTCATCAAAGTCTGGTTTTAAATCTAATTCTAAAAGTGCAATATTTTAAGACCTGTAAAATTACCTGAAATTGTACAGTACAATTTATTAAAACAGACGCTTTAAATGCTCAGTAGTTTATTTCATTCTATTTTATTTTTTCCACAAGCGTGTTTAGTTCTAGAAACCTGCTCCACGCGATGGCCGTATTTCCTGGACCGAGCAATGCTGCAGGTACAGTAGAGTACTCACAGCATCATAAAACATGATGGTGCTGTGAGTTCAGACCGGGAAACGCAGCCATCACACGGAGAGAACACAACCGTATGAAACTGTCCTTAAATGCATAAAAGGAAAGAAAAACCTCCTTCACATCAGCGCCAGAAGTGCCAGATTCAGCACATAATTAGACCAGACCTGACTGAACTAGAACTGAAGCAAACATCCCAGTGACTACTATGGGGCTCGTTTGGTTTCCAGCCAGGCTTCTTCTTTTTTAGCGGATAAAGGCCTGCATGTAGGGCTATTCTCTTCGCTGTTTTTGATGGGATTTGTTACGAACGTCCTGAACGGAGCCACTGACGGAGGTGTGAACAAGCTCTGTAAAACAAAGGTTACTTTTTCTCCTGTCTTGTAAAAACTTGATATCTTTTACTGAGAAACCTCTACAAATGTTGCATAGTATGGCAAATATGCCATGCCATTATTAAAACATATAGCAATCACTAATTTAAGATACATATCTTAGGGCATACATGTATAACAATCAAAATGGTTTTAGTATGTATAAAAAGATGTTTCCATAAATATACAATAAATCATTCCTAAAGGGGTTTTCCCATCATTAATGTAAAAATGAAAAGCGGACAATATATATTGCATGACAATCTCTTTCTAACAAAGCTAAAATCAGCCCTGCACCTCACATGGATCCAGAGATCTCCCCATTCATTGCTTTGCTAGATTTATATCAAGTTGGCAGCTCAAGGGGAGTGTCCTTTCTGCTGCAGCACAGGAGGCGTGTCTTTTCTGCTGCAGCAGAAGGCAGTGCGGCCATCTCAGTTAGCCAAAGAGCTAGAGGCACTATATAGATACATTAATGAATAGCTCACTGGCTATACAAAATTTTAGTTACATGCAATTACAAAGGTATTCCGAGCCAGCCAGGTGCTGGTTTGAAAACTGTATATTTTTTTCGGGAGACAACCCCGTTAAAGTTTCAACCATTAGGATATCTGGTATCTAATCATAGTATCCAAAATGCCTCCCGCGTTAAATGCTCAGCTATACGTTTCTTCAATTTTCTGGTGGTACAGCCAATGTAATATAAATTGGAAGTAGTACAAATTACAAATAAGTGTGTATTACAGTTGATAAAACATTCAATCACATACATGTCCTTAGCAGTAGATGGTTTTAAAGCAAAATCACATATGTTTCAACGATTCCGCATTTGTGGAAATATGGCAGAATAAAAAGTAATATTCACACTACTCCTGATGAGGAAAAAAGGTTTTTCCTGCTCTCCCTAGCCCCAGCAGTTTAGCATGCTCAACCGTGCTGTCAATGTCATGATGCGCTCTGTGCGTGGTTCCAGGTGGCGGGCACGGCCGAGGCACGCTCGCGTCATCAGCGCACCCGGCGTCACCCATTCCTGTGGCTGAGTGCCGAGCTCATCGCTCGGCTGTATGGGCTGCACTAGAACTCGAGTCATGTGACGCTAGCCACGTCACATGACTCCACTAGTGCATTATTTAGACAGGCATCCTCTGGTCTTGGTGTGCTCTTCTGGTTTGACTTTGGCTTGTCCTGATGATTCTCTGCTTGCTCCTCTGGTACCTTTTTGCTCTCATGGTTTTGACGCGGCTTGTTTGACCTTTCTGTTTGTGTTGTTTGTCTTCCCTACACTATCCTAGCCAAGGGTTTGTCGACCAGTTGTCCCTTGTCACTAGGACTTGCGAGGCAAGTAGGCAGGGATAGGGGTGAGGGTGGAGTTCAGTGGTCACTACCCCACCCCCAGATCTTTGCTATTTATCACTCTTGTCACTCATTCTCTCCAGCTTTCCCAGGGGTGTAGCTATAGGGGGTGCAGAGGCCCTTGTGCCACATAAGAAGACACCGGTATTATAAAAAGTACATGCTGGTCAAGTTACACCTCTGGTATGAGGGAAGGTGTTAGGTCAAGAATTTGGCATGGGGGGGATTGTTTAAATTTTTGCCTCAGGCAGCACGAAGGCTATGGGCCCCCCCTGCCCCTGGCCACAAAACACTGAGGGAAGGGGGGCCCAAGCTGAACTCTTGCACCAGGGCCCATGAGACTACGCCCCTAAGATTTCCTATATAATTTCTACAGTGTGGGGCCCAAAACTGCACCCAATAGTCAATATGAGACCTTAAAATTGATTAACACATTAAATCAGTAGTTATGGGAACAATCCTTTACTCAGGATCCACAATTGCTATTTGATATTTTGGGCCTTTCATTTTCTGAAATGAGTGTATGGCATACTCTGTTATGCCACTTTGCACATTGTGGCCCAGATTTACTAATCCTGTAGATGGTGTACACGTAGACGTGTTGTCTAGACCTGCACCAGATTTATCACAGGGACTCAGACCAGGTCACCAGACTTCTCCTCCAGCCTTACTGTATAACAACTGTTGGTTGCTGTACTTTGAGATGAAATTTTACGCCAGAATTGGCACAAAGCATCACGTGTTGGACCATGTCCCTCTCCTGCCAAACCCACTCCTTCCTGCCAAGCCCCATCCCCTGATCATGCAAGACAGAGAAAGAAATGTAGAAACTTAACTTGGCCGATTCTAGGCACAGAAACATTAGTTTAATCTGGCGCTGTGAGTTTTTCCTTATGTGTAAAGTGATGCCCCCCTGGTCAGACCATTTATTATAGCATCATTATTTATTTGAAAGCGCCATTAATTCCATAGTCCTGTACGTCAAGAGAGGGTTACATATACAAAATATTTTAAAAAATACAAATACGATAAACATGAAACTATTAGCAGACTGGTACAGAGGGGGAGAGGACCCTGCCCGTGAGAGCTTACAATCTACAAGGAAAGGGAAAGACAGTCAGTGAGGGTAAAAGCTGCTCATCTGGCCCATTGCAGGTGGTAGGCTTTCCTGAAGAGGTGGGTTTTGAGGTTGCTTTTGAAGAGGAGTGTCTGATGTGCTGGGGTAGTGAGTTGCTGGGTAGGGCTGTTTCTGCTAACAATCTGCCAACTCTTATCTAAAAAGTATAGGTAAATAAGGCCTCATGCACACTACCGTATTTTTGGTCTGTGTCCAATCTGCATTTTTTTATTCATTTCTATGGGTCAGCAAAGAAAATGCAGACAGCACACCGGGAATAGGAAGTTCTAGTAAAGGGATTGAGAAGATCGCACCATGCACACAGCCGGTATCTGTTTTGCAAATCTGTGGTGTTAAGACTGCAAAACACATTTGTCAAACTGGTGTAAAGTAGAATTGGCTTAGTTGCCCATAGCAACCAATCAGATTCCACCTTTCATTTTTCTCAGCTTCTTTGGAAAACGGCAACTTATTAGGCCCACATTTAATAAGAGCTTCAGTATTCGTCTGGAGTTTTACTTGCAGTGTGTTCTGGCCTGACCACTGCTGTACTGAATTGTGCCCACATAATGCCTTCAGTACGATTCAACACAGCCGCAGTCAGACAGGGACACACGGATTTATAAATCATTATAATGCCAAATTGTTTGAGACACAGGAGCCGTGTTCCGTCCAAGGACATACAGTTGTCACACGAAACGTATTTCACGGACTAAATATGCTCGTGTGAAATTGGGGCATGAAAGCACGGTGCAGGGGGGCGTGGTTAGGGCAATAAGAAATACCCGACGGCCCAACGATCTGATGAGCTGAGGCTTGAAAGGGACAAACTTTGAGGAGTCCTCCTCCACAACTATAGCAGGTCTCTGCTTAGGCTCAAATCTAAGTATTACGCCCAAGGTTATAAAGCAGATAGACTACTTGCTCGCCGGCTTAAGTCCCAACAAGCTAGGACTAAAATATCTCGTATTTTGCACTCCAGAACTAAGCACCCCAACAATTATAGGGCTCCTAAAGTCTATAACCACTGTGTGCTACTAGAATAGATCCACCACACACACCAATTAGAGAAACCACTACCACACAGTACACAACTAGTTAAAAAATTAAATTACTTTATTAATTAGTTCATCATAAATAATGTTAATAAGTCAAATAACAGCAGCATACATATACACTGAAAGAAGACACACTGGGCATGTAACCCTAATAATGATCCTGAGGTTGGACTAGGCGCAGACAGACTTAGCGCCTCCCTCTATTATCACATACCCCGAACTCCCACAAAAGAAGTCCTTAGTGCCATCAAATAACGAAGGTTATAGAGTAAGGGTACAGGCACTCAAGCTGAATATACATAACATAATCAGTGCGACATCTAGGGACAGTCCACTAGGGACTAATTAGTACAAATAAATATAGACCAGAGTAGCTCCAACCTAGGGCTGAAACGAATAATCGAATAACTCGATTAAATCGAGTCAAAAAAATCCTCGATGCAGTTTTGATGCATCGAGGAATCGTTAACATCACGTGACCACGGAGCGGGAGTGAAATTAAATGTCTCACTCACCGCTCCGTGGCCTCCGGACTCCTGAAGAAACCGGACCACTTACTTTGCTAAAGCGCAGTAGCGCACATTCATCGTCAGCACGCTGTGCGTGTCTGACGTCAGGGGCGGGCCCAGTGCATGCTGGGATGAAGACGGACTCCATGTGTTTGCGGCGCCTGCACCCGTCCTCACTAGTGCCAGTGGCTGCTATTAGGAGGATAAGGTAAAGCACCTGCCACTGACAAGGGGGAATTGGAGGCACTGCCTCTCTTTAGTGAAATTACCGCAATACACATTATTATTACTGTTGGAGGGGTTAATGGCACTGGCACCACCTTGTATGTATAAAGTTATTGGTTTTGACTGGATAGGGGTTAATGAAGGCACCGCACCTCCAAGGTGCTTCTATTAACCCCTCTCATCTATAACTTTATACATGCCTCCATGATTAACCCTCCAAACCAATAACTTTATAAATGTCCATTAAGATTTGCTTCCAACCAAGTTCCAATCCGTTAACCCCTCCAAACCAATAACTAGTATATAACCAAAAATTATATACTGCCCATATTTGCCAAGCGGTGCTGCTGCTGTCTTCCGCCTTCCATTAACCCCTCCAAAACCAACTTTATGCAGCCAACTGGCAATATGGCATATATAAAGCTATTGGTTTGGAAAAGGGGTTAATGGAGGCACCTTGGCGCTGGCAAATTGCAATTGGCCATCATAAAAAGTTATTGGATGGAGACTGGAGAGATCTGTGTGAGGTGATATTCTGATTGGGGGGATTGGGGTATTTAGAGCCGAGTCGATGATGTTTCTGAAATTCCTCTTTTACCCCGTAAGGTGTGACCGTCTGTGTCACTTAAGTTTTACTAATTGCTGGACAAAGCTAGCGGCAAAGCCTAAAGAAGTATTACTATACTTTCAAGTTTCAACTGCGAAATGGAGAAAGAGAAAGAAAGTGAGGCCGCCGAGGGCGATCAGAAGAGACAGGACAAAGAAAACGGCACAGAGTGTCCAAAGTTTGGGATCATTTCAAGCTGAGAAAGAAAGAAAAGTCTGTACAGTGTGTCTATTGTAAAGCGAACTAGCCTACCATAATAGCACGACATCAATGCTTCAACATCTGAACAGAAAACACCCAGTTTACGCATGTACTACTAGTACACCAAGCGGATCGGACCCAAGGTAAGTAAAGCAAACATTTTCCGACACACCACCACACAGACACATGCTTCGTATTGTAATAATAATAGTTTATTTAACATCTGTTTCAGCACATCACAACAGCGACATATGGACAGCTATGTGTGGACAGCAGCATCACGTTCAACAGAAGCAGCTGAGCTTACAGACAGCATCCTGAATATGATTGTCACAGACATGCGCCCGCTATCTATGGTGGAGGATGAAGGTTTTCAGAGGATGATTTCCACTTTCAATCCAAGATACACTCTTCCTTCCAGAACCTACTTCATGAAAATTATGGAGAAAAAGTATGAAGACATCAAAGGCAAGTTGAAGAACACTCTTAAGGAGACTGACAGCGTTGCACTTACAACTGACATATGGACGAGCGTTGCTACAGAAGCTTATCTGGGGGTGACGTGTCATTTCCTTGGGAAGGATTGGGAAATGGAGTCCTACAGCCTAACTACGATGCCCCTTGAAGAACGGCACACAGCGGCAAATATTGCAGAGTGGCTTGGGGATGTTATTTCCATATTTGGCATTCCAGCAAAGAAAGTCAAAGCTGTTGTCCATGACAATGGTGCTAATGTTGTAGCAGCAATGAAGATTTTACAAGAAAAACATGGATGGGCATCGTTGCGATGTGCAGGTCACACCCTGAACTTGGTTGTGCAAAGCTCTCTGAAGAACCACCATGCTATCTCTAAGTGTGTGGCTTGTGTAAGATGCCTTGTTGAGCATTTTAAGAAGAGTGAGTTGGCATGTACCAAACTAAAGGAGAAGCAACAGCAGATGGGCACTCCACAACATATGCTGGTGCATGATGTAAGTACGCGCTGGAATAGCACTTATCACATGATAGCAAGATTGCTGGAACAAAGATGGCCGGTGACTGCTGCTCTCTCAGACCCAGAAGTGACTCCAAGAGGAAAACACCACTACCTTGATCTGAAGCCTGAACAGTGGAGCCTGATTGAGGAGCTGTGCCAGGCACTTGAGCCATTTGAAGGAGCTACAGTATTTCTGAGTGGCCAGAAGTATGTTACCCTCTCTGCACTTCCACAGCTAGTACAGAACCTAAAGAAGTCCATACAGAGTTTAGCTTTGGAGACTGCACCATTATTGGCATACCAGGCTCATGCAGTACAACAAATCACAACAAGATGGCAAGAACTGTCTACGTTTCAACCTGACTCTTCAAACACTGCCCTAATTGCCGCTGCTCTGGATCCCAGATTTAAGAAGCTTAAATTCTTGTCTGCAGATGAGTCATTCAAGGTCCAAAGCACAGTACAGAACATGGCACTTGTTGCCAAAAACGAAATGACACGGTCCACTGGGTCCAGTAGTGAACATGATGATGACGCTTCTTCTCGAAGAGGACAAGAAGATAACCCTGCTGCAGCAAAGCACAAGGATCAGCCCATAGCCACACCCACATCATTCCTCCAGAACATACTGGGATCATCAGAGTCCAGCTCCAGTGATGATGAGGATAAAGAGCAGCAGTTAAGTCAGGCTGTGCAGAAGGAGGTCCTGATGTACTTTGGAGAACATCCTGTATCCAAGAAAGAGAATCCGTTGTCATGGTGGAAAACAAATGAAGCACGCTATCCAGTACTAGCAAAGCTGGCAAAGTCCTTTCTGTGTATTCCAGCAACATCCACGCCATCAGAACGACTGTTTTCTGCAGCAGGAAACATAGCATCAAAGCGCAGGGCCAGCCTCAGTTCTGAGCATGTGGATATGCTCACTTTTCTCCATAGTAACCGCCAAATGATCCTTTAGGCCACGAATCAACAACCTTTGGCACTCCAACTGCTGTGAAACTACCACTTCCTGCATGCAACAAACATGCTAAGTGATTGAAGGAAGCATTCTGGGAGTTGTAGTTCACAGACAGCTGGAGTCCCAGAGGTTGCTGATCATTGCTTTAGTGTAAGCCAGGGCAAACTACATGTCATGCAAGATGCACTTTACCATTTTGATATATGTACCGAGCCAGGAGGAGATAGCTTTTATCCAAACTGGTGTAAAGGTCAACTGGTTGGGAATGGAAAGTAAGCCAGTTTTCCTTCACACCACTTTTGATGAATCTATTCTCCTCCACCAGTTGTTCTTCTTGCCTTCTAAAAATGCTAGAAAGCCAGTTAGAAGAGCCTGGAGGTTGATGATCACCGCTAGTTTAGTGGGAGCCTTAGCCAGGGCAAACTACATGCACTTTACCATATTGATAAGTAGTACCGAGCCAGGAGGAGATAGCCTTTATCCAAACTGGTGTAAAGGTCAACTGGTTGGAAAGTAAGCCATTTTTCCTTAACACCACTTTTGATGAATCTATTCTCCCCCACCAGTTATTCTTCTTGCCTTCTAAAAATGCCAGAAAGCCAGCAAGTGAAGAAGACAGACTTAGGAGTCAGGACTAAAGTTGCCTAAAAGTCGTTCAGAGTTGAACAAAAAGGGTAAGGCTTGCTTAGGCACCATTACAAGGTAGATCGTAGATGTGAGTGATACAGTAGTAGTCAATCCTTTTAGGTTCCTAGAATATGCTGATCACGTTTAGAAATGAAGTGAACTGTATTGGCATTTAGCAATTTACCTTTTTTGAAGTTGTGAAGCAATCTGCTCTTGGAACCTGATAGGATTGACTACTGTGTATCACACCTATAATGGTGATCTACAGTCAGAAACAGGAGTAATCCTGAACCCTGGTTTAGTTTATCCTCTTATATGTTGTTCCATAGGAGGGTTTGGTAACTTTGGTTTGGGCCTATAGCCCAATACCCTATATTCTTTTATGTCAAGTGATGTACTTACTTGTATTTCACGTCATGTTTTAAATTGCTTACTTACTTTTTTAGTAATTTAGCATTTTTATTTGAAATCTACTTTTACAAGTTAAAGTATTTTGATCATAGCCTTATGCCAAGTTCACTTCACATTGCAGTGTGGGAGACTGGGAGTCAGTCGACTCTGATCAGCTGGCGACTGGCTGGAGTCCGGCCAAAAATGCTATGTGAGTCTGTGACAGTGACTCGCTCACTTCACTACTCACTCTGTGCAGCAATTTTTGTCCTGATCCCCATTACAGTCAATGGGCATCTATCTAGCAGCTGTGAAAGAAACATTATGTCATGTGTGTGTGCAACTGCAATTATTTGCTATACCATACCAGATAGCATCATTGTAAGAAATAAAAATACTGTTTTTATAAAGAAAAACGTTATTAAGTACGTTATTTTAATAAGGGTATTCTTATTAGATTACTCGATGAATCGAGGAAAATAATCGATAGAATACTCGATTACTAAAAAATTTGTTTACTGCAGCCCTACTCCAACCCCAACGTACGTTTCGTTTGATGCGGAAAAAAAATGGTGGAATTGTTAAAACAGGAATGTCATGGTAAGGTGTCATTAAAGAGCTTTCACATAATGGCGCAATGTATGTTTTACCCTGGGTTCAGACCTGAGCGTTCTAGAAACGCGCGTTTTACAGCGCGTTTTTGCAAATAGGAAACGCGCGTTCGTGTGATTGACTACTGTGCTGTCAATCACAATACGCGCGACAAACGCCCCAAAAAAGCTCAAGTACTTGTTTATGCGTAGGGAGTTTTACAGCACGTAGGAACGCGCTGTAAAACGCTCAGGTGTGAACTTAGGGTAACACTCAGTTCACACTTTCGCGTAAAACGCCGCGTTCGAACGTGCAAAAAAACGCACAACAGTACAGGAACCATGCATTCCTAGGGGGGTGGTTCACACGTTCGAAGGCGCCTAAAAACGTCCGATGCATAAGCAAGTATGTTCGCGTTAATTCGGGCGTTTTTCGAGCGTTTGGTGGCAATAGACTTCAATGGGAAACGCGATAGGCGTGTTGTTCGGGCGTTTGTGCAGCGTAAAACGCGCCTATGGATGCGCGTTTTACAAACTTTGCAACATGCTGAATCAGCCACCATGGAATGTCACACCTCTAAAGCGCTCAGATTGGCCAAACTATATCATTGGTCATTGGCCAACTATGCAGTCAATCACATAAACGCGCGTCAAACGCGCCTACACTATTTACCAAAACGCTAGAAAAAAAGCCGCGTTAACGCCCTTCTTGAACGCTCAGAAAACGCTAGGCTTCAAAACGCTCAGGTCTGAACCCAGTGTAAGGCTTCCTGCTGCCACTGCCATATTTACTCTGTAAGGCACTTCCTCACTCATGAAAGCCCTGTGAGTATTGTAAAGTAATCTGACCCTGGATAAAGCACAATGTAATAGTGGATTTCATGGGGCCACTATAAATCTGAATAAAAGTAAATTTATCAGTATATAATTAGGAACCTGCCGGCTACTAGTGCTAGGTTATCATGTGACTGCTCGGTTTTACATCAATAGGTTATGCAAACTAGTGTGGAGAATAGCACATACATCCCGATAGAAAAATTCACATACAGTGGGTATTTAGCACTGCTTCCCCAAAATTCAATGCAGATGTAATATTGAGAGAAGCATTGCACTGCCCACCATACACTGGCCTCTACTTTCTAGCTCATAGACCACCACTTGTAACATCTGCCATGTCCAAGGGCATTAAACAATGTTTATCTGCCTGTTTGCTTAAAAGCAGGCAACTCAGCAATCAGATATATCTATATGACTGCCACGACGTCTATACACGTGCTGCAGGAACAACCCCAATCAGATGGATTTTTAGTCACAGACATTTCTTCAACAAATCTGCCATGTGTGAATGTATCCAGAAGGTCTAATTGGAATGACAAATAAATATAGGGTACAAAAAGCATCGGCGCTGGACAGTCTTTGGCCTGGTAGGGTCGATTCTGCAGATCAAAATTATACCTGTTACCTGAAAGACAGTTTCAGCATTCCCAAGAAAAAAAAAAAAACTTTTAGGCCTCATGCAGGTCCGCAAAGTACAGATGACGTCAGTGTTGCATGTGTTTTTTTTTTTTTTGCGTGGACCCATTGACTTCAGTGGGTCCATGGTCTGCATTTTGTGGCCAAGTATAGGACATGTTCTATTCATTTGAGGAACGGACATACAGATATGGAAGGTTCACAGATGATCAGTGTGTATTCTGCATTCATTTCGATGGGGACTCAAAAAATGCGGACAGCACACATATGTCATCCGTATGCCGTTCGGTCCGCATCTGAGCGGACAAGAATAGGACATGTTCAATAGACATTTGTATAATGGAAGCAGAGAAAAGTGTGGGACGCACACAGTGGGTATCCGTATTTTGGGGATCTATAGTTTGCAAACTGCAAAACGGATATGTTTGTGTGCATGAGGCCTTATTAAAGGGGTTATCCCATTATTAATGTAAAAAATAAAAATCAGACATCATATAGTAAACAACAATCTCTTTCAAAGGCCTCATGCACACGGCCGTTGTTGTTTTGCGGTCCGCAAACCGCGGATCCGCAAAACACAGAAGCTGCTCCGTGTTCCGTTCCGCAATTTGCGGACGGAACGCGGCCCATTATAGAGATGCCTATTCTTGTCCGCATAACAGACAAGAATAGGACATGCTCTATTTTTTTTGCGGGGGCACGGAATGGAGCAACGGATGCGGACAGCACACATCTTTTGCGGCCCCATTGAAGTGAATGGGTCCGCGGCCGAGCCGCGAAATATGCGGCTCAGACGTGGACCCGAACAACGGCCGTGTGCATGAGGCCTTACAAAGCTAGAACCAGCCCTGTACCTCATGTGGATCCAGAGATTTTCCCATTCATTGCTCCTATTGCTCTGCTAGATTTATATGAAGCTGGCAGCTTAAGGGGCGTGTCCTTTCTCAGGCTGCGTGTCTTTCTTCACAGGCAGTTGAAAGATGAAACTGAACATGTACAGCCTTCTCAGTAAGTAGGATAAAGAAAAAAGAAATAGCAGGTGGCGCTATACAGATACATTTTATTGAATAACTCAGTATCTATTCTAGGGATGAGCGAATCGACTTCAGATGAAACATCCAAAGTCGATACGCATACAACTTTGTTCCAATACTGTACGGATCAGGAGCTCCATACAGTATTAGAATGTATTGGCTCCTATGATCCGAAGTTATTGCTTCGCGAAGTCTCGAAAAAAAAAAAAACATTCCCCGAACTCTGGATCAGTTCCAAGACTTCATGAAGCAATAACTTCTGCTCATCGGAGCCAATACATTCTAATACTGTACGGAGCAGTATTAAAACGAAGTTTATGCGAATCGACTTCGGATGTTTAATCCAAAGTCGATTCGCTCATCCCTAATCTATACTAAATATTTCATTACATGCAATTACAAAAGTATTTAGATCTAGGTGCTGGTTTGAAAACTGCAGAATATTTTTCATGGGGCTACCCCTTTTAGTCAGATTGCACACAACTAGGGATGAGCGAATTTCATATTTTTAAGTTCGTGTGTGGGTTCGTGTTGTGGTATTTACTTAATTGCGTTACGGATTCCGTTACCACGGACCATAACGCAATTCCATAACATAATAGAAGTCTATGGCCTGCATAACAGATTCATCCGGTTTTCGATATGCTGGAGTCCTCTCCTGCACAACGGAAATCGGACGGATCAGTTATGAAGGCCATAGACTTCTATTATGATGGAATGAATGACGGAATGCCTCTAAAGGCATAACGTTATGCATTCCGTCATGGAATTGCAGTTATGGTCCGTGGTAACGGAATCCATAACGCAAATTAGTAAATACCACAACACGAACCCACACACGAACTTCAAAATATGAAATTCGCTCCTCCCTACACATAACGTAAGTCAATAGACAGTCCAAACCCTGGACTGCCCTAAAAGATTGAGTGGAAGCTTCTTTTTCTCCCTCATGCAGCCCTGGCCGTTTCTACTCCTCGTTTGCTGGTGTATTTCTGCGCTTTTGCTTTATTAGCAGCATATTTTGGACCTGCATTTTTTGGTGTGCTTCTTTTGCGACAATAACACCAGCTACTGTATATATGTTAGTGAAACATCTATCGGAAGCCTGAACACAGGACACTCAAGTATGCTACTGCTGTTTTTGCTTATTATGTAGCTTTTTTGTTTCTCTGGCTTCTTTTAAAAAACACAGCATGCTGGAGCTCTTGGACTTTTCTCAGGCATTTTGACATCACCTAATCAATAGGGAAAAATGGCATAAAGAAAATGCTAGTGGACAAATGCACTGCTAACAAAAACTAAAAAAACTAAAAACACAGGTGGCCAAAAAAGTAGGTTTTTGCTGGCGTTTTCTGCACTTGTATGTGTTAAAGGCCTCATGCACACGACCGTAAACGGATTCTCAAAACACGGATGACGTCCATGCGACATCAGTCTTGCATCCATTTTTATTTTTTTGCTGACTCCTTGACGTCAATGGGTCCATTGTCCTCATTTTGCGGCCAAGAATAGGACATGCTTTAACTTTTTGTGGATGCGGATAGCATACGGATGACATCCATGAGCGGTCTGTTTTTTATTTTGTGAAGACCTCATGCACACGACCATTGTTTGATTCCGTGTCCGTTGCTCCGTTTTTCTGCGGACCCATTGGTTTTCATTGGGTCCATGAAAAACTCGGCAAATGCACCGTTTGTCCTCCGCGTCCGTGGTCCGTGATTCCAGTCCGTCAAAAAAATATAACCTGTCCTATTCTTGTCCGCGAAAAACGGTTTGCGGACCCATTCAAGTCGATGGGACCGTGAAAAAATGCGGATGGCCATCCGTTTGTCATCCGCGTTCCGCGTCCGCATTTTTTTGCGGATCCCTTGGCAGGCATTTGGCAAATTGTCAGCCTGTCTTTTGGTAATATCTTTTGGGTCATGTCCGCTAAATAAAACGGAAGACACACGAAAACACAACGGAAGCAAAAACGGACACGGATGACGGAACAACGGAACCCCGTTTTGCGAACAGCAAAAAACAACTGTCGTGTGCATGTAGCCGAACCCATACAAAAAATGCTGATTGGACACGGACACAAAATGCGGTTGTGTGCATGAGGTGGCCTGTTTTTCAGCTGTGTTTTTCTCTTCTGAGAAATATGACACACAAGCTTTTTTTTTTTTTTTGCTACTGGTGTTTTTGGTAATTAGGTGGCATTTTATGTCTTTCTGGCTTCTTTTCAAAAATGCGGCATGCTGTAGGTCTTTGCTTTTTTTCAGGTGTTATCACATCACCTTCTTTGTAGGGGAAAAACACAATGGGGGTCATTTATCAAAGACCGGCTTTTCTTTGATAGCCCCCGCTCTGCCTGTCATAAATTAGGCACACCTCCGGAAGTACGTGCGCTTGGAGTATCTCCAAGAGACTGGAGTAGTTTTTCCATCAACATTTACAGCTCCCTAGTGGCGAGCATGGCACAAAAACGTCCATCGTTTAAAAAGTCAAAAGTTTTACGACGAAAACTGGTATAGCACAATGACCCACACTGTTTGCAAAAAACATTCGGAAAAAAAACGCCACAAACAATGCGGCGAAAAATTTAAGGGGTTTATTATGGCGTTTAATAACCCAAAATATATGCCAGTGCAAATTTGTGTGTGTAGGGACCCAAAATGACGCCACACAGCTTAATATCTTCACGCATGAATTTGCAGACTGTGCCTTGCAGAAGTTGTGCTAGCTACTTTTCCCTTAAGAAATTGGAGGAAATGAAGTTTATTTTTTTTACTCGTGAGATAGATTCAAAACAGGAACGAGCAACCGGATACCATATGATTAGATCCATCTACTGACAACAGCTAAAAAAAAAAAAAAAAAGGAGTGTCATATGTACATTTTATATGCTGCCAAACAGCAGGCTGCACTATTCACCTTTAAAAACCCCAGAACGGGGCCTCAGAAATGAAGAAAGGCACAACAGGAGCCCGGCCACCTCTTCATTCACCGCTACGGGACTGCCAGAGATAGCCGAGCGCTGGCTCCCATAGCGTTGGACGTAGGGTGGTCGCACATGTCTGGCTCCTCTCTGTTCACTTTGAGGGTCCCATTCTGGAGTTAGCAGCAGGTCCCAGAGGTGGGACCTGCATCTATCTGACATTGATGACATATCCTAGCTTAATGTCATTAGTGGAGATGGGAATACCCCTTTAAGCCTGCTTTTCCACATAACCTGTATATCATATCGCCTCTAGTTTAATGGTTAATGTCAAGTTGAAAAGTTTCCCTCTTTTTTTTTTTTGCTGGGTCTCGCATAAACTTGAAAAAGTTATTATCTTTAGAGGACGTTCACATGGGCTTTTATAGCGAAATTTTGTCACGGCCTGCGATGAAATTTGCCCAAAGCCCATCAGCGGCAGCTTTTCTATCTCCCGTAAATCTCAATTGGAGGCAGCAGTGAGGATCTTTACCCTGGGTTCAGACCTGAGCGTTCTAAAAAAGCTGGTTTGAATGTCCCCTTAGGCCTCATGCACATGACTGTATGTATTTTGCGGTCCGCAAAAAATACGGATACATTCCGTATTTTGTGGAACGGAACAGCTGGCCCGTAGTAGAACAGTACTATTCTTGTCTGTAATGTGGAGAATAATAGGACATGTTCTATTTTTTTACGGAACGGAAATATGGAAACGGAATGCTCACGGAGTAACTTCGTTTTGTTTTTTTTGCGGAAAAAAAAACCCAGAATGGCCACGGAAAGTACGGAATGTGTCTGTTCAGTGGAATAAATTGATGATTTTGCAAGCAAATTGAGTCAGTTTTGAATCGGCAGTTGCGTTTAGTGTTTCAGTTTTTTCCATTCAGAATGCATCCATTTGTCATGCGTTTTTCATGCGTGCGAAAAAACTGAAGAATAACACACAGCATCTGCCAGAAACCAGAAAAACAGAGCGCACAGTTTTTTTTCCCTGACTAAGGGCTCTTTCACACTTGCGTTTTTGTTTTCCGGCATAGAGTTCCGTCGTCGGGGCTCTATGCCGGAAAAATCCCGATCAGTTTTATCCCAATGCATTCTGAATGGAGAGAAATCCGTTCAGGATGCATCAGGATGTCTTCAGTTCAGGACCGGAACGTTTTTTGGTTGGAGAAAATACCGCAGCATGCTGCGCTTTTTGCTCCGGCCAAAGATCCTGAACACTTGCCGCAAGGCCGGATCCGGAATTAATGCCCATTGAAAGGCATTAATCCGGATCCGGCCTTAAGCTAAACGTCGTTTCGGCGCATCGCCGGATCCGACGTTTAGCTTTTTTTCAATTGTTACCATGGCAGCCAGGACGCTAAAGTCCTGGTTGCCATGGTAAAGTGTAGTGGGGAGCGGGGGAGCAGTATACTTACCGTCTGTGCGGCTCCCGAGGCGCTCCAGAGTGACGTCAGGGCGCCCCATGCGCATGGATCAAGTGATCACAGGGATCACATGATCCATGCGCATGGGGCGCTCTGACGTCATTCTGGAGCGACCCGGGAGCCGCACGGACTGTAAGTATACCGCTCCCCCGCTCCCCACTACTACTATGGCAACCAGGACTTTAATAGCGTCCTGGCTGCCATGGTAACCTCAAAGTATTTCGAAGACTGATCAGGATCCTGATCAGTCTTCTAATGCTTTCAGGCGACTTGCGTTCTGACGGATCCGGCGGGACGGAAGTGCCTGCTGGATCCTCAGAACGCAAGTGTGAAAGAGGCCTTAGGCTACATGCACACAACAGTTGTTTTTTGCGGTCTGCAAAACGGGGTTTCGTTGTTCTGCGATCCGTGTCCGTTTTTGCTTCCGTTGTGTTTCCGTGTGTCTTCCGTTTTTTTAGCGGACATGACACAAAAGATTTTACCAAGACAGGCTGACAATTTTTGCCAAGTGCCTGCCAAGGGATCCGCAAAAAAACGCGGACACGGAACACGGATGACACACAGATGGCCATCCGCATTTTTTCACGGTCCCATTGACCTGAATGGGTCTGCGAACCGTTTTTCGCGGACAAGAATAGGACAGGTTATATTTTTTTGACGGACTGGAATCACGGACCACGGACGCGGAGGACAAACGGTGCATTTGCCGAGTTTTCCACGGACCCATTGAAAACCAATGGGTCCGCAGAAAATCACGAAAAACGGCACAACGGACACGGAATCAAACAACGGTCGTGTGCATGAGGCCTTATTGACTTGAATGGACCAGTCCTGCATGAAAAACATAATATGCTGTGATTTTTCCTGAACAGACAGATGATCAGTGCATTTACCCATTGAAATTAATAGGTCAGTGTTCAGTCTAGATCAGGGGTGCACAACCTTTTCTGGTTGGGGGCCACATTATCAGCCTGAACCAATTCCAAGGGCCGAAAATAAAACTTAAGGGGGTATTACCAACTGAAATACTGTATTTTTGGCATACTGAACATACAGTATACACTATAAAGGTTTAGTTATACAGTTCTAGGACTCCCATCTAATAGGAAAATACATGAAAGATACATGTAAGAAGCCATAAGACATAAACCTACATGTCTTTTACCAGATGTTTGGGGGCCGCACAGAATGGTATCGAGGGCCGCATGTGGCCCCCGGGCAGCAGGTTGCGCACCCCTGGTCTAGATGCTATCTGTTTTAAAGATGTACCGCCTCCAGACAGAAACATTGCATGTGTGAAATAGGCCTTAGGGTACTTTCACACTAGCGTTTTGGATTCCGTTTGTGAGATCTGTTTCAGGGCTCTCACAAATGGTCCAAAACGGATCAGTTCAGCCCCAATGCATTCTGAATGGATAAGGATCCGTTCAGGATGCATCAGTTCGGCTCCATTCCGCCTCTATTCCGTTCTGGAGGCGGACACCAAAACGCAGCTTGTTGTATTTTGGTGTCCATCTGAAGTGGCGGAGCCTAGCGGATCCGTTTTCAATGACACAATATGGTGCATTTGAAAATGGATCCGTGCCCCATTGAATTTCAATGTAATTCAAAACGGATCCGTTTCATTTTTCTTTAAAACTAATGCAAACGGATCCGTTCTGAACGGATACTAACGTTTGCATTATAGGTGCGGATCCGTCTGTGCAAATAAACAGACGGATCCGCACCAACGCAAGAGTGAAAGTACCCTTAGGAGTCTGTTTTATTAAATGCTTGCATTGCTCTTTAACCCCTCGAGACCAGACCGATTTTTGCATTTACATTTTCTTTTTTTCCCTCTCCCCTCCTTCCAGGAGCCATAACTTTTTTACTTTTAAATACTTATGAGGGCTTGATTTTTGGAGGGTCAAATTGTTTTTTGTATTGGCATAATTTACTTTACTATATCTTGTGTTGGAAAAAAAAACTACAGCTCACCCTGCAAAAAACAAGGGCTTGGTTTTTTGCAGGGTGAGCTGTAGTTTTTATTGATACCACTTTGGGGTAGATACGACTTTTTGATCACTTTTTCTGGAGGGGGTGAGGCAACCCAGAAACAGCAAATTCCCCCATTTTTTTTTCCGTTATGGCGTTCACTGCACATGATATTTTTATATTTTAATTAAAGGAAATTTTTGCGAAAGTACCAATTATGCTTTTTTATTGGTTATTTTTATATTTATAGGGCCAGATTTATCATTACTCTTGCAGTTCACTCCAGTTTCAAAGAAGGCGTATGTGTATTTGAGTCAAGTCAAATTTATCATGGGCTCTTTCAGAGGTTGATAAATCTGGTGTATTTCTGGTTCCTAGTTGTGTTTTGGCTTTGTCTTTGGAAAAGTCGCAATTTTAAAAAAGTCGCATCATATATAAATGTATGTAAAAGTCGCACAAAACATTGTTTTGTTTTACTAAGGCCAAATGCACACGACAGTTGTTTTTCTCGGCTTCCGTTTCAGTTTTTTTTGCGGATAGGACAGGAACCCATTCATTTCAATGGGTCAGCAAAAAAATGCTGACCGTTCATCCGTTTGTGTTCCGTGTCTGTTGTCCGTGTTTCCCTTCAGCAAAAAAAGTAGTGCATGTCCTACTTTTTTCTCATTTGCGGACGAGGATAGGCATTTATTACAGGGGATCTGTGAAAACAAAGGAATCCTCCAAAAAAAACTGATGGACCATCAGTTTTTTTTGCTGATCCCTATTTGCGGACAGCAAAAAAACACTGTCGTGTGCATATAGCCTAAAACGTTGTTTAGTAAATACATTCCCAAGCACTTCCCATTTGTAAAGGAATCTAAAAAAAACACTGTCAAAAAATGTGCATATTGTGAACAAAATTTTATAATGCCATTACATGTAAATTACAATTTTCTGAAGCCAAGAAATAATAAAAGAAAACATTTTAAAACTACTGAAAACCATAAAGGGTAAAAAAAACATCGCACAACATTTTAAAACTCAAAAGTACCTTGACAATATTAATAAAAGGAAAGGTAACACAACAAACTACGGAAACTTCAGTTCTGTTTGAGGGCCCAGATTTTGGGTTAGGCAAGATTTTGTCAAACATAAGCATGGTCATGAGTGGAGTTTGCGCAATTTTTTGCGACTTTTTTGCGACTATTTAAAAAGTCGCAATAATAAATCTGTCTTGCAAGTGATTTACATACGACAAAACACCCATAAACTTGGTTTTGGAGTGAGTGGCGTAAGTCTCCAAAAAGTCGCAAAAAATTGCACAATTTGCCTTTTTGCGCAATTTTTTGCGACTTTTCAACTCCAGAAAAGTGACTTAGGCACTTGAATGGGTCCGCGATCTGCCCGTTCCGCAAAAAGATAGGACATGTTCTATCTTTTTGCGGGACGGAAGTACGGAACGGAACCCCGCGGAAGCACTCCGTAGTGCTTCCGTAGTGTTCCGTTCCGTCATTCCATTCCGCATCTCCGGATTTGCAGACCCATTGAAATGAATGGGTCCGCATCCGTGATGCGGAATGGCCACGGAATGGTGCCCGTGTATTGCGGATCCGCAAATGCGGTCCACAATACGGGCACGGGGTGCACACGTTCGTGTGCATGAGGCCTTACTCCACTTTGAGTCTGCCTTCAAAAGCGCTAGATTTTGTTGCAGAAAAGTTCTGGGCCTGTAAAAAATTTCCAGGAATGGGAATGTTTTGGTGGGAAGCATGGATTTCTGCACGTCCCATTCAGATGACTGGAATTGATTTTCAGGCAAGAAAATCTTACCGTGTGAATGCACCCTGATAATTAATTGGCTTTGGCTGTGTTCACATTTGCACCCTAAGTCCAGTAGTCATTTGTGGCGGAGGAACAGACCACCGTAGTTTACCATATCCAGCATAGCTGGACACGGCTGTGCATCCCCAGTGACTATAAAATGGGATCCGTCCACTTCCGGCATGCGGGCTTTTGTCTGACCAGGAGCCAGCATTTAGCATTTATGCCGGAGAGCAGATGGATCCCGTTATTGTTAGTTGGATCCAGTGGTACGCGGCCGTGTCTGGCTACGACAGATACACTAAACTCTAGTAGTCTGTTCCTCCACCAGAATAGACTACTGGACTTTGGGCTCATATATGAACGTAGCCTTAGGCTATTGTCACACTAGTGTTTCTATTTTCCGGTATTAAGTTCCGTCATAGGGTCTCAAAACCAGAAATAAACACTTCCGTTTTGTTCCCATTCATTGTCAATGGAAACAAAACGTAACTGAACAGAACAGTGCGCTCCAAAATGCATTCTGTTCTGTTTGGTTGCGTTCCCATACCGGACAGCAAACCGCAGCATGCTGCGGTTTTGTTTCCGTCATGGGATGCAGACAAGACGGAAGTCAATGGGGACAGATCTGTTTAAGGGCTCATGCACATGAACGTATTTTCTTTCCCGTTCTATTCTGGGGTTTTTTGCGGACCGTATGCGGAACCATTCACTTTAATGGGGCTGGAGAAAATACAGAGGTTACTCCGTGTGCATTCCGTTTCCGTTTGTCCGCATGACTGTTCCGCAAAATAGTGCATGTCCTATTATTGTCCGCAAATCATGGTCCGAGGCCCCATTAAAGTGAGAGGGTCCGCAAAAAATACAGAACGCACACGGAACACATCTGTATGTCATCCGTATTTTGCGGATCCATACTGTAGAAATGCTATGCCCAGCACATATTGCTCATGTGTTTGGTGAGCAATAGGTTACTGTTTCCGATCTGCAAAAAACGGATCAAATACGGAAACCATACGGATAGGTTTTGTGAAATAACGGAACGGAAGAGGACTTAAATCAGAGAAAAAAAAATCTCAGATACTGAACAACGGATTCGTGAAAAACGGACCACAAAACAACGGTAGTGTGCATGAGCCCTAACTCTGACACAATCTGACACAATGGAAACCGGATCTGTCCTCTATTGACTTTCAATGGTGTTCATGATCCGTCTTTGCTATGTTAAAGATAATACAACTGGGTACCTTCATAACGAATGCAGATGGTTATCTTATCAGTATCAGAAGCGTTTTTGCTGGCAAAAACGCTAGTGTGAAAGTAGCCTTAAGGTACTTTCACACTAGCGTTATTCTTTTCCGGTATTGAGTTCCGTCCTAGGGGCTCAATACCGGGGAAAAATGATCAGTTTAATACAGTTTAATCTGTAATAATACAGATTATGCGTGTTTTTTCCATGCTGATTGTGTGTATAACTGGTTGCATTGTTAATGGCTGAGTGGCACCTTCAATAATTAACAATGCAGAACGGCTATACAGTGCTATCTTCATTAGTAAAATAACAGGCAGCTGCAGCCTAACTGGCCACGTGGTACCCGACCTCAACCGCCCATACCAGCCCTGTACCTCACATGGGTCCAGAGATCTCTCCATTCATTGCCTTGATAGATTTATATCAAGCTGGCAGCTTAAGGGGCGTGTCTTTTCTGCTGCAGCTAAGGGGGCGTGTCTCAGCTCAGGAGGCAGTTGGAGGATGAAACTGAGCATGTGCGGCCTTCATAGTGAGCAGGTCAAAGAGATAAGAAACTGCAGGTGGCGCTATACAGATACATTTTATTTAATAACTCAGTGGCTATATTACATTTTTAATTACATGGAATTACAAAAGGACTCAGATCCAGGTGCTGGTTTAAAAACTGCAGAATATTTTTCGTGGGACAACCCCTTTAAGGAAAAAATCAAAGTGCGCATGAGATTTGTACTTTACAGGTACCGTATTACGGTATTACACAGCGGTTTCTCCGTACAAAAGTCCATGTAGAAAAAGAGCACGTAATCCGCATGGTGTGTAGCTGTTTATCGCAGTGTTTTATAGTTGTTTTGTGCACAGCTGCAAGCCTGAAATCACTGACCTCAGGGGGAAATGACATCCATTTTGACAGGAAGCTATCCTCTAGGCATCTGGCTAATTGTCTACCTTTGGAAAGATGAGGAAATGACTGCTACTGAGATATAAAAGCCCTTCTTCCCAGGAAGGAACAAAACACTTGTGAGACTCAGCAATGTCGATACAGATCTAACCCTGCTTCTGTAACCCTTCCACTGCCACATCACTTAGCTACCTGTCAGCCCAGAAAAGGCTGTCCAGACCTGCATCAGATTCATCACAGGGGCTCAGGCTGGAGGATACATCTGGTGTAGGGATAGACACTTTTCCCTGACTCTATACCAACTATTAAGACAGAATTTCACGCCGGAATTGTGGCGGTAGTTTGGAAAAAAAATGTCACATCTTAGCCCCGCCTTATTCTTGAAAGTGCCGCCCTTTACCCCACAAAATCCTCTGTAAAGCAAGTTGGAAAACATTGTCAAAGCTCTAGTTGCAACAAAAATGTGTCAATTTGCGCCACTTTTTAGACAGATTTTAGGCACAGACGTATTAGTAAATCTGGGCCATTCCATTTTGTGACCGGAATGCGTGGGCTGGGGAAGGGATGCGTGGCGGTGTTGCCCTTGCCACAAGACGCAGTCCACTTGTCTTCTGGCCTTAAACAGCTGGTCGGGCATGAACTGTTCCATCACAGGGAGTAACGATAACAAATAGTGATGCACCGGACTCATTTGAGACGTCGACACGACCCCCTCCTGAAGACGCCGCAAATTGTCCTCCAAAGCGGCAACTCTATTTGTGAATCCCATCAAGGACTCGTAGAGGAGCCTTGTGAGATCCTCGTAGTCCGCCTGACAGCTCCTACCTGTCCTCTAGCGACGCATGAGGGCCTCAAAAAGTGGGGCTAAGGTAGACATTGAGGTCCTGACCAGTTGCTTGAGCTGGCCGTCTCTTCAGGGAACACCTCCTCGGGAACTTCGGGCGCCCGAGTACTGCTTGATGTTGTGTAAAGCAAAGAAAAAAAAAAAAACATTTAGCGATTCAGTGGGAACCTCTGGATAGAGGTGAGCAAAGCGACTTCTGATGCTACATAGGAAGTTGCATTGCAAAAAAATTCATACAAATAGTGTACATAGATAGAGCCCATATTAGTGTACAGAGAAGTGACTATGTACAGTATGATTTTTTTTTTTTGGAAAGCCACTTCAGATGTATAATCTAAAGCACGCATCGCTCATCTCTGCTCCACAAAATACTATGTGGATGTCCAAGACAGAGTGCCAAATGACAGTCTGCCTGGGCCATACACAAAGATTGGATAACATAATTCAGAATCTCTATAAACATAATATCTTACCTTCGCAGCTCTAGGGTTCTTCGTAGGAACCTCAAGGCGGCAGAATAGCAATATGTCCGCCTTGAGGTTCCTCCCGAACCACTCGGACGAAGCCAAAGTACAAAGGGACTGCAGGTAGTATAAGTATATAGTGGATGCTAGGAGTAGTAGTCCTAGGTATTGCTACTCCTAGCATCCACTAAGTACTTATACCACCTGTATAATTATACCACCATGTACTTTGGCATAGGGACTGCAGGTAGTATAACTAAATAGGTGATGCTAGGAGTAGTAGTAGCTAGGTACTTATAACATACAGCTCCTATATATAAGTACATAGAAGCTGCTTATATTTAATTTTTCTATTGTTGCACTAAAAAAAAAAAAAACTTTATACTCACCTTTAAAGGCGTGCTTCCTACTCCCTCGCAAGCTGGAGAAAGGAAACAAACAGGAAGCTGCGCCACCAGCTCCTCCTATGTGCCAGCGCAGGCTGGATCCGTCAATGTGGAAATTTCCAGAACACTTGGTACAGGAACCGGCATTAATACATTAATGTTCCGGAATTTTGGCGGGAGAAAAAAACGGAGCATGCTGCGGTATTTTCTCTGGCCAAAAGCCGTTAAGGGACGGAACAGAAGACATCCTGATCCAGAACGGAATGCTTTCCAGTCAGAATGCATTAGGAGAAAACTGATGCGTTTTTTTCCAGTATCGAGCCCCTAGGACGGAACTCAATACCGGAAAACTTTAACGCAAGTGTGAAAGTACCCTAAGACGCTTCTGATGTTGTTTGTTGCTGAGCAGAGGCTTGACAAGAGGAATACGACATTTGAAGCGTCTGTGTGGTGGCTCTTGATGCACTAACTCCAGCCTCAGTCCTCTCCTAGTGAAAGTCCCCGACACTTCTGAATGGCCTTCTCCTGACAATCCTCTCCAGGCTTCGGTCATCCCTGCTGCTTCTGCACCTTTTTCTTCCACATAACTTTCTATTAATGTGCTCTGATTCAGCACTTTGGGAACATCAAACTTCTATTGCAATTACCTTTTGAGGCGTTCCCTCAATGATGGTTTTCTGCACAAATGTCTGGTCCGATTGTGATTCCCACTGAACCAGACTGAGGGACAATGTAAAGACTCAGTGGGTATGGATTCATTAGCGGACTAGAGTGGGACACTGTGAGTCTAGAATATTGAACCTTTTCACAACATTCTTATTTTCTGAGATTGGGAATTTGGGGTTTCATAAACTGTAAGCCATAATCATCCCAATTATAACAAATAAAGGCTTGACATATCTCGCTTTGCCTGTAATGAGTCTCTCTTATGTTTGTTTCACCTTTTAAGTTGCATTACTGAAATAAATTAACTTTTGCACAATATTCTATTTTTTTCCGTTTCACCTGTATAACCCCTCTCACTGTATATGAGGTTTATATCAGCAGTAGGATAATATATATAACCCCTCTATAACTGTATATGAGGTATATATCAGCTGTAGGATAACATATATAACCCCTCTCTCACTGTATATGAGGTATATATCAGCTGTAGGATAACATATATAACCCCTCTCTCACTGTATATGAGGTATATATCAGCTGTAGGATAACATAT
Organism: Bufotes viridis; assembly: GCA_033119425.1. NCBI lineage: Eukaryota > Metazoa > Chordata > Amphibia > Anura > Bufonidae > Bufotes > Bufotes viridis. Next base: position 333,880,536 of record CM065591.1, on the reverse strand, counting down.
ATAACCTCTCTCACTATATATGAGGTATATATCAGCTGTAGGATAACATATATAACCTCTCTCACTGTATATTAGGTATATATCAGCAGTAGGATAATATATATAACCCCTCTCTCACTGTATATGAGGTATATATCAGCAGTAGGATAATATATATAACCCCTCTCTCACTGTATATGAGGAGTATATCAGCAGCAGGATAACATATATAACCCCTCTCTCACTATATATGAGGTATATATCAGCAGCAGGATAACATATATAACCCCTCTCTCACTGTATATGAGGTATATATCAGCAGTAGGATATGATATATAATATAACCTCTCTCACTATATATGAGGTATATATTAGCAGTAGGATAACATATATAACCCCTCTCTCACTGTATATGAGGTATATATCAGCAGTAGGATAACATATATAACCCCTCTCTCACTGTATATGAGGTATATATCAGCAGTAGGATAATATATATAACCCCTCTCTCACTGTATATGAGGTATATATCAGCAGTAGGATAATATATATAACCCCTCTCACTGTATATGAGGTATATATTAGCAGTAGGATAACATATATAACCTCTCTCTCACTGTATATGAGGTATATATCAGTAGGATAAGATATATAACCCCTCTCTCACTGTATATGAGGTATATATCAGCTGTAAGATAAGATATATAACCCCTCTCTCACTGTATATGAGGTATATATCAGCTGTAGGATAACATATATAACCTCTCTCACTATATATGAGGTATATATCAGCAGTAGGATAACATATATAACCCCTCTCACTGTATATGAGGTATATATCAGCAGTAGGATATTATATATAACCCCTCTCACTGTATATGAGGTATATATTAGCAGTAGGATAACATATATAACCCCTCTCACTGTATATGAGGCATATAGTAGCAGTAGGATAATATATATAACCCCTCTCTTACTGTATATGAGGTATACATCAGCTGTAGGATAAGATATATAACCTCTCTCTCACTGTATATGAGGTATATATTAGCAGTAGGATAATATATTTAACCTCTCTCTCACTGTATATGAGGTATATATCAGCAGTAGGATAATATATATAACCTCTCTCTCACTGTATATGAGGTATATATCAGCAGCAGGATAACATATATAACCCTTCTCTCACTGTATATGAGGTATATATCAGCAGTAGGATATGATATATAATATAACCTCTCTCACTATATATGAGGTATATATCAGCAGTAGGATAACATATATAACCCCTCTCTCACTGTATATGAGGTATATATCAGCAGTAGGATAACATATATAACCCTCTCTCACTGTATATGAGGTATATATCAGCAGTAGGATAATATATATAACCCCTCTCTCACTGTATATGAGGTATATATCAGCAGTAGGATAATATATATTACCCCTCTCACTGTATATGAGGTATATATTAGCAGTAGGATAACATATATAACCTCTCTCTCACTGTATATGAGGTATATATCAGCAGTAGGATAATATATATAACCCCTCTCACTGTATATGAGGTATATATCAGCAGTAGGATAATATATATAACCCCTCTCACTGTATATGAGGTATATATTAGCAGTAGGATAACATATATAACCCCTCTCACTGTATATGAGGTATATACCAGCAGTAGGATAATATATATAACCCCTCTCTTACTGTATATGAGGTATACATCAGCTGTAGGATAAGATATAACCTCTCTCTCACTGTATATGAGGTATATATTAGCAGTAGGATAATATATATAACCTCTCTCTCACTATATATGAGGTATATATCAGCAGTAGGATAACATATATAACCCCTCTCTCACTGTATATGAGGTATATATCAGCAGTAGGATAACATATATAACCCCTCTCTCACTGTATGAGGTATATATCAGCAGTAGGATAATATATATAACCCCTCTCTCACTGTATATGAGGTATATATCAGCAGTAGGATAACATATATAACCCCTCTCACTGTATATGAGGTATATATTAGCAGTAGGATAACATATATAACCTCTCTCTCACTGTATATGAGGTATATATCAGTAGGATAAGATATATAACCCCTCTCTCACTGTATATGAGGTATATATCAGCTGTAGGATAAGATATATAACCCCTCTCTCACTATATATGAGGTATATATCAGCAGTAGGATAAGATATATAACCCCTCTCTCACAGTATATGAGGTATATATCAGCAGTAGGATAAGATATATAACCCCTCTCTCACTGTATATGAGATATATATCAGCAGTAGGATAATATATATAACCCCTCTCTCACTATATATGAGGTATATATTAGCAGTAGGATAATATATATAACCTCTCTCTCACTGTATATAAGGTATATATCAGCAGTAGGATAACATATATAACCCCTCTCACTGTATATGAGGTATATATCAGCAGTAGGATATTATATATAACCTCTCTCACTATATATGAGGTATATATCAGCTGTAGGATAACATATATAACCCCTCTCTCACTGTATATGAGGTATATATCAGCTGTAGGATAACATATATAACCCCTCTCTCACTATATATGAGGTATATATCAGCTGTAGGATAACATATATAACCCCTCTCTCACTGTATATGAGGTATATATCAGCTGTAGGATAAGATATATAACTCCTCTCTCACTGTATATGAGGTATATATCAGCAGCAGGATAACATATATAACCCCTTTCTCACTATATATGAGGTATATATCAGCAGTAGGATAAGATATATAACCCCTCTCTCACTGTATATGAGGTATATATCAGCAGTAGGATAATATATATAACCCCTCTCTCACTGTATATGAGGCATATATCAGCAGTAGGATAATATATATAACCTCTCTCACTATATATAAGGTATATATTAGCAGTAGGATAACATATATAACCCCTCTCTCACTATATATGAGGTATATATCAGTAGGATAAGGTATATAACCCCCCTCTCACTATATATGAGGTATATATCAGCAGTAGGATAAGATATATAACCCCTCTCTCACTGTATATGAGGTATATATCAGCAGTAGGATAATATATATAACCCCTCTCTCACTGTATATGAGGTATATATTAGCAGTAGGATAACATATATAACCCCTCTCTCACTATATATGAGGTATATATCAGTAGGATAAGGTATATAACCCCCCTCTCACTATATATGAGGTATATATCAGCAGTAGGATAAGATATATAACCCCTCTCTCACTGTATATGAGGTATATATCAGCAGTAGGATAATATATATAACCCCTCTCACTGTATATGAGGTATATATTAGCAGTAGGATATGATATATAACCCCTCTCTCACTGTATATGAGGTATATATTAGCAGTAGGATAATATATATAACCCCTCTCTCACTATATATGAGGTATATATCAGCAGTAGGATAACATATATAACCCCTCTCTCACTGTATATGAGGTATATATCAGCAGTAGGATAATATATATAACCTCTCTCACTGTATATGAGGTATATATTAGCAGTAGGATAACATATATAACCTCTCTCTCACTGTATATGAGGTATATATCAGTAGGATAAGATATATAACCCCCCTCTCTCTATATATGAGGTATATATCAGCAGTAGGATAACATATATAACCCCTCTCTCACTGTATATGAGGTATATATCAGCAGTAGGATAACATATATAACTCCTCTCTCACTGTATATGAGGTATATATCAGCAGTAGGATAATATATATAACCCCTCTCTCACTATATATGAGGTATATATCAGCTGTAGGATATGATATATAACCCCTCTCTCACTGTATATGAGGTATATATTAGCAGTAGGATAATATATATAACCCCTCTCTCACTATATATGAGGTATATATTAGCAGTAGGATAATATATATAACCCCTCTCTCACTATATATGAGGTATATATCAGCAGTAGGATAATATATATAACCTCTCTCACTATATATGAGGTATATATCAGCTGTAGGATATGATATATAACCCCTCTCTCACTGTATATGAGGTATATATTAGCAGTAGGATAATATATATAACCCCTCTCTCACTATATATGAGGTATATATTAGCAGTAGGATAACATATATAACCCCTCTCTCACTGTATATGAAGGTATATATCAGCAGTAGGATAACATATATAACCTCTCTCACTGTATATGAGGTATATATTAGCAGTAGGATAACATATATAACCCCTCTCTCACTGTATATGAGGTATATATCAGCAGTAGGATAATATATATAACCTCTCTCTCACTGTATATGAGGTATATATCAGCTGTAAGATAAGATATATAACCCCTCTCTCACTGTATATGAGGTATATATTAGCAGTAGGATAACATATATAACCTCTCTCTCACTATATATGAGGTATATATCAGCAGTAAGATAACATATATAACCCCTCTCTCACTGTATATGAGGTATATATCAGCAGTAGGATAATATATATAACCTCTCTCTCACTATATATGAAGTATATATCAGCAGTAGGATAACATATATAACCCCTCTCTCACTGTATATGAGGTATATATCAGCAGTAGGATAATATATATATAACCTCTCTCACTATATATGAAGTATATATCAGCTGTAGGATAAGATATATAAATCCTCTCTCACGATATATGTTGTATGTATCAGCAGTAGGATAACATATATGTGTCCCGGAAGCAGGTTAACACATCTAGCCCCTAGCCTTTGGGGTGTGTCCCCGGGTGTGCCCCCGGATTCCAGGCTCAGCTGGACAGCGTCCTCCTCTCACTCTGACTACACGGGGCGATGTGACGAGCGCACGGTAATCTCCTGTCTGGAGGACACCAGCCCCACCCCTGGGCGGACTGCCAGGAAGTGACCGATAGAGACGGCATGCAGGAGAGGGCGCCGGGCACCATGGCCCGGGAGTGACAGGATGGGCAGGCGGCGGGCACGGAGCCTGTGGCTGCTCCTGCTGCTGTACGCGGCGCTCGTGCTCCTGGTCCTCTCAGTAATGTTACATGAAGGCTGGCGGGCTGGTAGGAAAGCCTCGGCTGCGCAGGACTACGAAGGAGGCTGGAACCGGTCACCTCCCGGCGGCTCTGCCCAAGCCTGGACCAGTCTCTGTGGGAGGATGATGGGGAGGAAGGAACGGAACAAGGTGCGGTCTCCCCGATCCCCCGAACTCACGTCTACCTGCACGCTACATGGCGGAGCGGCTCGTCCTTCCTGGGGGAACTCTTCAACCAGCATCCCGGCGTCTTCTACTTGTACGAGCCGGCGTGGCACATGTGGCAGTCCCTGTACCCCGGGGACGCGGAGAGCCTGCAGGGGGCGCTGAGGGACTTGCTCGGCTCCCTGTTCCGCTGTGACTTCTCCGCGCTGCGGCTGTATGCCGGGGACAACCTGACTTCTGCCGGGCTGTTCGGCTGGAGGAGCAACAAGGTGATCTGCAGCGCCCCCTTCTGCTCACCTTCTGCAAAGAACTCTAGCTCCACCGCTGGGGGGCGCAGGGACAAGGTGGGACTTGTGGAACCTAAAGACTGCCAGCAGCACTGCCCAGCTCGGCCCCTGCGGGACCTGGAGGCGGAGTGCAGGCGCTACCCTGTAGTCGTCATCAAAGACGTGCGGTTACTGGATCTGGCCTCCCTGCGGCCGCTGCTGCGGGACCCAGGGCTCAACCTGCGGGTGGTCCAGCTATTCCGCGACCCCAGAGCCGTCCACAACTCCCGGCTCCGCTCCAAGCGTTCCCTGCTGCGGGAGAGCCTCCAGGTGCTGCGCAGCCGCCTGAGGGGAGTGGACCCAGCGGGCAGAGCCCTGCAGCAGCAGCAGCTGCACCGAGGAGGGGCAGACTTCTTGTTAAGCGGCTCCCTGGAGGTCATCTGCCAGGCCTGGCTGCGGGACTTACTCCTGGTGCGGGGCCACAGCCCACCCTGGCTCCGTCACCGCTACCTCAAGATCCGCTATGAGGACCTGGTGCTGTCTCCGCACAAGGAGCTACGCCGCCTGCTGCACTTCACTGGGCTGCCCGCCATGGCGGAGCTGGAGGACTTTGTGCTGAACATGACCCGGGCAGCCGGCTACTCCTCAGACAGACCCTTCCTGGTGTCCGCCCGCAATGCCAGGGAGGCCGTGAGCGCCTGGCGGGAGAGGCTGAGCAGGGAGCAGGTCCGCAGGGTGGAGGAGGCCTGTGGAGATGCCATGCAGGTGCTGTCCTACCAGCTGCAAGGGGGTTAAGGCCTCACCCTGGAACCCACCTCCGCAGACTGCAGCTGGCACAACTGAGAGAACAGGCGGCAGGTTATAGAGCAGGAGGAGCAGAGCACATTGTATGTACAGTTTCAGTAAAACCTGTAATTTACACATTTACATCTCTGCTCTTTCTGACTCCAGTTGTACAGGGGACCTTCTTATCAGTGATTGATAGAGTTCTCGGTGTATAGAATGTAAACATTGCAATAACTGGGCAGATTATCGGGAATGAACGTTCTTGTGAATGCTCATTCCTGACAAACTGCCCGTGTAAAGGTGTATCTGATGAACGAGCAAAACAGGTGATCCTGTCGTTTCTGGGCAGCAGATCATGCCATCTAAACAGTGCTGCCCACAAACAATGCAGGTGTATGGGGACAAGGGATCGCAATAGCAATACCTTGTCATTATACTGTGGAGGTGATCGCTGCCATGTAAATGCAGGGCTTCACCTCCACTCAACGAGCAGCGTTCTTTCGTGACAATCTAGTGTTGCTCATCCCATGTAAAGTATATAGAGAACAGTCACTAATACCTGTGCATGGGGGAGGTGTTATCAGTGACTGATAGCATTCTCTGTGTAAATGTGTATACAGAGATAGCTGTCAGTCACTGATAGCTGTACACAAGGCAGTGTTATCAGTGATTGATAGCATTCTCTGTGTAAGTGTGTATACAGATATAGCTGTCAGTCACTAATACCTGTACACAGGGGAGGTGTTATCAGTGATTGATAGCATTCTCTGTGTAAGTGTGTATACAGAGATAGTTGTCAGTCACTGATACCTGTGCACGAGGGAGGTGTTATCAGTAATTGATAGCATTCCCTGTGTAAGTGTGTATACAGAGATAGCTGTCAGTCACTGATAGCTGTACAAAGGGAGGTGTTATCAGTGATTGATAGCATTCTCTGTGTAAGTGTGGATACAGAGATAGCTGTCAGTCACTGATAGTTGTAAACAGGGGAGGTGTTATCAGTGATTACTAGCATTCTCTGTGTAAGTGTGTATACAGAGATAGCTGTCAGTCACTGATAGTTGTAAACGGGGGAGGTGTTATCAGTGATTGATAGCATTGTCTGTGTAAGTGTGTATACATACATAGCTGTCAGTCACTGATAGCTGTACACGGAGGAGGTGTTATCAGTGATTGATAGCATTGTCTGTGTAAGTGTGTATATAGAGATAGCTGTCAGTCACTATTAGTTGTACACAGGGAGGTGTTTTCAGTGATTAATAGTATTCTTAGTGTAAGTGTGTATACATAGCTAGATGTTAGTCACTATTAGTTGTATACAAGGAGGTGTTATCAGTGATTGATAGCATTCTCTGTGTAAGTGTGTATACAGAGATAGCTGTCAGTCACTAATACCTGTACACAGGGAAGTGTTATCAGTGATTGATAGCATTCTCTGTGTAAGTGTGTATACAGAGATAGCTGTCAGTCACTGATAGTTGTAAACAGGGGAGGTGTTATCAGTGATTGATGGCATTCTCTGTGTAAGTGTGTATACAGAGATAGCTGTCAGTCACTAATACCTGTACACAGGGAAGTGTTATTAGTGATTGATAGCATTCTATGTGTAAGTGTGTATACAGAGATGGCTGTCAGTCACTGATAGCTGTACACAAGGGAGGTGTTATCAGTGATTGATAGCATTTTCTGTGTAAGTGTATATACAGAGATAGCTGTCAGTCACTATTAGTTGTACACAGGGAAGTGTTATCAGTGATTGATAGCATTCTCTGTGTAAGTGTGTATACAGAGATAGCTGTCAGTCACTATTAGTTGTACACAGGGAAGTGTTATCAGTGATTGATAGCATTCTCTGTGTAAGTGTGTATACAGAGATAGCTGTCAGTCACTGATAGTTGTAAACAGGGGAGGTGTTATCAGTGATTGATAGCATTCTCTGTGTAAGTCTGTATACAGAGATAGCTGTCAGTTACTGATAGTTGTACACGCAGGAGGTGTTATCAGTGATTGATAGCATTCTCTGTGTAAGTGTGGATACAGAGATAGCTGTCAGTCACTGATAGTTGTAAACAGGGGAGGTGTTATCAGTGATTGATAGCATTCTCTGTGTAAGTGTGTATACAGAGATAGCTGTCAGTCACTGATAGTTGTAAACGGGGGGGGAGGTGTTATCAGTGATTGATAGCATTGTCTGTGTAAGTGTGTATACAGAGATGGCTGTCAGTCACTGATACAGATTGGTATACATCAATCTGCTCTGCTCCTCCTGCTCTATAACATGCCGCCTGCAGATCGCACTACATTTTGTGGTGACTGGTCCTCTTTAAAGGGGCAAAAAAAACTGAAATCTGTCTTAACTGTATTGTCTGCAAGCTATAGTTTACTATTATCAGTTCAGGCTAAGGCTACATTCACATGATGGTGAAAAAAAATGGCCATGAAAAACGGACACACTGTGCTTTGTTCACGGCCGTTTTTTAAACTCCCCTGTATTAATACTGCATCCATTAGTGGCCCCCTGTATTAATACTGCATCCATTAGTGGCCCCCAGTATTAATACTACCTCCATTAGTGGCCCCCAGTATTAATACTACCTCCATTAGTGGCCCCCAGTATTAATACTACCTCCATTAGTAGCCCCCAGTATTAATACTACCTCAATTAGTGGCCCCCAGTATTAATACTACCTCCATTAGTGGCCCCCAGTATTAATACTACCTCCATTAGTGGCCCCCAGTATTAATACTACCTCCATTAGTAGCCCCCAGTATTAATACTACCTCAATTAGTAGCCCCCAGTATTAATACTATCTCTATTAGTAGCCCCCAGTATTAATACTACCTCCATTAGTGGCCCCCAGTATTAATACTACCTCCATTAGTGGCCCCCAGTATTAATACTACCTCCATTAGTGGCCCCCAGTATTAATACTACCTCCATTAGTAGCCCCCAGTATTAATACTACCTCAATTAGTGGCCCCCTGTATTAATACTGCATCCATTAGTAGCCCCCAGTATTAATACTGCATCCATTAGTAGCCCCCAGTATTAATACTACCTCCATTAGTCGACCTCAGTATTAATACTCCCTCCCTTTGTGTAACTAACAAAACAAGCCCTCCGCTCATACACTGAATGTGCACCCTCACTGGATGCCGCAGGAAATGACCTGCACTCTGTGTGATGATGTCATCACGCTTTAGGAGTAAGTGTCCCCGCACATTCAGTGTATGAGATGAGAATATTTTTTATTATTTTAACCCATGAAGAGTTCTCAATAGTATTTTTCCCATTCGTGTGAATGTAGCCTATCTGCAGCGTTCCTTAATGAGATCAGTGAGAGTAAGTCCGGATCACGCCCCCCCTCATGGTCTCTGTCTTAGCGCTGAGATCCTCCAGCCCGTACCTATTTGTGACTACAAGCAGCTCTAGCTGGGACCTTTCAGTCTGCTGTATCGGCCGGGGATGCACGTACATGTTTCCTTGATTGACAATCAGAATGGAGCAAGTTTCCAGTATTTATATGAGGGTGTGTGACCTGAGGCACAAATACAGAGATGAAGAGAACACTGCGCAGTGTCATTACTATGTGCTGGGAGCTCCCATACATGTCACCGGCATTTAGTGCCTATAGAAGCCGGGCCTGACGGTTTTCTACCATTTATATGAATGACTCTATTCTATGCACACTATATGGCCTTTCCCCCACACAGTGAGAAAAAAGACACGCCCAATGGACTCCTAAGCCTAGAAATAGCAGGGATTTAAAGGGGCTGTCCGCTTCTTACTATTGATGAGCTATCCTCAGGATAGGTCTCAACATTATTGTTGAGCGCGAATATTCAAATTTTTATCGCGAATATTTCGAATATAGTGATATATATTCGTAAAAATGAATATTCGTTTTTTTGTTTGTTTTTTACATCTGAACCCATTACCTACGTGCTTCTTGCTTGTGGGCCAATGTGACAAGGCTGCAATATTGGAGTCTGTAGTGAATTAGAATATTCTTCATTATAAATTTTTTTTTTCTCTTATGCGAAAAATCGACAATGTAATATTCACGTATTGTGAATATTCTAAAACACAAATATATATCACTATAGAATATAGTGCTATATATTTGTTTTTTAGAATATTTGTAATTTTTTTCAATTTAATGTGCACAGTCATTGGCCCAAAAGCAACTTACGCAGGGGGGAAACATGACTTCAGATGGAAAAGCATGTAGAATATTCTAAAAAAAACAATATATAGCACTATATTCCATTTGGGTTTTAGAATATTCGCATTACGCGAATATTACATTGCCGATTTTTCTCAATCAATTGTCGAATACGAATATTCGCAAATATATGACAAATATTCTAACGAGTATTTGTGAAATATCGCAAATTCGAATATTGCCCCTGCCGCTCATCACAAACCAACATCAGATCGGCGGGGGTCTGACTCCCGGCACCCCCAAGATCAGCTGTTTGATAAGAATGCAGCGTCATACGAGCGCCGCCTTCTCTTCGCTGTTTACACTCTTCGCAGGTGTAATTACCAGTATGGCGTCTCCATTCACTTCTATGGGACGGCTGTTCAAGTGAATATTACAGAGGTGTTCCATAGAAGTGAATGGAGACGCCATACTTGTAATTCACTGCTCGCAGAGAAAGCAGCACTCTTCAACCAGCTGATTGGTGGGGGTGCCCCCGCCCACATGATATTGATGACCTATGCTGAGGATAGGTGATCAATAGTAAAAAGCAGACAACCCCTTTAAATGAATGAATTACAAGTTATATCATCAATCTGCTCAGCTCCTCCTGCTGTATAACATGCCGCCCACAGATCGGATGTCATATCCAATGTGACAGGTTCCCTTTAAAGAGGATCTGTCACCACTCCTGACCTGTCTGTTTTAGTAACTACTTGCCTCCCCATGTAATAACGATACTGCAGCATCTATTCGTATGACTCTATGATGTGTCATTCCGTTATTATTCCTGCTAGAAGTTATGAAAGAATTTCTGTCAGTCTGCAATGAAGGTCCAAATGGGTGTTACCAATTGGAGGTGTGTCCCTGCACAGTCTGACACTCGCAGCCGATATTGGATAGTGTTAGGCCTTATTCACACGTCCGCATATATGTCCGCATGTATTCCGCAATTCTGCGGAATACATGCGGACCCATTGACTGTGAATGGGGCACGGAACGATGCGGAGAGCACACACTGTGCTTTTCGCATCAGTTTTTGCGGAGCGCGCCGCCGATCTTACAGCCGCAGCTCCGCAAAAAAGTAGAGCATGTCCTATTCTTACCCACAATTGCGGACAAGAATAGACATTTCTATGGGGCTGCCGGCCGGGTGTGTTTATGGATCCGCTATTTGCGGATCCATAAACACTACGGACGTGTGAATTAGGCCTTATACTGTGCAGGGACACAGTCCAGACGGTGGTTACCAGGTGGGGTGTGTCCCTGCACAGTATAACACTATCCAATATCGGCTGCGAGTGTCAGACTGTGCAGGGACACACCTCCAATTGGTAACACCCATTTGGACCTTCATTGCAAACTGCCAGCAATTCATTTATAACTTCTAGCAGGAATAATAAGGGAATGATACACCACAGAGTCATACGAATAGATGCTGCAGAATTGGTATTACTTGGGGAGGGCACGTAGTTACTAAAACAGACAGGTCAGGAGCGGTGACAGGTCCTCTTTAAGTGTTTTAGACTCTTTGGGGAAGATTTATCAAAAGTAGTGTAAAGGAAAACTGGCTTCGTTGCCCATAGCATTTTTCACAGTTCCTTTGGAAAATAAAAGGATCACTTTGAGTTGCTATGGGCAACTAAGCCAGTTTTTCTTTGCACCAGTTTTCTTACATTGCCTTCTTAGATTAGGGGTGTGGCTTAGCGGAAAGGGTTATGTAAAAAATGTGTAACAAAACTTAGGCGCCAATCAAGGTGGTGTACAGTTTGACTAAATTGTGTAGCCATGCAACAAATTCCTCATCCAGCCTGAGCCACAGTGAGAAATCTGCGCCTCTTTACACTAGCTGTCAGCGGAATGATGGATCAGCTGACGGCTCTCCCAGCTCACCATACACATACATGCTCGGTTGGCCAAGCGTACATGTGTTTTCCCTGGGAGAGTGGAGAACGCTGCTGCCATACACCTCTGGTGCTGGCTTCTCTCATGGGAGAACAAAAGGATTGGGTTGAATTAGAGCACCCGATCCCTTTCTCATCTGTCGGGGAGGGTAGCGAGGCCGCCATACACCTTAGATTGTCAGCCAGTCCTGCCGAAAACAGCGGGCTCAGCCAATAATAGCCTGAAATGTTTGGAGGCCTGACACAATATAGAGTTACATGAAAAGCTCCTGAATCCTCATTTAATGTGGAATACAATTACTTTCTAAGGGCTCGAGCACACGACCGCGCCAGATCAAGAATAAGATATGTTTAAAATATGTTTTATTTTTTATTTTTAGCAGGGCCACGGATGCGGACAGCACACGGAGTGCTGTCTGCCTCTTTTGCGTATCCATTGAAGTAAATGGGTCCGCATTCGACCCAAACGAGGGTCGTGTGCATGAGCCCCAAAACCGACATGTCAGAAGTAGTAGAGAATAGATTGGAAGCTGCATAAACGGCCCTCGCGTCACTTATGTGCCCTTGGTGGATCAGTCATGGTAACGCCTATAATACAATAAGTGAAGAAAGAAAGAAAGGTCCTGCTTCTGTTGCAAAAATCGTGAAGAACTTTATTCACATGGTGCGGTACAGGTTAAAAGCAGACAGGGACTCGTCTACGCGTTTCGGATCCACATATAACGATCCTTATTCATGACATGGTAACCTATAATACAATGCACGTAGATTTAGGACGCCAGCATAACATCATTGCTCCTTTATTGTGGCAGGAAAAACACCTAGCAGGTTTTGCCTCAAGCATGAAAGGCTCATGTTTGAGCGGAGACATCGCTAGGTCTTTTTCCTGCCACAATAAAGGGGCAATGATGTTCTGCGGACGTCCTAAATCTACGTGCAATAATATTATTTTACTAAATAATTGTATCACACATCAAATAATCATTCCGAAACAGCTTTTCATATAACTATGTTGTGCAAAATAAATTGCTGGGGGGGCATGTCCCTGCAAAGTCTGCCACTGTCCAATCAAGGGGCACACCTCCAACTTGTAACACCCAGTCAGCAATTCCTTAACTGGGTTTTCCGAGATGTTAATACTGACGAACTATCCTCAGGACAGGTCATCATACAGGTGGGGGTCCGACACCCAGCACCCCGCCAATCAGCTCTTCATTGTTTACCTGCTCGCGGTCGACATTGCAGCAGGGCGCAGGTGTAATTACAAGCCGTCCCATTCACTTCAGTGTGACGGCTCCTTCCTATTCAAGTGCATACCATAGAGGCGTCTCATTGGAGTGGATACAGGTACATTCTGAATTCATTCGTGTGACTACTGCAGCCAATTACTGCCCTCAGTGGTCACATGTGCAAAAACAACATGTAATCACATAGGCGGCTTTCAAAAGGTGAGATGATTTTTTTTAGTTTTTTATTTTTTTTTTTATCTGCAGGTTTTGCAAGTTAAATTTTGGCACCGTTTCACCTATTTTTCCATCTTTTATACTATATTATATGATTCAACACAATGAAGACATTGCCATTACAGTCAATGTGAAAAAGGAGCTAGGTCGTTTTGAGTCATTGGAGGCAGGGTACCTGCTCTGTCTGGAGCCTGTCTTTCCTGTTTTGGCCACAGACCTACAGACTCTGCAGTGTTAAAAGCAGCATATATGGTGGCCGCTTGTCAGCCTACAAGTGGTTAATGAATCCTGAAATTAACGTAAAAGCCTATGACGCTAAATATCAGATGTAACCATTTCTAGTGGTAGCGACACACTGCCCCAACTGCTGATGTATGATGAGTGGAGCCATCACATACGTTAGTCACCCCTAGTAGTGATACGTGCAGGACATCCTGTGGCCATATGTGTTGCCTCTTGTGACAGGACTTTCAACCTGCATTTTTCAGCAGGATAATCCTCGCCGATACACTTCCATGTTCTGCCCTGTCACCATACTTATCTTCAATCAAGCATTTATGGAACCAGCTGGGATGCCATCCTCGCCTATGAGTGTGCTGAATCTACAGGCCCAACTCAACTTCTGTGGGCAAATGTGCTGCAGGAGACCACACTGAACCTGTATGTCTCCATGCCCATCTTGTATCCAGACTACAGGTGGCCTAACAGGTTACCAAAGCCTTCTTTCAATTGTACAGACTAAGGCCTTATGCACACGACCGTTGTTTGTTTCCACGTCCTTCCCGTTTTTTTTCAGGATGCTTCCCCATTCATTTCAATGGGTCTGTCAAAAAATGCAGATGGTCAACCGTTTTGTGTTCCGCATCCGTGGTTCGTGTTTACATTCCGTCAAAAAAATAGAGCATGTCCAATTTTTTTTACGTTTGCGGACAAGGATAGGCATTATTACTATGGATCTGCCGAAAAACAGATTCGCCAAAAAAATGGTCCGTCATCCGTTTTTTTTGGCAGATGCAAAATTTGCGGACGGAACGGATGAGGAAACAAACAACGGTCGTGTGCATGAGGCTTTATCCTTTCACTGTCATATTGTAATCATGTACACATATCATCATTATATTCACACATAATACATTTCCTTCATTTCCAAGCAACTGCTTCTTGGTGCTTTATTTTTTTTCAATGAGTGGATATACAGTTTTTGTGGAAAAAATGCTGCAAATATCACCAAACTAAGTAATCGAGAGAGAAGGGCCTTGGTAAGAGAGTTGTCCAAGAACTCAATTGTCACTCTGGATAAGCTCCAAAGATCCTGTGTGCCTATGGAAGAAACTTCCAGAAGGTCCAACGTCACTGCATCACTCCACCAATCTGCGCATTATGGCAGTGTGGCCAGAAAGAAGTTTTTTTGGCTGAATCTACAGTCCTCAACATGGTCCGGTTTAAAGGCTGAGTACACCTTTGAGTCAATTTTTTTTATTATTGCATTGAATTTATTTTTGGCTAAAAATCATATTTTCAATTGGCCTTTATTAAAAATATTGAGCCGTTCTGTCACAAAAAGTTAACTGTGTTTTTAGCTTTGTGACTAGGACTTTCACTTTGTGCTAGTCATTTAATAAACCTCATCTCTAAACTATTAAGGGGTCATAAACACTTTCCAGCTATATTGAGTTTATAAGGGCAGCAAGCAGAGATAAGAAGTCAGTCTGCTCCTGGTCTGACAGACAAAATAATCCACAGGCAGCTAGTAGAGCATCTCAGCTCTGTACAGAAAAAAGAATTTGAAACAATGATTTTTAGCTCAAAATGAGTACAATGCAATAATAAAAAAAAAAATGCCCCCAAAGGTGTACAGCCTTTAAACCCTTCAACACCTGAGACGTACTTGAGGGAATGGCTGTTACAGTGAGCCCGTTCCATAACTAGCGGATGTCGGCTGTATTATACAGCAGTCACGCGGCTGTCCCAATTTTCCATATAAAAATATATTAACAAAAAAAAACAACATATGATGTTTAGTTGTGTCTGAAAATGTCGGAACTATTAAAATATATATTTTTTTAATTCCTGTGCGATGAACATTATAACAAAAAAAATAATAAAAATCACACGATTTGCAATTTTTTAGTCACCTTTTACCCCCCAAAATGATTTTTATGTGATCAAAAAGTTGCATATACCACAAAAATGGTACTAATAAAAACTACAGTTTGCCCTGCAAAAAACAAGCCCTCATATAGCTCTGTGAATGGAAATATAAAAAAGTTATGGCTGTCAGAAAATGGCGATGCAAAGAAAATTCAGATTTTTTTCAAAGGTTCTTATTTTTTTTAAAGTAGTAAAACTAAGTTTGGTATCGCTGTATTCATATTAAGCCGCAGAATAAAGCTGTCATTTTTTATCGCACAGTGAACACTGTGATGTCAAAAACCTTGGCGGAATTGTGTTTTGTTTTGTTGGTTTTTTTTTTAATTCAACACCACAAATAATTTTTTTCCCGTTTTCCAATAACAGACTTGGTAAATTAAATGGTGCCCTTAAAAAATACAACTTATCCCGCAAAAAATAAGTCCTTATATGGCTAGATGAACGAAAAATTTAAAAAAGTTATGGCTAGTGGAAAGTGGGGAGAAAAAAACAAAAATCGGCCTGGTATTAAAGGGGTTAATCTTGTCTTCAGTGCTGAGATAGCAGATACTTATCCATTATGTGCAGTACCCCAATATATTGTTATTGTATCTATTGGCCATGCATTGCTGTAAGAGGAGGTGTGGATGGCAAATGGTTGGCAGGAACAGGGCTAACCACCCTGTTCCTCCCCCCATGCTAGTCTATGAAGGGAGAGGAAGCACACTGCGGAGCTCCTGCTCCTTGGAAGGATACTCCAGAGAGATCAACTAAATTCAGTCTCCAGGAAGTACTTGAGATACAAGACAGCAGGCGAACAGCAACTGTGTTACAGACACTGCTGCAAAGTGAGGGTCTACGGCTTAGGCACACCATCACTCAAAACTACCACTAGGCCAGATAAAATTCAAGTCTCAACCTGATAGTGGACACCCGTAACCACAAGATACAATTTGCAGCCATCCGACCTGCCTCCATACCTTCTCAACTGGTTCCAGAAACTGCACTTTGAATTTGCTGCAATTACAGGGCCTTCTAAAAAAATTAGCATATTGTGATAAAGTTCATTATTTTCTGTAATGTACTGATAAACATTAGACTTTCATATATTTTAGATTCATTACACACAACTGAAGTAGTTCAAGCCTTTTATTGTTTTAATATTGATGATTTTGGCATACAGCTCATGAAAACCCAAAATTCCTAGCTCAAAAAATTAGCATATTTCATCCGACTAATAAAAGAAAAGTGTTTTTAATGCAAAAAAAGTCAACCTTCAAATAATTATGTTCAGTTATGCACTAAATACTTGGTCGGGAATCCTTTTGCAGAAATGACTGCTTCAATGCGGCGTGGCATGGAGGCAATCAGCCTGTGGCACTGCTGAGGTGTAATGGAGGCCCAGGATGCTTCAATAGCGTCCTTAAGCTCATCCAGAGTGTTGGGTCTTGCGTCTCTCAACTTTCTCTTCCTAATATCCCACAGATTCTCTATGGGGTTCAGGTCAGTAGAGTTGGCAGGCCAATTGGAAGCATGAAGTGTTCCAAAATCTCCTGATAGCTAGCTGCATTGACCCTGCCCTTGATAAAACACAGTGGACCAACACCAGCAGCTGACATGGCACCCCAGACCATCACTGACTGTGGGTACTTGACACTGGACTTCAGGCATTTTGGCATTTCCCTCTCCCCAGTCTTCCTCCAGACTCTGGCACCTTGATTTCCGAATTATATGCAAAATTTGCTTTCATCCGAAAAAAGTACTTTGGACCACTGAGCAACAGTCCAGTGCTGCTTCTCTGTAGCCCAGGTCATGCGCTTCTGCTGCTGTTTCTGGTTCAAAAGTGGCTTGACCTGGGGAATGTGGCACCTGTAGCCCATTTCCTGCACACGCCTGTACACGGTGGCTCTGGATGTTTCTACTCCAGACTCAGTCCACTGCTTCCGCAGGTCCCCCAAGGTCTGGAATCGGTCCTTCTCCACAATCTTCCTCAGGGTCCGGTCACCTCTTCTCGTTGTGCAGAGTTTTCTGCCACCCTTTTTACTTCCCACAGACTTCCCACTGAGGTGCCTTGATACAGCACTCTGGGAACAGCCTATTCGTTCAGAAATTTCTTTCTGTGTCTTACCCTCTTGCTTGAGGGTGTCAATGATGGCCTTCTGGACAGCAGTCAGGTCGGCAGTCTTACCCATGATTGCGGTTTTGAGTAATGAACCAGGCTGGGAGTTTTTAAAAGCCTCAGGAATCTTTTGCAGGTGTTTAGAGTTAATTAGTTGATTCAGATGATTAGGTTAATAGCTCATTTAGAGAACCCTTTCATGATATGCTAATTTTTTGAGCTAGGAATTTGGGGTTTTTATGAGCTGTATGCCAAAATCATCAATATTAAAACAATAAAAGGCTTGAACTACTTCAGTTGTGTGTAATGAATCTAAAATATATGAAAGTCTAATGTTTATCAGTACATTACAGAAAATAATTAACTTTATCACAATATGCTAATTTTTTGAGAAGGACCTGTATATTTTGCACAAGTGAAAAGAGATTGTTATAAGTTGACTTTTGACCTCATTCTTCAAACTACTGTACATTTCCACTGCACCGATCCCCCGGGAGCAACCGTCTGAGGGAGTACACCGTGACACAACACTTCATCTGGGCCACTGACACTGTTTAACACTAAGGCCCCTTTCACACGGGCGTGATTTCCGCGCGGGTGCAAGGCGTGAGGTAAACGCATTGCACCCGCACTGAATCCTGACCCATTCATTTCTATGGGGCTGTGCACATGAGCAGTGATTTTCACGCATCACTTCTACGTTGCGTGAAAATCGCAGCATGCTCTATAGTGTGCGTTTTTCACGCAACACAGGCCCCATAGAAGTGAATGGGGCTGCGGGAAAAATCGCAAGCATCCACAATCAAGTGCGGATGCAGTGCGATTTTCCCGCAAGGTTGCTAAGAGACGGGACCCGATCTTTATTATTTTTCCTTATAACATGGTTATAAGGGAAAATAATAGCATTCTCAATACAAAATGCTCAGTAAAATGAGGATTAAGGGGATAAAAATAAAAATTAACTCACCACATCCACTTGATCGCGTAGTTGCCGATCTCTTCTTCAAGC
This sequence comes from Bufotes viridis, assembly GCA_033119425.1. Classification (NCBI taxonomy): domain Eukaryota; kingdom Metazoa; phylum Chordata; class Amphibia; order Anura; family Bufonidae; genus Bufotes; species Bufotes viridis. Next base: position 333,861,442 of record CM065591.1, on the reverse strand, counting down.
ATTAGCTGCCGTCTAAAGGACCTGTGATGACGTCACATCACATGGTCCATCACCATGGTGATGGCCCTTGTGATAGGACCATGTGATGAGCTCAGTGACCTCATCACAGGTCCTTTAGCCGACAGCTAATGAATGAAGAAGAGATCGCAACTACACGATCAAGTGGATATGGTGAGAATGCTATTATTTTCCCTTATAACCATGTTATAAGGGAAAATAAAAAATTCTACAGAATACTCAACCCGAAACCGGACTTCAGTGATGGGTACCAAACATGCCGATTTTTCCCATGCGCGTGCAAAACGCATTAAAATGCTTTGCACTCGCGTGGAAAAATTGCACATTTTCCCGGAACGCACCCGTCTCTTATCCGGGCGTCAAACATGACGCCCGTGTGAAAGAGGCCTAAACGGTGGTAAACAGCCTGCAATTTATGGAAATACATGCAGGCTGCAGAAGACACGCCTTTTTTTTATAAAACCCAGTTACATAAATTATTTTTAGACAAAAACACATTGATTTTAGTAACATGTGCTCATAGCCTAAGCATACATTATTTTATGTTAATCACTTGTAAATTTGGGGACTATATCTGTCAGGCTGGTTTACATAAGATTGGATGCTGCTTTTTAGAAATGGCACTGCAGAGCCTTTTGGTGAATTAACACATTTTGTTCAAATTGCATTTTTTTTGCCACAATAACAACAAATCACAGCAGATGCGTGCAATTTGCAACATGTGAATGCGCCCCAAATCTGTGGCTGTAGGAGGGAAGAACCACATTTTAGAAACAGACTTCTGACAAAGAAAGTAGAGATTAACAAAACAAACCTGAATCTCAATAGCCATTCTCCTGAAGTCTCAAAACTTCACATTCTCTCTATCAAAATGGCCATAATGGCAATAAATATTTTATTCTTTGGTGTATACCCGTACTCGAAAGCTGTTTTCAAACTAAGGTACTTTTGTTCACTTTTAGGGCTCATGCACGCGGCCGATGCCCATTCGTGCCCGTATTGCAGCACAGACAGGCTATGTGCACCCCGCATCATGGATGCGGACCCATTCACTTGAATGGGTCCGCAGTCCTAAAGATCAGTGCGGAATGGAGGCACAGAACTACGGAGTGCTTCTGTGGGGTTTCTCTCCGTGCCTCAGCACCGCAAAAAAATATAATGTTTTATTTCAATATTTTCAATATTTTATTATCAAGTTGAATGGGTCAGGATCCATCACGGCAGCTGCACGGATGTTGCCTGTGCATTGGGGTCTGCAAATTTCGGCCACCAATGCACAGGACGGCCGAACAACAGCCGTGTGAATAAGCCCTTGCACTTATTGTGAAACCTGCTATTGACAAACGGATAATAGGCAGATGGACAGGAGCTTATTCCTACACAGTGCTAGTATTAGAAGGCGAACAGCAGCCCAGCCTTATGCTGCTCTGTTCTTGTATGAGGGAGAACTGACAGCAAGGGAAGCCAGAGGGCAAAGCATTCTTGCAGTGTGTTCATCTTTAAAACTGACATCAGCTTGCATACGTTTTTGAAATGGATTCAGTTTAAAAAAATTACTTGTATATGAAGGCACTAGAAGATGCTTCGCTATCGCAGGTCAGGAAAAAGCCCTCCAGGTTTCTGTATGCAGCAGAAAATGGTTTGGCATTTGGGATTTTTGTAGGGCTGCAATATATTCTATAATATGCAGCAGTTGAGAAACTTGGCCCCCCCACTTGGCTAGATGGGAGGCTGCTTCCCGGCCCCCAACCCTTCTTCTGGCCTTCAATGCTCCTCTGGGTTCCCTTGCTTGAAAGTATCTGGTTTGACATGACTGTAGCCAATGACTGGCCATGGCAGTTACCGGATCCCCTTGCATCATGTGACCATTTATCATGTAGTAAGGCCAGTGATTGGCTGCAGCCATAGGAAACCGGATGTGTTCAGAAAGAGAGTAAAATGGAGCATCTCAGGCCAGGAGGAGAAGGAGCAGGGATCCAGCACTGGGAAGCAGGTACACTGACGAGCAAAAGGGTAACAATGTTTGGAACTTTAGACTTTCAGGCTCCATCCACTACTGCTTCAAACGTGAGACTACCATCATTTTATAGACAATCATCTTGGCTATCTGTCACAGACGTTCCCGCAACAGGTGGCAGGAGATCGGTGACACTGGCAACACGTCGTTTGATCTGACATGTTTTCAGTTTGGATCAAATGACGTCTCTGTTGCTTCTGGTGCTTGGCACACCTTCTTTCCCCAGGTGTGGCTATTAGGGTCATTTAACTTTATTTATAGTTGCTTCTCCCACTATGCTGTGCGGTTTATAGCTTCTGTTTGGACCTTTGGATAGATTGTGGTTGGATCTCGGCTGAGTTCCTGGTGCTTCCAACGCTCATTTGAAGTTAAGTCTTTCCTTTCCCTTTTGTATTTTGTTTGTGTTCTGTGTGTTGCATTTCCCTATTTGTATTAGGCATGAAGGAGATTCCTGTTCGTCCTTCCTTTTGGAGGAACAGGTAGTCTCGTCCCTGCCATTAGTACCAGGGTCCTATAGGGCTAGATAGGACTCTAGGTATTCCTGCGTATGAACTCACCTGCCTTTGGGGTCTGTTCATACTGGTAGCCAGTCAGGATTTTGGTTAGGGTTTTCACTAGGAGGTGTCAATTTTCCTTCCCTAGTTCTCAGGCCTGATTTTATGTTCCTCCCCTTCACTCCTATGCTTGGTGTGGTGTTTCCCTCCCACACCGAAGCGTGACACAAGCGTGACAGCGTGACATGTATGAGATAGCCAAGATGATTTTCTATAAAATGATGGTAGTCTTACGTTAGGAGCTGTAGTGGATGGTGAGATATAGAGCCTAAAAGTCCAAAACATTGTTACCCTTTTACTTGTCAGTGTAAGTAAGCTTCCCTTTACAGGTCCGGTCAAGTGCACAACCCCTGTAAATATTATTCTGCCATGTGGTTTGATGGATTTTTCCAAGTAAATACATTATTCTGCAAAGTGTTGATTTCTAAATTTGATTTGTTTTCCCTTAATCCTAACAAAACCACAATAACAGGTCTTTCTGCCCCTGTGTACTAGCTGGACAGATGGAATTTTTAATTAATGAAATAAATTACTAATTAAGTAGTGAACCCTGAGCCTATATAAGAATGTCTAGCCCCTCCTACCTTGTGTTTATTATGAAAAAGTTTCCTACATAAGGTGAGAAGCTTTTGCTGCTGTTAGGACTAAGGGAAAACAGATTAAAATAAAAAAACAATGCTTCCATTATGTCCTAATTAGCAGCATTATATTAGGAATATAGCAAAAAGTAACTCCATAGAGAGGACACTCTTGTGTGGTAGAACTCAAAGTCAATCGCCTGAGTCGTCTCCTCTGAGAACCAGAAATGCTATATATGGTGGGAAGTGGTTATATGGGTTAAGGCTGCTCTACTTAACTTACTTGACTAATTTGATTAATTAAAAATTCCACCTGTCCTACAGGGGCAAAATACCACATTATTCTGCTGGTTTATAGGACGGAAGGGGAACACTACTGTACAGACAGGGCATAAAAAATCCATTGCTTCACACTAAACTGCTTCAGGTTCTGCTTTTCGTGCTGCGTGGAATGTGTTCTTTTATTGTGCAGCCATCCGGGGAACTGCACAACAAGTGCCATTTTCCTCTGAATGTTACTCTACTGAGGTTTCAGATTTCTAGGTAGAAATACTTGTGTACCTCCGTCCTGACTGATGATGTATATTACATACCAGCTACAAAGTATAGTGCATTAAAACTATCATAACCTATTAGGCCACTTTCACATGGTAATTACGGATTGTATCAGGATGCGCTCAGAGGTAATCGCATGACTTTGCTTGCGTGTGCTGTCAGTTTTGTCTTCGATTGAGTTCCATTGTTGCGTTTTTTCCGTGCGGATGACATCCGGATGGAATGCGTTTTTAACACCCGTGAAAAAAAGCTGAACCATCCTCTATAGTCACATGTTCACTTTAAACACATATAAATACCCCCAGCATGCCTTTTTTTGGGGGAAAGCTCCATTTTGTGTGGAGATTATAGAAGTTGCCTTGTTTGTGTAGTGTGTGCTTTTTTTTCTTGCCAGGATGTCACTTTCCCCTTATCAGCTACTAACCATGGCAAGAAATGACAGAGGAGGAACCGCGGAGGAAGTGGATGTAGAGGCATCCTATTATTTATCAAAGGGCCTGCAAAGGTCAATTTGTTACTTTGCATGCCGACCTACGTGTGCACGCTGCAAAGTTATTTCATTTTTGCCGCATGTCGTTCGCTATGTTGATTGGCTGTTGGGGGAGTTGCAGCCTGCCCTGACTTTTCAGGACACCAACATGCGTCAGTGGCACCTGAAGAGCGGCTAATTATTACTTTGGGGTAAGACTATATTTTCTGACTCATACATCAAGGACCCATATATTTAACTCCTTCTACCCAGGGCCATTTTTCACCCTCCTGCCCAGGCCATTTTTTGCAAATCTGACGTGTCACTTTATGTGGTAATAACTTTGGAACACTTTTATTTATCCAAGCCATTCACATTTCTCGTGACACATTGTACTTCATGATATTCAAAAATTTGAGTCAATATATTTCACCTCTATTTATGAAAAAATACCAAATTTACCAGAAATTTGGAAAAATTCACAATTTTCAAAATTTCAATTTCTCTGCTTTTAAAAACAGAAAGTGATACCTCAAAATATTTATTACTTAACATTCCTCATATGTCTACTTTATGTTGGCATCATTTTGTAAATATCATTTTATTTTTTTAGGACGTTAACCACCTCAGCCCCCCTAAATGACAGGCCACTTTTTACAATTCCGCACTACACTACTTTCACCGTTTATTGCTCCGTCATGCAACTTACCACCCAAATGAATTTTACCTCCTTTTCTTCTCACTAATAGAGCTTTCATTTGGTGGTATTTCATTGTTGCTGAAATTTTTACTTTTTTTGCTATTAATAAAAATTTAACGACATTTTTGCAAAAAAAATGAAATTTTTCACTTTCTGTTGTAAAATTTTTCAAAAAAAAACTACATTTCTATATACATTTTTCTCTAAATTTATTGTTCTACATGTCTTTGATAAAAAAAAATCCAATAAGTTTATATTTATTGGTTTGGATAAAAGTTATAGCGTTTACAAACTATGGTGCAAAAAAGTGAATTTCTGCATTTTGAAGCAGCTCTGACTTTCTGAGCGCCTGTCATGTTTCTTCAGGTGCTAGAATGCCAGGATAGTATAAATACCCCCCAAATGACACCATTTTAGAAAGAAGACACCCCAAAGTATTCACGGAAGGGCATGGTGAGTTCATGTATCATTTTATTTTTTATTACAAGTTAGCGGAAAATGACACTTTCTGAGGAAAAAAAAAATATTAAAGTTTCCATTTCTGCTAACTTCTGGCAAAAAAAAAAAAATCTCAGACTATGCCCCTCAGTGAATACCTTGGGGTGTTTACTTCCTGAAATGGGGTCATTTGTGGGGTGTGTTTACTGTTCTGGCATTTTGGGCGGGGCTAAATTGTGAGCAGCCATGTAAAACCTAAAGGTACTCGTTGGAATTTGGGCCCCTTTGCGCACCCAGGCTGCAAAAAAGTGTTACTTATGTGGTATCGCCGTACTCAGGAGAAGTAGGGCAATGTGTTTTGGAGTGTATTTTTACATATACCCATGTTGGGTGAGAGAAATATCTCTGTAAATTGTCAACTTTGTATAAAAAAAATTAAAAAGTTGTCGTTTACAGAGATATTTCTCACACAAAGTATGGGTATATATAAAAATACACCCCAAAACACATTGCCCTACTTCTGAGTACGGCAATACCACATGAGTGACACTTTTTTGCAGCCTGGGTGCGCAAAGGGGCCCTAATTCCAATGAGTAGGCAATTTGTATATAGTTCTGGCACTGTGCGGATCTGCAAAATGCGGAAAGCACATTGCCGGTGTCCGTGTTTTGAGGATCCGCGGATCCGTGGATCAGATCCGCAAAACACATATGGACGTCTGAATGGAGCCTTACAAGGGGTGTGATCAATGACAGGGGGGTGATCAGGGAATCTAGATGGGGTGATCAAGGGGTTAATAAGTGACGGACGGCGGGGGGTAGTGTAGTGTTTGGTGCAACTTTACATAGCTACCTGGTCCTCTGGTGGTCGATCCCAGCAAATGGGACCACCAGAGGAACAGGTAGCAGGTATATCAGACGCTGTTAACAAAACAGCATCTGATATACCAGTTTGATGCGATTTATTTCGCATCTACAGCCTGCCAGCGATTGATCATTGTTACGGTATAACCCGGTATAGTAAGGGTTAATACCGTTCGGGCGATTCCCCTGGAGAAGAGCACAGCAACCTACGAACACTCGAATCCACCGAACTGGAACAATACGAAATCCTCCTTTCCTGGAACAGGGTTAAGAATATTCGAAAGTAGCAATTCCCCCCCAAATACGAGACGAGGCTCCGTATGGATGGTTAAACAGGAATTCTAACTTTATTGAGGGCTACCTGCCCGGTATTTATCCAGGTCTCCCACCTGGTGGACACTCCCCTAGAGGACCAGAAGGAAGACTGAGACACAGGGGATACAGCAGCCAATCACACACAATGGGACAATAGAAACACACCCAGCATATTCCTCCCCTCTGCCTGTGATACAATTACCCTACATGGGTTAATGTAATCATCACAGGCAGGAGAATACACATGTCTTCTGTCCTGGAGACAACCAAGGAGTCATTCAATTATCTTTTAGGACAAAGGGAAATCGCCAATACACACGTGGGGACAATAGGACAGACATCACTATTCAAAATACAATGTCCCACCCTTCACAGTACACACAGACATTTAACATATCCCCAGATGGCTTGGATCTGAGCGCTCAATATATCCAAACAGCGCTCAGATGCCACAAACACAGTCAAATCGCCATGGGGTTTAAGTTTAGCATGGGCTGATGAGAGGGGCCATAATCCTGGGGCAAGAGGCTGGCAATCTGTCCCCTCCAAAACCCAGTGGCGAGGTTGGTTTCGCCACACATCTCCCCTTTTCCAAACAGACTAACAGGGTATTTGAGCTTCTGCCGGTCAGTGCTCTTGTTAGTCCAGCAGCCCACCCACAAAACAGAAACAGCAGTACAGCCCACCCACAATAAATGGTTACTAAACCTGAGCAAGGGATAAACCTGTCCATGTCCATGTGCCTCACTACGGCTGTGTGGGGGACTGGTAGATTGCCTTGGTGGGTTGCTGAGTGGGCAGAGACCAGTGGTACTCTGCCCTGGTGCCAGCGCTACCACGGAAGTAGCCTGTTTGGAGCCTGGTTGTTGGAGGGGGAGACCGACTGTCTCCCCTTTAGATAGACCACCATGCTGCTGTGGGGGGAGACCGACTGTCTCTCCTTTGGCTAAATGGCCCTGTTGCTGGGGGACAGGACCGACTGTCCCTACCCCCTGTGCTGTGAGTGCAGAGACCACAGTCCCATCTGCACTGTTGGGGGGCTTACTGTCTCCCCCTGGTGCAATAAACTGCTGCTGGGGGATGGAGACTGGGCTCCCAATTCCCTGTAAATCACATGGCCGTTGGGAATGGAGACAATGCTCTTCTCTCCCTGAAAAACATACTGCCGCTGGGGAGCAGGACCGACTGTCCCTACTCCCTGAAAATCCGCCTGCCGCTGGGGATCTGGGCCGACCACCCAGCATCCCGGTAGGGCCGGTGGAGAGTTCTCGGTCCCATCTCCACCGTTGTGGGGCTTATTGTCTCCCCCTGGTGCGTTAAGCTGCTGCTGGGGAGAGCGGGTAACAAGCTCCTCTCCCAGACATTCTTCCAGCCGCTGGGGAGAGAGACCGACTGTCTCCGCTCCCAATACAGTGTCCTGCTGCTGGGGAAAGGAGACTGGGCTCTCTATTCCCTGTTGGACACTCTGCCTCTGGGGAGGGAGGACAAGGCTCTCCTCTCCCAGTAAGTCACTCCGCTGCTGGGGGCCAGGACCGACTGTCTCTGCCCCCTGTAACTTAGCCTGCCGCTAGGGAGAGGGGGTAACAAGCTCCTCTCCCATGCATACTTCCAGCCTCTGGGGAGGGAGACTGACTGTCTCTGCTCCCATTACAGTGTCCTGCTGCTGGGGAAAGGAGACTGGGCTCTCTATTCCCTGCTGGACACTCTGCCGATGGGGAGGGAGGACAAGGCTCTCCTCTCCCAGTAAGTCACTCTGCTGCTGGGGGCCAGGACTGACTGTCTCTGCCCCCTGTAACTTAGCCTGCTGCTGGGGAGAGGGAGTAACAAGCTCCTCTCCCATACATACTTCCAGCCTCTGGGGAGGGAGACCGACTGTCTCCGCTCCCAATACAGTGTCCTGCTGCTGGGGAAAGGAGACTGGGCTCTCTATTCCTTGCTGGACACTCTGCCGATGGGGAATGGAGACTGGGCTCCCAATTCCCTGCACTTGACTGCCGCTGGGGGACAGGACCGACTGTCTCTGCCCCCTGTAACTCAGCCTGCCGCTGGGGAATGGAGACTGGGCTCCCAATTCCCTGCAGGACCGGTGGAGAGACCTCGGTCCCATCTCCCCCCAAGTACGAGACGAGGCTCCGTATGGATGGTTAAACAGGAATTCTAACTTTATTGAGGGCTACCTGCCCGGTATTTATCCAGGTCTCCCACCTGGTGGACACTCCCCTAGGGGACCAGAAGGAAGACTGAGACACAGGGGATACAGCAGCCAATCACACATAATGGGACAATAGAAACACACCCAGCATCCCTCCCCTCTGCCTCTGGTACAATTACCCTACATGGGTTAATGTAATCATCACAGGCAGGAGAATACACAATGTCTTCAGTCCTGGAGACAGGCGAGGATTCATTCAATTATCTCTCAGGACAAAGAGAAATCGCCAATACACACGTGGGGACAATAGGACAGACATCACTATTTAATATACAATGTCCCACCCTTCACAGTACACACAGACATTTAACATATCCCCAGATGGCTTGGATCTGAGCGCTCAATATAGCCAAACAGCGCTCAGATGCCACAAACACAGTCAAATCGCCATGGGGTTTAAGTTTAGCATGGGCTGATGAGAGGGGCCATAATCCCGGGGCAAGAGGCTGGCAATCTGTCCCCTCCAAAACCCAGTGGCGAGGTTGGTTTCGCCACAATCATCGCTGGCAGGCTGCAGTATAACTAGTGAGACGCGCGGCACTGTGAACACGCACGCGTTCACAGGAAGTCTCGCAAGATGACGCGCCGATGCGTCCACTCAGAGCTACAGGACCACCCGCCGGACGCATCCGTGCGTTAGGCGGTCCTGTAGTGGTTAAAAGGCTTAAAATTTTAGAAAAGTTCCAAAACCCACTTTTTAAGGACCAGTTCAGGTCTGAAGTTACTTTGTGGGGCTTATATAGTGGAAACCCCCAATAATGACCCCATTGTAGAAACTACACCCCTCAAGTTACTCAAAACTGATTTTACAAACTTTGTTAACCCTTTAGATGTTCAACAAGAATTAAAGGAAAATGGATATTACATTTCTAAATGTAATTTTTTTGGCAGATTTTCCATTTTAATCCATTTTTTTCTTTAAAACATCGAGGGTTAACAGTCAAACAAATCTCAATATTTATTACCCTGATTCTGCGGTTTACAGAAACACCTCACATGTGGTCGTAAACTGATGTAAGGGCACACGACAGGGCGTAGAAGAAAAGGTGCGCCATATGGTTTTTGGAAGGCAGATTTTGCTGGACTGGTTTTTAGATGCCATGTCTCATTTGAAGCCCCCCATATGCACCCCTACAGTAGAAACTCCCAAAAAGGTGCCAGTTTTATTGGCACTATTTCGGGGTACATATGATTTTTAATTGCTCTATATTAAGTTTTTTATGAGGCAAGGTAACCAAAAAATGGCTGTTTTGGCACCGTTTTTATTTTTTACAACATTCATCTGACAGGGTAGATCATGTGGTATTTTTATAGAGCAGGTTGTTACGGACGCAATGATATCAAATATGTCTACTTTCTTTGTTTGTTTCAGTTTTACATAATGAAGCATTTTATTTTATTTTTTTATTTATGTTTTTGTGTCTCCATTTTCTAAATGCCATATTATTATTTTTTCTTGCCTATCGTCTTGTGCAGGGGCTCGTTTTTTGCAGGAAGAGTTGACATTTTTATTAGTACCATTTTTGGGTACATATGATTTTTTGATCATTCATTATTACACTTTATGGGGCAAGGTGACCAAAAGATTTGTTGTTTTGGCACAGTTTTTATTTATTTATTCTTACAGTGTTCACCTGAGGGGTTAGGTCATGTGATATTTTTATAGAGCAGATCATTACGGACGTGGCAATACCTAATATGTATACTTTTTCTTATTTAGTTTTGAAACCAATAAAATTAGTGTTTTAGTGTCTCCATAGTCTGAGAGCCATAGCTTTTTTATTTTTTGACCGATTGTCTTAGGTAGGGTCTAATTTTTTGCAGGATGAGGTGACAGTTTTATTGGTACTATTTGGGGGGCATATGCCTTTTTGAACACTTGGTGTTGCAATTTTTGTCATGTAAGGTGACAAAAATTGCTTTTTTGGCACAGTTTTTTTTTTTTTTTTACGGTGTTCAGCTCAGGGGTTAGGTCAGGTGATATTTTTATAGAGTCGGTAGTTGCGGACGCGACGATACCTAATATGTATACTTTTTTATTTATTTCACTTTAACACAATAATAGCATTTTTGAAACAATAAAATTATGTAGGGGCTCATTTTTTGAGTGATGAGGTGACGGTTTTATTGGTACCATTTTGTGGGACATACCCCTTTTTGATCACTTGGTGTTGCACTTTTTGTGATGTAAGGTGACAAAAATGGCTTTTTTTGACACAGTTTTTTTTATGGTGTTTATCAGACAGGGTGGATCATGTGATATATTTATAGAGCCGGTCACTATGGACGCGATGAACAATATGTAATCTGTATTGTAATGCATTGCCTGTTAGTGTATTACACTGAGGCTGGATCTCCTTGGCCCCGTAAAGGCAGGTCCCAATGCCTTGCAAGGCATTGGGCAGCCTGTGCATGGCATCAGGCTGCCTTGTGACCCATCGGGTCCCCACCACAGCAGTACGGGGACCCGATGGGCTCCCTCACCTGCCGCATGCACGGTCAGCATAGAAGGGATTAATCTGCCGGCATCGGCTTTCACAGCAATGCCGGCGGAGACAGCAGGGGCCTGGCTATCAGGGACTGCCGGGCCCCTGCAAGTCACTTGCTGCGATGAAGTACTATTACGTCATATGTCCTGGAAGGAGTTAAATAAGAGGGATAAACTCCGGCTGTTTTCTCCCTGGCCACTTTGTGTACTAATACACGTCACTTCTTGATTTGTCCATATTACTGTACCGCAGTTAGGATAGTCCTGCCTGTAATGATGAGTAGATATCACCTCTGTGTATAGAGACGCCACCATCCACCATTCACATTAGGTCATGGTCAACTTCAAGGTATTCCTAGCTTGTACACTGACCTCTGTACAGGTCCCGATTCTATATATCTGTACAGGTCACCTAGCATGCCTTTTTAATATAATATTCAATTGGGTCTGCTTCAGATCTTTGTGACTATGGGCAATGCTGTTAAGAAAAGCTCAGCCAATGGCTGGAAGATGATTTTGCTAAACCGTTTAAAAAAAAATTATTTTTGCAGACACATTGCCATTAAATTCCTATAAAGAATGCTGATAGTCTGTTGCACATTCTTCAGATTACCATTACTGGTCTAATTATGTTGTTTTCTTTTTGTTTCCGATGTCTAGCAACTGGGAATTCTTTTACATCACTACATTTTTAGTTTAGAATGGGGGCCTCCACAATTCATGGCGTGGGCCATACGTGCCACCATTTGGATGAGAGTGCAAGCTGCAGTGCTGCGACAACCAACAAGACAGCAGTGGCTTGATATAGCCCAGGGCTTCCTGGAGACGGCACAATTCCCAAACTGTATTGGTGCCCTTGACAGAAAAGCACATACGGGTGAAGAAGCCACCGAACTCAGGGTCCCGATTCTATATATCAGGTCCTATGAAAGTTTTTCAGATGCTCGTATCTTCAGGGCGTCCAGAATGGGTTGGTGGCTTAAGTCCAACCAACTGGACATACCACAGCCAGCTAACCTTCCAGACTCCTCTGGTCCACCTGCTCCTTATGTGGTTGTAGAGGACGAGGGGTTTGCCCTTTCTGCAAACCTCATGTTTTTAAATTTTTTTAGTTAGGGACTCGCAATATATTGAGGACCCTGGATGTGGGTTGCGAGCTTATGTATTTTGCAGACATACTGTTTTTAGAAATGTCTGTGAAATATGAACTAATACCTCATTGGTATGAACAGAACAATGTAATTTTCAATCTCTGTAAAACAAACTATATACCTGCATCATTAACTATAATAATATTCTTTTGTTTACTTAATTAATGATTACATATGTAATGTAAAAATAAAACATTATTATTGTTTTTCAAATTGGATACAGAACATACATTATAGTCATTGCTCTTTTGAGCCCTTATATGTATTGTAACTGAATATGTGTAATAAAGTACCTATTTTGATTTAAATTTTGAAGCAAGGGTTTATTTAGTTACTTCGAATGTAGTATACAGGTGGCTCTCTGATGTCACAAAATGGTGCGTGGTGCCTCCGTATAGTAGTACCTCACAGACCACAGAACAATTGATATTGGAAGATAAATGAATACGGGCACTCTACTATATGTAACTGCACTGAGAGTTTATTAAGAATATATAAAAATATATATTTAACACAAAGTCAGTTATATTGCTTATAGTGGACCAAGTGTATCGATTGTGGCCACACAAAGGGGTAGACTATAGGTGGTATGTGTGGACTCCACTCTATACAGTTGGTCCTTGCTATTGCAAGTCTTGTATGAATTACAACCTTCAAGCTAAATTCAAGCAAAATGCCACAGTCCTTAAATTAATGAGTGTAATCTGTCAGCATCAGTACTTATCATTGGGTCATATTGTATGGTTAATGCATAGGTCACCTACATAAGGGGGTATTTGATGTAAAAGCACCCTTATTTTTAGTTGGTAAAAGTAGTGTTGCTGACATATACTTCCATAAAGGGTCCTGTTACATCAGATGTTACTGTGGCAAGGTCTATTTGTAACAAATGCTGTATCCAATGTTATTTGTATCAAATGCCTGGATTTGAAGAGTTATAAAATAACTGAAAAGAGAATAAGGGACCAGTCTTTCAAACTATAATGGATTATTCCAAATATTAGGTGTCTTTGGTAGTGAATGGCCTGTTTAAAGATTTTTCAATAAGTATATATGAACATTCTTCAATCATGAATGTTCCCGTACCACAGTTCGTTCAATGCAGAGGTATATAGATTATGTCTATTACTAAAATTCACTGCAGTCTCTTTCAATGTTGCGGTTGGATATTATACAGTCAAATAAATATATATGTTTTTATACGGTTTTTACCGTGTCTTCGCCACCTGGTTGGTGGCCAGATGTCTCCAGTGTCTCTCTGCTTCTCTCGCTGGGTTGGATCCAGACAGCGGGATGAAACGGTGCCGATAAGCTCTGCAGGCCAGGTGTAGCGGTAAGTGCCGATAAGCTTTGCAGGCTAGCGTCCTCTGCACGTGGATTCGCGTGTTTTCTTCTCAGGGACTTTCGATTTCCTGATGCGTGTATACTTGTGGCGTCCCACGTGGTATACTACGTCATCTGATGGAAACTTTTTGGTAAATAGCGCGCTTTTTGGTAACTTTTTGGTAAATAGCGTGCTTTTTGGTAGACAGAAATATCTGTTTTAAGATAAAAAATCTTTCCAATGGACCATACGCGTTTCGGGATGCCTGATCCCTTCCTCAGTGATCAATATGACCACTGAGCAAGGGATCAGGCATCCCGAAACGCGTATGGTCCATTGGAAAGATTTTTTATCTTAAAACAGATATTTCTGTCTACCAAAAAGCGCGCTATTTACCAAAAAGTTTCCATCAGATGACGTAGTATACCACATGGGACGCCACAAGTATACACGCATCAGGAAATCGAAAGTCCCTGAGAAGAAAACACACGAATCCACGTGCAGAGGACGCTAGCCTGCAAAGCTTATCGGCACTTACCGCTACACCTGGCCTGCAGAGCTTATCGGCACCGCTTCATCCCGCTGTCTGGATCCAACCCAGCGAGAGACGCAGAGAGACACTGGAGACATCCGGCCACCAACCAGGTGGCAAAGACACGGTAAAAACCGTATAAAACCACATATATTTATATGACTGTATAATATCCACTGCAACATTGAAAGAGACTGCGGTGAATTTTACTAATATACATAATCTATATACCTCGGCATTGAACGGACCGGGAACATTCAGGATTGAAGCACGTTCATATATACTTATTGAAAAATCTTTGAACAGGCCATTCACTACCAAAGACACCAATATTAGTTATTTTATAACTCTTCAAATCCAGGCATTTGATACAAATAACATTGGATACAGCATTTGTTACAAATAGACCTTGCCACAGTAACATCTGATGTAACAGGACCCTTTATGGAAGTATATGTCAGCAACACTACTTTTACCAACTAAAAATAAGGGTGCTTTTACATCAAATACCCCCTTATGTAGGTGACCTATACATTAACCCTACAATATGACACAATGATAAGTACTGATGCTGACAGATTACACTCATTAATTTAAGGACTGTGGCATTTTGCTTGAATTTTGCTTGAAGATTGTAATTCATACAAGACTTGCAATAGCAAGGACCAACTGTATAGAGTGGAGTCCACACATACCACCTATAGTCTACCCCTTTGTGTGGCCACAATTGATACACTTGGTCCACTATAAGCAATATAACTGACTTTGTGTTAAATATATATTTTTATATATTTTCTTTTATATATATATTTTTTTTAAAATATTTTTTTGTATATTCTTAATAAACTCTCAGTGCAGTTACAAATAGTAGAGTGCCCGTATTCATTTATCTTCCAATATATTTAGGTACTTGTTTAGGTATATTGTGTCACAGTCATTTACATCCGCAGTGTAGTTTGTGTATGTTAAATGTTATAAAAACATGGCTACAGATGGATATGTTGAATGTGTTAAGACACTAGAAATATAAATATGCACTCGTAAATTAATAAAAACAACAATACAAGTAAACAAAGAAAAATGCCCTTTATTTATAAACTGAGGTCACCTTTGCTTAGTGTAACTGGACACAGACAAACAAACCCAAATAAAACAACATAAAAATTACAAATTAAAAAAACTTGCAGGTATGGATAGGGTTCCCTCATACCATTGGCCATGGTAACTGGCATGGGAAGAGCCTATTGGATGATGAGATGGCCCAGGTTGGGAAGGAGAGAGGACATGTTGGCCGTATGTAGACTCGCCACTATATGGAGCCCCATAATGTTGAGTCGGGGGGCCATATTGTTGCCCTTGAGGACGGCGCTGGGGGGCGCTGGTAAACTTGAGGAGATGGCATTGGCATAGGGCCAGTGAGGAGGAGTGGCTGCCTCCAGAATCATACCTATTGTAGCTTAAGTTCTAAAGTATCGTTCTGGAGTCAGCCAGACTGAGTTGCCAGACTCCTGACATACAGGTCATAATTGTCCTCCTGGCGTGCTCGGGAAAGATGCTGCAGGATCTGAGTATTCACCACAGTCTCAATAACTAGGGCAGGTCTCTACCTCCACATCTGGGGAAGCAAGGGTGGCTCTTATTCAACTGGAGGAGGAGCGCTGCCATGGGATGTACTAGAGGTTCTCCCTTCACCTTTGTCTGGAGGAGGTTGGGATGGTGGACCTTCATCCACATATGCACTTGAGTGCTGCTCCAATGGATCCGAAACTTCTTCCTCCAGGTTGTCCTCCATTCTTTAAAATAAACAAGACAGCATGATACATATGATATCAACACACATAGTCACATCCAATTTTTTTATGAATACTATGAATTTTATGAATACTTTTAAAAACAGTCTGTCACCACCATCGCATTGCACCATAACGATATGTAGGGGCCATTCTATAATACACAGAGTGATGTTTAAATGCACTTGTGTCATAGGTCCACAAATCCTATGGTACAGTACATATATTGCTATCACAGAACCTTTTTGTTACATTTTGCGCCAATATTATTGTTTAATATGCGCAACTTTGCTAAAAAACCTTGTCCAAAACATTGGGGGAGATTTATCAAACTGGTGTAACGTGGAACTTGCAGATTCCACCTTTCATTTTTCTGAGGTCCTTTGGAAAATGAAAGGAGAATCTGATTGGTTGCTCTGGGAAACTAAGCCAGTCTTATTTTATACCAATTTGAAACATCTCTCCCATTATTTATACAAAATCAAACACATTTATTCCATTCTGCAATTTATTTTATTTTCATAGCAAGACATTACTGGTGTCTGCAGCTTTACACAATTTTTAGAAAAATATAAATGTATAATAAAATAGCATTGAAGGTAAAAATAAGTAATATTCTATAAGGGTCCGTTCACACGTCCGTAGTGTATTGTGGATCTGCAATACACAGGGCTGACACCCCTATAGAAATGCCTATTCTTGTCCGCTATTGCGGACAAGAATAGGACATGTTTTATTTTTTTCAGGACCGGAAGTACGAAACCGCGGACAAAGTGTGCTGTCAGCATCCTTTCTGTCCCCATTGAGAGTGTATGGGTCTGCACCCGTTCCGCAGAAATGCAGAACGGATGCGGACCCATTCTACGGACGTGTGAATGGACCCTTAATGTTATATACTATATATTAACTTACTATAACATCATGAACACATTATGAACATATTGCTTACGGTCACAAATCCATAAGGTCATGCATTAGCTGCTCTTTGAACATATAGGGGCGTTTTTGGGGTGTCCAGGACCACTGCACCCATGCATCATTTCCTTGCAGAACTGGTGCCGGCAGCTCCGCCATCTGTTTTTAACCTCTTCAACTAAAAAGTAATTTTAAAAAAAGTACATACTGGATCATTTTAAACATATCAGTACTGTTTGACAGTGGCGTGCCTAGGGTGTTTTGCACCCGGGTCGGGTCCTTTCTCTGGCAAACCCCCCCCCCCCCAATACTTTAAAGAAATTGTACCCCCTTACAGTAGTATTGCCCTTATTGTACGACCTTCACAGTAGTTTTGTACACATGTGTGCCCCCTAACAGTAGTTATGCCCACATTGTGACCTCTCACAGTAGTTAGGCCCTCTCTGTGCCCCTTTCACAGTTGTAATGTCCTCTTTGTGCCCCCTCCCCAGTAATAATCCCCATTGTGCCCCCTTCCCAGTAATAAAACCCATTGTATCCTCTTCATAGTAATGATCCCCATTGTACCCTGTTTATAGTAATAATGCCCACTGTTCCCCCTTCATAGTAATAATGCCCATTGTGATCCCTTCACAGTAATAATGCCCATTGTGCCCCCTTAATAGTGGTAATACCCACTGTGCTAGTAATGCCCTCTGTGTCCCCTCCATAGTAGAAATTCCCATTGTGCCCCCTTCACAGTAATAATGCCCACTATGCCCCTTCACAGTAATAATGCCCACTGTGCCCCCTTCACAGTAATAATGCCCTCTGTGCCCCCTTCATTGTAGTAATGCCCTCTGACTCTGTGCCCCCTTCATAGTAGAAATGCCCATTGTGCCCTCTTCACATTATTAATACCCTCTGTGCCGCCTCCATAGTAGTAATGCCCTCTGTGCCCCTTCCATAGTAATAAAGTCCTCTGTGCCCCCTTCATAGTAATAAAGTCCTCTGTGCCACCTCCAAAGTAATAAAGTCCTTTGTGCCCCCTCCATAGTAATAAAGTCCTCTGTGCCCCTCCATGGTAATAAAGCCCTCTGTGGCCCCTCTGTATTAAAAAAAAACAAAAAAAACAGAGTAACTACTCAACTTGTCCCGTTCCTGAGGCTCACATACTTCTCTTCTTTGCAGGCACAGATCGCTCTGCAGCACTGTGTGGGCGGAGCTTATGCAAATGTACAGGCTGTTAGCTCCGCCCAAACAGGCTGGCAGAGCGATCTGTGTCCGCAGTCTGAATGGTGGAGCGGGGAGAAGTCTTCCTGCTTCACAATTCTGTGCGCTGCAGGCCTGAAGGAAAGGAGGAGCGCGGGGAGCTGAGCGGTTAGTGACAGGACTGCAGATCCCAGTGCTCCATCAATGAGCACTTCCATCTGTGTTGATGGAAGCGCTCATTACTTCTGGCACCCCCCTGAGAGCCGCCCCCCCTCCTAATTTGTAATGTAGCATAATGAAGAAAATTCCATTACCCTATACAAATTGCAATCTGATGTTTGCATGTTGTGCAGCGGCCAATTGCTTCTTTTGTGAGGTGGCACAGCTTTTAGCATGTTGAGTTTGGTTAATTTTCTCACATAGGTCATTGCCTTGATGGTGATAAACAGTAGTTCTCAGTTTTTGACAGCTATACAAAGAGCACAGTTTTTGAAACAGTTTGTATTCAATGAGTCTTGGTCAGTTAGAATTTGGTCTGGACGCCCATACAAATTTTTAGATGATGACTGACTGGGTTCTAGCTTGATGTGGTTAATAGCTACAGTTTCTATGTGGTCTTTTGCACACAATTGGATGTAGAAGAGCCTTCTGGCCGTGCTTCTTTCCTCTAATGCACAAGTTGGACATTTAAGGACCAGGTTTCGATATCTTGACTCATTCCAATCCAGTAGAATTTATGTCTGATGGTGGTTTCAAGACGTTTATTGGTTAGGAGATCTAGTTTTCTTTGGAGCAGAAAAAATGTTTTCTTTGTCGACAATTCTAGGTTTGGCTTTAGCACACGACTCTCGGTCTGGAGTTGGTTCCAAAGTCCTTTTTATATGGTGGTTTCAAGACGTTTATTGGTTAGGAGATCTAGAGTTCTTTGGAGCAGAAAAAATGTTTTCTTTGTCGACAATTCTAGGTTTGGCTTTAGAACACGACTCTCGGTCTGGAGTTGGTTCCAAAGTCCTTTTTATAGTGGTGGTTCAGGACTGAATTGTGGTTGTGAGCTGATGGTCTTCAGATCTTTTTTTGTTTACTCTTTTTGTGTCCTGCTGGGAAAATCTGGTGTAGAAAGCTGGCATCTCTACATCTTCCCAACTGTCATCTGACAACTGTCATCTGGTGTGGCTAATGAGCAGCAGCACTTGTATGCAGTTGGCTACATTACCACAACCCCACATTACCGCAGTCTGTTCTGTCCGTCCTCTTTTTACTTCAGCTGTTTCTCATGAACTCCATTTCTCCATTCTTCTGCTGAAGTTCTTATCAGCTGTATTGAGGATCATAATCCTTAACAACTAGAGCACAGAGGAGGATGAGACAGCTCTTTAGCTCAGTGTCTTAACTTGCGCTGCTGTATGATTAGGACAGGTTTTGTGTGTACTAATCAGTGGGATGGAGTGTAGCTACAACTGCTCCTTTTTTATTCACGTGTATGGGACAGAGGAGCACCTCTACACCTGCTCGCCGCTGCAATTCTGACAGAGAGGCTTAGTAGTCTTGACCTTGGGTGCCCATACAGGCAAGGCACCACATCAGAGTCTCTGTGCCAGGTTATAACACTACTGGCTGTGCATCTTTGAGATTACCAAACTTTTGTTGAGGAGACAGTATTCTGCTGGGTCACTTTCCTGGTTCAGTGAAGAGCTGTAGGCAAAGACCTGTGTAGTGCATTTCTCCATAGCAATTTCTAGGAATGTTCATGCCAAGTATAACAGCTGTAGAGGTGTTATTGTCTCGGACTTGCACGACAATGGACACCGTGTTGTGGGAGTCTGGTTTCTCCAACTTGCAGAGTCACCTCCCAGTACCACAGGTACTGGCTTGCCATTACTGGCTATAATGTTCACCCAGGATTCTGGTGGTTGCATTAGTTGTTGACTGTCCCAATATTTTTCATGAAGTTTGTTGAATGGTAGTGACTTCATTCATACGGAGGACAACTTCAGGATGGGGTTCCGTATACCTGGGCATTAACCACTTCAGCCCCCCTAGCTTAAACACCCTTAATGACCAGGCCACTTTTTACAATTCTGCACTACACTACTTTCACCGTTTATTGCTCCGTCATGCAACTTACCACCCAAATGAATTTTACCTCCTTTTCTTCTCACTAATAGAGCTTTCATTTGGTGGTATTTCATTGCTGCTGACATTTTTACTTTTTGCTATTAATCAAAAATTACCGAAATTTTGCAAAAAAATGACATTTTCACTTTCTGTTGTAAAATTTTTCAAAAAAACTACATTTCTATATAAATTTTTCTCTAAATTTATTGTTCTACATGTCTTTGATAAAAAAAAATCCAATAAGTGTATATTTATTGGTTTGGGTAAAAGTTATAGCGTTTACAAACTATGGTGCAAAAAGTGAATTTCGGCATTTTGAAGCAGCTCTGACTTTCTGAGCGCCTGTCATGTTTCTTCAGGTGCTAGAATGTCAGGAAAGTATAAATACCCCCAAATTACACCATTTTAGAAAGAAGACACCCCAAAGTATTCGCGGAGGGGCTTGGTGAGTTCATGTATCATTTCATTTTTTTTCACAAGTTAGCGGAAAATGACACTTTCTGAGAAAAAAAAAAAAAAAAAAAGTTTCAATTTCTGATAACTTCTGGCAAAAAAAAAAAATCTCAGACGGACTCACTATGCCCCTCAGTGAATACCTTGGGGTGTCTACTTTCCGAAATGGGGTCATTTGTGGGGTGTGTTTACTGTTCTGGCATTTTGGGCGGGGCTAAATTGTGAGCCGCCATGTAAAACCTAAAGGTACTCGTTGGAATTTGGGCCCCTTTGCGCACCCAGGCTGCAAAAAAGTGTCACTCATGTGGTATCGCCGTACTCAGGAGAAGTAGGGCAATGTGTTTTGGGGTGTATTTTTACATACACCCATGTTGGGTGAGAGAAATATCTCTGTAAATTGTCAACTTTGTATAAAAATTTTTAAAAGTTGTCGTTTACAGAGATATTTTTCACACAAAGTATGGTATATATAAAAATACACCCCAAAACACATTGCCTACTTCTCTAGTGCAGCGACTCATGTGTGCCACTTTTGCAGCCTGAATGCACAAAGCCTAAAACTAATGAGTACCTTTAGGATTTCACAGGGCATTTTACGCATTTGGATTCCAGACTTCTTCTCACGCTTTAGGGGCCCCTAAAATGCCAGGGCAGTATAAATACCCCACATGTGACCCCATTTTGGAAAGAAGACACCCCAAGGTATTCTGTGAGGGTATGGTGAGTTCATGTAAAATTTTATTTTTGTCACAAGTTAGTGGAATATGAGACTTTGTAAAAAACAAAATTAAAAAAAACAAAAAAAACAATTTCCGCTGACTTATGCCAAAAAATAAAAATTCTGTGGACTCACCATGCCCCTCACAGAATACCTACGGGTGTCTTCTTTCCAAAATGGGGTCACATGTGGGGTATTTATACTCACCTGGCATTTTAGGGGCCCCTAAAGTGTGAGAATCCAAATGCATAAAAATGGCCTGTGAAATCCTAAAGGTACTCATTGGTTTTAGGGCCCCTTTGCGCACCCAGGCTGCAAAAAGTGTCACACATGTGGTATCGCCGTACTCAGGAGAAGTAGGGCAATGTGTTTTGTGGTGTATTTTTACATATACCCATGCTGCGTGTGAGAAATATCGCTGTAAGCGACAACTTTTTAAATTTTTTATTCAAAGTTGTCAATTTACAGAGATATTTCTCTCACCCAGTAATGGGTATATGTAAAATACACCCCAAGCTACATTGCCTACTTCTCCTGAGTGCGGCGATACCATGGTGACACTTTTGCAGCCAAGATGCAAAGGGCCTAATTCCAATGAGTACCTTTAGGAGGAGCATTTTTACGCATTTTTCTTCTCACGCTTTAGGGCCCTAAAATGCCAGGGCAGTATAAATACCCCACATGTGACCCCATTTTGGAAAGAAGACACCCCAAGGTAATCCGTGAGGGGCATGGCGAGTTCATAGAAGATTTTTTTGGCACAAGTTAGTGGAAATTGATTTTTATTGTTTTTCTCACAAAGTCTCCCTTTCCGCTAACTTTTGACAAAAGTTTAATTTTTCATGGACTCATTATGCCCCTCAGCGAATACCTTGAGGTGTCTTCTTTCCAAAATGGGGTCACATGTGGGGTATTTATACTGCCCTGGCATTTTAGGGGCCCTAAAGCGTGAGAAGAAAAATGCGTAAAAATGCCCTCTAAAGGTACTCATTGGTTTAGGGCCCCTTTGCGCATCTTGGCTGCAAAAAGTGTCACACATGTGGTATCGCCGTACTCAGGAGAAGTAGGGCAATGTGTTTTAGGGTGTATTTTTACATATACCCATGCTGGAGTGAGAGAAATATCTCTGTAAATTGACAACTTTGAATAAAAAATTTAAAAAGTTGTCGTTTACAGCGATATTTCTCACACACAACATGGGTATATATAAAAATACACCCCAACACATTGCCTACTTCTCCTGATCGGCGATACCACATGAGTGACACTTTTGCAGCCAAGATCGCAAAGGCCCTAAAACCAATGAGTACCTTTAGGATTTCACAGGACATTTTTACGCATTTTGGATTCTCACGCTTTAGGACCCCTAAAATGCCAGGGCAGTATAAATACCCACAAGTGACCCCATTGTGGAAAGAAGACACCCCAAGGTATTCCGTGAGGGCATGGCGAGTTCACAGAAAAAAATTTGGCACAAGTTAGCGGAAATGGTATTTTTTTTTTTTTTTTACAGTCTCACATTCCACTAACTTGTGACAAAAAATAAAATTTTACATGAACTCACCATACCCCTCACGGAATACCTTGGGGTGTCTTCTTTCTAAAATGGGGTCACTTGTGAGGTTTTGTACTGCCCTGGCATTTAGGGGTCTCCATAATCATTACACGTATGGCCAGAATTAGGAGTTTTGCTATTCTCCTTATATTGACCATACGGGTAATGAGAATTTTTCCGTTCAGCCTCTGCGCTGAAAGAAAAAAATGAGCGTCTGAATTTTTCCATTCACATTGATCAATGTGGATGAAAAAATCTCTAAAAAATGTGCAAAAAAAAGAGGAAAAGCTATAAAGCTGCGATCGCTAAGGGACCCTAAGGCCTCATTCAAGCGTCCGCAATTCTGTTCCGCAAAATTTTGCGGAACAGAAATGTGGATACATTCAATTCTATGGGGACAGACTTTGTCCCGCTCGGATCCGTAATTGCGGATCCGTAGTGAAGATCCGCAAAAGTATAGAACATGTCCTATTCTTGTCGCAATTGCGGACAAGAAAGAGCATTTTCTATATAGTTCTGGCAATGTGCGGATCCGCAAAATGCGGAAAGCACATTGCTGGTGTCCGTGTTTTGCGGATCCGCGGATTTGCGGATCCGTGGATCCGCAAAACACATGCGGACATCTGAATGAGCCTTACAGGGGTGATCAGTGACAGGGGGTGACAGGGGGTGATCAGGGGGTGACATGGGAGATCAGGGGTTAATCAGTGACAGGGGGTGGTGGGTGGGTGGGGGGCGGTGGGGGGTTGTGTGGTGATTGGTGCACTTTGATATTTTTCTCTGGTGGTCCCAAGCAAAGGGACCACCAGAGAAGCGAGCAGCAAGCAGATCAGGCGCTGTTCACAGAACAACGTCTGATCTGCGATTTTCTGCCATATACAGCCTGCCAGCGCACGATCGGCGCTGGCAGGCTGTAGTATAACTACATGAGAGCGTGCCGATGGCGCGCATTGCGCATGTGCGGGCGCGTCCTCGCGTCATCTCGCGTCTCGCGAGATGACGCGCCGATGCGTCCGATCAGAGCTACAGGGCCGCCGCCAGGACGCAATCCTGCGTGCGGCGGTCCTGTAGCGGTTAAACCTGGTTCTTCTAGAAGTATAATTCTTCCTCCCGAGATACGGTCCTTGACCTTGGGGGACGCTCTTTTAACGAAATCACGAGAAAAAAAAGAAACAAAATATCCTGCACGATATGATGGTAAATATGCGGATGTGCATGGCTACATTTATAGTCACAGAAAATAAGGCACTATAGTAAAAGGTGCAAACATAATATATGGACTAAGACCTCACTCTAATGATAAAATATTAGACTCTTAGCCAATATATTTTGATCAAACACATATGTGCAGAATCTGCTCTCTCTTGAATATAGATAACGGCATGGGTAGGTTTAGAGCAGGACCTGCTTGACTGAGACCACCGTGGCGCTGGATAGGTGGGCACAGATGTTTTGATCAAAATATATTGGCTAAGAGTCTCAGATTTTATCATTAGAGTGAGGGCTTAGTCCATATGTTATGTTTGCATCTATTGCTATAGTGCATGCCCTTTTAACTACTAGCATATCTGTGTGGCAGATAGGTATACTTTGCTCATCATATCGGTTTGTAGGCAGCCTACCTGGAGTCAGGTGGTAGTTTTCAGGGCTTCTCTATCTGCCAGTGGATGCTTCTCTAACTTCTCCATGCTTTCGGTTAGAAGGAAGACTTGGTCAGTTTGGGCAGTGACTGCGTCTAGAACAGGAGCTTGATTGATGGCATGGCTGATTTCTGCAGGTACAAGATGCAGGTTAGGTGATAAATTTACACTTTTGTCAGGTTCAGGCTTGTGGTTCATCCCTAGGATGCTGACAGCCAGTCCAAGTCCAAGAAGGGGTGATTGGGTGTTGTGGGGACATCTTTAAATTACTTTTCTGAGTCTCTGTAGCAGCAACTTCTATGAACTGCTCTCTTAATGTTTGGTCTCAGTTCTCTGCCTCATGGGGTCTACAAGGATGATGGCTCTCAGAGCCTCTTGTAGGGACAAGGTCAAGTACACTGTGGCACTCTCCATTCTTGCGCTCCCTGGATCTATGCAGTTAATGGATGGCACACCCTTTCCTCCCTCGGTGCACTCCCTGGTATTGGGGCTCCTGCCTGCTGGTATTTGTGGTGCCCTTGATTGTGATCAGTTGGCAGGGTGGAAGGCAGGAGGGCAGGTGCAGGGGCCAGTGGACAAATTGTAGAGTCAATAACCAGGGCCAATTTAGTGATAACACGGCACAGACTCTTTACTAAGGATGATGAGACTTACAGTATAAACAGCAGCAACAGGCACAGTTCTGAGGTATTTCACAGAGTTCACTTTTCCCAAAAGCTGTGTATAGGCAGCAGTATTGGTAGTAGGTAGTCCCTGAGTCTCATACTGAACACCTTCCAAGATGATCATAGGCGTGCAACACTCTAACAATCAGAACTGCAGTCCCGGGCTAAGGGGTGCAGATCAACAAACAGTTGGCCAGTGCATTATATAAATGTGGTGGGCGCTCTTAGCAGTTCCCTCTCCACAGAAGTCTTTTGCCCTAAACAAATGTAGCTTTGCTAATGTGCACGACCTTGTGATCCTAGACCAGTGTTTTCCAACCAGTGTGCCTCCAGCTGTTGCAAAACTACAACTCCCAGCATGCCTGGACAGCCTTTTGCTGTGCGGGCATCCTGGGAGTTGTAGTTTTGAAACAGCTGGAGGCACACTGGTTGGGAAATACTGTCCTAGACACTCTATGGATATCTGTTCTTTTTCCCTCAGGGCAAGTCTTCTGGTACAATCGCCGTTCTTTGGCAGCTTCAAAACTCCACAGTAATTATGTCTTTTTCCTGGAAAAAAAATGCTCTTTTCTGACTTTAGTTTCACACAGTCTCGCAGGTATCTGTCTCTCTCACAGGCAGAGCCAGACTTACTTGGCTGATGCAATCCAACTACACAGCTCCTCAAGCGCTGTGCAGAAGTTTTCAGGTGGGTAGGAAGAAATAGTAGGTGGAAAAAATGCTGCACAGCAAAGAAAAAAAAAGGTAAAAAAAATAGAAGTGTTAATAGTTTATTTTTCATCAATTAACAAAATGCAAAGAGAATGAACATAAGAGAAATCAAAATTAATATTTGGTGTCACCACCCTTTACCTTCAAAACTGCATCAATTCTTCTAGGTACAGTGGCTGGGTTTGGGGTGGCCCCAACGCTATGCTGGGTCCTCCGAACACCGCGAGTTGTCAACACATGTTGCTGCTCTCCAGAAGGGTTGGTAAGGCGTGGTGCACCCCAATGGGAAATAAGTTCAGAGAGTCAGGGTCGGTAGTAAACCAGTGTGCTTCATTACTGGAGGAATTCAGGTGCAAAACAATACAGGCGAGGTATAGGGCTGGCTTCTCCAGTCTCTTCCCTGGCAGAAGAAGGGTTTGATGCTGAGGAAAGGCCTGAGGTAGCTATCCCTCTCTCTCTCAGAAGGTTGGTACCTTGGCCAAAGGCTTAAGGCCCACAGTCTGGAAAAATACCAGCTTCTTATTCAAAGTCCCAAAAGTCTCTCAGTAGTCATTAACCCTTTCTAAAGAGCCTCGCAAATACAATGCAAATGAACAGGATATATACCACAACATACATATAAAATGCAGTTAAACAGTGTAAGTTAACCCTTTCAAGTGTAATAAAGTAAGAAGTTTATAACTTTGCGTAGGGACAGTAGGCAAATGTCTACAAATGTCCAGACTTCACAGTAGCCCTACTCCAGGGCACCATACACTTGCACACAGATTTGGAAGGAACTCGACAGGAAGAATGCTCCAAACATCTTGGAGAACTAACCACTGATTTTCTGTGACTGTAGGCTTGCTCATATCCTTCTGTTTCCTCATCTAATCCCAGACAAACTTGATGATGTTGAGATCAAGGCTCTGTGTGGACAATATCATCATTTCTAGGACTCCTTGTTCATCTTTTTTTTTTTTTTACACTGAAGATATTTCTTAAAGGGGTTTTCCTGAAATTGATGACCTATCCTCAGGATAGGACATTAATATCCGATCCGTGCGAGTCCAACACCCACACCCCTACTGATCAACTTTTCCCTACAGCCTCTGGTGCTAGCACTTTGGATGTAACACGAAGCACAGCTGTGTGCAAAGTGTAGTGGCCATGCCGGGTTACTGTAGCTCCGGTCCCATTGAAGTGAATGGAAGCTGAATATGCAGTAACCTGGTATGGCACTACACTTTGAACGGTGCTGTGCTTCCTGTTTTATTCAAAGTACTAGTTCTAGTGTGGGGTGTTGGACCCGCACCAATCAGATATTAATGACCTATCCTGAGGATAGAACATCAATATCAGGAGCCTGAAAAAACCCTTGAATGATATTGGATATATTTTTGGGATCGTTGTCCTGTTGCAGAGCAAATTTGAAACCAATCAGACTCCTCCCTAATAGTATAAGTAAGGATAAGTATCTGTCTGTATGGTGACTCAGAGTCTGTGGCAGAGTATCCTTGTCTCAGCATCTTCTTCGGGTCACTTGTCCAGTCTGGCAGAGTCTAGTCCTTATCTGCATATCAAGACATAGCTGTTTATTCAGCATGTGAATCTGTACAGTGGTATCAGGTATTATGTAGCATGCAATAATTTACATCAGTTTTATATTTTTTAATAAAAAGGCGATTAACATGAAGAGAAGCAATTGTATGCAGTGATAAAATTCACAGTTTTGTCTTACAGCTCGTGAACAGTATGCGGCGCTAAAGCTAACGTCTGTTAAGAAGCTCAGCTGACGATACATTTACAATGGCTAAAAGAACTTTTAAGCCTTAGGATACCAGAGTTTTTTCATTTTTGAGTTTTTATTTTTCTTCTCTATCTTCTGTGGCAATGTGAACACTGGGGTGTGCAGTGAAACCCCAGGAAGGCCGTCAGAGAGAGCGTGTCACCAAGGTGCCTGGCCTTGGGGGAGTGAAAGCCCAAGTACTAGTGTTAGTATAGCTGGCTCAGCCAGTTCCAGGGCGGGCTTTTACTGGGAACAGGCAATGTGCTGGGTGGGTGCCTGTTCCCCATGCTCCAGTCAGGATTTTGGACAATGCCCATGTCCAGGGAGGATATTTAATCCTCTTGTTGGACATGGGTGGGGCTACTCTGGAGAGAGCTGTGGAGACAGAGGCTCTGTGTGAGTGGTCTCGGCTGAGTTGGCTGAGGGGCCACGGGGCTAGCGATAGCCCGGAGTTGGGGACACAGCGACGCCTGGAAGGGTCGCAGGGCCACAGTCAGGAGGACTGGTGAGCCTGAATTCCCCAACGGACACTGATCGGAGGCTGTGTGTGAACAGTGCTCTGAACAGCCAGGAGGCTGTGGGACATTGGGCTGGAGAAAGCCGCAGTAGTTCACAGGGTGTGAACTGTACCCACTAGGTGAGTGAGGGACCCAACTAATATGTTTAGTTAGAGCCTAGCCGGGCCAGTGTTTATTGTTTTGCACCTGTTGTGTTGTTTCTGCTATAATAAACGCACTGTTTGGACGTGAAATCCGTTGTCCGGAAGGAAGTTTTTGTGAGCGATCCTCGAGACCAGAGCTAACCCCCACATTTGGTGTCGGATGCGGGCAAGTCGTCCCTGCTGGATAAAGGTAAAAGTGTTGCTGGGGGCAACGACAGGACAGAGGAAAAAACTGTGCGATTGCTGTATTGGAGCTTAGGGCCGGAAGCCTGTTTGTTCGGTGGAGCAGGTGCTGCTCGTGTGGTCCTGGACACTTTGCTGGGTTGCAAAAGAACTGCTGTCTGGACTGTTTTTCCCTGTGGTGCAAGCGGTGCGAAGGTTTAAAGGGCCAGAAGCACAAAAGAGGAAAAAGGAAAAAAACTGACCTGTGGAAATTTTTTGCTCAAAATGGCGTCCTGGGTGAAAGATAGTCAGGTGTGGCGGAAGCTGCTTATGCCAAAGGTGATGCCATATGTGAGAAGTGGCCCGGTTTGGCGGAAAACCAAGGCCACTGAGGGTGTAATGGAGCAGCTGGTGCTGGAGACTGATCGGTTGGTGAGAAAGCCGAGTGCGGCACTTGGAGAGCGGCTCTGAGTGGACTGTTCGAGGTAATATGTGCCGTTGCCAAGGGCAACCGTCGGGAAGACAAAGAGGTGGAGAGCGGTGCGTTTCTCAGGAGTGCCTATTTTCCCTGCGACTGTGCACAGAATCCTAAAGGGTGCGGCTGGAATGTCCGTCCAGAAAAAGACAGGAGACAAGTCAAGGCGTCTCCCGTGGCAACTACTGCATTGAGGAGAAGGGTGATGACCGTGCTGGAGATATTCCTGGACTACCCTTATCTTCCGGGAGTGCCGAGTCAGTGGCGACAATCGGTAAGACTGTTCCTATTGATAATTTTGTGGCAGACCCTGTGACAATGAGCCGGCGGCAGTTGCTACCTGCCGGGCTGGTCAGTGATAAAGCGCTGCGGCGTGAAGATGTCACAAAAATGAGTGACTATGGGAAAAATGCTGTGTCTGAACAGGCTGGTAAGCCTGTTGCGGTTACTCTCTCGCAGGAATCTGCAGGGAGAAGCTCAAGATGTTGTTTAAAGTGCCCGTGACCAAGGCTAGATTTGGGATGGTGAAAATCAGAGATCCCATGCTAGCCTGGGTAAGAGGTAGAATGATGTTTGTCGGGACAATTATGTGAATCCTGTGGACTATCCAGTGGTCCGCACGGAGGGTGAGACCATGGTGGGAACAGAGACTGATGGACTTGATGTTGGAAATAGGCTCATGCGTGATGTAATGTGGGGCAATGGAGACACTTCTGTAGGAAGTAATGAAGCTCCTACAGAACCTGTACCTGTCCCTTTAAATGAAGGTGTAAGGGAAATGCAGATAGGAAGCAATGGTTTAAGTGAAATGACCATTGGAAACAATGGTGCCGACACGGTGCCAAGTGAAGGTGCAGAGTTTGATGAAATGTATAATGATAATGTGGGTCTATGTGCAAGAAGTGATGAGGATGATGACAGTCCTTTTCCTTTGCAGGCTGTGATTGGGAAAAAGCTCCCCTGTTGGTAAAAATGTGGATGGTATAAAAATGCTAATTGATATTGAGAGCTCACAACTGAGGGAACCCACTGTGAAAAATGTGCAAGTACATGGGGCGGTCCTAGAGGGTGTACCACACGTACTAGAAGTGGATATGCAGTCTCCACAGGTTTCTATGGTTAATAAAATGTCCCAGGTGGGGATTAACTCATCGGTGCCCCTAGAGGACGGAAATGAGAATGACATGAGCAGTATATATGAAGCAGGTGCTATGACCGACAGCAACTCTGAGAGAGAGGCTGCCATGTTGAGGTCTTGCCAAACTGGCGTGGTTACTGGTAGCAACCAGGCGATAGTTATACCTGATGTGACGAGAGTACAGTCGGGTGACGTCAGCCTAGTGTCTGAAGCTCATGTCCAGGCAGTCTTAGATGACCTGACAGGACAGTACAGCGGCAAACAGGAGGCTGCCCTCCCTCTCGCCACACGGTCCCTAGATATGATAGAGAAGGGACAAGCTGTCGTCACAGGGTCACCGAAGAAGGCTGCAGAAGGGTCAAAGAGGAGACCCCAGAAAAGATGAGTGAACTGAAGGGTCTACCTCCTGGTGTCCTGGGGAGGGAAAAGACTCCAGAAAGACACAAAAGTCTATAGTAGACCTCAACAATGGGCTTGAAGAGTCCCTGGGTGGAAATCCCACAGAGTGTCTAAGAAAGAATGGTGGTACTCCTACAACTGCTGTTACACCAGAACAGAGTGAAGAGCAGCTGGACCAGAAGGCCCAAGAGCGGGCGCTGCTAACAAGCTAGTGCGAAAAATTAAGAAGAAGACCAAGGCCCTCTCCTTGACTAGAGCCCTTGGAAAAGTGCTTAAGGAGCAAGATGAATTGGAGAGGCTGAACAAGCAACTCAGAGCAGAGATGGAAGATCTCAGGAGCTCAAAAGATGAAGTCTATGAGTTGGAGAAGCCTAAGCGTGCTCCTGCGCAGCAGGTGGAAGAAAATGAGATGCCTGAAGAGGAAGATCCTCTGAAAGATGCCAAGAAGTCAGAACCCGTTAAGAATGGGTCTGGAGGTGGTTGCGCTGTGGTGCCAGCCGAGGCAGAGAAGATGGAAGATGTATCTGCTGAACCAGATGGTGGTGCTGAGGTGGATGCAGAAACCCAGAGACTCGTGGCAGTGTGTGGCCAGGACCTGGTCATGAAAGACATTCCCTCTGCTGTCAATGCCTGCCAGAAAGCCAGCAGTCTGCTGGGGAAGAAATACGAGGGGACCGACAACCAGTATGAGGGTCCTGTCTACTCCGATGGGCTGGCTCCCTGAATCCTGCCCGAAAGGAGAACCATGTCCCGGGTGAACCTCTGCAGGGATTGCCAGAAGGCAGACGAGTCTGGCGAAGGTCCTGATGTCCCCGGTGCCTCCAACCTTGATGAGAAAGAGGAGGAGGAGTTAAGAAGGAAAGCATATGATGCCATGTCTGTGAAGCATAAGACGGCTAATAAAGTGAATGGAGACTCCAAAGAAAAGACTGGAAAAGAGTCTGCTGAAGTGGGGAGTACCACTGAAGAAGCAGAAGATTCTGAAACTGAAGCCAAACCTGACATAACCCCTGAGGAGTAAAGGAAAAAGAAAGATGCTATCTGTTGATAAAACAAAGAGACAAAAAGAGGCTGACAGGTCAAGGTCCGCTAAAACTGTGGTAGTTGCTAGTAGCGACCAGGTGTCTCTAGTATGGGACAAGATGACTGGTAGGGTAGTAAGCTTCGTGTTTGTGACGAACTGGGTTCTGCTGGCGTGGTTGTGGCAGAATAAGGGAAGCCTGTGGTGCTGGCCACATCTTCCAGGGGACCCTTGAGCTTAAAGATGGCAAGATAATGCGGGTGCCCTATCACGAGCGACCAGGCGGTACATGTGTTCACCCCCACAGGTGTGAACAGAGAGGGATATGTGGCAATGTGAACACTGGGGTGTGCAGTGAAACCCCAGGAAGGCCGTCAGAGAGAGCGTGTCACCAAGGTGCCTGGCCTTGGGGAGTGAAAGCCCAAGTACTAGTGTTAGTATAGCTGGCTCAGCCAGTTCCAGGGCGGGCTTTTACTGGGAACAGGCAATGTGCTGGGTGGGTGCCTGTTCCCCATGCTCCAGTCAGGATTTTGGACAATGCCCATGTCCAGGGAGGATATTTAATCCTCTTGTTGGACATGGGTGGGGCCTACTCTGGAGAGAGCTGTGGAGACAGAGGCTCTGTGTGAGTGGTCTCGGCTGAGTTGGCTGAGGGGCCACGGGGCTAAGCGATAGCCCGGAATTGGGGACACAGCGACGCCTGGAAGGGTCGCAGGGCCACAGTCAGGAGGACTGGTGAGCCTGAATTCCCCAACGGACACTGATCGGAGGCTGTGTGTGAACAGTGCTCTGAACAGCCAGGAGGCTGTGGGACATTGGGCTGGAGAAAGCCGCAGTAGTTCACAGGGTGTGAACTGTACCCACTAGGTGAGTGAGGGACCCAACTAATATGTTTAGTTAGAGCCTAGCCGGGCCAGTGTTTATTGTTTTGCACCTGTTGTGTTGTTTCTGCTATAATAAACGCACTGTTTGGACGTGAAATCCGTTGTCCGGAAGGAAGTTTTTGTGAACGATCCTCGAGACCAGAGCTAACCCCCACATTTGGTGTCGGATGCGGGCAAGTCGTCCCTGCTGGATAAAGGTAAAGAGTGTTGCTGGGGGCAACGACAGGACAGAGGAAAAAACTGTGCGATTGCTGTATTGGAGCTTAGGGCCGGAAGCCTGTTTGTTCGGTGGAGCAGGTGCTGCTCGTGTGGTCCTGGACACTTTGCTGGGTTGCAAAAGAACTGCTGTCTGGACTGTTTTTTCCCTGTGGTGCAAGCGGTGCGAAGGTTTAAAGGGCCAGAAGCACAAAAGAGGGAAAAAGGAAAAAAAACTGACCTGTGGAAATTTTTTGCTCAAAATGGCATCCTGGGTGAAAGATAGTCAGGTGTGGCGGAAGCTGCTTATGCCAAAGGTGATGCCATATGTGAGAAGTGGCCCGGTTTGGCGGAAAACCAAGGCCACTGAGGGTGTAATGGAGCAGCTGGTGCTGGAGACTGATCGGTTGGTGAGAAAGCCGAGTGCGGCACTTGGAGGCGGCTCTGAGTGGACTGTTCGAGGTAATATGTGCCGTTGCCAAGGGCAACCGTCGGGAAGACAAAGAGGTGGAGAGCGGTGCGTTTCTCAGGAGTGCCTATTTTCCCTGCGACTGTGCACAGAATCCTAAAGGAGTGCGGCTGGAATGTCCGTCCAGAAAAAGACAGGAGACAAGTCCAAGGCGTCTCCGTGGCAACTACTGCATTGAGGAGAAGGGTGGTGACCGTGCTGGAGATATTCCTGGACTACCCTTATCTTCCGGGAGTGCCGAGTCAGTGACGACAATCGGTAAGACTGTTCCTATTGATAATTTTGTGGCAGACCCTGTGACAATGAGCCGGCGGCAGTTGCTACCTGCCGGGCTGGTCAGTGATAAAGCGCTGCGGCGTGAAGATGTCTCAAAAATGAGTGACTATGGGAAAAATGCTGTGTCTGAACAGGCTGGTAAGCCTGTTGCGGTTGCTCTCTCGCAGGAATCTGCAGGGAGAAGCTCAAGATGTTGTTTAAAGTGCCCGTGACCAAGGCTAGATTTGGGATGGTGAAAATCAGAGATCCCATGCTAGCCTGGGTAAGAGGTAGAATGATGTTTGTCCGGGACAATTATGTGAATCCTGTGGACTATCCAGTGGTCCGCACGGAGGGTGAGACCATGGTGGGAACAGAGACTGATGGACTTGATGTTGGAAATAGGCTCATGCGTGATGTAATGTGGGGCAATGGAGACACTTCTGTAGGAAGTAATGAAGCTCCTACAGAACCTGTACCTGTCCCTTTAAATGAAGGTGTAAGTGAAATGACCATTGGAAACAATGGTGCCGACACGGTGCCAAGTGAAGGTGCAGAGTTTGATGAAATGTATAATGATAATGTGGGTCTATGTGCAAGAAGTGATGAGGATGATGACAGTCCTTTTCCTTTGCAGGCTGTGATTGGGGAAAAAGCTCCCCCTGTTGGTAAAAATGTGGATGGTATAAAAATGCTAATTGATATTGAGAGCTCACAACTGAGGGAACCCACTGTGAAAAATGTGCAAGTACATGGGGCGGTCCTAGAGGGTGTACCACACGTACTAGAAGTGGATATGCAGTCTCCACAGGTTTCTATGGTTAATAAAATGTCCCAGGTGGGGATTAACTCATCGGTGCCCCTAGAGGACGGAAATGAGAATGACATGAGCAGTATATATGAAGCAGGTGCTATGACCGACAGCAACTCTGAGAGAGAGGCTGCCATGTTGAGGTCTTGCCAAACTGGCGTGGTTACTGGTAGCAACCAGGCGATAGTTATACCTGATGTGACGAGAGTACAGTCGGGTGACGTCAGCCTAGTGTCTGAAGCTCATGTCCAGGCAGTCTTAGATGACCTGACAGGACAGTACAGCGGCAAACAGGAGGCTGCCCTCCCTCTCGCCACACGGTCCCTAGATATGATAGAGAAGGGACAAGCTGTCGTCACAGGGTCACCGAAGAAGGCTGCAGAAGGGTCAAACGAGGAGACCCCAGAAAAGATGAGTGAACTGAAGGGTCTACCTCCTGGTGTCCTGGGGAGGGGAAAAGACTCCAGAAAGACACAAAAGTCTATAGTAGACCTCAACAATGGGCTTGAAGAGTCCCTGGGTGGAAATCCCACAGAGTGTCTAAGAAAGAATGGTGGTACTCCTACAACTGCTGTTACACCAGAACAGAGTGAAGAGCAGCTGGACCAGAAGGCCCAAGAGCGGGCGCTGCTAACAAGCTAGTGCGAAAAATTAAGAAGAAGACCAAGGCCCTCTCCTTGACTAGAGCCCTTGGAAAAGTGCTTAAGGAGCAAGATGAATTGGAGAGGCTGAACAAGCAACTCAGAGCAGAGATGGAAGATCTCAGGAGCTCAAAAGATGAAGTCTATGAGTTGGAGAAGCCTAAGCGTGCTCCTGCGCAGCAGGTGGAAGAAAATGAGATGCCTGAAGAGGAAGATCCTCTGAAAGATGCCAAGAAGTCAGAACCCGTTAAGAATGGGTCTGGAGGTGGTTGCGCTGTGGTGCCAGCCGAGGCAGAGAAGATGGAAGATGTATCTGCTGAACCAGATGGTGGTGCTGAGGTGGATGCAGAAACCCAGAGACTCGTGGCAGTGTGTGGCCAGGACCTGGTCATGAAAGACATTCCCTCTGCTGTCAATGCCTGCCAGAAAGCCAGCAGTCTGCTGGGGAAGAAATACGAGGGGACCGACAACCAGTATGAGGGTCCTGTCTACTCCGATGGGCTGGCTCCCTGAATCCTGCCCGAAAGGAGAACCATGTCCCGGGTGAACCTCTGCAGGGATTGCCAGAAGACGACGAGTCTGGCGAAGGTCCTGATGTCCCCGGTGCCTCCAACCTTGATGAGAAAGAGGAGGAGGAGTTAAGAAGGAAAGCATATGATGCCATGTCTGTGAAGCATAAGACGGCTAATAAAGTGAATGGAGACTCCAAAGAAAAGACTGGAAAAGAGTCTGCTGAAGTGGGGAGTACCACTGAAGAAGCAGAAGATTCTGAAACTGAAGCCAAACCTGACATAACCCCTGGGGAGTAAAGGAAAAAGAAAGATGCTATCTGTTGATAAAACAAAGAGACAAAAAGAGGCTGACAGGTCAAGGTCCGCTAAAACTGTGGTAGTTGCTAGTAGCGACCAGGTGTCTCTAGTATGGGACAAGATGACTGGTAGGGTAGTAAGCTTCGTGTTTGTGACGAACTGGGTTCTGCTGGCGTGGTTGTGGCAGAATAAGGGAAGCCTGTGGTGCTGGCCACATCTTCCAGGGGACCCTTGAGCTTAAAGATGGCAAGATAATGCGGGTGCCCTATCACGAGCGACCAGGCGGTACATGTGTTCACCCCACAGGTGTGAACAGAGGGGGATATGTGGCAATGTGAACACTGGGGTGTGCAGTGAAACCCCAGGAAGGCCGTCAGAGAGAGCGTGTCACCAAGGTGCCTGGCCTTGGGGAGTGAAAGCCCAAGTACTAGTGTTAGTATAGCTGGCTCAGCCAGTTCCAGGGCGGGCTTTTACTGGGAACAGGCAATGTGCTGGGTGGGTGCCTGTTCCCCATGCTCCAGTCAGGATTTTGGACAATGCCCATGTCCAGGGAGGATATTTAATCCTCTTGTTGGACATGGGTGGGGCCTCACTCTGGAGAGAGCTGTGGAGACAGAGGCTCTGTGTGAGTGGTCTCGGCTGAGTTGGCTGAGGGGCCACGGGGCTAAGCGATAGCCCGGAATTGGGGGACACAGCGACGCCTGGAAGGGTCGCAGGGCCACAGTCAGGAGGACTGGTGAGCCTGAATTCCCCAACGGACACTGATCGGAGGCTGTGTGTGAACAGTGCTCTGAACAGCCAGGAGGCTGTGGGACATTGGGCTGGAGAAAGCCGCAGTAGTTCACAGGGTGTGAACTGTACCCACTAGGTGAGTGAGGGACCCAACTAATATGTTTAGTTAGAGCCTAGCCGGGCCAGTGTTTATTGTTTTGCACCTGTTGTGTTGTTTCTGCTATAATAAACGCACTGTTTGGACGTGAAATCCGTTGTCCGGAAGGAAGTTTTTGTGAACGATCCTCGAGACCAGAGCTAACTCCCCACACTTCCTTGAGCCTTTTTATTTTTCCGTTCACATACTTGTATGAGGGCTTATTTTTTGAGGGACAAGTTGTACTGTTGAATGCCACCATTTAATGTGGCCTACAATGTAGTGGGAAGAGGGAGTAAAAACGCAATTCGTCCACCGTTTTACGGGTTTTGTTCCCACCGGGTTCCCATTGCGGAAAAATGGATCCATGCCCTTCATTCTCTGGGTCAGTACGATTACAACAATACTATATATGTATAAGGTTTTTTATGTCTAAATAATGTAAAAATAAATTTAAACTTAGAGGAAAAATCTTTTTTTTTATATCACCATATTCTGGCCCCCATAACTTTTTTATAGTTATATTTACTGTGCTTTTTTCTTTGTATAGGCCACTGCTGCTGATTTCATATTTTATATTGTGTATTATCGTTTGATATGAAGTTAATACAGAATAGATATATTGATTAGTTGTATGCTGTGCACTGGTAATTTTGGTGTGTAGAATCTACTGAGCTGTGTGGGGGCTCATTCTTTTGGGGACAATCTTTAGTTTTTATTGATACCATTTTGGAGTGTGTGTGACTTTTTGATCAAATTTTATTACTTTTTTTTGGGTAAGAGAAGCGATGAAAAAATGGCAAATTGGCTATTTTGACCCTTTTTTTTCCGTTACGCCATTCGCCATATTGGAAAAATATTTTTATATTTTAATAGTATGGGTGTTTTTGGTTGCGGTGATACCCATGATGTTTATACTTTTTTTTACTTTTTTTATGATTTTAAAGCTCGTATTTGAGCCTACAAAATCCATTTTTTTTTCAAATTCTGAACAATCATGGATTTTTTTGATCCATTATTTGTACAGAATTGCTCATTTCTTATGTTGGCCTGTTACCTGCTGGCCAAAATAAGAAGTGCAGCTTAAATGCCCTGGGTCTCTCTTTAGCGAGACCCAGTGCATTGAAATCAATTACCGGCATCCTCATTGGCCGCAGGGGATGCTGGTCGAGAAGCCTGGAAACACGAACTTCTGGGTTTTCGCCCTTTAGATGCCGTGATCTCACTTTATCACAGCATCTAAAGGCTTTAATGACCGCGATCAGCGTTACTGCCGGACGGCATTATTGCCGGCCATGACACCCGATGCATGTGCGAGTGGGCTCCATGTTTGTACTTCGCTCCAGCGCAGTACATGTACAGCATTGGTAGCAAAGGGGTTAATTCCTTCCTTCTTTTCTTCATTTGATTTGTAGTTAGGCCTTTATTTTAAAATAATATCTGTCTTGTAAAAATTAGCTCCAGATTCCTGAGCATTCCCGAGAAAAAAAAAGACTGTTTTTCGTTATGCAAATTAGGGTATGAATGCACCAAGGGGCAGCGCCTAGTCTCTCTACCTCAAATCCTCAGCTTTCTGGTGCTGGTTTCACTTCAGCGCAATAAACCTTGGCACTCAAAGAACTTTGAGAGTCTTAAAAGGGGGTGTAGTGATTGGGGTGGTTTACCATGCAAAACGGGACAAGGCCGGGAAAAAATGGTGCAGCTATGAAAGAAAAAAGTTCACACTTTAAAATTTTGCAACCACATGCTTTCCGAAGGCCAAAACTCGATCATCTGTCAGCAGATTTGTACCTATGAAACTGGCTGATAGACAGGACCAGGCAGTGAAGATGTCATCACTCCTGGCCCTGTCAAACGGAAGAGGGCGTGACAGTTAAAGAGAGACTCGGATATCTAGATGTAACAGTAACGCCCCCATTGATCCTAGAGGCTCATTTGCATATATTAAAACTTTATTTTTAGCAGCAATGCCAGAACATAGGAACATGGGACCAACACAGATGCCTTCAGCAGGTCAGACAGTTTCATAGGTACAAATCTTCTGACAGATGGCCTTTAAGGTCAGTAGATCCATTATTGGACTGGGATTTTCTGCCATAATACAGAAACAAAAATGTGTCTATATAATGCTCATGTGAAAGCGCCTGCGCCGTTATGTAGATGAAGTATATCTCACCGTACACACACTTATTTTCTTATTCCAGTGACCCTGCTCCATGAGTTTGCTCATATTCATGGATCAGTGCTGCCACAGGGGGTACCCCATTATAGGCACATATGACAGCCGAGTGCATATACAGTAATGTGCACACGTGTAACTGCAGCTGCTTTTATGTAAATACTATTGGGGTCATTTATCAAACTGGTGTAAAGTAGAACTGGCTTAGTTGCCCACAGAAACCAATCAGATTTCACCTTTCATTTTCTAAGGGAGCTGTCAAAAGTGAAAGGCGGAATCTGATTGGCTGCTATGGGCAACTAAGCCAGTTCTACTTTACACCAGTTTGATAAATGACTCCATATGTGCATAATTTTAGTTTGTATGTTGCACAGAGGTTAGTGACTAGCATAGTTACTGCTAGAGATCTGATTGGTAATATAGATACATTGACGTCTTCCTTCATTATAGCCATTTACCTTTTTGCCCTCCAGTGGCAGATGTTAACATCTGTGTAGGTGGGTTTGCGGATCTCTGCCAAAAAAAGGAAACAATAAGGCCTGGATGCAGGATTTTTTTCTTTTGTACTAAAACCTGAACAGACAAAAGACTACTGTTGGTTTAAGGCTATAGACACCTTGGGGGCATTTTATTTATAATTGCATTCTACTCGTTTTGGGCTAAAAATCATTTTATCAGTTGGTCTTTATTAAAAATGTTCAGCCGTTTCAGAGTACAGGGGTTAAAAATCAGTGTATTTACAAGCTGTCACAGTCTGTTTTCCTTGAATCCCGTCATCTGACGCTTGATGTATAGCTCTTATCTCTGATCTCCTGATCTAATAAGCACTCATTACAGGTCAATCCTTGTTGAACTGATAAGAATATGGCTTACATGAGTGTTAATGAGGTCAAAAAATCTGAGCTAAGAGTTACACATCAGCCATCAGATGACGGGATTCGTAGAAAACAGATTCTATTTAAAGGGTCAACCATTGACTTATAGGATAGCTACCTTACATCTGGTGGCATTAGAGGCAGAGCTAGGTAACAGCTCATTTACTTCCCTTCTTCCCAGAATTCCAGAGGAACATGTATGGTCTATAAGTCTCCTCACGCCGACCAAGGCGCTCTCTCCTTAGATAGATAGTACCCACCGAATAGAAAATAGAACGTGACAGCTTGCAAACTAATTCTGATTCTTAATGATGGATTATTTTTTTTTAACCCCTGTAACTCAGAAACTGCTAAACATTTATAATAAAGACCAATTGAAAAAATATATAATTTTAGCCTAAAATGAGTAAAATGCAATAATAAAAAGATCCCTTTGAAGGTTAACATAGCCTTCTATTGTCCGGCTATATGGTAACCTGTCGCACGACATTTCATGTAATGAATTTCAATGCTGTGACTATGGGACATGCTACATGCTGCAATCTGACAGTCACAAAAATCCATCCAAGTCTGATTTTTTTGTGTCTGTTTCATCACGGTCGGAACATCTGGCATGTCCCATAGTGACATCATTGAAATACAATATATCAAATGTCGTGTGACTTTCTTGTCGCGTGACACATGTCACTATGCAGCCCTACCACTTTGTGTCACGTGACACATTTAGCCGTGTAGCCGGACCCTAAGTTATGTGCCAAATGCATGCGCTTCGTCTAGCAGAACAGAAATACCTAGCTGCAGAGGCTTAAACTACCATAGCGGCAAACCATACGACTGCTATGGGGCCCAGGGCAAGAGGGGGCCCAGTTGGGATCATCTTCTCTTCTACTGGGGGTGAAAACTTGGTCAGAACTCTGCCCTCTGAAGAAACAACTTTTAGCAAATGAGGCAGTGGAAAAATGGCCCAGGGGTCATTGAAAAGGGTCTAGGCAGAAACCCTTCTGTCCTGTGTGGGAGGCCTGGTTTGATCCTTGCTATGGGGCCCATACTTCTCTATGTACGTCACTGCCAGTGGTGTAACATCAATATAGGCAGACCACCCACTGGCTATGGGGCCCGTGAGGTTAGGGGGCCCAGCCAGGCTGCATGGCTCCACCCCCTTCCCGACCTGAATACACACTCCATACCAATAACAGTATAGAGATAAATACAGGCAATGGCGGATTATAATAGGGGTGTTTGGGTTGGCAGCCCCGGGCCCAGTGTCAATGAGGGGCCCATTGCCACCCCAAACGCCCCAGTGCCATTACATATTTACATTTTCATTTCTGTATGCGCAGCGCTAGTGCTGCGCTTTCAACAACAGGCGGGGCCCCGAGTGGAAGGAGGGAGGGAGAGGAGAGTGAGCAGCTGCAACGCTTTCTCCAATCAGGTAGCAGCTGTCCGCCCCTCTGTGATGTCTTGTACCTGCCCTGTATCTACTTTTATCAGAAGTGATAATTGCGGTATATCCCACATGCTTCCCCTCCTCCTGGGTCCTCCTGCACTTCTCTTTGCTTGTTTAACCCCAGCACGGCCAGTCACTTCCTTCACACTATTCCTAGGCTGGGTGAGAGGTCAGAAGGAGGCAGCAGCAGAAGCGCTCTGCATGATGGAGCAGAGTTGAGGTGACAGGAGGATGGGGTGTTTGCTGCAGCAGGGTGACTGTACTTATACCTTTT
This sequence comes from Bufotes viridis, assembly GCA_033119425.1. Taxonomy (NCBI): domain Eukaryota; kingdom Metazoa; phylum Chordata; class Amphibia; order Anura; family Bufonidae; genus Bufotes; species Bufotes viridis. Next base: position 333,820,144 of record CM065591.1, on the reverse strand, counting down.
AGGCCTCATGCACACGGCCGTGCGCGGACCGTGGTATCCCGGCCTGGAATCCGCTGACAGCAGGAGCGCACGGCGTCATTGGTTGCTATGACACCGTGCGCTTCATGCCGCCGATGGACTACAGTAATACTGTTACTAACAAAGGGAGAAGTTGAGCTGTGAGACAGAGATCTAATGCTGTGGACCTGCAGTGTGGACAGTCCTGCTGCAGTCATTAACCCTATAGGCTCTCCTCTGCTTTAAAAATAAATAAAACGTAAAGGGTAAGGCCGATATTCATATCCTGTTTTTTCCATCCCTTCCATGTATACATACAGTGGCATCCTTCATGATAGAGTTTGAAAGAAAAATGTATATGTTAACATATACGTTTTTTCTACTGGACTCTGCAGGATAGAAAAGCATTGGGTGCTGCACTTTTTTTTATCCCTTTTTTTCCCCCCCAACATATACGTGATGTGAACACAGTCTAACCTTTTATTTAACCCTAATGTACCCCGCACCCTCACTAATCAGCTTTAATAATTTAACTTTTTGGTGGTGGTGGGGGGCCCAATTCTGAGTTTTGCTATGGGGCCCCATGATTTCTATGTACGCCCCTGGCCACTGCCTAGCGGTGATGAGAGGGTGGGCTATTACGAATAGGATAACTGTTAGTTGTACACGTCTCTGCCTGAAAACTCTCAAAACTGTAGCAGAACATTACATATAATATATGCATGGATAATGCATTACATAAAATATATGCATTGCGGACACTTTTTTTTAGGAACGTGCTACACATTTCTCTCCAGCAGATGGCAGCAAAGTAGTCTATTTTTCAGCCCAGCAGTTCACCGTTTTTTGACCAATCACAGAAGCCCGCTTCCGGTTGCTCCACCCCTCACGCAGACGTGCTGTTCCCTACAGACTATTGGCTGCTGTCTGTGGTCAGGTGACGGTTGCTGGGCTGCCTGCTAATGTATGGGACATGGCGCACTGGACCCACTTTGAACGAGAGCAGGAGAAAGATGTCAAGCGGCTGATCTCCAGTGTGAGCGGCCTGTGCGATGAGAGCGAGAAGAACTACCAGCTGGCGCTGCAGTACGCCTGGTCCAACTTCAGGTCTGTAGGACTACAAGTCCCAGCAGTTACTTCATGATTATCATGCAAGGGGAGGCTGTCATTATTGTGATCGGTTCTCCAGCTTTCTGATAGCACTTGTGGTATTCAGTGTCATTAAGATCTCTGCTTGCTGTCAGTAAAGGGCTGTGATATTGCTTCCTATAGAAAAATATAGATACCTGACGGACCAGTTAAAGGGATTATCCGGGTTGTGCCACGATCTTGTGCGGCTGCCGCTTCTGGGACCAGGCACTGTGCATTGGGCATGTGATCCTAGCCTAGAGTTAGAACCTGCAGGACATACATGTGAATCGCTCATCACAGCGCTAGCGAGAGATTGCGGGCACTAACGCCAGGCTAGGATCACGCGTCCAGTGTACTGTCCTAAATGTGGCAAATCCGCCCATGCCTCCTTTCCCACAATGCCCAGGACTAGATGCAGATAACTTCTGTAAAGCTACAGGATATGCATCTTTGGGGGTACATTCTTTTTATTAGTGCATTGTACTCATTTTCAGTTGGTCTTTATTAAAAATATGGAGCCCGCCACGGTTTACCTGCAGTTTCTGCATGGGAACAGCGATATGTCCTTTTCAACTGAATGAATGGCAGCGCAGATTCCCACTGAGGAACAATGGGACACAGATTTTCTACACTTTTCCCACAGATCTGATATTGATGACCTATCCAAAGGATAAGTGATCCCCCCCCCCATACACGTGAGCCGGCAGCTGTGTCTCCCCCCCCCCCCATACACGTGAGCCGGCAGCTGTGTCTCCCCCCCCCCCCCATACACGTGAGCCGGCAGCTGTGTCTCCCCCCCCCCCCATACACGTGAGCCGGCAGCTGTGTCCCCTTCCATACACGTGAGCCGGCGGCTGTGTCCCCTTCCATACACGTGAGCCGGCGGCTGTGTCCCCTTCCATACACGTGAGCCGGCGGCTGTGTCCCCCTCCATACACGTGAGCCGGCAGCTGTGTCCCCTCCATACACGTGAGCCGGCGGCTGTGTCCCCTCCATACACGTGAGCCGGGCGGCTGTGTCCCCTTCCATACACGTGAGCCGGCGGCTGTGTCCCCTTCCATACACGTGAGCCGGCGGCTGTGTCCCCTTCCATACACGTGAGCCGGCGGCTGTGTCCCTTCCATACACGTGAGCCGGCGGCTGTGTCCCCTTCCATACACGTGAGCCGGCGGCTGTGTCCCCTTCCATACACGTGAGCCGGCGGCTGTGTCCCCTTCCATACACGTGAGCCGGCGGCTGTGTCCCCTCCATACACGTGAGCCGGCGGCTGTGTCCCCTCCATACACGTGAGCCGGGCGGCTGTGTCCCCTCCATACACGTGAGCCGGCGGCTGTGTCCCCCTCCATACACGTGAGCCGGCGGCTGTGTCCCCCTCCATACACGTGAGCCGGCGGCTGTGTCCCCCTCCATACACGTGAGCCGGCGGCTGTGTCCCCCTCCATACACGTGAGCCGGCGGCTGTGTCCCCTCCATACACGTGAGCCGGCGGCTGTGTCCCCTCCATACACGTGAGCCGGCGGCTGTGTCCCCTCCATACACGTGAGCCGGCGGCTGTGTCCCCCTCCATACACGTGAGCCGGCGGCTGTGTCCCCTCCATACACGTGAGCCGGGCGGCTGTGCCCCTCCATACACGTGAGCCGGCGGCTGTGCCCCTCCATACACGTGAGCCGGCGGCTGTGCCCCTCCATACACGTGAGCCGGCGGCTGTGCCCCCTCCTTACACGTGAGCCGGCGGCTGTGCCCCCTCCTTACACGTGAGCCGGCGGCTGTGCCCCCTCCTTACACGTGAGCCGGCGGCTGTGCTCCCCTCCTTACACGTGAGCCGGCGGCTGTGTCCCCCTCCTTACACGTGAGCCGGCAGCAGTGTATCATCCCCCCTTACACGTGAGCCAACATCTGCGTCTCCCCCCATACACATGCATATTTGGCTGGGCTGAACATGATTGTTTTATGAATGGGGATAGGGGAGAAAGCCTCCACCAGATACCTGTGGCATGGATGACCTCCCCAAGAGCAAGAAGCCTGATCCTTTATATATCAGAGATCTGCTGCCAGGCGTGAGTCGGGGGCTCCCATACGTAGTTAGTGGTCAGCTGGTCTGGCAGGTTTGGGGGATGTCCAGCATAACCCTCTGCAGTGTGACTGAGATATGATCAGTCTATCTTTTATCTTCCTTTTAGATTCCATCGGTTTCTTGATGTGAGCAGTCACAATATACACAGGACCTTGGAGGGGTAACTTGTTCCTTATTCCTTATATTACAAGTAAGGGTTATTATAAAGGGAGTATAAAGACGGATCTCTTTTTACAGGATCTATGAAAAGTTTGTGATCCATTCAGATCTGAGTAAAGCTGAGAGCTGGAAGCTTCTTACTGAGGAGTTTTTGAACCTTCCTCTTCCAAGCACAGAGGGGACAAAAGTAAGTGTCATTGTGAATGATTGGCAGGGCTGCTGGGTGTCAGACCCCTGTCATCCATACCTGAGTCAAAGACAACCCCTGTAATCATCATATAAGTTCTACAACGTTCTAATATACGGATTTTTCAACTATAAGACGCTGTTACCTTAGCTTTTCGTATGATTATGGTGATACCAAATACTGTATGTTTAGGTTTTTTATGTTCTATTACTTTTGCACAATACAAGTTTTAGAAGGAAGCTAATGCATCACCTTTCAGAGACCCATAAGCTTTTTGTTTTTCTGTCGACGGAGCTGTGTGTTTTTTTGCTGTTGACGTGAGATGAGTTGACATTTTCCCCTCCCCTCCATGACGGCACCTTACATTGAGATTATCCTCCTCCTCCAGCCAGGCAGGGACAGGAAGGTTCAAAAGGGCCCGCCTCCTCACCATCTTCAGTGTCTTCCTGTCCCTGCCAGGCGGAGGATGGGAGGAATTCCGGCTCTATCGAGAGCTCTCTGCAGGCGCATTGCGCCGGGCTGCGGGCTTACCTTGGGCAAGTAAGCCCGTCCTACGGAGTGCCTGCCGCGGCTCCCTCCTTAGGCCTCACGGGCGGCTCCCGGACACTCAGCTGAGTACTTCCGGGTTTCAAGTCACGCGCTGCCCGAGATTCTCGGCTCCGGCGCGTGGCGTCATCAGGGGGCCTGATTAAGCCGGCTAGGCGTGCCGGACCGGAGGGCCCCTGCAATTTCCGGCGGGAAAATTTAAAACTGGCGTCCTGGGCAAGGTGAGAGTCACCCTCTGACCAGGCATCAGCAAGCTCCTGCAGTCTCTACAATCCAGGATGGATCTAGAGGAGACCGTGGAACAACCTGTAGCAGTGAGTGTCACCAGGTTGTGAGTATATAATACAGCTTGCTGATGATGTTAATGTGTCCCTTTCCTCTCTCTCTGTGGATGTGTGTAGAGTGATAGGGACACCTCAGTTAGGCCTAAGATACCTCCGAAATCTAAAACTGTTAGATGCCGGGTGTGCTCAGTTAGGCTCCCTGAGGGTCACGCTAAAAACTATGTGGGAGATGTACGGAAGCGTAATTAGAGAAGAAGTTCCGTCCTTAAGGCAGGAACTGCAGGATCTGATTAAGCAGGAGATTAGTACTGCCTTTTCAGAGTTCTCTGCGGTCCCTAGCACCCCTTCCACTTCCACACAGCACGTCAGGAAAAATCACCTTTAAAAGATTCTGCTTCTTCATCTTCTGAGATTTCTTCGGATAGCGATGATAGCAGTAACTACTCTGACTCCGATAATGTTTTTAAGAACTACCTATTCTCGTCGGACGACATAAACGATCTTTTAAAGGCGGTTAGGGATACTATGGAGATTAAAGAAGAAAGAGTTCATAGATCCGCCCAGGATAAGATGTTCTCAGTACTAGAGTCTAAGAAAAAGAGAGTTTTTCCCATTCACAAGAATATACAGTCACTTATCCTAAGAGAGTGGAAAAACCCTGACCGCAAGGTCTTTTTACCTAGGACTATTAGAAAAAGACTCCCTTTTGACGAGGACGAGCTAGCCCCATTTTTAAGTTGCCCGAAGATAGACGTATCTCTTTCAAAACTAGCTAAGGGCACTTCCTTACCCTTTGAGGATACAGGGTCACTACGTGATCCAATGGATAAGAAAGTAGATACCAACCTGAGGAGAACCTGGGACGCAGCTGCGGCCTTGTTTAAGCCTAATATTGCGGCCACTTCTGTAGCCAGGTCCCTAAGGATCTGGCTTGTCCAGTTAGAGACTCTATTAAAAGCCAATACTCCATATGAAAACTTTTCGGATTCCTTCCCCCTTTTGTTAAAGGCGGTTGATTTCTTATCAGATACCACAGCAGGTTCAGTAAGACTGACCGCGAGAGCCACTGCGTTAGCCAATAACTCCAGAAGGGCACTCTGGGTAAAGGCTTGGTCAGGGGACATAGGCTCTAAAGTAAAATTATGTAATATCCCGTTCCACGGCAATCTTCTCTTCGGGCAGGATCTGGATAAAATACTGGAAAAAGCCTCTGACTCCAAAAAGAGCTTTCCAGAAGATAAAAAGAAGAGAAAAACTCCATTTTTCGTCCCCAAAGGAAAAGTAGTTTTCAGGCCAAAAGGAATAAGTCAGAGAACTGGAGGGGGAAAACAGAGAAATAGGGATTTATGTTTTCTTCCCGCACCGAAGAACCCTCTAAAAAGTGACATCAGGATTCCGGTGGGGGAAGGCTGAAAAAATTTGTGCATTGCTGGGACAGATACACAGACAGCCCCTGGATACGGAGTACCCTTCGTCAGGGTTACAGTATACCCTTCATATCCCCACCCCCACAATATTCGTTATAACCCCAGTTCAGAGCTCGGAACAGGTTCAACTCTGTCTAGAGCAGGAGATCGAACTTTTAGTTCAGATGAACGTCCTAATTCAGGTACCTTCAGAACAGGCTGGTCAGGGTTGTTACTCGACAGTCTTCATGATAAAAAACCGAACGGAAAGATGCGTCTTATTATAAATATGAAGCCCCTGAACAAATACATAAAGTCCGAAAGATTCAAAATGGAGTCCATAAAAACCACAATAAACGTTTTACAGAAGGCAGCGTTCTTTGCTTCCATAGATTTAAAGGACGCGTACTTCCACGTACCCATCCACCCACATTCTCAACAGTTCTTAAGAATTGCGGTTTGGATTCAGGGGTGCCCGAGGCATTTCCAATTTCAGGCACTGCCGTTCGGCATAACAACTGCCCCCAGACTCTTCACCAAGATCATGCTGGAAGTGATTACCCCTCTGAGAAGGGAGAAGGTCATGATAGTCCCATATCTGGACGACCTGTTAATTGTGGGGGACTCACAAAAGACCCTAGAGGACAGTCTAGCCAAGACAATAGGCAGGTTAGAGGAACTAGGGTGGATTTTAAATTGGGAGAAATCGCAATTAATTCCCACCCAACAGATAATCTTTTTGGGAATCCTGATAGACTCAGTGAAGGAAGAATGCTTTCTGCCAGAGGAGAAGATAAAAAAGATTCAGGGGCAGGTGAAGCAATTCAGGGAGCAGAAGTCCCATACTATAAGACAGACAATGGCCCTAATAGGGTCATTTACAGCCTGTATTCCCGCGGTAAAATGGGCGCAGATACGCTCCCGACCCCTCCAAAACCATATGTTAAAAGAGTGGGGGGGAAAACAGGAGTCCCTAGACAAACAGATAAGTATCCCGGATCAGATCCTGTCGTCCCTAAGGTGGTGGGAGTTAAGACCCAACCTGCAGAGGGGAGTTCCGTGGCTGGTAAGAGAACAACTGATCCTCACCACGGATGCCAGTCTCCGGGGTTGGGGAGCACACCTACTGTCATGGTCAGGCCAGGGAGAATGGTCCCAATCCCAGAGAAAACTCTCGTCGAATTACCGAGAGCTGCTGGCGGTATGGGAGACCCTCCGTCTTTTTTCTCAAAAACTGAGGAATCACAACGTTCAGTTAAGATCCGACAACAGGACGGTAGTATCATATTTAAACCGTCAGGGGGGAACGAAGAGCGATCTTCTGCTAGCTTTAACCGGAAAAAATTTTTCTATGGGCGGAGGAGAATCTCCTCTCCCTATCAGCGGTATTTTTAAAAGGAACACAAAACATCCAGGCGGATTTCCTAAGCCGCAGGAAGCTGGATCCGGGGGAATGGAGTCTAAAGCCGGAAATTTTCCAGGCTCTAACGCAGAGGTGGGGACTCCCCCAGATAGATTTATTTGCGAACAGGTCAAATGCAAAGCTCCCAGTCTATTTTTCCCTGGATCCACGGGATCAGGGGAGTGCAGGAGTGGATGCTCTGGCTCTTCCTTGGAACTTCAGCCTAGCGTACTGCTTCCCACCTCTGCCTCTGATTCCAAGGGTACTCAGAAAAATAAAGGAGGGACGGCCAGCGTAATTTTAATTGTACCCAATTGGCCGAGACGTTCATGGTTCCCTCTTCTAGCAAGCTTGTCTATGGAGGAACCTTGGATTCTGCCCTGGTCAGAGGACCTCCTAAGTCAGGGGCCCATCCTACACCCCAGAACAGTAAGCCTACACCTTTCAGCCTGGATCCTGAAAGGGCAGTCCTAAAAGCTAGGGGTCTATCTCATAGTGTAATTGATACCATGCTAGCCAGTAAAAGGAAGTCACGAATAAGATTTACCGTAAGATCTGGTACAGATACGTTTCCTGGTGCTCAGAGAACCACTCTAAATCTACAGATAGTATTCTGTCTATCCTTGAGTTCCTCCAAGAAGGGCTCTCCAAAGGGTTGAGACCTAGCACTCTTAGGGTGCAGATATCAGCTTTAAGCGCCTGCCTAGATGAGAAATTAGCTGCTAAACCCTGGATCATCCGGTTTATGAAGGGAGCGGACAGACTTAAGCCAAGATGTAGACCTCTGGCCGCGCCATGGGATTTAAACACCGTTCTTTCCGGGCTCACTAGACCTCCCTTTGAGCCTTTAGACTCAGCAAGCATAAGATTTCTGACTCTAAAAACGGTTTTCTTAGTCGCCATTACCTCTGCACGTCGGGTTAATGAAATCCAGGCCTTCTCGGTTAAGAAACCATTCCTGACGGTTAGCGACGATAGAATAATTCTAAGGTTTGACGAATCCTTTTTACCTAAGGTAGTGTCAGAGTTCCACAGAATGGAGGAAGTAGTTCTTCCATCATTTTGTGAAAATCCCAGGACTAATAAAGAAAGAGAGTTCCACACTCTAGATGTTAGGAGATGTGTTCTCAAATATATTTCAGCAACCAAGGACTGGAGGAAGTCGAATAATCTCTTCATCCAGTTTCTGGGCGCTAGGAAGGGACTTAAAGCATCCAGGCCCTCCATTTCACGCTGGCTAAAATCTGCTATTTCCGAGGCCTACCTGACAATGGGAGAGGTTCCCCAGTTAACGTCAGAGCCCATTCCACGAGATCAGTATCGACGTCCTGGGCGGAAGAAGCTTCTGCTTCCCTGGACCAGATATGTAAAGCTGCAACCTGGTCTAATCCTCACACCTTTGTAAAACACTATAGGATAGATATCGACTCTAAAAGGGATCTGTCCTTCGGTAGAAAAAGTTTTACAAGCGGTGGTCCCTCCCTAGGCGTTAATCTGATAATTCTCAATGTAAGGTGCCGTCATGGAGGGAGGGAAAAGTTGAATTAGTCTTACCGGTAATTCCCTTTTCGCGAATCCTCCATGACGGCACCTCGTATATTCCCCTATATAAAAAAATAAAATAAAAAATAATATATATATATATATATATATATATATAATAAAGAATAAAAGAGAAAGAGGAGAGATATATATATATAATAGAAATTGTTACCTAGTTAGTGCTATATATATGCAGTTAATACGTATAGCAGAGCTATTTATCTCACTGGTGAGGGGTATGAGTGAGTGTGTAAGTTTAGGGCCTGTCATGACCAGAAGACACTGAAGATGGTGAGGAGGCGGGCCCTTTTGAACCTTCCTGTCCCTGCCTGGCTGGAGGAGGAGGATAATCTCAATGTAAGGTGCCGTCATGGAGGATTCGCGAAAAGGGAATTACCGGTAAGACTAATTCAACTTTTCATTACTGTGATTTTTCATTTTTTTCAATTAGTTATAAGTTTGTATTGGAATAGTCAGTGAATGAAAAAGCAAGTATGCTCTCTGATTGATGGAAGGGATGTGTGTTGATTCACAGAAGTCCATGTTGCCTCCCCCCCCGGGGTCATGTACAGTTACACAGGGAGAGGACCTTTTCTTCTCTACCTGTATCCAGACAGCACATCCCCCCCAATGCCTTTCCTCTCCTGCTCCATGCTGACTGGCATGACAGGGGGCTATATCAACCAGCTGTATAACAACTAGAGATGTGAGCCAGGTCTTATTTTTTTTAGATAAGAATCTGACCTTTAAAACAAGAACGGGATTGTGGTGCTAGCTGGAGATAGACCCTTTAGAAACCAGGTCAGTAGGTAAAATGTATCAGTTTATAGTGCAGGCTTTTTAGCTCAGAGACAATGTTTAGACTGGATAAAATAGTATCCACCAGCTATGTATGGATGATTAAAGGGCATCTGTCAGCAGATTTGTACCTGTGAAACTGTCTGATCTGTTGTATGTGCACTTGGCATCTGAGGGCATCTGTGTTGGTCGCGATATGGCTGTTTCCTAATAACCGCGGTATTCTGTGATGTCATGCGCTCTATTCCCCAGTCTGGGGCGCCGTCCACCCGCACAAAGAGAGCCGCCCGTACATTTAACATACCTAGCAGCGTGGCTCAGGAACATTACACTCCATCCCTGGCTCCGCCTCCTTCTACCGGCTTACACACTGACAATCTCCGGGGGAGCCCGGGAGGGTTAAACGTTTCCTGCGGCTGCCTCGCTCCCATGTTCAAACTTAGTCTCCGCCCCTAGACAGAATCACCACATGAGGAAGTCAGCCGCGGGAAAAGTCCAGACGCCTCCACCCTCCGTAACTCACTGAGCCCTGTGTTGTCCTGGCCTACGAGGGCTGGAGTGTTCAACAACTCCAAGGAGCAGCCACAGGTGTGTGAGATGAAACTGAGACCCCTAAAATGACAAACTGTAATAAATAAAGGTGGATAGTGAAATGTCTTCTGTGGCCCTGGGGCTGCCTGGCCTTCCCTTCCTGCCTGTAGCATCACCAGTAGTAGGCATTAGGGAATAAACAATCATGAGTCCCCCTCCCTAAACATAAGCAAGAAGACATTACTGTATCGTGGCCACACCACACAGCCACATTATACTGAGGAGGAAGGAACTTAGAGGCACAGTATAATGTCTCCTTGTGGCCCCATAATGTCTCCTTGTGTGGCAGCTGCTGCCCCCTTACAGTATAACGTCTCCTTGTGGCTGCCCCCATACAGTATAACGTCTCCTTGTGGCTGCCCCCATACAGTATAACGTCTCCTTGTGGCTGCCCCCATACAGTGTAACGTCTCCTTGTGGCTGCCCCCATACAGTGTAACGTCTCCTTGTGGCTGCCCCCATACAGTGTAATGTCTCCTTGTGGTTGCCGTGTAACGTCTCCTTGTGGCTGCCCCCATACAGTGTAACGTCTCCTTGTGGCTGCCGTGTAACGTCTCCTTGTGGCCCCCATACAATATAACGTCTCCTTGTGCCCCCATACAGTATAACGTCTCCTTGTGGCCCCCATACAGTATAACGTCTCCTTGTAGCTGCCCCATACAGTATAACGTCTCCTTGTGGCTGCCCCCATACAGTATAACGTCTCCTTGTGGCTGCCCCCATACAGTATAACGTCTCCTTGTGGCTGCCCCCATACAGTATAACGTCTCCTTGTGGCTGCCCCCATACAGTATAACGTCTCCTTGTAGCTGCCCCATACAGTATAACGTCTCCTTGTAGCTGCCCCATACAGTATAACGTCTCCTTGTGGCTGCCCCATACAGTATAACGTCTCCTTGTGGCTGCCCCCATACAGTATAACGTCTCCTTGTGGCTGCCCCCATACAGTATAACGTCTCCTTTTGGCTGCCCCCATACAGTATAACGTCTCCTTGTGGCTGCCCCATACAGTATAACGTCTCCTTGTGGCTGCCCCCATACAGTATAACGTCTCCTTGTGGCTGCCCCCATACAGTATAACGTCTCCTTGTGGCCCCCATACAGTGTAACGTCTCCTTGTGGCCCCCATACAGTATAACGTCTCCTTGTGCCCCCATACAGTATAACGTCTCCTTGTGCCCCCATACAGTATAACGTCTCCTTGTGCCCCCATACAGTATAACGTCTCCTTGTGCCCCCATACAGTATAACGTCTCCTTGTGGCCCCATACAGTATAACGTCTCCTTGTGGCCCCATACAGTATAACGTCACCTTGTGGCCGCCCCCCATACAGTATAACGTCTCCAAGTGTTTTTTTCTTCTAAATGGGCATTTATCGTGATATATATCGTTATTGCGATAAATTTCTTAATATCGTTATCGTGGCAATATTTTTGATATCGCCCAACCCTACTCCTAGAGGCTTCACTTTCTCTGCTACGGCTGTGCTCTCTGTACTCTGATAGGGTCAGGTGTGATGACATTTTCACCCCCTGCCCCTGTCATTGCTCCTTAGAGGTTAATTTTCAAATATTAGAACATCATTTTTCTCAGCAATGTGGACACATATCAACATGGGACGAACACAGATGGCTTCGCACATGTTACAGGTCAGCCAGGTTCATAGGTACAAATCTGCTGACAGATGCCCTTTTAAATGGGTCTTCTGGAAGTATCATATGGATAGGTCGTGAATATCAGATTGGTGTGGGTCTGACACCCAGCACCCCCACCAAACAGCTGTTAGAGGCATCCTCGGTTTCAGGAAGTCCAGGAGCCCCCTTTTTTTTTGCTGTGTAATTGTCATCAGTATCCCCGTGGTGTTCCTCTTTTCATCCTGTTGTCTCCATCTGCGTATCAGGTACTTGTATACTGTATTATAACGTTATCTTGTCACATTTACTCTCTTCTCTTGCAGTCAGACGCTCATTATGCCATACTGTCGCTTCTTCTTGGTTTGTCCGACTCGCCTGTCAAAAATGACTTTATTGAAAAGCCGAGAAAGAAACAAGCAGGTAATTGCAAATGCTTAATTCGGTGAATGTTTTTCTTTTATTTCAATAAAGCCTAAAGGGGTTGTCTGCCTTTTTCTTACTGATGATCAATCCTTTTGATAGGTCATCAGCATCTGATCGGCAGGGGTCCCGGGTGTTGGCAATTGAAATGGGTTGAGCTTCGCCCAGGCCACGTAACCTATAGTTGTGAGGTCAGTGGCCTGCGGGCAGCTGCCAGAAGGCCACAGCAACGCTGCCTTCGAAAACAGCTGAACGGCTGGGGTCCCTGGTGTCGGACCCCCTCTGATCAGATGCTTATGATCTATCCAAAGGGTAGATCAACAGTAAGAAAAAGGCAGGCAACCCCTCTAAAAGGAATCTGTCACCGTGATTCTAGACCATTATCTGCAGTGATACATGAGTAGTACTGCACATGACTATTTTTATTTTCCTGCTGCCCCACGTTCCTCTGCAGTCAGTGCCTATAACTGTGCTGGAATACACTGTCAGGACTGCTGTGCTAATATAATGGAGAGGACTCATGCGCAGCAGTCCTGACAGTGACTTTCAGTGCAGCTTTAAACGCTGACAGTGGAGGAACAGGGGACAGTAGGAAAATAAAAAATAGTGATCTGGACTTGTGTGCAATACTGCTCATATATTACAGCAAATCATAGTCCAAGGTCCTGGTGACAGATTACTTTTAAAAGTGTTGCTCCCAAAATTACTCCCAGCCGTATCGTGCCATGTTGAATCAGGAGCAGCAAGTGGAGCACATCAGAGATCGGAGCACCTAGAATGTAGAAACCCTGCTATTTTTTTCACCAGCCCAGGGGAAAAAGTGTAGCCATATGACATTACAAATATTAACCGTAAGTGTGCTACAAGGTGTTGTATTTGTTCTGCGTGAAATGTTACATTGGTGTGAGGATAATTTTTTAAAAATGTTGTTTGAATGATAATTAAACAAAGAGTATTTCGTAGAGAAAATATAACCAAATGGGTGTGACGAGATAATTTCCCTGACCTGTTGTGTTGATATCTGTAGAAGAAGAGGAGCCTTTTGACTGGGGCAAATACTTGATGGAAGGGGAAGACATTGGTCTCAGTGCAGACGATGACACGCCGGTAAGACTTCAGATCCTTTTGTCTACAGGGTTTACCCTTCTAAAGACCATCTACAGCACATAGCATTCGGACTGAAGACTGACCCATTCCTTTCAATGAGTACATACACGAGCATCATTTTTTACTGACCATCTGTCCGATCAGGAAAAACTTCAGCATCTTCTATCTACATCTGTGTTTTCCGCACGACTGGTCCAATTAAGCCAACGGGTCAGTGCAAAAAACTGAACCACGCTGAAGGACTGTCCATTTTTTACTGATGCTTGCTAGGAGACACTGAGTGTTGTTCTTCAGTTTCTTTCACACTTTTGAAAAGTGCATGAAAACTGAAGACTGCGTAGAAAACCCCCCCAGTAAGAACTGAACCAGTGAAGCGAAAACTCTGAAGCAAAACTCTGACGGGAAGAACATCAGTGCTTAACTAACAGAACCCGGACAAGTTCCATATCGCCCGTCTGAAAGAGGCCTAAGAATAAGCTTATTTATCTGAGGAGTTGGCCTGTCCCTAATAAAGTGGACTCTCAAAGGTCCCTTGTCATGAATCCTTTAATCCAAAAAATGGATTCAAATCATCAATCTAAATAAATCATAATGTTCTCTGATTTTCTGTGCTCATCTGGATCCCTAGAGATCAATGATAACAATTCAGCTCTACATTTTCTCCCACCCCCACAAAGCATAAAAACCATGTAGTCTTTCAGCACTGAAGTTTGATATAGAACGCCTGTAAGGGCCCAGATATTAAACAATTTGTCTGGACAGTTCTATGAATGTGGAAGTATTTATTGAAGGGTAGGGTCAGGGTGGAGTACCGAGAGAACTAATATAATACTTGTAATACTCTGTTTTATATGATTTCAGGAGTGGTCTGATGTAAGTGAGGAGGAGGATGACCAAGAGACCCTGAGTAGGGAGGACTCGGGAATACAGGTTGATAGGACCCCACAAGATGATGGTGAAAAGAAGGCCACTGCTCCTGTAGTATCATGGAAAGGTAAGCATGTGTGCAGACCTGTGTGCCTCTTCTACTCACTACATCATATTCAGTATGGTGATCTTATAATTGAAGTGTCTTCCGGTAGAGATGGAGAGATTGGCCTCATGGATGAAAAGTGTTGGTTAGCACGTACTGTATGCTGATGGCATACAATGGTGGTTGATAGTTTGTGAATCCTTCAGAATTCTCTATATTTCTGCATACTTTTGATCTAAAACTACAGAGATTCACACAAGTCCTAAAAGTAGATAAAGATAACCAAATCAAACAAGTGAATTAATGATATTACATTTGGCTGTTGACTTATTGAGGAAAATGTACCAATATCACATGTCTGTGAGTGGCAAAAGTATGTGAACCTTTACATTCAGTATCTGGTGACCCCCTTGTGCAGCAATAACTGCAACTTAACGTTTCCAGCCAGGGGGAAGGAGACGCCCATTGAGAAACCCTGGCGTCTCCTCCCTGTACCGATGCTCAGTATTAACATAATGAGCGGGAAAACTGCAGGGGGGCACAGTGGGGCGTACGAGCGACATTTGAAAAAAAACAGGCAGGGTGGCCGCATCAGCGTGGGATACCCCGCAAGTAAAGGTATTTATCTAAACTAAAAAAAAAACATGAAAGGTGAGGAATTTGACTTGGCCATTCCAAAACTTTTACTTTATTCTGCTTTAACCATTCTTTGGTCATTGTGCTTATGGTCATTGTCTTGCTGCATGACCCACATTTTCTTGAGATTTATCTCACGGACAATGTCCCAATATTCTTCCTTTAGTATTGGCTGGTATAATTCAGAATTAATTGTTCCATCAATGATGGCAAGCTGTCTTAGATGCAGCAAAACAGGCCCAAACCATGATACTGGCATGGGCCAGATGAAGCGCTAACACGCGCGAAACGGCCGTCGCCTTTCTATGCACCGGTGATTAGCTGTCCGCCCCCCAGCCCGATGTATTGTCCTTGATGGATCTTCAATAAAGTAACTATTTTCTTCAGAAGTCATGGTGAGTCCTGCCTCTTTTGCGTTTCAACTTGGTGAAAGATTACCAAACCATGATACTGCCACCATCACATTTCACAGATGGGATGAGGTTTTCATGCTGGAATGCAGTGTTTTCCTTTCTCCAAACGTAATTCAGCAGTGTTCTTTATTCAGAGCATCATCTTTCCTCTTGCAGTCCTGCAATGCACACGATTGTTCATTGTACTGCTGATGCTGGACACCTGAACATGAACATTAGCTAATGTGAGAGAGACCTTTAGTTGGTTAGATGATACCTTGGCATCATTTGTGAGTTTACAGACTATTAAATGCCTTGCTCTTGGCATGATCTTTGTTGGTCGACCACTCCTGGGGAGGGTAATAACCGTTGTTAGTTTGCTGCATTTGTACACAATCCATTTGACTGTAAATTGGTGGAATCTAAACTCTTTAGAGATGGTTTTGTAACCTTTTCCAGCCTTATGAGCATCAACAACTCCTCCTCTAAGGTTCTCAGAAATCTCTTTTGTTTTCCATGATACTCTTCCACAAACATGTATTGTGAAGCTCAGACTTATTTAGATCCCTGTTCTTTTAATAAAACAGGTCGTCCTCTCACCTGTCATCTTAACACAGCCAGGTGGAACATAGTAAAATACATGCTTGACTTGTGCAGTCAGAAGGGCTAGAATCTACATGCCACCTGCACAGGAAGAAAAGGACAGCAGCAATGTAGATAGAGCAGGACGAGAGGGGATGAAATAAACGTCAGTTCAGTTACTGTCAAGTACTAGAGGACATGATGTCCATGTTAAAAGAAAAGCGACATCAACATTATCATTCTGTATGGCCCCTTTCACACGGGCGAGTTTTCCGCGCGGGTGCAATGCGTGATGTGAACGCATTGCACCCGCACTGAATCCAGACCCATTCACTTCTATGGGGCTGTGCACATGACAGTTGATTTTCACACATCACTTTTGCGATGCGTGAAAATCGCAGCATGCTCTATCTTCTGCGTTTTTAACGGAACGCAGGCCCCATAGAAATGAATGGGGCTGCGGGAAAATCGCCAGCATCCGCAAGCAAGTGCGGATGCTTTGCGATGTTCCCGCATGGTTGCTATGCAACCATCGGGATGTGTAACCGGTTCTGTATTATTTCACATTATAACATAGTTATAATGTAAAATAATACCCTTGGTCATCTTCCTAATGTTTAAACAGGTGCAGAATGGGTTAAAAATAATAAACTAATATTAACTTACCTGTTCCATTTGATCGCGAAGCCCAGCCTCCTCTCCGTTAGCTTGCTACTAGGAAAAGGACCTGTGATGATGTCACAGCATCACGTGGCCCAATCACCTGCTCCATCACTATGGTGATGGAGCATGTGATTGGGCCATGTGATGCTGTGACATCATCACAGGTCCTTTCCTACTAGCAAGCTAACGGAGAGGAGGCCGGGCTTCGCGATCAAATGGAACAGGTAAGTTAATATTAGTATATTTTTAACCCATTCTGCACCTGTTTAAACATTAGGGAGATGGCCAAGGGTATTATTTTACATTATAACTATGTTATAATGTGAAATAATACCAGCGGGACAATTTCTGACCCAAACATGCACTTCTGTGAAGAAGTGCAGGTTCGGGTCTGGGTATCAAAAGTGCCGATTTTTCTCCCGCGCGTGCAAAAAGCATGACAGCGCTTTGCACTCGCAGGGAAAAATCGCGGCGATTCCCGCAACGCACCCGCACTGTTTGACGGAGTGCACCCGCAACGCCCGTGTGAAAGAGGCCTATTAGTCCATTTGTTGTACCTATGATGAAGAGGGGATGATCTCATAGAGAAGACAGAAAAACGTAGCATAAGGAAGCTATGCAGACCATTCTTGGTCCCAGATGGGAGTCAACTATCTTGCATGGTCACATATTGAGGCTTCTAAACCTTCTGCCATATTTACTCTGTGTGTGTGTGTCCCATTCAATTTTACAGTGTTAAATTCATAATTGTGCTAGACTGCTCTATGTCTAATGTACCTTTTCCTTGTAGTTGGGGAGCCTGATGCACGTACTTGGCTGGAGCAGCATGTAGTCCCTCAGTACTGGACGCCTCGGGCTAACAGATTTTCACACAGTTTACATTTACATTCTAATCTAGCTGCTGTCTGGTAAGAAGTGTCTTCTGTTCCTACCACTTCAATTTTTGTGTCATAGGTTCTGTCTAGCTAGGTAGTTAATAAAGTAGTTGTTTTAAGGGCAGGTTCACTACCAGCAGTTTGGTGTAGAGTTTGATGGAGTGCAGACAAAAAAAGAGAACTGTAGATAGTTGACTGCTTCTGCCAAAATTGGTAGGATCAGCTGAATTGGCCGACCATCTAATTTGTTTGGCAGTGCTCCTACTTTTGGCTGGGCTGAGCTTGCACGTGTGTAGGGGGAAAGGGTCAGCCTACAGCTATCTAAAGAGTTTGTCCACCTTTAATTATTTTTATCATGTATTTATTTGTTTTAGGGCTCATGCACACGACTGTAGCCTGTTTTGCGGTCCACAAATTGCAGATTCACAAGACACTAATATTGGCCATGTGTGTTCCGCATTTAGCGGGACGTCCTGGCCTCTATAGAACAGTCCTGTCCTTGTCTGTAAAACAGACAAAAATAGGACGTGTTCTGTTGTTTTGCGGATGACAGGGAATAGACATACTTTTGTGGCCACATTGAAGTGAATGGGTCCGCATCCGACCCGCACACAGGATGCGGGAAAAAAATACGTCCATGTGCATGAGTCCTTAACATGAGCAGTTAATAATCAAATTATTCTATATTTATTATCTAGGGATCAGCATTTATACACAACAGATCCTCTCTATACACCTGATGATAAAACCTTTGTAACTGAAACCCAAGTGATTCGGGAGACGCTGTGGTAAGAATACATTTCTTGTGATTGACTGTATCGGTAAGAATGACATGGACAGCGTTATTACAGCTACTTCTGGTGTATCCCCAGCATTGTTATGGTACCGATCAGATTTTGATCAAGATAGGGATACTCTGTAGCCGAATAAAAGCACTACAAGTGACAAAGTAGCAGAATCAAAACCTACCCAAAATTTAGAAGCTACTCTTGCAACCATTTTCTTTAAAGGGGTTGTCCGAGTTATGAAAAAATATATATAGCACTGTAAATCTGATGGTCAGCAATATAACTAAGCTAAGCATGTTTTAGGAAAAAAATTATATTTCCTAATTTCCCCAGTTCTTTTCTGGCCCTTTGTTTACAACAATCTCTGCCCCTCCCCCTTCTCTGCAAAGTGAGTGAATGAGGAGGGCAGATCCTGTGTCTGTTCCCTGCCTGCAGTTACACGGCAAAGCCTCCAGTCCTGAGTCTGTGCTGCAGAAGGGGTTAAACTTTCCTGAAGAATCCAGGGAGAGGGCAGACAGCAGCAGCTCACCAGTGCAGGGGGCACGGCCAGCACTGTGAGGACGTGCACAGACACAGATCTGCTTTCTTATGCTTGTGTACAAAACATCATCAGAGCAGGGAGAGAAGCTGACATCACAGGTCATGTGACACTCAGTGACATCTGAGAAAGGAGACACTGCAGACAAAGTAAGTGCATTGTAAACCCCCCGCTGCATCCACGTCCCTTCTGTTCCGGCCAGAAGTCCTTCCAGTCGGCCCGCTCCTACACGGGTCTACGGCTTTGTAGCTTACTAAGCCGCAACTTCCATCCTGGAGTTTGGTGGCCGGGGACTCTGTGCCCAGACAGCCTCCTTCTCCAGAAGACTGCTGAGCTCCACCCCTGGCCTCTCTGTCCAAAAAAAACAACAACAACCCTTACTGAGGCTGCCTTCCCCCTTACATGGCTGTGTAGTTTAGAATTAACCCCTTCTTGCCTCCAGTTGGGGCTAGGGGTGTCCGTTTTTGAATACACGACTATATGTTTATATTAACATAAATAAATAATAAGTTACCCTGGCACCATCAAGTGCTGAGTGCGGTGTCTGTTAAAGAATTAACCCCCTCTAAGGTGGTGCATGTGTGCTCCCCCCTCATGCAGTTACTGCCGCACTTCCATGCAACAAGTCCACTGGATGTTTTTCATGCAACCCCCCTTCCACGGACACGCACTGGCACTGTACATCCTGTTGTGTTCCCCCTTTCTTAAGTGGAGTAGTTGCACTACCACTGGTTGCTGTACATCCGTACATCCATATTCCTCTCCTCCCATAGATGGAGTAATGGCACTACCAATGTATACCGTGCATCCCGTCATATGACCATCCATCCATAGATGGACTAATTACACTAGCCACGTATACCATGCATCCTGTCGTGTTACTCACTCCTCGGGTGGCGTAATTACCACTGGATGCCTCACACTCTGTAGCATTGCACCCTCTCTCTTAGGTAGAGTATATGCATACCACTGCATAGTGTACAGCCTTTCGCATTACCCCCCTCCTCAGGCATCATAATCGCACTACCACTCCATACTGTACAGCCTGTCGCATTACCCCCCTCCATAGGCTGCATAATTGCACTTGCACTGGATACTGTACAGCCTGTCGCATTACCCCCCCTCCATAGGCTGCGTAATTGCACGACCACTGGATACTGTACAGCCTGTCGCATTACCCTCCTCCAGAGGGGGTGTAATCACACTACCACTGCATACTGTACAGCCGGTCACATTACACCACCTATGGAGGGGGGTAATCGCACTACCACTCCATACTGTACAGCCTGTCGCATTACCTCCCTTCATAGATGGCGTAATTGCACGACCACTTGATATGGCACAGCTGGTCACATTACCCCCTTCCATAGGCGGAGTAATTGCTCTATCACTGGATAGTATATCCTGCGTTACCTACTCCCACAAGTTCAGTATTCACATGAACGGGTGAAGTAATTGCACCACCGCTGGATACTATGTCTATTACTCCACAGCACCAGGTACTATATTTCCTATCATATTCTTCCTCTTCCACGGGGGCTGTATGCCAAGAGACGGTACCTACTATTACCCGGTCCTCCCCCACAAGCGGATTACGGGCGCAACCACGGGATACAGTATCTGTCCTAGAAGAGAATTCGGTGGTTACTACCAAGCAAATTGAGTATTACACTGCCTCTGAATACTGTTTCCACTTCTAGCTCTCCTCCTTTTCAGGTGGGGTATTTAGGCACTCCATTGCATGGCTACTACTGTATATCCTCTTCCGAAGATAGAGTATTTATGCTAGCATTAGAGATCGTAGCTACTACTGTAGGGCCTCCTTCCCAGGTGGTGTGTCTACCCCAACTTTGGCTTTTGTGGCTACTATGGTATAGCCTCCTTCTCAGGTGGAGTAATTACTCTAGCGCTACATATCCTGGCTACTACTGTATGGTCTTCTCAGGTATTGCTCTAGCCTTTGTTTTGCTGGTTACTATCTGTATGGGCTTCTTCTCAGGGGAAGTATTTGTGTTAGCACTCCATGCCATGGCTCCTACTGAACAGTCTCCCCCTTGGGTGGAGTATTTGTGTTAGTACTACATACTATGGCTCCTTCTGTATGGTCTCCTCATCAGGTGGAGTATGGTGCTATGACCGTATACTATGGCTTCTATGGTATGACCTCCTCCTTAGGTGGAGTATTGGGCCAGCACTAGTTACTGTGGCTACTCCTGTCTGGCCCCATTCTCAGGTGAAGAATTTGCCTTAGCCCTAAGTGCCTTGTCTACCACTGTGTGGTTCCCTTTTCAGGCTCGGGGCTTATGTACCACCTGCCAGCCATGGTGGCACCCACGTTGCTTTCCTCTTCACTCCTTGCATTTGCTCTGGATATGGTTCTGTGGTTTCTACCACACTGCCTCCATATTTTGGCACTGGCTCTGTATGCTATAGCTTCTACCGCTTCTCTCCTTCTATAGGTGGAACCCTAACACTGGTCCTACGTGTGGTGGTTGTGTCTACGTTCTCTCTCAAGTGGATCTCCGGCTCATTTTACACGACCAATGGATGCCGTTGCACCAATAGGTGGGGTCTTTATGCTGGCGCTTGCAGGTTTAGCCGATTCGTCCACTCATTCCTGATGACATGGTCATCTTTAGTACTTTGATTCTCTGACCAGGTATTTGCATTAGTATGCATGCTATAACTGATAAGCCATTCACTTCTGGTGCGCACTATTGCGGGGTTCTCCCTGGTTGGCATAACCCCCTCGTTTCTATGACATTGGTCGACCACATGGTTCTCGTATCAAGCGGGACATTGGCGCGAACTGTTGATGCTGTGACACCATCAACACTGCCTCTTTTTAAAAGATGAGTAATAGCTTTGACATGTCCTTATGTAGGGGACCTACCTATTCAGGGCACATACTGTGCATCAGCTGCTTTTCACCCCTCACCGGACGGGACTATGGTGCTGTCGCATGTTATCAATACTAATAGATATTTCGTTGCTGGAACGCAACACCCTTTTGACGTTATGCTCGTCTCCAAGACGAGTAATTGAGCTCTCCCCCAGATTATGTTTCTGTCTACCTGGCCAGTGTCCTTACTCCTGAGGTTGGATCCTTACTGTTCTGGATCGCCTGCACAATTTTTTTTTTTCTTATGTCCACAATATATCGCCAAAGCAATCGTATCGCGATAATCGACGATTGCAATATGGCAATTTGGCCTACCCAAAAATGCAGCGATTACCGTATTATGGGGTGAATGCTGCATTTTGCCGAATTTGCCATGATGCCGTGCGGCAGGTGTATCAGCTGAGAGGGAGGAGGGGCTGGGGGCCGACATCTGGTTTTATAATGACAGCGGGGCCCGTGCAGTGACTGTATTCTACTACACGGGCCCCGCTCACTGTATATAAACTTATCTATAATTGTAGGGATTGTTAATATATAAAAATCCTGGGTAATCAGCGCCTGTATTACTTACAAGAACTCGGTAGCAGAGAGAAGGGAGGAGGAAGGCTGGGAGGACGGGCGCTGGCAGCGCGACTCCCTACGTCACGTGCCTGCGCCACCTACTTTATGAATGAAGCAGGCAGATGTAGTGACTTGCGCTGCCAGCGCCCGCCCTCCCGGCCTGCCTCCTCCCTCCTCTCTGCTACCGAGTGCTTGTAAGTAATACAGGTACTGATTACCCAGGATTTTTATATATTAACAATCCCTACAATTATAGATAAGATTATATACAGTGAGCGGGGCCCGTGTAGTAGAATACAGTCACTGCATGGGCCCCGCTGTCATTATAAAACCAGGTGTGACCCCCACCCCCTGTATTGGGGGTCATTCACTGTTATGGGGGAATCCGTGGATGACACATAGCATAAGATACTATATATGTGTCACCCACAACCCCCCCCATAACGGTGTCACCACAGATCCCCAATTGCAGTAATGCAAATGTTATTTAATTTAGTAAAAGATGTTTTATTTTGAAAAACACTGTGCATTTCAGTTCTTCAGTTCAGCATACCTACATTTCAGCATTTTCAGTAATTTGTGTGTGCTTTTCCCTTGAAAATTCAAGCAAATAGACCTCTAGCACAATTCCCTTAAAATATTGTATCGCATATCGTTATCGCAATTTATAGGGACCTAATCGCAATCGCACAAAATTCCCACATTATTAGTCCAGATTTTCTCTGGGTTTTTGTGACGTTGGACATGGTCATCACATTCTCTCCTGGAGAAGTAATTCTCCTATCTCGGACCAATCTGCATTCCGCTGATGTCCGCATTGTCCCCTTAAGGCAGAGTAGCAACACGGTGACAGTAGATGGTCTCTGACAAATCTACACACCTCCGATATTTTTGGCATCAGTTTTGCTTCTACATATCACCAGGGTCTGCCTGATCCAGGCAGTTTGTGGAGTATCAAGCAGCTTCTTTTGTTAGAAGTCTCACGACAAGCCTCTACGGCTCTGGGGGCATCTGTATTCCACAGTACCTGCTCCTTAGGGGGCGTTTCCTTTTTAAGCAGAGATGTATGCTGCGATCCTTACCTTTTGGATCAGCTTCCATTAGTGTATGTGCTCTCTCTCATGTATTGTAGCCTTCTCTCTTTTGAGTTTCCTCAGGCTGTCTAATGCCAGTCATGATATGGTCCTGGATCCAGCATCAGTCACAGTCTTACTTTTGTTGAGTGGCGGAGGTTGCTTTGGCCGCACTCTTCTGCTGCATTGCTCTCTGCTGCACGACTGGAATGCTATTGATTCCGGGGACACAGTCCTTTCCTCTTAGACTACTCCCCATTTGTCTACGGTTTTTCATTTTTCTACCTCTGATTGGTTCCCGTTGTGGCTTTTTGTCCCCCTTGGCCATCCCTTATCTCTGTCTTGATAAATGATCATATTCCATACTTTTTAGTCTCTTCTGGTTCTGGATTCTTTACAAGGGAGTGGCAACTCGCTATTTTCTTTTACAAATTAGCCCACAGGGGTCTCCTCACGTACCTGGGAGATCCCTACAGGACTAGTCCTCTGCCAGTTGCCCAGTAACTCCTTCCAGTTTTCTCAGTTTTTTTCCTGGGTTGAAGTATTCCATCCTGATACGTACACATTTGGTAAGGTTGTGTATGGGGTTTCTCTGTTGCTCGTTTGCCGGGTCTCGTGCATACCAGGATTCTGCAGGTTAATTTCTGTCAATTAAACAACCCTCTGTTTTCCATTAAGTTTAAAAAAAAAAATCTCCTGATTTTAAAATAAAAAAACAAAACACACACATATTAGGTGTCGCCGCGTCCCTAACGACCGGCTCTATAAATATATCACATGATTCACCCGTCCGATAAACACCATAAAAAAATTTAATAAAAACTGTGTAAAAAAAAAAAAAGCAATTTTTGTCACCTTACATCACAAAAAGTGCAACACCAAGCAATCAAAAAGGCGTATGTTCCACTAAATACCAATAAAACCGTCGCCTCCCTACATAAGAAAACTATAGCTCTCAGAACATGGAGACACTAAAACATCATTTTTTTTTGTTTCAAATATGCTATTATTGCAGGGGTGGATAACCTGCGGCCCGGGGGCCACATGCGGCCCTCGATACCATTCTGTGCGGCCCCCAAACATCCGGTAAAAGACATGTAGGTCTATGTCTTATGGCTTCTTACATGTATCTCTTCATGTATTCTCCTATTAGATGGGAGTCCTAGAGCTGTAACTAGACATTTAGAGTACATACTGTGTGTCAAATTTTCCAAAAATACAGTATTTCAGTTGGTAATACCCCTTTGTTTTATTTTTCGGCCCTTGGAATTGGTTCAGGCTGACAATGTGGCCCCCAAACAGAAAAGGTTGTGCACCCCTGTATTATTGTGTTAAAGTGAAATAAATAAATAAAATAAATACATATTAGGTATCGCCATGTCCGTAACAATCAGCTCTATATAAAAATATCCCATGACTTAACCCAGGGCTCGACAAATCCCAGGCGCCAGGTCGACATGGCGATCAGGAATTTAGTCCTGGCGCTTGGGTATTTGTCAGCCTGTTTTCAAAGGTGCCCGGGCGACGAGTGCGGAAGAGGGCCCGTTCTGTCTGGAGGCTTCCATTTTGGAAGCGCTCATCTCCATATTCATCTGTATCGCCGTCCTCAGGACAGTGATACAGATGAATGGTGCGGAGGAGCAGGGGAGAGGCGTCTCTCTTGCCTGTTCCTCTGATAGTGCCTGTAGCCTATCAGAGGCCGGTGCAGGCGGCGCGATGACGTCATCAAGCCACCTGAGCCGTATAGTGCGGGACACAGGCCGGAAGAGGCTTGCATTGCATCACTGACAGCAGCATAAGGTAAGTATATGAGTTTATTGTTTTTATTATTTATAGTATACTGTGGCAAGAAAGAGGGGTGGGGGCCCTATATACTGGCACAATATGGGGGGGCGGGCACTATGAAGAAGAGGGAAAGCACTATGGGGCCCTATACACTGGCACAATGGAGAAGAGGGGAAGCACTATGGGGGCCCTATATACTGGCACAATATGGGGGAGCACTATGGAGAAGAGGGGCACTATGGGGTCCCTATACACTGGCACAATATGGGGGGCACTATGGAGAAGAGGGGAAGCACTATAGTGGCCCTATATACTGACACAACATGGGGTGGGGCACTATGGAGAAGAGGGGAAGCACTATGGGGCCCCATATACTGCCACATCATGGGGGGCACTATGGAGAAGACGGGAAGAAACACTATGGGGGCATCTACTGGGGGCTTTATGACACGGCTCCGCCTGGATCCTAGATTCCAAGGAAATTTGTCAAGCCCTGACTTAACCCCTCAGATGAACACCATAAAACATTTTTGCTTCAAAACTGCTATTATTGTGCTAAAATGAAATGAATAAAAAAAAAAGTAGACATATCACCACATGACCTAACCCCTCAGGTGAACACCGAAAAAATAAAAACTTTTAAAAAAGCCATTTTTGTCACCTTACATCACAAAAATTGCAACAACAAACAATCAAAAAGGCGTATGCCCCACACAATAGTACCAATCAAACCGTCACCTCACCCTGCAAAAAATGAGACCCTACCTATGACAATCGGTTAAAAAATAAAAAAGCTATGGCTCTCAGACTATGGAGACACTAAAACATTTTTTTGGTTTCAAAAATACTATTATTGTGTAAAACTTAAATAAATAAGAAAAAGTATACAAGTATACATATCACATGACCTAACCCCTCAGATGAACGCTGGAAAAATAAATAAATAAAAACTGTGCCAAAATTACCAATTATTTTGGTCATCTTGCCCCATAAAGTGCTCGACACAAAATGGAGACACAAAAAATGCTTTATTATGTAAAACTGAAACAAACAAACAAAGTAGACATATTTGATATCATTGTGTCTCTAACAACCTGCTCTATAAAAATAGCAAAGGATCTACCCTGTCAGATAAAAGTTGTAAAAAATAAAAACTGTGCCATAACAGCCATTTTTTGGTTACTTTGCCTCCCAAAAAACGCAATATAGAGCAATTAAAAATCATATGAAACCCCAAATAGTACCAATAAAAATGGCACCTTATCCCCTAGTTTCCAAAATGGGGTCACTTTTTGGTAGTTTCTACTGTAAGGGTGCATCAAGGGGGCTTAAAATGGGACATCACATCTAAAAACCAGTCTAGCAAAATCTGCCTTCCAAAAACTATATGACGTTCCTTTTCTTCTGCTCCCTGCCATGTGCCCTTACATCAGTTTATGACCACATGTGGGGGTGTTTATGTAAACCGCAAATTCAGGGTAATAAGTATTGAATTTTGTTTGGCTGTTAACCCTCGATGTATTAAAGAAAAAAATTGATTAATATGGAAAATCGTCCAAAAAAGTGAAATTTGGAAATGTCATCCATTTTCATTTAATTCTTGTGGAACATCTAAAGGGTTAACAAAGTTTGTAAAATCAGTTTTGAGTAGCTTGAGGGGTGTAGTTTCTACAATGGGGTCATTTATGGGGGTTTCCACTATGTAAGCCCCCACAAAGTGACTTCAGACCTGAACTGTCCTTAAAAAGTGGGTTTTGGAAATTTTCTTAAAGATTTTAAGAATTGCTTCTAAAATTCTAAGCCTTCTAACGTCCTAATGAAATGACATTTAAAAAATGATGCCAACATAAATGTTAAGTAATAGATATTTTATGAGGTATCACTTTCTGTTTTATAAGCAGAGAAACTGAAAATTTGAAAATTGCGAATTTTTCAAAATTTTGGGTAAATTTGGGATTTTTTCAGAAATAAAGGTGAAATATATTGACTCAAATTTATGACTATCATGAAGTACAGTGTTGCACGAGAAAACAATCTCCGAATGGCTTGGATAAATAAAAGTGTTCCAAAGTTATTACCACATAAAGTGACACATGTAATTACAGAAAATGGCCTGGGCAGGAAGGTGAAAACTGGCCCGGGGTTGAAAGGGTTAATGTTGAGTAAACTACTAACTTACTAATGTAAGTAAACTATATTTTGTGTCTTTCAGGTTACTTTCAGGCGTGAAGAAGCTTTTTATATTTCACTTAAATGATGGAAAAGTTACTGTCAGGAATGACATTGTTGTGACACATATGACACATGTAGGTTGATAATTTTTATCCTGATGTCTAAATTTAAATCTGGGACTCCGATATTGATGACCTATCCTCAGGATAGCTGATAAGTCTCTCATTGTGGTGGGGTTCTGACTCCTGGCACCCCCAGCAATCAGCTGCTTGAAGGGGCCACAGGGCTCAGATGAGAGCTGCGACCTCTTCATACTATACCAAGCACAGTGCCCTACATTGTATAGCAGCTGTGTGCTTGGTATGGCAGCTCGGCCCCATTCACTTGAAAGATACTGAGCAGCAGAAAGGCGACGTGACTGATGGACATGATGTCAGAAGCCTACAGATCATCAGACCCCCACTGATCAGATATTGATGACCCGTCCTAAGGATAGGTGGTCCGTATTTGAGTCCTGGACAACGCTTTTAAGATTTGCCTTTGTACTAGTTAGATTATTACTAAAAATGTTTTCCTAGCAACTATAAGAAATCGTGTATCTTATTCATAAGATCTGAAATATTACTGCTGTCATGTGATTATGGATACTTTGCGGGAGATTTATCAAAACCAGTGCAAAGGAAAATTAGCAACCAATCATATTCCACCTTTCATTTTCCAAAACAGCCCCCAAAAATACACTAGGTAATAGCTGTGCATGGCTAAATTAGAATCCCCACACCAAAACAAACACAATAGATACACAGCACCTGATCAATCTAAATAAATATTTTATTAATTACATATCAAGTAACATATAAAAACCAGTAGCAGCGGCATACATATACAGCAGAGAAACCGAACCACAATGAATATATCATATACCAAAGAAAAGACCCATTGATGAATAGCACTAAACCAAATTACATGTGGAAGGGAGAAGTCCCATTTCTATAATAAATACATCAGAACAAAGTGCCTAGTGCAATATGTCGTATACAGAGTTCATCAGGGAGTACATAATGAAACAAGTAATGCCGACCAGTGTGGCTCTGACCCCGAACCGCGTTCCGCATATCGCTTTTTCAGGGGATGAATACACTGTGTGCCCACTAGCTATATATACCCTATTAATTACTATAACATAAAAAAATCTGTGAGAATACCTTATTAAAGTGCCAGCACATGTGCTTCCTGGATGTTCATGGCGTGTGTTCCACTCTGGAACGCATGACATTACATCCTTTCCATTACTAGGGACCTCCTAACCTGCTAGATTTCTCAATATAAGGGTCCATTCACACGTCCGCAATTCTGTTCCGCATTTTGCAATTGCGGATCCGCACTTCCAGGTCCGCAATCGCGTTCCTGAAAAAAATAGAACATGTCCTATTCTTGTCCGCAATTGCAAGAAAAGGCATTTTCTATATAGTGCCGGCGATGTGCGGTCCGCAAATTGCGGAACGCACATCACCGATGTCCCTGTTTTGCGGATCCGTGGATCCACAAAACACACACGGACGTGTGAATGGACCCTAATACTAATAAATCCTGAAGATCAGGTAAGACCTAAGGCCAGATAATAAAAAAGAAAGGAAGAGAGAGGGAATTTATATATCAAATAGAAGCGTCAATTCTTCACCTAGGAGTGTACAACAGGGCTCACGGGATTTCGGCCCTTTCCATTCTTTTTCAGCGGAACTTGGTTTCACTGTCTGTGGTTTGGACCTTTCTGCAGGGGGTGGCGCACGCTGCACCCTCTTACCGGCCTCTGGTGAATCTTTGGGACCTTTAATCTGGTGCTCAGCGCTCTCCAGTCCTCTCCATTTGAGCCTTTGCAGCAGATGTCTCTTCGCTTCCTGTCCTACAAGGTGGCCTTTTTAGTGGCAGTCACTTCCATCCGTAGGATGTTGGAACTTCCTTATGCTCCATCAGGACAAGATAGTCGCCCTGTCTAGTCCTTACTTCCGAAGGTCGTGTCAGCATTCCATCTCGATGAAGAGATCATTCTCGCTTCCTTTTGTCCTGCCCTGTCTCTCATCCTCGTGAGCAGTCGCACCACACTTTGGATTTCGTTCGGGCCGTTCTCATCTATCTGTCTCAGACGTCCTCTTTCCGACCGACGGATTCACTATTCGTCATTCCAGAGAGACTGAGACAAGGGCTGGCTGTGTCCAAAGTTTCTATTTCCCGATGGATTCGTTTGGCCATTGTGGAGGCGTACCATGTCAGTGACCGGGCTCCACCCTTCCGGGTTACTGCTCATTCTGCTCGGGCAGTGGGGGCCTCTTGGGCAGTACATCATGGGGCTTCGGCCCTTCAGGTGTGCAGGACGGCTGCCTGTTCGTCTTTGCACACCTTTTACATTTTTTACAATTTTGCAAACGGCGGTTTTCTGATTGGCCGGAGGGCTTCTTCGTTGATGGCCCACCACTGGGACTGCTCTGTAACGTCCCATGGTCAAGCCTGTGTCCCCCAATGATACGGATGAGAACTAGATTTTTGTACTTACCGTAAAATCTGTTTCTCTTCCTTTTATTGGGGGACACAGCTCCCACCCATTCTCTCTGGTTATGGGCCTCGTTGTGGCCAGCGTGATTCTGGGTTTGTAAATTTTTTGGTTTTCCTGTTTTTCCTTTTGCTTCTCCTACTGCTTTTGCACAAACTGTTTTAGCTTAGTCCCTGTAGGAAGGGTATAGCTGGAGGGAGGAGCTCACACTTTTGTGCTTAGTGTTGCCTCCTAGTGGCAGTAGCTATACCCACAGTCAAGACTGTGTCCCCCAGTGAACGGGAAAGAAACAGATTTTACGGTAAGTACAAAAATCTAGTTTTCATAATTATAACCCCTGGATAAAATCATGTTTATTAATGCCTAGCCATCATATACCTCCAATAAAATGTATACAAAGTGACATAAAGTGCAAAGTGTAACAAAAGTAAAAAAAAAATTGCAAGTGCCAAGCCAATAAATAAGTGCTAAAAAGTGATGTATAAATTCATGCAGAAAAATGTTTTTACTGTAATTCTAAATAAATTCATAATGATCAACCTAACCCTAATACCAATATAATATACCCAACCTTTGTAGTGAACTTATTTGGGCTCTCATACATGCATATCTGATCTAGCCACTTAAAAAAAAAAAAAAAAAAAAAAAAGCTCTGAAAAATGAAAGGTGAAATCCGATTGGTTGCTTTGGTCATCCAAGCCAATTTTCCTGTACACCAGTTTTGATAAATCTCCTCCAGGGACTTTAAAGGAATGCTTTATCACTGCATAATTGACTGCAAAAATTGTATTTTTTTTTCCCCCCATCAGAATTGCCTTAGGTCTGTGCTTGAACAAATCGCAGCCTATGGCCAAGTCGTGTTCAGACTTCAGAAATTTATGGATGACGTAACTGGTCATTGTGCTGAGAATTCACTGCCAGGAACACTTCCAACTACCAAGAAAGGCACTGAAGCCCCCTTCCGAACATATCAGGCTTTTATGTGGGCTTTGTATAAATACTTCATGAGCTTCAAGGAAGACCTTTCCGAGATTGAGAAATGCATTATTAATAAAGGTAATTGCTCATTATTCAGTACCGCGGCATATACTAATGAAATCGTAAAAGGGGTTAATGTATATTTTCTTGTGTTCATGTTGTGTGTCCAGATGAAACCATCACTCTGGCAATGGTGGTTGAGAAGTTGGCTCCTCGGCTTGCGCAGCTCAAAGTCTTGCATAAGGTTTTCAGCACTGGCATTGCAGAGGTGCCTCCGGACACCAGGAATGTTGTGAGAGCGTCTCATTTACTTAATACACTGTATAAAGCTATTCTGGAATATGACAACGTAGGAGAAGCGTCCGAGCAGACGGTATGTGGTCATCACAAAAGCACCTTTACAATAAGACCCGCATTCAGATACTTTCACATACTTTACAGCACTCTAGCTTTGTTTTACATTATAAACTTTTATTTATAGGGATGTTGCAAATTGTTGCCAACATTATTACTGATTTTCTCTTATTAGTCCTTTAGGCTAGTTTCACACTAGTGACAGGACAGGTCCGACAGGCTGTTCACCCGACGGAACAGCCTGTCTGCTCCGTCCTGCCGCTAGTGAACATGTGCCCCCGGACTACCGCTCCGTCCCCATTGACTATAATGGGGGCGTGGGTGGAGTTCCGGCAGATGCACGGCGAGAGGCTGCCGGAATAAATGTCGGACATGTCTGTCGGATCCGTCCTGCCACTAGTGTGAAAGTAGCCTTAAATAGGTTTTCTGTGATTTTTTTTTTTTTTTTTTTTTAACCACAATATCCTAAGGGTACTTTTACATCTGCGCTTTCCCTTTCTGCTATTGAGATCCGTCATAGAGTCTCAATAGCGGGGGAAAAAAGGCTTCCGATTTGTCCCTATTCATTGTCAACGGGGACAGAACTGAACTGAGCAAAACTGAGTGCTCCAGATTGCATCCTGTCCTGTTTGGTTGCGTCCCCATTGTGGACTGAATAACACTGCAAGCAGAGTTTTTCTGTCCGCGATGTGGTGGACACAAAAGAAAACAGATCCGTCCCCCATTGACTTACAGTGGTTTTAGAGACGGATCCGTCTTGGTTATTTTAGAGATAATACAACTGGATCCATTCAGAACAAATGCAGACGGTTGTATTATTATGACGGAAGCGTTTTTGCTGATCCATGACGGAACCAGCAAAAACGCTGGCGTGAAAGTAGCCTAAGAGCAGTAAGGGCTCATACACACAAACGTATTTTGTTTCCGGGTCCGTTGCGTTTTTTTTTGCGGACCACTGGAAGTTATGGAAGTTATTCCGTGTGCATTCTGTTTCCGTATGTCCGTATTTCCATTCCGCAAAAAATAGAACATGTCCTATTATTGTCTGCATTACAGACAAGGATAGTACTGTTCTATCAAGGGCCAGCTGTATTTTTTTGCAGACCACAAAATACATAAGGTCGTGTGCATGAGCCCTAAATGTGATACCATAATAAATAGCCTAACTTGTCTGTTAAATCGGTTTAGCGCTCCGCCAGTCTTTGAGTACTGAAGCAGTGGTGTGCCATACATGCTCGTGACAACTGCAGCCAGTCCCTGGTCTCTGCAGTGAGACTTGCATGTACAGCTTAAGACCATTGAGAACACTCATTGGCTGCAGTGGTCACATCATCACTGTAGGACAAGTCAGCGAAGACCGGTAGGGACTACCAAACCATTGGTGCTTAAACCAGCGAGGAGTTAATAGAGAAGTAATGGTTTATTTTTATTTTTTTCATTCTATCACATTTGATGCTGTTTGGGTACAACTTTATGATCCTAGATAACCCCTTTAAATGAGTTTACCAGGATTTTAATATTAGATCGGCAGGCGTCTGACACCCAGCGCTCCTGCCGATCAGCTGGTTGAAGAGAAGTAAGTGCAGCCCTCCCATCATTGTTTACCTGCTCGCTGTCGACGTCACAGTGGTGAGCAGGTGTAATTACAAGATGTCCCGTTCACTTCTATGGGATAGCTTGTTGCTATACACTTGTATAGGAACAAGCCGTCCCATTGACCAACACAGATGCCTTCAGCTGCCAAGCGCACATGTAAAAGGTCATCTAGTTTCATAGGTACAAATCTGCGGACAGATGCCCTTTAAGTAGCTATTTTAACAAGAACCTGTAACCTTTCCTGACATGTCTATTATTGTAATAACAATTCTGGAGAACCTATTCTTATCACTGTATGATGTGCAATTCCTTTTATTATTCCTTCTAAAGGTTGAAGTGAAGGTCCAGATGGATGTTACCAGTGAGGGGTGTGTCCCTGCTCAGTCTGACACTATCCAGTCAGTGCTTCCGGTGTCAGACTGTGCAGTGACACACCCCCAACTGGTGACACCATCTGGATCTTCATTGCAAACTGCTAGAAATGTGTTCATAACTTCTAGCAGGAATAATAAAGAAATGGCAAAACATAGTCATTATAAAATATACATTCGAAGTGTTATCTCATGGGGGAGGCAAATAGTTACTAAAACAGAAAAGCCAGGAAGGACTGACAGAAGAAAGCGGCATTCATTTAGGAGCTGTCTCACTTCAGCAAGTGGGATTTATCATGTAGAGAAAGTTAATTCAAGGCACTTACTAATGTATTGTGATTCTCCATATTGCCTCCTTTGCTGGCTGGATCCATTTTTCCATCGCATTATACATAAAGGAGGCAATATGGAGAATCACAATACATTAGTACGTGGCTTGTATAAACTTTCTCTACATAATAAATGCCATTAGCTGAAGTGACACAACCCCTTTAACTTTCAGACAAACCATTGTTGTAGTCGGGGACACGTGATTTATATGCCACCGTTGTCTTTGTAGGTATCACTTCTATTTTTCCTTTGGGTAGAAACTGTGAGGCCGTATTTAGAAATAGTCGATGAGTGGATTGTCCATGGAAATCTCTTTGATCCTGCAAAAGAATTTATTATTCAACGGTAGGTGAAGCTTGGGTGTAATAGTTTTACCTGAAAGAGGTTAACAATTTTAGTACTCATTGATTCAGTGCTTTATACTTCCAAGAATTCCTATAAATCTTTTACGTGTTGATATCTCTTCAGATGCCAGTTATTATAAAAGGATATTTAGGGGGCACAGTCTAAAATAAGAAGGGGGAAGATCAGAGGCAATGTCCAAAAATATTACTTTACTGAAAGAGTATTAGATGCTTGGAAGAAACTTCAGTTGGAAAGTGAAGTAAAGGGGTTGTGTCACTTCAGCAAATAGCATTTATCATGTAGATACAGTTAATACAAGGCACTTACTAATGTATTGTGATTGTCCATATTGCCTCCTTTACTGGCTTCCATCACATTATATGCTGCTTGTTTCCATGGTTACGACCACCCTGCAATCAATCAGCGGTGGCCGTGCTTGCACACTATAGAAAAAAGCGCCAACCTCTCTGATGGTGGGACCGTGGGAGCGCACATAGGCTGGCGCTTTGTCCTATAGTGAGTAAGCACGGCCACCGCTGATGGATTGCAGGGTGGTCGTAACCTCTGGATACGAGCAGTATATAATGTGATGGAAAAATGTTTCAAGCCAGCAAAGGATGCAATATGGACCATCACAATACATTATTAGATTAGTAAAAGTATTAACTTCCTCTACATGATGAATGCTATTTGATGAAGTGAGACAACCCCTTTAAGCGTGCCTGGGTTAATCAGATCTATCCCAAGAGAAGAATAAATGGTGAAATATGTGTAGACTACATGGACCAGCCGGTCTTCTTCTGTGTGATTGATTTGTCCATTTTGCAGAAATAAAGATGTTCCTGTTGATCATCGGGACTTTTGGTATGCCACATACACTTTGTATAGTGTCTCGGAAAAGACTGAGAATGAAGACAAAATGAGTGACAATGCCAGTGCCAGCTCAGGCAGTGACCAGGCTCCCGCCAGCAGGCAGCACACCATGGTCTCCTTTCTGCGGCCTGTACTGAAACAGATTATTATGGCTGGGAAGTCCATGCAACTGTTGAAAAACCTTAAATGCAGATTGTCCCAGCGTCCGGATTCATCGAGAGGTAATGTTAAATGGTTTAGGGTAATTGAGCATTTATTTGTTTATTAAAGGGGTTC
Organism: Bufotes viridis; assembly: GCA_033119425.1. Classification (NCBI taxonomy): domain Eukaryota; kingdom Metazoa; phylum Chordata; class Amphibia; order Anura; family Bufonidae; genus Bufotes; species Bufotes viridis. Next base: position 333,785,253 of record CM065591.1, on the reverse strand, counting down.
TCTGTACTGAAGCATCAATATAGTATTAGTGGGTGGTCAACCTCCTGGAACTGGATGAGCAGCACATATGTATTTGTGTGGCTGTAGCTGGAACTTGGGCCTATTCCAGTTAGAGGGCATGACTTTAGTACCCGACACAGCAGCCTGTATAGATGATCTGCTGTGCCTGGATGAACACTAAGAGCACCACAGTCACTACATTGTGCTGATCAGTTGGGGTCACTCATCGATGTCTTATCCTAAGGCCTCATGCACACCACGCCACACGGACATTTTTAGCACCAATGAAAGTCTATGGGGCTATTCACACGGCCGTTCTTTTAACGGCCAGTGAATAGCATCTGTTCAAAAATAGGACATGGTTGCCATAAAGGCCAAATTGCTGGAGTGCTGCAGTGATGGTTGACCTTCTAGAAGATTCTCCCATCTGCACACAGGATCTTTGGAGCTTAGCCAGAGTCACCGTTGGGTTCCTGGTTACCTCTCTTGCCAAGGCCCTTTTTTTTTATTACTTATTTTGGTGGGACGGCCAGCTCTACAAAGAGTCCTGGTTGTTCCAAACTTGCAGTGCAGCAGACCTTTTTGTACCCTTCTCCAGATCTGTGCCTCCGTACAATCCTGTCTCTGAGCTCTACAGGCAGTTCTTTCCTCCTCATGGCTTGGCTTTTGGTCTGATCTGCTTTGTTAGCTGTGAGACCTTATATAAATAGGCGTGTGTCTTTCATATCCAGTTAACTGAATTTACCACAGGTGGACTCCATTTAAGGTGTAGAAACATCTCAAAGAGGAGCAAGAGAAATGGAGAGCGAAATTTCAATAGTAAAGGGTTTGAATACTTATGTTCGGTTGAAATTTGAGTTTTTGTCTAAAATTCTCTTTTCACTTTATTTTTGCATTTTTTTTTTCTTTTTCTGTTTAAAACAGATGCAGATAGGAAGAGTTTGTACAATCTCTTCCTAGAATCTGTGCAGTCCCGACTACAGCATGGAAAAGAATCAGGAACTGACGCCATTACAGAACAGCAAGTGAACAAGCAGAGTCTAATAAAGATGCAGTCAATAGTAGCCAAGTACCTGGAACTAAATGATGTACACGATCCACTACTTGCCATCAACTTTGCAAGGTGAAAGCCAGTACTTTTAGTTATACACCCCCTTAGTCTTCATGTGTTTAGAAAATAAAAAGTGGTTGCTCGAGATAAGAAATGAAAGCCAATGGGTGACATCTATTATTCTGCCCATTTTTTTCTTGTGTATTTTACTCCAAAATTGTGTTTTGTCTTCTGTGGGACGCATTTATTAACTGTTTGTGCCAGAAAGTAGAGCCATTTGCATAATGTATGTAAAAGTGGAGTGAAAAGTAGGTGTGGATTGCTGCTTAGTCAGGATTTAGACACATTTATGTCTCCAAGGCCTCTTTCACATTTGCGTTGTGAGGATCCGGCGTGCACTTCCGTCACCGCAAATGCCCGCCGGATCCGTCACAACGCAAGACAACTGAAAGCATATTGAAGACTGAAGGTAAGTAGCTTCTCCCCCGGATCCCCGCTGCTTTTCCATGGCAACCGGGACTTTAGTAGCATCCTGGCTGCCATGGTTACCATTCTTTAAAGCTAAACGTCTGATCCGGCGATGCGCCGAAACGACGTTTAGCTTAAAGTCGGATCCGGATTAATGCTTTTCAATGGGCATTTATTCCGGATCCGTCATTGCGGCATGTCTTCCGGATTTTTGGACTGAAACAAATCCGCAGCATGCTGCGGTTTTGTCAACGTCCAAAAAACGTTCACATACTGAACGGAGGACATCCTGATGCATCGTGAACGGATTTCTCTCCATTCAGGATGCATTGGGATAATCCTGATCAGTATCTTTCCGTCCTAGAGCCCCGAGGACGAAAAGCAAAAATGATGATGTGAAAGGGGCCTAAAATATCTTCAAATTTTGCACCATGAGTGTGACTTAAAAAATCCCCTGTATGAAAAATTTTCCCAAATGTATTTATAAGGAATTTCTTACCACATACCTGTATATCAGTCCAGATGAAATGAATTGGTAGATGTGCGCAGCGAACACGCAGAACAAGAGTACAGGGTCAGGTGAAAGTACATCGCTGGTGTCACTTAAAGCTCGGAGGAGCAGGACGGGCAGCAATGAGGAGCATGGCTTTCAGTACAATCAGGTGCAGCAGTTATGCTCTCAGTGCACCGAGACATTAATTTCCATATCAGAAACAAGTATTTCTCTGGAATTCGGGCACCAATCAGGATGGGAGAAAAAGAGTGCTTTACTCAGGAGACCAGCGCACATCTAACAATTTATTTGGAATGAAATGTAGGTATGTGGTGACAGATTCTCTTTAATACATACGGAAAAAAACATAAACATATAACAATATAAATGTACTACAGATAACAATATAAATGTATTACAGGTAATTTCACCTAAGTATTTCTGTAACTTTGAAGATCAGTTTTGTTCCTTGACCCCTTTGCTACCAGAGCTGTACATGTACGGCTCTGGAGCGAAGTACAAACATGGCCCCCTCTCGTACGTGCAGCAGGCGTCATGGCTGGGGGATCTCCGCTATTTAAAACAGCAGAGACCCGCTGCTAATGGCCGCGACCAGCAATAATGCCGATTGCGGTCATTAAAGCCTTTAGATGCCGTGATCAAGTGCTTCTTACCGGCATCCTCTGCGACCAATGAGGATGCCGGTAATTGAATTCAATACCCTAGGTCTCGCTGTGGCAGGCCAAGATAAGAAATAAGCAATTCTGAACAATTAATAGATGTAAAAAATCCATGATTGTTCAGAATATTTAAATTTTTTTTTATTTTGTAGGCTCAAATACGAGCTTCAAAATCATTTAAAAAAGTTAAGAAAAAACGTAAAAAATCTATAAAAAAAATAAAAGTTTAAATCCCCCCCCCCCTCTTTCCATAGAATAAAAAAAATACATGAACAAAAATATAAACATCATTTGTATCACCGCGACCTAAAACGCCCGTGCTATTAAAATCTAAAAATATTTTTCCAATACGGTGGATGGCGCGAAGGAAAAAAAGGGTCAAAATGTAATAGTCACCGCGACCTAAAACGCCTGTACTATTAAAATCTAAAAATATTTTTCCAATACGGTGGATGGCGCGAAGGAAAAAAGGGTCAAAATGTAATAAAATGTGATGAAAAAGTCACACACACTCTAAAATGGAGCCCCCACACAGCTCAGTAGATATAACTAGAAAAAAGGTTATGGAGGTCAGAATATGGTGATATAAATTTTAAAAAAAATGAAATAAAATAATTTTTACACTTTTTAGACATAAGTGGAATCGTTGTAATCATACTGACCCAGAGAATGAAGGGCACGGGTCAGTTTTGCTGCAAACGTAACGCTGTGGGAACAAAACCCCATTTGGAATTTTTTCCCCTCTTCCCGCTACATTGTATGCCATATTAAATTGTGGCACTAGAAAGTACAACTTGTGCTGCAAAAAATAAGCCCTCATACAGCTATGTGAATGGAAAAATATAAGAGTTATGGCTCAAGGAAGATAGGGAAAAAAAATAAAAACAAAAAAAACTCCTGTACCCTAATGGTTAATAATGTAATATTCCCAGAAGGGCTGGGTAGGGGAAATACATGACATCGGAGGTCATTTATCAACCCCCTATGCCTGAAATCTGTCATACAAAAAAAAATCACAAACGGTTCTTGCACCACCCTCGCCACTTTCCAAGATGGGGGTGTGGTGTGAGTGGGGCTAAAGGCCAATGCAGGTTTGTCATCCTGTCCGCCAGTTTTCTGACAGGGGTGTGTAATGAAGGTGCCACCTGTGTCTGAATGGTGGACAACGAAACTGTGAGGGCTGCTTGTCGGCAGATCAAAGGATTCTCTCTACTGGTGGCCTGTCTAGGCCAGGGATGGGCAAACTGCGGCTCTTGCAAAACTACAACTCCCAGCATGCAAAGACTGCTTACAGCTATCAGCCTACAGCAGGGCATGGTGGGAATTGTAGTTTTACAACCGCTGGAGAGCTGCAGTTTGCCCGTCCCTGGTCTAGGCTGTTCGTGCCCTCACGTAACCACTGCTCCCAACACCTCCGAACAGCCTACATGGCGAGCAATTCATCGAAACTACCATCCTGCTTCCCTCAAAGTCTGTCAACTGGACAAAATGTCTGTGAGCACATTGTAGAGGAAGGTCTAGAAGTCACCAACCTCTCACCAAGGCTACACTACCCAAAAGAGCCTTTTACTCCCTCTTGTCCGAGACGGCACCTGTAATGGTTTACATATCTGCCCGACCCTGACATTTCTATCTGGGTGCGAGTGTATAATATTCTGATGAAATAATAAACCGCATGAGTTATTCAGTAGACTTTTAATGTCTGCCTTGAAGGTTGTACCTGGAGCAGAGTGACTTCCTCGAGACCTTTACCTGTGAAGATATCAGTGTGGATAGATCCTCCGAATCGGTTACTTGTCAGTCATTCGAATTAACCCTTCGCTCGTGTCTTTATCCCCACATTGACAAACAGTATCTGGAGTGCTGCGGAAACCTCATGCAGACTCTGAAGGAAGATTATAAGTAAGTGGCAAAAACTCCAATTTAACGTAAAAAGTCTATTTTATTCAACTGAAAACAGAAATGAGCATTTAGATTATTAGATAATGGCTTTATAATAAAACTGTATTATTGTAGTTTACCCAGTTCTTTACTTTAAAAGATGTCTGGTATATATGGAGGTTATGAATAATTGTCTACTGTATAATTCTCCGCAAACCTAATCTTTCCTAATGATTGAATGTCTGTTTTCAGGCTGATAGAATATCTAAAATCCATGAGAAATTTTTTCCTACTTGAAGCTGGAGACACCATGTATGATTTCTACACCTCGATATTTGATAAAATAAGGGAGAAGGAGCAGTGGCAGAATATTGTTTTTCTTAATGTCCAGCTGCAGGAAGCAGTCAGTCAGCGGTATCTGGAGGACAGTACCCGGTAAGAAATACAAAGATGTCAGATACGTCTTGATTAGGAACTGACTTTACAACAGTTCATTTCATTACAGCTGCTGAATGGAATGGAGCGGCTCTAGTTACACTGCACGGCCGCTGCAATGGTGAGCAGGTGAACAGTAAAGAGAAGGCAGTGCCTATACGAGCGCTGTGGTCTCTCAAACAGCTGATCAGCAGAGGTGTCGGGAGCCGGACCACCACTGATCTGATATTGATGATAGGTCATCATTATGGGAAACTGGACAACCCCTTTAATAGACGTGCTAGGACATTTTTCCTAGCCATGGTGTCTGTACAGCACTGTGGATTCATGTTATCTCCATAATTCTATTGTGAATGGATAGAACGTAACATATTAGTTATTTTTCACATACAGATTATCCATCTTCTTTGAAAATGTTGACTTGGCTAAGAAGAAGCTTCCAGTTCATACATTAGACGGCCTTGTACTGAGTTATAAGGTAATACTGTTTTGTCACATCCTTATTCTTAAAGGGAATCTGTCACCAGCAACCTCCCTGTCCAACTGTTTACATAGACACATTACTGTGAGTCACGCTTTTTTTCTTCTGATGATCCAAGGCTTTGTTCCAGGGTTGATACTTTTTCTTAATATGTAAATTAGGACTTTGGTGCAAGGAGGGCGTCATCTTTGCTCTTGCTGCACTCAAGCTCTGTGGCCATCCCCTCCCTCACTGCTTTGCCACTGCCTGACCCTTAACCAATAACCGGCTCCACAAAATGTCCACCAATGTGTTGTTGAAACAAATATACCACCCCAATTGAAAAGCAAAGGACAACAGACTATCTGTTATTTCAAAGAACTATATTAATTCACAATAGGCTACTTTCATACTAGCGATTTTTGCGGATCCGTCATGGATCTGCAAAAACGCTTCCACTACAATAATACAACCGTATGCATCTGATTCGGTTGTATCTATTTTGGACCGCCCATGACTGATCTCACAAACGGAAAGCCAAAACGCTAGTGTAAAAGTAGCCTTAAATAATTATAAAAATCAATTAAATAGCATGCATATCCAGAAGAAAAGGGCGATACACTGGACCTGTGGTAATAAACACTTGGTATCCCTATTGAACCCAGTGCCTAATAGTATAGCACCTCACTTCACAGCCATATACCTCCATAGTAAAGTGCATAGTGCAATCCCAAACAGTGATACTATAAAGGAGGATAAATGACAAGTATGAAGAAAAGTATAGCCTTTAAATACAAGTCAAAGTCCAATTAGACAATACAGTAACAAAGCTTAGTCCAAAGGGAAACACATAAAAAATTGAATACTGACCAGTATAGCTCCAGCCCCGACGTACGTTTCGGGGGGAACTCCTGAGGCAGCATAAGGCAAAACGTACGTCGGGGCTGGAGCTATACTGGTCGGTATTCTTCTGTCTATGCATGCTGCTGCTATTTAATTGATTTTTATGATTATTTAATATGTATTAATAAAGTTATTTGAAATAATAAATAGTGTGTTCTAATTTGCTTTTCAACTGGGGTCAATCAAAGCAGCCAGGAAGGGGCTGTCACAGAAAAGAGTGGAGCTACAAGGGTGCTACAAGAGCAATAGTGACACCCTCGTTGCACTGAATTTGCATATTAAAAGCATTATTACGCAAGATTGAAGCCTCAGATCAACGAAAGAAAAAGTTGTTGAATCAAGTGAAATACAGCTATGTGTCTATGCAAAATACAAGACCTTGTTCTGAGTTATAACGTCATGATTACTTAGTACATGCCTGGCTTTGTAGTGAGCTGTGCTTCTGGAAAACTATGAGAGCCGTGGGTAACACCCTTTGGCTGAATCTGTCTTGCAAATACCCTATGTTGTATGTCTAGCTGCCTAACATTTTCTGTAATGTTTACATGCTATATATCTTCTCAACAACTGCTCTTCTTATCTTTTTTTGGGTCTAGGTGCCGTGGCCTGTTGATATAGTTATCAGCTCAGAGTGCCAAAAGATTTATAACCAGATCTTTCTTCTTTTGTTGCTAATAAAGTGGGCAAAATACAGCTTGGATGTCCTTCAATTTAATGGTAAGAACATCCTCATTCTGTAAAGGCACCCTATAAGGGTCCACACGTAGCGTGTCTGAAGTTCCAAAAACGGAAACTGAGCAGTGGGTCTTTCTGAAATCCACTGGCCGCCTGAAATGGTCTGGTTTCTGCGGCAGCATTGCATGAGGAATCGGACTTGATCTTCCGCTGCTTTCAACCTTGGCATTGCCGATCGTTGAATAAACTCAGTAGTGGGCTTTGATGGAGAGAATTAGATAATATTGTTCTGCTCGTAATCTTTTTTTATTACCTATATTTTCACAGAACTTGTTAGCACGGCTGAGAAGGAATCTCCAAAAGAGGAGTCTGGATCCGAACACCAGCAACAACTACCTTCTCATCTAGTAACACCAGCAGAGCCTAAGGAACAGCAGATCCATCGCATGTTTCTCCTTCGAGTCAAGCTGATGCATTTTGTCAACAGTTTGCACAATTATATGATGACCAGGGTTAGCAATATGATTTTTCATGAATTAATTTAATTTCCAACTCAATTTATGTAATTTGCCTGGGGACGTGAAGCTAAACAACTCTCCGGCCTCCGCTGCAGTGAATGCTCTTTAACCTCTTAGTGACCAAGTGATTCTTATTTTTATTTTTCCTTGTCGCATTCCAATAGCTATAACTTTATTTTATTTTTTTCCATTGATAATGCTGTATGAGGGCTTTATTTTTGTGGGACAAGTTGTAGTTTTTAATGGCACCTTTTTGGGGTACACTTAAAGGGATTCTGTCACCACATATAACCCCTCTAATCTAAACATATGCTCATGTCCAGGGTAGTCTGAGGATTCCTAAGCTGGCCTTATTAAATCGAACCGTGGCTTTATTTTCTTAAAAAAACAGGTTTTAATAACCTGTCAATCACTTACTTAAGGTGCCCATGGGGAGGTCCGTTGATCCAGGGTGCCCGGCCGCACCCCTCGCCATTCAGTGCCCAGCGCCGCCTACTACACCTCAGCGCCGCCTCGCAATCCTAGGCTCAGCAGGTCATCTCAGGGTTGAGCAAAGTGCACATCAGGCCGGCGCACTTCGCACAAGGAAGCCGCTGCCAGCAGTACGCACGGGCGCGTTAGGCTGAGCCTAGTGCGTACGCGCGGGATCTGGCAGAGACGAGGAGGATTGCGGCGGCGCTATGGTGTAGTAGGCGGCGCTGGGCTCCGAACGGCGAGGGGTGCGGCCGGGAACCCTGGAACAACGGACCTCCCCTTGGGCACCTTAAGTAAGTGATTGACAGGTTATTAAAACCAGTTTTTTAGGAAAATAGAGCCACAGCTTAGGACTCCTCAGATTACCCTGGACATGAGCATATGTTTAGGTTAGAGGGGTTATATGTGATGACAGATTCCCTTTAACTTGCTGATTTACTTTTTTACTTTTCGTGGGGAAGGCGGGAGGAATACCACCATTGAGTTTTTACGTTCTAAATTTTGTGGTGTTCATTTTTGAATAACTTGATAACTTTATTCTCTGGGTCAGCACAATTACAGCAATACTAAATACATAGTTGTTTTTTTTACGTTTTGGTACTTTTTCATACTTTTAGCAATTTAATCCATTGAAAAGCTTTTTTTTTTTTTTTTTTCAATGGAAAGGGGTTAAACGGTCTGGATAGGCACTTCTGCTGGATCGGGCCGTTACAGAAGGATGCCGGCTCATGTGAGTCCTCGCTCTCTGTTGCAAGTGAGATGTGCAGCACTTAGGCTGGGCCACCTCACTTTTACAGTGGCCTAGTCTAAGGACCCTTAGTGACTGTCGTAAAAAGGCGTATTGGTGGTCACTCTCAGGAAGGGACCACATAATGTCCCGAAACGCGTTGCTTAATCCTCCATCATATCAGCATCATCAAGAATGAAGCAACGACCTCCTAAGAAATTAGAAGGGACCACATAATGTCCTCAAACGCGCTTGATTAATCCTCCATTATATCAGCATCATTAAGAATGAAAGAATAACCTCCTAAGAAATTAGAAAGAGCGTGAAGTGACCCGTAACCCGAGGCGACCTGTGACCTGTACGTACGGCCGCAACACTGACATTGAGGAGGAAGTACTACCCACAGAGGAAACGCCGAGACGGGGAAACTACGGGACGCTGAGATAGCCGAACAGCATTCACCTAAGACCGCACGGACTATACAGAACTACACGTGAGTGATTTAGGCAGGCTTGCGGTGTAACTATAGCGCGGGACGCCGCACTAACACTGCCTTTTGCCTGTGAAGACTACGGGACTCCGTGAGTATATACCGAACATTATTTAGATGCGGTTGATATAGGTACATGCGGAGAAAAAAGTTACAACCCAGTTGGCGCAATTTGAGGGATAAAGTGTGCACACTATATGTGACTCCACAGACTCTCACAGCACGGGTTGCCGTTACAATTGCAGCACCACCCAGTACTCTTTATAGTACTAATTAACAGCAGGGACGACTGCCGCACTGTCAGCACGGTTATCCTTCTTAAAGTATAGATTGAGATCCGGCTTATGGTGCTATTTCTATGTGAAGTATTTGATTTTTCTTATGAGAAGTGTGTGATTTTATTTTATTTTATTTGATTGTAATTATTCACTATATCTGGCCAGATAGTGTTTATTGTTTGTAAAACTAATTTATTAAAGGGACATTTTATTAATTTAATGTCTGCATCTCCTATGTAAGAAGAGTGCCCAACTTTATAATTTTTATTGAATACTTTTAAGATTTGGGTGAATCTAAAGTTGAGAGCACCTCCCCCAGAAGTCCTACCACACTAGTGCAATCCCATTACTTTCTTTCAAAATCATGTCCAGGGTAGTCTGAGGATTCCTAAGCTTGCCTTATTAAATCGAACCGTGGCTTTATTTTCTTAAAAAACAGGTTTTAATAACCTGTCAATCACTTACTTAAGGTGCCCATGGGAGGTCCGTTGATCCAGGGTGCCCGGTCGCACCCCTCGCCGTTCGGTGCCCATCGCTGCCTACTACACCTCAGCGCCACTTCGCAATCCTAGGCTCAGCAGGTCATTTCAGGGTTGAGCAAAGTGCACATCAGGCCGGCGCACTTCGCACAAGGAAGCCGCTGCCAGCAGTACGCACAGGCGCATTAGGCTGAGCCTAGTGCGTACGCGCGGGATCTGGCAGAGACGAGGAGGATTGCGAGGCGGCGCTGAGATGTAGTAGGCGGCGCTGGGCACAGAACAGCGAGGGGTGCGGCCGGGCACCCTGGATCAACGGACCTCCCCTTGGGCACTTTAAGTAAGTGATTGACAGGTTATTAAAACCAGTTTTTTAGGAAAATAGAGCCACAGCTTAGGAATCCTCAGACTACCCTGGACATGAGCATATGTTTAGGTTAGAGGGGTTATATGTGATGACAGATTCCCTTTAACTTGCTGATTTACTTTTTTTTAACTTTTCGTGGGGGAAGGCGGGAGGAATACCACCATTGAGTTTTTACGTTCTAAATTTTGTGGTGTTCATTTTTGAATAACTTGATAACTTTATTCTCTGGGTCAGCACAATTACAGCAATACTAAATACATAGTTGTTTTTTTTACGTTTTGGTACTTTTTCATACTTTTAGCAATTTAATCCATTGAAAAGCTTTTTTTTTTTTTTTTTTAAATGGAAAGGGGTTAAACGGTCTGGATAGGCACTTCTGCTGGACCGGGCCGTTACAGAAGGATGACGGCTCATGTGAGACCCGCTCTCTGTTGCAAGTGAGATGTGCAGCACTTAGGCTGGGCCACCTCACTTTTACAGTGGCCTAGTCTAAGGACCCTTAGTGACTGTCGTAAAAAGGCGTACACTTGGCGGTCACTAAAGGGTTATAAGTATATTCCATTTGTTAAAAGTTATTCCTTATCCACAGGGTAGGCGGTAACTTAGATCACTGGAGTCCTGCCACTGGGACCTCTATCACAAGAATGGTCACCCCATATTATTCTGAGTCCCTGAAATTAACAGAGCTGCAGGTTAAGCATGTGCGCTGCTGCTCCATTAATCTTCACCAGAGTAGAGGTATGCTCGACCTGGGGCTCCGTTCATTTTGGGGGAGGCTCTGAGGGCTACAGGGTACCTGTCCTCGTGATTGGTGGGGGTTCCAGCGGTAGGACGCCCACTGTTCTAATAGCTGGATAGGGTATGACTCTAACAACCAGAAATACCCCTTTAATGACTGTTGTAAAGCATGTACATGTTAAAATTAAATTACTGCGTTTTTCTAATTATTTTTCTATTGTCTATGCCAGGGGTAGGCAACCTCCAGCACTCCAGCTGTGAAACTATAACTCCCAGCATGCATACTTGCTCTGCTCCTCTAAGAACTCTCATAGAAATGAATGGAGCATGCTGGGAATTGTAGTTTCACAACAGCTGAAGTGCCGAAGTTTGCTTATTCCTGGTCTATGCAATGCCTAACTGAATAGAGTAGGGGTAGTAAATCCCAATAAATCTATGCAGTTATTTAATGTTTTTTTTTTTTTAAAGATTCTTCATAGCACAGGACTGGAGTTTCAACATCAAGTAGAGGAAGCAAAGGATCTGGACCAACTGATTAAAATTCATTATAGATATCTGTCTACCATTCATGATCGCTGTCTTTTAAGGGAAAAGGTATGAAAAGATTACCGTATATACTCGAGTTTAAGCCGACCCGAGTACAAGCCAACCCCCCTAATTTTACCCTAAAAAACTAGGAAAAGCAGTGACTCGAGTATAAGCCGAGGTGGATCTGTGGATGACACTGTTATGGGGGGATCTGTGGATGGCACTGTTATGAGGGATCTGTGGATGGCATCCACAGCCCCCCATCCCATAACAGTGCCTTTTACAGCCCCCCCATGCCATATCAGTGCCATCCACAGCGCCCCCATCCCATAACAGTGCCATCCACAGCCCCCCCATGCCATAACAGTGCCATCCACAGCCCCCCCATGCCATAACAGTGCCATCCACAGCCCCCCCATCCCATAACAGTGCCATTCACAGCCCCCCCATGCCATAACAGTGCCATCCACAGCACCCCCATGCCATAACTGTGCCATCCACAGCCCCCATGCCATAACAGTGCCATCCACAGCACCCCCATCCCATAACAGTGCCATTCACAGCCCCCATGTCATAACAGTGCCATCCACAGCCCCCCTTCCCGCTCCTAAATACCTCCTCACATGCCGCACTGAATACTCCAGGCAGGCCGGGCGAGCGCAGCGTAACTGACGTCACGTGCCTGCGCCGCCTGCTTTATTCATAAAGCAGGCCGGGCAGGCACGTGACATCAGTCAGTCAGCAGTGAGCGCACCGGCCCCGCCGCAAATGCCCGCCCCCAGCTCCTCCTCCCACTCCGCTCTCCTTTTACGTGTATGACTCGAGTATAAGCCGAGTTCGTGTTTTTCGGCACAAATTTTGTGCTGAAAAACTCGGCTTATACTCGAGTATATACGGGTATGTCAGACTTTGGTTTTACTACCCACAACTATAATTGGAAAGTAACAATGGCAGGTCATCTTTTGTCCTGAAAATACAAGCCCCCCGCAGGACCCCTGCAGATCTGATATTGATGACCTATGCCGAGTATAGGTTATCAGTATCAGTATTATATCACAGCACAATCCCTTTAAGTGTGTTATGTTTTAGTTTTCAGTGTTCAGTCATTTCCAGCTAAATTCTTTTAAATGTAATATTAATTTTGCTTTTAGGTGAGCTCTGTAAAAGAAGCAATAATGAAAGTGATGAATGTTGTGCTGATGTTTGCAGATCGCTGGCATGCTGGTTTCGGAGCATGGAAGTAAGTAAGGCAATGTAAACTGGAAACTAACTCCAACGTTCATAGTGAAACCAGTTCTAGCTACAGATAGATGTGGCAGAGGGCAGTGAACTTTGTCCGTAACTGGACAAATCCTTTTTAGTGTTCATTGATCTGTTATTTGGACACTGACCCAGGTAGTGTAAACCTATTGGATTTGTAAAATGTGTGTTAATATATTTATTGCTTTTTTTAAAGGGCAGAATCTATCCTGAAGATGGAGTCTGATTTTACAAACTGTCACAAGTTTCTTGTGAAAGTATTAAATAAGGCAGTCTGCAGAGGCTCGTTTCCACACTGTAAGTATATCTACATATACACATATTTAGTACTTTTACTAATGGGGTATTCCGGTTACAAAAGTTATCCCCTATCCACGGTGGTAGGACCCCCACTGATCATGAGAACAGGGCTCCCATGCCCCATGGAGACCCTGAAATGGACAGAGCAGCTGGTCAGCCATGTGTCACTTCATTCATTTCTATGGAAATAAATCAGCGCTGTACTCTACTATCTCCGGTGCTCCCATAGAAATGAATGGCGTGGCGTTGCGCTTTTTTTACTAGCCGCTCCGTCCATTTAAGGGGGGCACCCCGTTCTCTTGATAACTTTCTATAACCAGAATATTCCTTTTAAATATAATCTGGTCCCTGTTGACATTACTACATAGAGATTATTAATCTCTGTATTGACCTTCACTTGATCTTGGAATGCAGTGACTAGCTGAGAGACCTATGTCAAATATAAATCAATCACCAGAGAAAATCTGATAATCCTATTAATCTAATTGATTTAGATTTTCTGTGGGTCTGTCAGAGAGAATAACTTAAATATTACATCAGTAAAGAGCCAACGTGCAGCACCACACCAGTCAGCAGTTTGATGGGGCACCGGTGCCCGTGTGAGCGCTCAGGACTTTTCAGTATTTACATTGGTCTGGGCACTTTTTATACTCAAATGCCTTACTATTAGTAGTGTATATTGTGGGTATTGTAGATGTGTCTATTTCAAGTGAACTTTGGCTCCTTCAAACAGCTGATCGGTTTGAGTTGCCGCAAGTCAGACCCCCACTATCTTAATATTGATGGGCAATTCTAAGGTTAGGCCATCAATTTTAACACAGGATCGCCCCTTTAGCCACCATTACACAGTGGTTTTAAAGCAGCCTTTCAAAGAACGTCTTCTGATGTGCCGTCTTGTACTGCGGCGCTTCAGATGAAGACTGCAGCTCCATGCGCTGAAGCATCCCTTTGTCAAATAAAGTCAATCTCCAGTTTGGATGCATGGCCTAATAGTTTGCCCTTATTACACTACCAGGTATTTCAAAGCATTGCTGCTTTAAGTTCTTGGAGGGGGGCCAAAAAATACAATTAAGTTTAATACAGGAGTTGTTGCCTACCACTGATCTGATATTGATGACCTATCCTGAGGATAGGTTATCAATATCTAAGTCACAGAAAAACTTGATATTTTTACTGCCTACTTATTTGGTATGACCTGTAGAACTAGATACCGACAGAAAAAAAGGTCCAAAAGGTATAGTCTATACCAGGGATGCCCAACCTGCGGCCCTCCAGCTCTTGCAAAACTGCATCTTCCAGCATGCCTGGACAGCCTACAGCAGGGCATGATGGGAGTTGTAGTTTTACAACAGCTGGAGGGCTGCAGGTTGAGCATCCCTGGTCTATACTAACAGCGCAGGTAGGTTGTGCCTCCAATATGGCCACCCTTAGGCAAGTTTTTTTAAAATAAAATTATATATATAATCTTCTACAAATTCAAATCTAATCCTGTCACCCTGTATTACATGCATGCTTGTATCTGTGGATGGAGGGGTATTATGTGCTGTCACTAAGTATCTGTTTCTTTCCTTGTCTTAGTGGAATCATTGGCTTTATCCCTTATGGCCGGCATGGATCAATCCTAGTCCTGGTTCTGAAAAAACATCAAGATGGCTCACTCAGTCATGAATGCAAATGAAATAATGTGTTTCTGTGATATATGTGTGTATATATGTTGTATAAAATACAATAGGGCAAAGGTACATTGGTGTTGCCTATGCCCAGCAGTCAGATCACTGCTTTTACTACCAACCTACCTTGGGGTTAGCTGTAACCTGGTTTGCTGTTAGGAGTGTCTCCCATTATGTTCAGTGCTCACTGTACATATTATAATGATTTAGAATAAATGTCTGCTTTCATTTATAAAGATAGATCCGTCTATGTAAACTGTAACCATAGTATGCAAATACCAGCTGTGTAAATTTACATTTTATTAATATTTGTACAGGATAAAATATGTTTCCTCTAAACGATGTTTGTCTTTTTTCCCCTTCCCCAGATTGTCTATTCAGTATCTTCTGGACAGGAGAAATCAAGCTTTGGCTTCAACAAACCTGAATAAGTAAATCCACCCTAAGGGCTGATTCACACGGCCGTCCTCGGTCTGGGAAGCACGGTCCGTGTGTCGGCCACATCTCCTGGACCAAAAGTGTCTCCCACGACCCGAACTGACGAACCTATTGTACTGTATTCACATGATATCATTACAGTAGACCCACGATGCGAGATGTGGCCGACAAACGAACCATGTTTCCCAGATCGAGCGCGGATGTGTGAATCAGCCCTAAGGCCCCTTTCAGATAAGCCGTCTGTGTGCAGTCCATTTTCCCGTAGACCAGTGAGTTGCAGGAAGATCATACAGAAGTAGAACATGCTCAGTGCTGAGTCCAGGTGCTATCAGTTCTAAATGTGGACAGCACAGAGATGGAAACAGCACCTATCTGAAAAGCAGCCTTAAAGCCTCATGCACACGGCCATGTCCGGTTTTTGATGCACTAAAAAAGTAGGATTTTTGTCTCGCCTGTAAAATCTTTTTCTTGCTGAGTTCATTGGGGGACACAGAAGACCATGGGTATAGCTGCTGCCAATAGGAGGCGACACTAAGTAAAAAAGTGTTAGCTCCTCCTCTCAGCTATACCCCTCCTGCAGACACTGAGCTGATCAGTTTGTACGAAAGCAGTAGAAGCAGCCAGGAGAAGCCAACAGAAAACAATAAAAAGTAAGAAAGGCAAAGATAGGTCAGAATTAAGAACCGGGGGGACCCATCAAGAAATGTATTTTTACGGGGTGGGAGCTGTTTCCCCCAATGAACTCAGCGAGAAAAGGATTTTACAGGTAACACAAAAATCCTACTTTCTCGCTCGTATCATTAGGGGACACAGAAGACCATGGGATTTTAAAGACCAGTACCATGGGGAGGGAACAAGACCAGAACGAATCCAAGGCCTGTCATAAGGCCTCGCACAGAATTGTGGGGGGTAGAATACACCTAGGCCCCTTAAAAAGGACAGGAAGAGCTATTCCCAGGAAGGCCAGCCAGAGAGCATCTGAATAACCAGATGCCCCGGCTGGGCAGAAGAAAAACAGCCCCGGGGACATAAACCACGGCTTGGGAGACTTCGGAAGAAGGGGCGAGCACACCGAACATCCACAAGATGGACAAGAATGAACAAAAGTCAGACGCCAGAGCAAACGGAGCGACTACGGAAAATACCGGAGAGAGAAAACATAGCCTGGGCCCAGAAGACTTCTAAGGAAGGTGATACCCAATGACCAGCACCTTAGGAAAAGACCCCCCTAGAGTGATCAACAGACTCCCCATGGCATGGGAAGAAAACAAACTGAAAAATGGTGTCTGGATACCAAGGCCAGAGACCTGCGGACATGACAAATCTTGCCCCCCCCCCATGGGGAAGAAGTAGAGGTGTCCGAAGGAGGCCATCCCCAACTCCATACCAGGCTGTCAAAGAAGAAGAGCACTCCAGCAGAACCATTAACAAATCAGTGCTAGAGAACCTGGATGTCAGGCATGACCATGGCCCACAAGAAAAGAATATCAAGGGAGAGAAGAGACACATTGGAACAAGGCAGTGGGACCAACACAAAAAAAAAAAAAAAAAAAATGGGGGGAGTAACCTGGTAGGAAAAGAGTGTCCTCTGGGATCAAAACGTCCCCTTTAGACCTACGGCCAAGGGGTTTGTCTTATAAGAATGTTCCTCAAGTAGAATGACAAAGTGGTAAGCAGAGATATGGAGAGGAGGACCTTAAACTCCATAACAAGAAAAGCGAGAAGCCGTCTGATACCTATGGAAAGCGGCCTGAACTGGCATACATAACCAGAAGCTAAATAAAAAGTACCTAGTCCAAGGGAACTGGTAGAAGCAACGTACAGGTCTGAAAACATAAAAGTTGCATAAACCCATTAGACGCTATCAACCGCAACATGGAGTATTGTGTACAGTTCTGGGCTCCCGTGAACAAGGCAGACATAGCAGAGCTAGAGAGGGTTCAGAGAAGGGCAACTAAAGTAATAACTGGAATGGGGCAACTACAGTACCCCGAAAGGGTATCAAAATTAGGGTTATTCACTCTAGAAAAAAGACGACTGAGGAGAGATCTAATAACTATGTATAAATATATCAGGGGTCAGTACAAAGATCTCTCCCATCATCTATTTATCCCCAGGACTGTGACTGTGACGAGGGGACATCCTCTGCGTCTGGAGGAAAGAAGGTTTGTACACAAACATAGAAAAGGGTTCTTCACGGTAAGAGCAGTAAGACTATGGAACTCTCTGCCTGAGGAGGTGGTGATGGTGAGTACAATAAAGGAATTCAAGAGGGGCCTGGATGTATTTCTGGAGCGTAATAATATTTCAGGCTATAACTACTAAAGATGGGTCGTTGATCCAGGGAGTTATTCTGACTGCCTGATTGGAGTCGGGAAGGAATTTTTTCCCCTTAAGTGGGGAAAATTGGCTCTACCTCACAGGGGTTTTTTGCCTTCCTCTGGATCAACTTGCAGGAAACAGGTCGAACTGGATGGACAAATGTCTTTTTTCGGCCTTATATACTATGTTACTATGTAACTGCAGACCAACTCCACCTAAAGAAAAGAAGGAGGCTATGAGAGGAATGTATGAAACGGCCAGACGGGACCAGATATGGGATAAATACTGTACCAGGAAGGGAGTGTGGATGTCGAACGCCACAAAGTCCCAGAAAAAACCCGGTAACGGAACCATACTACCCATGCAGATACTCCACAGCAGAAAGGGGGGCCTACAAGAACCCAACAGCTATAGAAACTGGCCAAGCAAGCAAAAAGTATCTGGGGAAGTGCAACTACTCACCTTGCGAAAGGAGAGAAGTAGAAAAGGCTGATACAGTTCAGTAGAGAACTAGTTTAGGTGGTGACAACAAGGACAGTACGACCTCCGTAACCGATGAGGGAAGCAGTGCAGACAACTCAGATGCAAAATGAATAAGTGCATACCCAAACTTCCACAAGGAGGGAACGCTGATGCTGTCACCGTAGCAGATGGTAGAGGCAGGGCCGGCGCTACCATAGGGGCAAGGGGGGCAATTGCCCCCGGGCCCCCGAGTCCTTAGGGGCCCCCGCCCCGGCCGCCGCACAACACATTACACTTAGCTGTCGAGTGTCCACTCGGCACTGCAGGCTTTGCGCAGCGGCGGCGCAGGCAGCAGCAGTCTGCAGAGTGCAGACTCAGAGACTATGAAGGCCGGGCCCGCCTCCCGGCCTGAACGAGCGAGAAGAGGGCGGGGCCTGCGGCTGCTCTGAGCTCTGCTGCGTGCGCAGTCCGTCTCCCTCGCAGTCCCAGTCTCCCAGAACTTCAGAAGACTAGAGAAGTACCGCAGGTATTTATGCCATGAGGGCCATGGGGGATGGGGGTGTGCTGCTGCCATGTGTCACTGGCCCATGCCATGGAGGGGAGAAATGTGCCATTGGGGGTGGGGGGCCACAGAAGGAGAGATGGGGAGGGGATGGAGGAGGGGAGAAATGTGCCATGAGGGCCATGGGGGGGAGATGTGCTGCTGCTGCCATGTGTCACTGGCCCATGCCATGGAGGGAGAAATGTGCCATTGGGGGTGGGGGCCACAGAAGGAGAGATGGGGAGGGGATGGAGGGAGGGGAGAAATGTGCCATGAGGGCCATGGGGGGAGGGAGATGTGCTGCTGCTGCCATGTGTCACTGGCCCATGCCATGGAGGGGAGAAATGTGCCATTGGGGGTGGGGGCCACAGAAGGAGAGATGGGGAGGGATGGAGGGAGGGGAGAAATGTGCCATGGGGGGAGATGTGTTGCTGCCATGTGGCCATGGCACATGGAGGGGAGAAATGTGCCATGGGAGCTGGGGGAGAGATGTGCCATGGGAGGGGGGAAAGGAGAGATGTGCTGCTGCCAGCCCAATGGCGCAAGGATTGGAGTGGGAGAAATGTTCCATGGGGGGGTGATGTGCTGCTGCCACTGACCCATACAGGGGAGAAATGTGCCATTCGAAGGGGGAGTATGCTGCTATGGAGGGGTGGGAAGAAATAATGTGACATGAAGGGGGTGATGTAAAAAGGAGAAGGTGATGACGTGACATGGATGGAGCTGGGGGTGACATTGAGGAGGTTAAATGTGACATTGAGGGGGAGAAATGTGACATGGAGGCTGGGGGCATCATTGGAAGCAGCACTTTTACTGGCACATTATTGGGGGCACTATGGGGGCTTCTACTGAGGCCACAAAGAAGGGGTATTTTATATGGGGGCTCTGTGTGGTACTAGTATTATCAGGGGTATTATCTGTTTCTGCAGTATAGTATTGGGGAGCACAGCGGCACAGTATTGGGGGTAGTAGGATGATTCGTCCAGAAGATGGGAGGATGATGGAAAAGTAGTAAACTAAGATTATTTTTTTTGTTGTCAAACTGCAGAGATGGAAAATGGCGGTCTGGTCTGAAAGGAGAAGACGGGGTCAAAGAACATCTACATTAAAGGAGATGTCACTGGATGTAAGAGGTATGGGGCGCTGTATTTCTGTATGCTGCCATAGAGAGGGGGAGAAATAATGTGACGCGAAGGGGGTGATTGATGACGTGACATGGAGGGGGGCCCCTTATTGTTTTTCGCCCCCGGGCCCCATTTCACCTAGAACCGGCCCTGGGTAGAGGCAATGCATGACATGTGAAGGGAACAAGGCGCTAAACCAGCACCACAGAAATTGGTAGGTTATACCAGGTACAGAAAACAGCATTTTTGTCCCACCAGCAGTGAGCAAACCCATCACCAGTAGCATGGCTTGGTATGGGCATTTTGACCAACGCCATAAGGAAGTGAACCCATCAGCTGCCGCTTCAGTACCACCATACATGCCATGCCTGGTAAATGTGTTGCAGAAAACCACACTAAATGCTAGGGTCAATACCCCACATGGAGGAAGGGGATGCGCCCACTGACAGTGTCCTGTAAGCCAGAACCAGTAACTGTCGGCATTTGAAGGAAGAACACAAAAACTCCCCCTGGGAAGGGGTCACAAAGTAGTAGCCATGGAACAGGAGTAGCCCAAAAATCTACGGCCAGCGCAAAGACTGCCACATAGGGGGAGGCCATACCAGCACCCATGGCGTCTCTAGAGGGGAGACTCCACCTGAAAATGAGGTTAAACAGCAGTAGCCAACATGAACTGTTGGTAGCGCAATACTCCACTGGGGAAGGAAGAAAACTGGCAACCCGTGCAGATGTTCCACCTACTGAAGGAGTGTGGATGCCGAGCGTGCCAAGGAAAAGCAACAAAATTAGAATGCTCTGCAAGACAGAGGCTGCCACGTAGGCTCCCGACCCCAATCTGTACAATGACTACCTGAGGAAAAGGATAGTGTAAAAGTAATCACAGTATCCCGTGGTAGTGCCAAAAACCGCCTATGACAGGGGTTAAGGCAATTGTCTTTGTCTAGCAAGGGGATAATGCGATAGGGCAGAAGATTCCAGAGGTAGTGAGAATACTCTGCCTATGGAAAGAGGGGAGTCCGACAAGATGTACAGTATCCACTGGTAGAACAAGTACCACTGGTTGTGAAACTATCCCGCCGATGGAAGGAGGGTAATTCTACAGGACGTACAGTATCTAGTTGTATTGCTAGTACTCCGTCTATAAAAGGAGAGTAATGTGACAGGCTGTACAGTAAAGCAAATACCCCACCTATGGAAAAAGGCCTTGCTACCGGATGTATACGGTCTCATGTGCAAATACCCTGCCTATGAAAAAAGAGCAATGATACAGACTGAATAGGATCCAGTGGTAGTGCAAATACTCCGCCTAAGAAAGGAGGGTAATGCTACAGGCTGTACAGTATCCAGTGGTAGTGCAAGTATTCCATCAAAGAAAGGAGGGTAATACTACAAACTGTACAGTATCAAGTTGAATTACTCCGCCTAAGGAAGGCGGGCAATGCTACAGGCTGTACAGTATCCAATGGTAGTGCAAGTACTCCACCTATGAAGGAGGCTAATGCTACAGGTCGGACAGTATCCAGAGGTAGTGCAAGTACTCCGCCTATGAAGAACAGTAATGCTACAGGCTGTACAGTATACCATGGTAGTGCAAGCACTCAGCCTATGAAAGGTACCATGTATCAACCGGTACCAGGCTCCTTTCAGTGCAATGCACATAACATACAGGAGAATACAGCAGCATGTACCTATCATTTTTTTTTTTTTTTTGTGGCCCCATTGAAGTGAATGTTCTGCATACAGGCTGCAAAAAAAAATGAATGGACATGGACAAAAAATACGTTTGTGTGCACGAACCCTTAAAGGGGATAGGTACTCATTAGTATCTGATCGGTGGGGGTCCAACACCTGGGACTGACACCATAGACTAGCACTAGCCTAAGTCTTAGCACAAAAATCATCTGATTATAGACATTTAAAAAAAAAAATTTGCACCAAATAATAAACAAAATATAAAGGTGAGGTCTAATATATAGGTAGGAAGGAGAGCAGTTTGATAAGTTTATTAACCCCTTCCCGACATGACGTACTAGTACTTCATGCTGATCAGACAGGCCCCGGGAGAGTAGCGCCCGATCAGTGCAGGGGCCTGGCAGTCACTGCTGTATCCGCCGACATCGCTGTTAGAGTGCTGACCGGGCATAGAAGGGATTTGGTATGTGTAAGAGGTCTCCATCGGCTACCTGATGGGTGAAAAGGCAGCCCGATGCCATAAGCCTCATTCACACATCTGTGTCTGTGCTCAAATGCATGAGAAGGTGGTCAGTGATGGATCCGTGTGTCATCTGTGTTTTACTGACCCTGAACAGCTGAAAAACTATTTTCAAAGCATTTTCTTCCTAATGATCCGTGAAACACGGATGGCATCCGTGTTGCATCCTTGGTTTTCATGGACTCATAGACTTTAATGGGCGTGATGGATCCATGAACACAGACAAAAAAAGAGCATGCATCCGTGCTAAAAACATGGACCGTCATAAAACACTGATGTCTTAATATGCACATTAAAATGAATGGGGACGTGTGCTGTCCGTGGAGAACACGTACAGCACACGTCCGTGAAACACTGACGTGTGAATGACGCTTTACATAGGCATCGGGGCTTGCCTTCTACGGAGGCCTAGGAGATCCCATCAGATGAATGTTGTAAAAATAACTGTGGGCAAATTTTTTTTTTTGTAACCTTACATCTTAAAAGTGCAATACCAAGCAATAAAAAGTCATATGTACCCAAAAAAAAAGTACCAGTCAAACAGTCACCTCATCCTGCAAAAAAATTTGCACCTACATAAAACCATTGCCCAAAAAGTCTAAAATTTGCTTACCGAAATTTTTTTTTCTAAAAGTCCAAAGGCAGCACAACACGAAGGGTTAATGTCTTGCCCCTCCCATCTAGGAAAGAAGATAAATCATTAGTAAATCAGACTAATTAAGGATTGAGAATTCTGATAGACGGATTTCTTAACCTACATTCATGTCAGATGAGAGCTTCGGTAGGATATAGGGCATCAACCTTAAAATCAAGTCTTCTTGATGTACTTTCAGATATGGCCCTTTACATGATAGAGCTTGCAAAGTCTGACACCTTCTTGGCTGATGCAATTGCCAACAGAAATAAAACCTTCCAAGCAGTGGCGTACATAGAAACGTAAGGCCCCCACACAGGACATAAGGGTTACTGCCTAGACCCTTTTCAATGACACTTGAACTATTTTCCCACTGCCTCCTTTGCTAAAAGTTGTCCCTTTAGAGCAGGGATGGGCAAACTCGGCGCTCCAGCTGTTATAAAACTATAATTCCCACCATCCCCTGCTGTAGGCTGATAGCTGTGAGCAGTCTTTGCATGCTGGGAGTTGTAGTTTTGCAACAGCTGGAGGGCCGAGTTTGCCCATCCCTACTTTAGAGGGTAGAGTCCTGACCAATTTTTCACCTCCAGTAGAAGAGGAGATAATCCCAACTAAGACTGGGCCCCCTCTTGCCCTAGGCCCCATATCTGTCGTATGGTCTGCCGCTATGGTAGTTACGCCCCTGCTTCCAAGATACAAACCTTAGTAGAATATTGTATGTAGAGGAGACCACCTGTGATATGAAAACTAGGTTAAACAATCATAGAGAGACCATTAGAAACAAGAGAAGGGATTTACCCGTGTCAAAACATTTTGTGGATAAGAATCATAAAGAAAGCGAATTGATGTTCATGATTTTGGACCATAATAAAATGCCAAAAAGAGGAGGGGATAGATTGTCTCTCCTAAAGAAAAGGGAATTATGGTAGATTTTCAGCCTTGATTCATTAAGACCAAAGGGCTTAAATGTTGATTTTAGGGTTACGGTGAGGATGATGAGCTAAGATGCCCCACTTCATAGACTCTTGGAATCTTAATGACACAGCTATTGGAGCAAGTGAATTGTAGGGACTGTACGTTTTGATATAAATATTTGTGTAGTGGAATTTAATGTAAACATTAACCCGTTCCCGACCAGTGCCATAATAGTACGGCGCAGCGGGACGTGACTTGCTGCCCAGCGCCGTACTATTACGGCCAGCTGAACAGGCGGGTGCCCGATCAGCTGCAGAGGACCGGCTGTTCCGGTTAGCCGGACCCCTGATGTAAGCGCCTGCATCGGTGAAAACATCGATCCTGGCTCATTAACCCCATCTTTGCCGCGGTCAGCACTGACCGCGACATAGAAGGAGTTTGCTGCAGGTGAGGGAGCCCATTGCGTGCCCGCTGCTGTGGCGGGGACCTGATGGGTGAGAAGGCCGCAATGCCGTGCAGAGGCTGCCCAATGCCTTGCGCGGCATCGGGACCTGCCTTCTACGGGTTCACAGGAGATCCAGCCTCAGGCTTGGTCTCCTAGGCAACCTGTTAGTGTATGTCTCAGTGTCATACACTAAGGCCCCTTTCACACAGGCGAGTTTTCCGCGCGGGTGCAATGCGTGAGGTGGACGCATTGCACCCGCACTGAATCCGGACCCATTCATTTCTATGGGGCTGCGCACGTGAGCGGTGATTTTCACACATCACTTCTGCGTTGTGTGAAAATCGCAGCATGTTCTATATTCTGCGTTTTTCAAGCAACGCAGGCCCCATAGAAGTGAATGGGGCTGCGGAAAAATCGCAAGCATCCGCAAGCAAGTGCGGATGCAGTGCGATTTTCCCCCATGGTTGCTAAGCGACGGGACCCGATCTTCATTATTTTCCCTTAAAACATGGTTATAAGGGAAAATAATAGCATTCTTAATAAAGAATGCTTTGTAGAATGAGGATTAAGGGGTTAAAAATATAAAACTTAACTTACCTTAGCCACTTGATCGAGTAGTTGGCGATCTCTCTTCTCTCTTCAAGCTTTAGCTGCAGTCTAAAGGACCTGTGATGACGTCACATCACATGGTCTAATCACATTGTCCGTGATGGTCCATGTGATTGGACCATGTGATGTGACATCATCACAGGTCCTTTACACTACAGCTAATGCTTGAAAAGAGATCGCCAACTACGGTGGCTAAGGTAAGTTAAGTTTTTTATTTTTAACCCCTTAATCCTCATTCTACAAAGCATTCTTTATTAAAAATGCTATTATTTTCCCTTATAACCATGTTATAAGGGAAAATAATAAATTCTCCAGAATACTCAACCTGAAACCGGACTTCAGTGATGAAGTTCGGGTCTGGGTACCAAACATGCCACACGCCCGGAAAAATCGTGCATATTCCCGCAACGCACCCGCATCCTATCCAGGCGTCAAACATGACGCCCGTGTGAAAGAGGCCTAAAAGGCAATGCATTACAATACAGATGTATTGTAATACATTGCAGAGGGGATCAAACCCCCGAATGTTAAAATCAGAAATAAAGTTAAAAAGTTAAAAAAAGTGTTTTTCATTAAAAAAATATAAAGTTTCAAGTGAAAAAAGAAAAAAACACCCCTTTCTCCCTGATTTTATAATAAAAAATAGAAAAAAGAAAATAAATAAAAACATACATATTAGGTATCGCTGCATCCGTAACGACCGGCTCTATAAATATATCACATGATCCAACCTGTGCGATAAACACAATTAAAAAAAGAAAAACTGTGTAAAAAAAAAGGCCATTTTTGTCACCTTACATCACAAAAAGTGCAACACCAAGCGATCAAAAAGGCGTATGTCCCACAAAATGATATCAATGAATCCTTCACCTCATCCCGCAAAAAATTAGCCCCTACATAAGAAAATAGCTAAAAAAATTAAAAAACTATAGTTCTCAGAACATGGAGACACTAAAACATCATTTTTTTTTTGTTTCAAATATGCTATTATTGTGTTAAAGTGAAATAAAAAAATAAGTAGATATTGGATATCGCCACATCCGTAAAACCAGCTCTACAAAAATATCACATGACCTAACTTCTCAGATGAACACCATAAAAAATAAAAACTGTATCAAAAAAAGCTATTTTTGTCACCTTACATCACAAAAATTGTAACACCAAGCGATCAAAAAGGTGTATGCTCCCCAAAATAGTACCAATCAAACAGTCACCTCATCCCGCAAAAAATGAGACCCTACCTGAGACAATCAGTCAAAAAGTAAAAAAGCTATGGCTCTCAGACTATGGAGACTCTAAAACAACTTTTGTTTGGTTTCAAAAATGCTATTACTGTGTAAAACTTAAATAAATAAGAAAAAGTACACATATTAGGTATTGCTACATCCGGTACGATCTGCTCTCAAAATATCACATGACCTAACCCCCTGGGTGAACACTAAAAATAAATAAATAAATAAAAACTGTGCCAAAATTGCCAATTTTTTGGTCACCTTGCCCCATAAAGTGTGATAATAAATGATTAAAAAACAAATGTACCCAAAAATGGTACCAATAAAAACATCAACTCGTTCTGCAAAAAAAAATAAGGGTTCAGAAAATAAAGACACAAAAACATATTTTTTTTCAAAAATGCTTTATTATGTAAAACTGAAACAAACAAAGAAAATAGACATATTTGATATCATTGCGTCCGTAACAATCTTCTTTATAAAAATAGCCATGATCTACCCTGTTAGATAAATGTTGTAAAAATTAAAACTGTGCCAAAACAGACATTTTTTTGGTTACCTTGCATCACAAAATCGTAGTATAGAGCAATTAAAAATCATATGTACCCCAAAATAGTACCACTAAAACTGGCGATCCCCTGGTTTCCAAAATGGGGTCACTGTTTGAGAGTTCCTACTGTAAGGTGCATCAGGGGGGCTTCAAATGGGACCTGGCATCTAAAAACCAGTTCAGCAAAATCTGCCTTCCAAAAACCAAATACCTCTGGCTGCATATGAACCGCGCTCTCCACAAGCGCAATGACTCCGATTCCCTGCTTTTGCTTCAGGTCAGTACAGGAGTCTCTCCCCTCTCCCCACAAGCTGCAGCATTAGTGGCTCCCAACCTTGCTACTCCAGGAGGCTCTGTATTGAGGCCAGCAGCTGGCCTTTTCTGGCCCAGTGGTCATGCACCCAAGCCACCTACAGTGTTGGAAGCCCCAGACACTTATCAAGAGCCCTTCTGTGACTGGGCACTGCCATACACTGGCCCCCATCTCCAGGGCCAGCCCTTGGATCAGCATCAGAGGTCCCCTAGCCGACCAGCACTAATGTCCCATCTCCTCCTGCTGCGCAAGAGCCCTTCTGTCCTCCTTTCCACTCCCCAGGTCCTTCTTTGGCAGCATCTCCACATTGGTCGACAGGATCCTCATGGGATGACCCCTGTCCGCAAATATCAGAAGCAACCTCATTGGATATCAAGGTCACTTCCCATCCTGCAGCCTGGCTCCTCCAGGGATCCCCCTTACATCACTCTGAGACCGCCAAACTCTGCTACTTTATTTGACGAGGACTCTAGACCACCAACTATGGCGGATATACATACCCTTATCTGCTCTCTACCATCTAAGGCAGATTTGTCTAGCCTCGCTACCGACATCCTACAAGAATGTAAACGGGAATTTGCTCAAGTCCGCTCAGAAATAGCTACGCTTGATGCCAGAGTTAATTCTGTCACACAAGACCATGCAACTCTGTCAGCAAATGTTAAAGCACTACAAGAAAAACCCATGATGCGCAATTTCAAGTCCTACAACACCTGGACAATATATAGAAAACTGCAGTCGCCGCAATAATATACGGATTAGAGGCCTTCCAGAGTCAATAGCAACTGCAGACCTGCTGCCTACGATTGTGAGAATATTCAATGGAATTCTGGTGACGCCCGCCAAACTCACATGGAGATAGATAGGGCCCACAGAGCCCTTAGACCTCTTAATCCTGATGGCGCTAAACCAAGAGATGTTATCTGCAGAAACCACTTTTACGCCATCAAAGAGCAGATTGACAAAGCTCGACAAACTTCTCCCCCATCTCATGAAGGAGTCTCCATCACACTGCTACAAGACCTTTAACACCACACTCTGTCACAGGGAGCGGCTCTTCGTCCACTCCTAGACCTCCTCAAAGATCGAAGCATTCCCTATCGATGGGGCTAGATGTTGCTGCTCTCCGTAATCCTTCAGACTTACCGCATTTTCTCCAACAACTAGACCTGCCATTTGTCGACTTCTCTCTTCTGTTTGCCTTGCACTTATGTGTTCTTCTTGCTCTCTCTCAGTGATTGGTGGCATTGATTTACCAGTTAAGTTTGATAGGGATTGTAGCAGGCCTGCTCTTCTCTGGCTGTTACTTTACCCCAATAGTTAGAGACACTCCCCCGGGACGGTTTGCTCCCTGGTGACTGCCTCCTTAGACCTCCAGGTCACACTAGTTATCTATTCTTTTTTTTTTTTCTCCTTTGTTGCATTTCCTTCTTTTTTACCTTCCTTATTTTCTTTTATTTCTTACTGGTCTTTTGTTTGCCACCCTTCCCTTTGTTCCCTGTGTTTGTTCCCCCTGTAGATATGACGACACTCAAGATTGTGTCTTTCAATGCGAAGGGCCTCAACACTCCTGAAAAGAGTGCCCAAGATACACATTGTCTGTTTTCAAGAGACACACTTCAAAGAGGGTGGTACTCCTAGCATATGACATCGGCACTACACAGCCTGGCACTTTGCAAACAATCCGGTGATCAAGACAAAGTGCTAGGCTGTACTGTCGATCCTGGGACCAGGTACCGGATTCTTTCATTAATGATTGGTGGACGTGAATTCACCTTTCTTAATGCTTATGCCCCTAATCAATATCAGGCCTCCTTTGTTCTAGACTTAATTGACACGGCCCTTCCCCTGGTTCGTGGAACAGCCATACTTTGTGGTGACCTTAATCTTACTCTCGACCCTACACTAGATAATTCAACTGGACACCCTTCCCTATTCCACCATGAAAAAAGTCAAGAGCGCTATTTCAACTACAATTATGTGACTCCTGGTGTCTCCAGCACCCAGTGGATAAAGGTTATACTCTTTATTCTGCCCCTCATTCTTTATATAGCCACATAGATCACATTTTGCTCCAACAACTGGCTCTTTCGTGGCTGGACTCAAATAGGTAATATGCTGTGGTCAGACCATGCCCCAGTATTTTGCTCTTTAAATCTTCATTTTCTCTCCAAACTCGAGTGGTCTTGGCGTTTATATGAATCTCTCCTTCTTGACCCATTGTGCACTGCCGATCTGACCAGCACTGTAACAATTTTTTTGTCTGTCTGACCAAAGTACAGACACTACTCCACTCCCAATGCAATGGGAAGCATTGAAATCTGTCCTGCACGGACTCCTTATTGATGGCTGCTGTCTGAAGAAGGAGAAAACACACTCCCTCAAGCTTGTACTGCAGAAGGTTGCCTCTTTAGAACTTGCCCACAAGCGAGCACTCTCCATATCAACTCTACGTGATCTCCGAAATGCACGTATGGACACTAAACGCCTTTTGGAAGCGTCTTATAAACGTATGATACAAATATGCCGTAGCAAATTCTATGAACGGCGGAAAAAAAAGAGCGGGCGTTTGCTGGCAAGAGCTCTTAGGTGAAAATTGGCTGTCTCCCATGTCCCTGTTATAAAAAATCCCATGGATCGCATGGTAAATACCACTACAGATATAGCATCTTCATTCCATTCTTTTTACTCTGAGCTCTACAATCTACCTCGAGATTCGCCAACGCAATCATATCTTGCCCCTGAATCCCTCACTCAGGTTCACAAACTATCTCCACTGGACTCAGCTAGCCTAGAAACACCATTCACTGAAGCTGAACTTCAAATAGTTCTTAAATCCCTTCTGGGGGGCAAGATCCCTGGCCCTGATGGGTTCACAGCTAGATTCTACAAGTCCTTCTGGACTTCTCTCACTCCTTTCTTGCTCTGGGTCTTTAATACGGTGCTTACCTTCCCGGCGCAGACCACTTAGGCTCCTATCACAGTCATTCCCAAACCTGGCAAGGACCCACATTTTTGTGCTAGCTATCGCCCTATCTCAAAATATTCGCCAAACTGCTAGCTAGCAGACTAAACACCTTTCTACCTTCGATTATTCATACTGATCAGGTGGGGTTTGTGCTGGGGTGGGGGTCACAGGATAACACCCTTAAAACATCAGATATCATCCACCATGCTAAGTCCAACAATATTCCCCTTATCCCTATCTTATCACTAGACGCTGAGAAAGCCTTCCACCGTATCTCCTGGCACTCTATCCACACCACCCTTTCACACCTGGGTATAGGTCCGGGATTGTCGAAGATTCTAAGTTTATACCAACAACCTTCCGCACGAGTCAAAATAAATTGCTCTCTCTCTCCCCCTTTTTCCATTCACAATGGGACACGACAGGGTTGCCCGCTGTCCACTCTACTATATGTCCTGGTTATGGAGCATCTGATATCCTCCATATATGTCAACCCGGACATCTCGGGAGTAAAGATCGGATACCACAAATACAAATGTGCTGCTTTCGCAGATCTCTTGCTCTACATAACTAATCCCCGCATTTCGCTATCATCTTTGCTCCATGAGATCTCCCGATTTGGCGAATGGACCAATTTCCAAATCAATATGACTAAGTCTGAGGCCTTGAATGTTTTCCTATCCAGTACATTCGTATCTGCTCTTAAAACATCTTTCCCCTTTTCCTGGCCACCAAACTGGATAACATACTTAGGCGTAAAAATCAACGGCGACCTGTCGCAGCTTTTTATAAATTGAACTTCACCCCTCTTCTCCAGCAATTCCAGAGGGACTTAGAGGCCTGGCACCAACTGGATTTCTCCTGGTTTGTCAGGATTAGCATTTTGAAGAGGACTTTGCTCCCAAAACTCCCCTTTGTCCTGCAGACCATCCCCCTCCGTATTTCGTCTACATTTTGGTCCATAATACGCCAATGTTTGTGTGGTCACCTAGTAAACCGCGGATCAAGTGGGAAATATTGACCCGCTCTAAAGAAACAGGGGGGTGGGGACTGGGAGATATAATAAAGTTTTATTTGATGCAGTGTTATTGACATGCTGATTCGGATGAAGTATGATTGATCTAAATGTATTGACATCTGATTGACATATAATGTACAGGTAATCAGTATAATTGGCTGTATAAAAAACCTTTAATAAAAATGATCTGATTTAAATTCAAAAAAAGACAGGGGGGGAGGGGATTGGTCTGCTGGACTGTAAACTATTATCACTCTACTGCCTATGCTCGGCTCTTAGACATGATGTGCATTGATACCTCCAAGTCCTGGATACATATTGCACGAGAATCCTCTTCACGCTCCTTAACAGTCCTTCCATGGTAAGTGGGCACCCACAATCCCCCTCTTCTAAGCTATCCTTCACGGCCCACCACATGTTCGCAATATTAGAGTCCATAAGTCTCCATACCTCTCTAATTGATCCCAAAGGTCCTCTGGTCCCAATCACTGATCATCCTCGCTTCTCTCTGGGGTGCTCTTCACACCCTTTCCTTCAGGGCACAAAGATTTGTCCACTCAGATTTTACCATGTCCTTTCCCCCTGAAGTCTCTACCTCATCCCCTCCCTGAAGTCTCTACCTCATCTCCAGCATGTTCACTCCTATATGAGTAAGACCCACACACTGACCCAAAACCTTACAACATCGAACAGATGTGCATAACCCTCTCAGCGGTTTTTAGAAACATATCAACTGTATACAAATTACTCATACATCACTGCTCCTTGCACTCCCTCCCCTTCTGTCGGGCCTGCAAAAAGGACTTAGGTATACACCTCACCCCATCCCAATGGAATAGGACTTTTCTCCTGACCCATAAAGCATTGATCTCAACTAAGGCCCAAGAAACAAGCTTAGTTAAAATCTTAACTAGGTGGTACAAAGTGCCCGCGTTGCTTCACAAGTTGTTTCCGACAGTGTCTGATCGCTGCTGGAGATGTCATACAGAGAAGGGTACGATGATCCATATTTGGTGGCAGTGCGCTGTCCTGCGCCCTTTTTGGAACTTTGTACACAAGGTAATCAAAGAAGTAACGGGCATACCTGTACATAACACCCCTGAAGCCCTTCTACTTTTTGTACTTGACCTGAATATCCCTGCCTACAAGCAGTGGCGTAACAAGAGTTCAATGGGCCCCAGGGCAAACTTTGAATTGGGGCCCCCCCCCAAAGCCGCCACCCATCCACAAGCCGCCACCCACCCACAAGCCGCCACCCACCCACGGCATTAAAGTGTTGTAGTCGAATTTTAAATAAGGAAGTAGGGTTTTTTTGTTTTTTTAATGTTTCCAAATAAAATACACAAATAAAAAAAAAAAATTCAAGTAGTCCAAACGATTCCCCACATAAGGCATAAACCTACTTGACCCATATCTTGGTAAATTACCTACAATCAAAAAAGATAATCACCACATAATATTGGCTGTCAGTTTGGTGCCTAATTATTTCACAATATCATCATCCATCCATCCATCCATCCGCCCCACCCCGGCCCTGATTTCTATTATGTAAGAATACAGGGGGTGGGGTGGATAGATGATCTCGGTAATGAAAAGTCTGAAATCGGGGTCAGGGGTGGGGCGGAGATGGATTGGATCATAAAGATTCAGTGGACAGGTTACACGCACGCGCACCAATAATTTATAGTTGTTATTCGTCCATCCCTGGCCACAACATGTCCTGCCAAATAATTATTCAGACAACCACCCCGGGCCCCACCCTACCCTATTAGTATTATTACACATTTGTGCCCCAAAATACATAATTACTAAAAACTACCTGTAGTCCAGACTCCAGAAAGTTCACTGCTCCTGGCTCCTGCTGTTCTACATGCTCTCTCTTCATATATCACTATTATACACCTGTACCAAATGTTACTCAAAAGATAATCTTATACGAAAAACCTCAATAAAAAACTTTAATGAGAAAATAAAAGATGTATGGGCGCATGGCAGGGCTTTAGAGTCAAACAGCAAAATATGGATTTTGCTGACCTGAATTGGCAGACATGTATTTTAGGTGCTATGTCGCATTAAAAAAATTCCTGAGATCCCCAGAAATGAAAATCCCCAAGAAGTGACCACATTTCGGAAAGAGCACCCCCGTACGAACATTTTAAGTGGTGGAAAGGGTACTTTTCAGCAAACAGGTGTCTTACAGAAAAAAAATATGTATTGGTTGTTAGAAAGTTGATATGCAAGCGAGGTGGACTAAATTAGAGATCGAAAGTGGAAATATAACAGGGAGCATAAAGGATGAAATTAAATTAATACTCCATGGATGAGTGGTAGTTTCTGAAGCACTCCTGCATGCACAGGCCAGGTTTTTCAGGGCAGGTTTTGCAGTGGTAAATTGAGTCTTTCCTCATCCCCCTTTTGGAACACACTCTTCTTCACTCTTTGCTGTCTGGGGGACTTGACCTGGAAAATGTTGCCCTGGTACAACACGGGCACCATAACTTCCAGAAGTACTGGGACCCTCCTCGGCCTGGGTTTGAAAAATTAGGGCCTTGATTACCACCTCTTGGAACTAAAGGAAAGTTCCTCTGTGGCCTGCAGATTGAAATAGCACATACGCATTGCACATTGCCACCTGTACAATATGTACGGCCAGCTTTTTGTACCACACTTTTGTTTTTCGTGTGGCACTGTAGGGCTCTATAAGTTGATCTGGAAGATCCACCCCTCCCATGTGCATGTTGTAGTCCAGGATACAAACTGGTTTGGGGGTAGTGGTTGTGGTACCTCGTACAGGAGCAGGGGAGCTGGCGTTAGTGTGAATGGTGATCAGAACAAGGACGTCCCTCTTGTCCTTGTTCTTAACCACCAGCATGTTCTCATTGCGGATTGCCCTACTTTCACCCATTCTCAGTGGTTGCCCTACCAGGGATCTAGGGAGGCCTCTCTAATTTTTGCGCACTGTGGCAGTTAGGGACATGAATAGGGGTATGCTGGTATAATAGTTATCCACATAGAGGTGGTAACCCTTATCCAGCAGTGGGTGCAGTAATTCCCACACACTCTTCCCACTAACTGCTAGGATGGGGGGCATTCTGGGGGTTCTTGTCACGGCCTATGTTGTGTGCGCCGTGAAACAGTTGCCGCACTTGCTTTTGTCTGCGGCAACGTGCTGTTGTTGTAGCATGCGGGGGAATGTATACCCGTTTTAGGGTGAGCACAGTGAATTGTCATTGTAGTGTAGGAATTTCCTAATTGACTCAAATGACTTCCGGGTCATGGTCTGACTGTAAATTGAAGTCTGGTAGAAAATGTCCGAACTCCAATATTGCCTAACATATGTTTTTTTTTACTACGCCCATATGCAGCACGAGTCCCCAAAACTTCATAATCTCTGCTGCATCTGCTGGGGTCCAACCTAGGGGTTCTGATCAATAAATTGTTGGGCGTATACATTGGTTTGGGCCACCATTAAATTTACAAAATCTTCAGAGAAGAAAAATGTGCAGATGCTACTGGGCAGATCGTGCGTGCGTGCAAAAACTGTAGTATAAAAATTCACTACAGTGAACACTGTCTAAAATGTTTTACTTATATCTATATATATATACAGTACATATATATATATATATATATATATATATACATACACACACAGTGTATATATATATATATATATATATATATATATAAAAATAACTCTATATATATATATATATATATTTATATAAAGCCCTAACAAATTTTTCCTTTTTTTTTTACCCCAAAAAAAATAAAAATTGCGAAAAAATCATCACAAATAATCCCCAGGTGCTGATCAGGCAGGTACGCACTGAACAGCACTTGGCGTTCACAGCTCACATGCAGAAAAAGTGGTGCACAGCTGGAAAAGGTAAAAAAATAAATAAAGAGACTGAAAAAAGTGCACGGACCAAATGGTGTCTGTAAAAAAAGGACGGGGGGACGGGAAGGGACAGGGACTGAGGGTGGTTTAGGGATCTGGAACAGCTGTAAATGAAAAAAAAAATTGTGCAGCTATTCCAGATGTTCTTTTTTCTTCTTTTTTTCAGGAAAGGGGTTAAAAATGCAGTGGTGTGCACCCAGCAAGCCACAAGCAGCACAGAACCTCTCTGCATGCAGTCACCAGCTAGAATGGCTGCATGCATGGAAGTTCTGCCTCTTCCTGTGCAGCTGTAGCGCTGCCATTGGCTGGAGCATTGTTCCAGCCAATAGCAGCACTGTCCCCTGCCTGACCTAGGAGGAGACAGGTGCAGCCGGAGCTGCGATGCGCATGTGTAATGAATCCGGCCAATAGCAGCAATCGGGGCTGCAGCACCATGCTGCCCTTACCCCGGCATGGCTGCCTGCAGGTAAGAGCGATTAACTCCGCCCCCACCCGATCCTTTCCCAGAGCCCCGCAGACCTTGAACCATACAGCACATGTACGACGCTGGTCCATGTACATGTACAGCGCTAGTCCTTAAGTCAAGTCCGGTTGCGCCGTTTATCTACGGCATGGGTTCTTAAGGGGTTAATATTTTATTTATTATCATTATTTTTTAGTAATGAAGATAAATGGTACAGAAGATGGACATCATTGGGCTATACAGGGGCTGAACACAATGAATTAAGGTTAGGGGTATCTGGACATAGTTATGACAATGTTAGTAAAGCTCAGGAGGGGTTAATATGGTAGATGCACCCACCAACTCTAGTATGTATTTAGCTTCTCCACTGTGGTGGAAGCGCAACTTGATACATAAATATAGATGATAGATGGTGGCCATAAGTGGCCATAATAATGCAGGGAATCTTGTTATTAAAAATGGGTGCCTGCCTTTATGTAAAATAAAGGTTATCTATTTGTCCATTAGTTTGCCCCTAATAAAGATGGCGGTCACTGCTGATGGACACATGTGAGGATGGCGCATGCGCAATGAAGGGAGGAAGACGCCAAGGTTTCGCTGCGTCTCACATGTGTCCGCTGTGAAACACACGGACTATCGTTCAGCTTCTGGTATGCCTATGATACTCCTTCAACGTATTTTGTGCCCAAGCGATTTTAATCATTTTATTGTGAGCACTTTGCAGTTTATATATTATATATGCGCACATAATTATGTACGTTTATGTATCAGACACAATGAGACTATATTATAGAATCATGGCACAATAGGAGTATGGTTGATATTACTTTGGTGTTTAATCATGATTATATGAACTGTATCCCAGGAGAATAACACTCTAACCCTAAGTTCACACCTGAGCGTTTTACAGCGCGTTCAAACGCGCTGTAAAACGCTCAACACATGAAAACCAATGCTTTCCTATGGCCCGAAGCATAAACAAGTACTTGAGCTTTTTTTGGGGCGTTTGTCGCGCGTTTTGTGATTGACACCACAGTAGTCAATCACAAGAACGCACGTACGAACGCGCGTTTCCTATTTGCAAAAACGCGCTGAACCCAGGGTAAGGGTCCATTCACACGTTCTCAATGGGGACGGAAAGGATGCGGACAGCACACATTGTGCTGTCTGCATCCGCATTTCTGGTTCGCAGCTCATGAAAAAAATAGAACATGTCCTATTCTTGTCCGGCACGATGTATTGCGCATCCGCAACGTGTAAATGGACCCTTAATGAGGGATATACAAACAAGGCATGCACTTTTAAATCTTTTTGATGGTGATTAATCAATTATGTTGTGTATACATTTTTGCACTTTGTAATTTTCTTGGCTTGAGGAAGGTTCTTGAGGAACTTTGTAAATACACCCGTAATCAGGGGTTGAACACAGGCACCCGGGACTCCATTGCTCAATGCTGCCCCATTTTTAAACTAATATATATATTATTATTTTTGTTGTGGGAAGAGGGACCCATGCCGTCATGGAGGATTCATGAAAAGGAAATTACCGGTAAGTAATATGGTTTTTCCCTTTCATCCTCCATGACTGCATACCATGAGATAATTCTTTTAGGGAGGGACTATGGCTTGCAAGACCTTTCTACCAAAAGAAAGCTCCTGACTTGCCCTAGTATCAACCCTGTAATGTTTGGTAAACCTATGAGGGCTTGACCATGTTGCTACCCTAGAGATTTGCTCTAACAATGGGTTCGCTTTCTCAGCACCAGATCTTCAGAATCCTCCTGATCACAGAGACAGTCCATATCCAGATAAGATGAGGCAGGAGATAATGTAAAATGAGTTGAAAATAATCGAGATCTAATAGATATATGAGCAGAAAGGACCAGAGTGACATCTCCTACATTGTCCACAGTTGGTGCAGACATCTCCTACATTGTCCACAGGTGGTGCAGACATCTCCTACATTGTCCACAGCTGGTGCAGACATCTCCTACATTGTCCACAGTTGGTGCAGACATCTCCTACATTGTCCACAGCTGGTGCAGACATCTACATTGTCCACAGCTGGTGCAGACATCTCCTACATTGTCCACAGCTGGTGCAGACGTCTCCTACATTGTCCACAGCTGGTGCAGACGTCTCCCACATTGTCCACAGCTGGTGCAGACGTCTACCACATTGTCCACAGTTGGTGCAGACATCTCCTACATTGTCCACAGTTGGTGCAGACATCTCCTACATTGTCCACAGTTGGTGCAGACATCTCCTACATTGTCCACAGCTGGTGCAGACATCTCCTACATTGTCCACAGCTGGTGCAGACATCTCCTACATTGTCCACAGCTGGTGCAGACATCTCCTACATTGTCCACAGCTGGTGCAGACTTTTCCTACATTGTCCACAGCTGGTGCAGACATCTTCTACATTGTCCACAGTTGGTGCAGACATCTCCTACATTGTCCTCAGTTGGCGCAAACATCTCCTACATTGTCCACAGTTGGCGCAGACATCTCCTACATTGTCCACAGCTGGTGCATACATCTCCTACATTGTCCACAGCTGGTGCAGACATCTCCTACATTGTCCACAGCTGGTGCAGACATCTCCTACATTGTCCACAGCAGGTGCAGAAATCTCCTACATTGTCCACAGCTGGTGCAGACATCTCCTACATTGTCCACAGCAGGTGCAGAAATCTCCTACATTGTCCACAGTTGGTGCACACATCTCCTACATTGTCCACAGTTGGTGCACACATCTCCTACATTGTCCACAGTTGGTGCAGACATCTCCTACATTGTCCACAGCTGGTGCAGACATCTCCTACATTGTCCGCAGCTGGTGCAGACATCTCCTACATTGTCCACAGCTGGTGCAGACATCTCCTACATTGTCCACAGCTGGTGCAGACATCTCCTACATTGTCCACAGCTGGTGCAGACATCTCCTACATTGTCCACAGCTGGTGCAGACATCTCCTACATTGTCCACAGCTGGTGCAGACATCTCCTACATTGTCCACAGCTGGTGCAGACATCTCCTACATTGTCCTCAGCTGGTGCAAACATCTCCTACATTGTCCACAGCTGGTGCAGACATCTCCTACATTGTCCACAGCTGGTGCAGACATCTCCTACATTGTCCACAGTTGGTGCAGACATCTCCTACATTGTCCACAGTTGGTGCAGACATCTCCTACATTGTCCGCAGCTGGTGCAGACATCTCCTACATTGTCTACAGTTGGTGCAGACATCTCCTACATTATCCACAGTTGGTGCAGACATCTCCTACATTGTAAAAATAAAAAGTTCCAAAATACTGTGCCTCTCTGCTGTCAGCTTCGCGGTTTCCTGGTGTGCTGTGGGTTCAGTTCACACCTTGCAGTCAGTGTTCAATAAAATGGTCGCGCTGCTGTTTCTCATATAAAGGTCTGGATTCCTCTGAAATTCTCAATCTCAGTTGAAAACACGGAGAGTTGATCTCACTTTAGACCACGGTTCCTGATGTCCTTTTTCCTATATTTAATAGAAAATGGATGGACCTCCGTAGTGAAGTACTGTCAACTCCGTATAGATTTAAAAAGATTTATTGTACTCACAAGCAAATATCTTGCATTACAGCATATCATGACGCCCCTGAAGAAGCGAAAGCGAAACCTGGGTCGGGCAGTTTCTACCTTGATATGCTGTAATGCAAGATATTTGCTTGTGAGTACAATAAATCTTTTTAAATCTATACGGAGTTGACAGTACTTCACTACGGAGGTCCATCCATTTTCTATTAAATATAGGAAAAAGGACATCAGGAACCGTGGTCTAAAGTGAGATCAACTCTCCGTGTTTTCAACTGAGATTGAGAATTTCAGAGGAATCCAGACCTTTATATGAGAAACAGCAGCGCGACCATTTTGTTGAACATCTCCTACATTGTCCACAGTTGGTGCAGACATCTCCTACATTGTCCACAGTTGGTGCAGACATCTCCTACATTGTCCACAGTTGATGCAGACATCTCCTACATTGTCCACAGTTGGTGCAGACATCTCCTACATTGTCCACAGCTGATGCAGACATCTCCTACATTGTCCACAGTTGGTGCAGACATCTCCTACATTGTCCACAGTTGGTGCAGACATCTCCTACATTGTCCAGAGTTGGTGCAGACATCTCCTACATTGTCCACAGTTGGTGCAGACATCTCCTACATTGTCCACAGCTGGTGCAGAAATCTCCTACATTGTCCACAGCTGGTGCAGACATCTCCTACATTGTCCACAGTTGGTGCAGAAATCTCCTACATTGTCCACAGTTGGTGCAGACATCTCCTACATTGTCCACAGTTGGTGCAGACATCTCCTACATTGTCCACAGTTGGTGCAGACATCTCCTACATTGTCCAGAGTTGGTGCAGACATCTCCTACATTGTCCACAGCTGGTGCAGACATCTCCTACATTGTCCAGAGTTGGTGCAGAAATCTCCTACATTGTCCACAGTTGGTGCAGACATCTCCTACATTGTCCACAGTTGGTGCAGACATCTCCTACATTGTCCACAGTTGGTGCAGACATCTCCTACATTGTCCAGAGTTGGTGCAGAAATCTCCTACATTGTCCACAGTTGGTGCAGACATCTCCTACATTGTCCAGAGTTGGTGCAGAAATCTCCTACATTATCCACAGTTGGTGCAGACATGAGCTTTATGGGATTCAAAGCCATTTTTTTTCTTAAATGCTTTTATTGTGTAAAACTAAAACAAATTAAAGTCGCATTTATAAACAGAAAAACCAACTCCTCATGGGAACAAGTGATACATAAGTATTACAACAGGACACATTTATTTTATATAATATAAAGGAGTTGAACAGCAGGGTTTTGTCAGTAACGTGACATTCAACAAAAACAAAACAATTACAAAAACGCTGCAGTCTGCAATGCATGGGCAGTGACCGTGGGGCCGCCGCATGTGGATCGCAGACCTATTCACTTAAATTGAGGAAATATCCGGCTGTCTGCACCGGAAAAA
Organism: Bufotes viridis; assembly: GCA_033119425.1. NCBI lineage: Eukaryota > Metazoa > Chordata > Amphibia > Anura > Bufonidae > Bufotes > Bufotes viridis. The sequence continues at coordinate 333,745,208 of CM065591.1, read as the reverse complement.
GTAGTGCATGCACTACTTTTTTGCGGTACGGACGCACGGACAGAAGACCCATGGAAGCACTCCCTAGTGCTTCCGATCTGTGCCTCAGTTCCACACCGCATCTCCTGGATTGCGGACCCATTCAAGTGAATGGCTGCGCATCCGTAATGCAGGGTGCACACGGCCAGTGCCCGTGTAATACAGACCCGCAATAAGGCCACAGCCGGGCATCAGCCGTGTGCATGAGCCCTGAGTCTGAGACAAAAGTTGCAATTTACCACTGGAAATGTCGCAAATATGCTTCAAAAGTGGCAAGTGTCGTCTGGACAGGGTTGGCTGGAATGGAGCATTTCAGTTTTAAAAAGTCTAATTTTAGTGTTATTGGTGTTAAAATGTCACAAATCAAGAGACATAGGCGGATAATCAAGTTGATATTTAAAAAAGTCACATTTAGTGGCGTGCGCCTGGTAATATATGAGGTTAGTATGTTTTTGGCGCAAATTACACCATTATTTATAAATGACCCCCATAGACTTCTCTCTATTTGCAACATTTTAATGCCAATGGCATAAAAATGCGACTTTTTTTTTTAAACCACAATGCGCCATTTCAGCCACCCCTGCCAGATCACACTTGAGAGTTTTTGAAACATGTTTGCGACTTTTGAAGCATATTTACGACATTTCCTCTGGTAAATTGCAACTTTTGTCACAGACTGATGTTCTTGTTGAATGTCAATTTGCTGACAAAACGCTGCTGTTTAGATCATTTTTATTAGATAAAAAAAAAAAATCCTGTTTAAAGAGTACTTTCACACTAGCGGCAAGGAACTCCGGCAGGCTGTTTGGGCGGGTGAACAGCCTGTCAGATCCGTGCTGCCGCTAGTGCACGCGTGCCCCTGGACTGCCGCTCCATCCCCATTGACTATAATGGGGGTGGGTCGGAGTTCTAGCGGCAGCACGGCAAACATGGCGAGAGGCGGCTAGAATAAAAGTACGTGTCGTGCATGTTTGCCATGCTGCCGCTGAAACTCCGGCGCCCCCCCATTATAGACAATGGGGCTGGAGCGGTAGTCCGGGGGTACGCGTGCACTAGCGGCACCACGGATCCGACAGGCTGTTCACCCGCTAGACCAGCCTGCCGGAGTTCCTTGTCGCTAGTGTGAAACTAGCCTTAGGGTCCATTCACACGTCCATAGTGTATTGCGGATCCGCAATACACCCGGCCGGCACCCCCATAAAACTGCCTATTGTTGTCCGCAATTGCGGACAAGAATAGGACATGTTCTATTTTTTTCTGGAGCCGCGGACCGGAAGTTTGGGGGCACGCCTAGGGAATTCGGAGGCGGACAGCACACTGCTGTCCACATCTATTCCTGCCCCATAGAGAATGAATGGGTCCGCACCCGTTCCGCATAATTGCGGAACGGGTGCGGACACATTCACGGATGTGTGAATGGACCCTTATACTTATGTATCACTTGTTCCCACGATTAGTTGTTTTTTCTATTCATAAATTCGACTTTTTGCCAAAAAGTCGCATCTTTATGCCATAAATTCGACTTTTTACACAAAACACCTCCACATTAGCTGGCTTAACTGTCCGCCACTATTTGAGCCATTTCTGCCGATAAGAGGATGATAATGAGCCAGTTTGATAGCCTCGCCCACCTTGACATTTATAACTCAGCGAAAATTGTTGATATATTTGGCGCAAATCAAAACGCCATTCTCTTTGGCGCATTTTACGCCATCATTTTGGCGCAACATGCTTAGTTAATATCCCCCAATGTGTCACAAGTAAACGCATTCCAGTTATTACCACGTAAAGTGATTTGCAAAAAAGGGAAGGTGAAAACTGGCCTTGGGTAAAAGGGGTTAATGCAAATTTATTTCATGTCGAAAAGAGGGACAGAGGGACTGGGGTCCAAAAGGTGGACAGTGGGGAGGTGACATGGCGGCCTGTGTGTACAGTCAGGGAACGGCACAGCCACGGAGGAGTGGTTTAAGGCCGTGATCTGGAGGAGGGGGAGGCCCGTCCCTGCCCACAGCTCTCCGGCCTGGGAGGAAGGGTGTTTCCTCCGTTTCTCGAGGAAGTTTCGGCCTGGTAGTGGCTTCTTGTGGTAAAAGTGAAGTAAAGAGTTGTGCAGAGGCCGGGAGAGCGGCAGCCCCCGGGAAGGAGCTCGTCACTGGCCGCGGAGAAGCAGCAAGTTACGGGTAAGAGACACGGACGCCCCCCGGGCCCCTCTCTCCGAGCGCAGCCTGTGTGCGGCCGTGGGTCCTGTCAGGGGTGCTGCTTCCTCCTCACCTAGGTGGGGAAGGAGCCGTATGGGATGTGACATGGCAGCAGTGGGAGTGTGACTGCCGGGGTGCCCCTGAGTTGTGCCCAGGGTGATGCTAAATGTGACCGGACTACTGCTGGTGGCGCCACTGAGCCTGGGCTGTGCCATATTTCCCATCAATGGTCTGAGGAGAACCCCAAGCCGTGAACCCCCTTATCCCGACACTGGTAAAAAGTGCCATGCATATTGCTGATGGCATCTGTGCCCATCACCCTTTTCACTGCGATTGTTCCGAAACTGGCAGAATTGCGTTGATGATGTGCCAGACATACATGACTACTGCAGACGATGGAATGTTTTGCGCAGTAATACACCGCACTGTGGGGTCTATGTACTTTAGAGTCACCTAGCAGTTGTAGGCTGGGCACTGCACAGAGCCTAAGAAGGGGAAGTGGATGGCAAACGCCGCAGATCTGTGCCGAGTATGTGGGCTGGACGCCGCTGCTGCAGGCTGGTGCATGTACAGTATGTGCAGCGTCTGTGTGATCTGACAGCGGGGACGCACAAGGGATCACGTTTCCACTGACTTCGAGTTGTCAAGTTATTAGGGGGTATCCCCAGGATGGGTCATCAATATCAGATCGACGGACGGGGGTCCGACTCCCCACACCCCTGGCCATCAGTTGTTTGAAGAGGTGTTCTGTGAGTGCTGTGTTCTCTCCGAAATTACCTGAGCGTCGTCTCCTTGGTAGAGGCTGCTTCCCCCAACGTTAAAAGGTTACTCCCATCTCGGACGTTGGAGGTAGTGTTGAGCGAACTTGTGTTTTAAGTTCTGCGTCCAAAGTTCGGGTTCGGGTTATGGATTCTGCTACCACGGACCATAATGGAATTTGGAATCCATAACGGGATGCTTCGATAACCCGAACTTTGGACGCAAAACTTAAAAAAAAAAAAAAAAAAAGGTTGCTCAACACTAGTTGGAGGCATATCACGCTAGGGTATGCCCCCAATGTCTGATAGGTGCGGGCCAGACCTCTAGGACCGGCACCTATGTTTAGAACGGAGCCTGCATGTCTTGGAGGGCGCATCGGGCATGCGCGTCAGCCCTCCGTTCATTCCTACAACTCAAGATGTAGACTTTATAGAAATGAGTGGAGTGGAGCATGCTGGGAGTCGTAGTTTCGCCGCAGCTGGAGTGCCATCACTGCCCTAGTGATATGCCTCCAATATCTGAGATGGGAATAACCCAATACGTATTGATAACGTATTGTCAGGATAGTAGAAGGATAGTAGAAGCAAGAAGGTCGCAGCTGCTGCGACCTTCTTGCTTCTACTGTTCGTTTTGACCACTAGGGATCCGTGGCCTGTCCTGTAGCTGTTGCACTCTGGTGACCCGATGAGACCGTGTGTGCTGCCTTCAACCTTTTTTGTATTGTCAGGATAGGTCATCAATATCTGATCGGTGGGCGTCCCGACACCCCTGCCGGTCAGCCGTTTGAAGAGGAGACAGCGCTCCGTGCCAGTGCCGCTTCCTTAGTCTTAGAAGTGTCTCCTTCCTTAGTCTTAGAAGTGGGGTGTAGAGATGAGCGAACTTTAAAAAAAAGTTCGGCGTTCGGGTTGTGGTAACTCGCGCATCCCGTTATGGATTCCACTACCGCAGCATATGGAATCCATAAGGGGTGGCTTCCATCAACCCGAACTGTTGAGCAGCCGAAGGACCTGGGGTGACGTCACTGTCATGTGATCAGTGCAGGGGGCGTGGCTCAGCACTGGATTTGATCCGTGCTGAGCCAGCGCCCGCACTGATCACATGACTGACGTCACCCCAGGTCCTCCGGCTGTTCAACAGTCCGAGTTGGTGGCAGCCGCCCTGTGGATTCCATATGCTGCGGTAGTGGAATCACTGCGAGATGCGTGAGCTACCACAACCGACGCACTTTTAAAGTTCGCTCATCTCTAAAGACGAGTACTCGCTCTGTTCACTTGACGGCGGCGCATAGTGTCTTGACCGGGAAGCAGCGGGTGCACGAGCGCCGCCTCCTCGTCAAACAGCTGATCGGCGGGGGTGCATAGAGTCGGACCCCTACCAGTCTGATATTGATGACCTGTCCTGAGGATGTCATCGATATATATGGCAGGACAACCCCTTTATGTTAATAACTATTAGATCCATGGAGGTCCTACCACTGGGACCCCCACCAATCACGAAAACAGGGCCTCGATACCCCATGGAGCCCGCCAAAATGAACAGAGCGTCAAGCCAGGCATGTGCACGGTCGCTCCATTCATTTCTATGGGCGTTCTGGACTAGCTCAGCGCTGTATTGGCTATCTATAGAACTCCCCCAGCCATGAGTGGAGCAGCGGCACGCATGCCTAGCCTAGCCTGCTGCTCCATTCATTATGGGAGTCCCAGCGGTAGGATTCCCACCGATCTAACAGCTATCCCCTATCCTGTGGAATACCCCTTTAAGCCCCGTTCTGCTTTGTGGTCAGCTGATTCATTTGAAGGTTGCATTACTCAGAACAGCAACCACGAAAACCATGGACCGGCGTGCAACCTGAGGTACACATGGAGGAAGATGCAGCGCTCGCATCGACGCCTTTACCACAGCTGATCAGCAGGGTTGGCGAAAGTCAGACCCCCCCCCCCTGCCCACACTGATCTAATGTAGGTGGTCTGTCCTAATGTAATGATTGATGATGGTCCCAGAGGTCAGAGACCCCCACCCATCATGTGTCTCATGCTATGTGGACCTGAGCCCTCCATATAGTACGTGGATAGCCATTTACTGACTCATGTAATACGCATCTCTACCGCCTACGTGGCCTCATAGTTGCAGACCAAGAGGAACTGCGCAGTGGGGTCTCCTCCGTGCTTTCTCACTCAACGTTTTCCGCACTGTCTGCAGGATTTTTGTGGGTTTTACATGTTTCAACTCTTTCATTTCTCCATTTAATTAATTTTTGAGGAACTTACATGTGAACCGCTATACTTCGTCTCGCACGTTACTCATTTATGGCCCCAGCCTATTCTGCAGTGCTGGGCACAGAGGGGCCAATGCCAGTTTCATTTCAGTGGCGTAGTCAGTCTTCCATTCTTAGCTGTTTTCTGCTTGTGGCGTGTCTGGCACAGATGAATGCTTCACTTATAAAGTAACGTGTGCTGGCAGGATGGCAGGTCACGCCCGGCAGGCAGTATGGAAGGTGAAACGGGCACTGTGCGTGAAGCGTAAGGCCATGAGGTGCTTCACTCACTGGTGGTATCCAAAATATGACGGATTTGGCAGAAAGTTAAAATGGTAGTGAGAAGTCGGCCATGTTTCTTTTGTATTATTATATGATAAGTAATCTCGAAGGAGTAAATGTTGGGCCACACCCGCCATGCTTGCTTTCGGGCACGTCCTCACTTTACAGTAGAAGCCAAGTGGCTGAGGTTTAAACAAATCTCTTATACATGCTGCGTAAAAAATCCACACAGAATCCGCATGGGTGCTGCGGATTATTACTCCGCAGGATGCCGATTTAGGCCAGGGCTACACACCGACATGTGTCGCACCGATGTAGCGCGACAATTTTTATAATGATAGTCTATGGTGTCGCACTGCGACTGCTATAGTAGCAAAAAATCCATCCAACATCTCTGTCGCATCGCAGTGCGACACCATAGACTATCATTATAAAAATTGTAGCGCGACATATGTCAACGTGTAGCCCTAGTCCAGGCATGGGCAAACTGCGGCTCTCAAGCTGTTGTAAAACTACAATTCCCACCATGCCCTGCTGTAGGCTGATAGCTGTAGACAGTCTTTGCATGCTGGGAGTTGTAGTTTTGCAACAGCTGGAGAGCCGCAGTTTGCCCATCCTTTTCACCCCTTGCAGTGTATATGGTGAACTCTGACAAAATCCGCCTGGTACTGGCCACTGCTTTTTATGTCCTGTGTGGACTTCCCTTATGTTGCTTCTGCTCTTCACCACACTGCTCGGTCAGACAGGGACATATTACTGTAGACCAGGCATGCTCAACCTTCGGCCCCCCAGCTGTTGCAAAATTACAACTCCCAGCATGCCCGAACAGCCGACAGCAGGGCTTTGTGGGAGTTGGCCGATTGTTTGGCATTAGTCTACAAAAATGATTATTTGTTACATTTCACCTAACGAACTATCATTTTGGTTGAAATTAGATGGATTTTAGACTTGTGTGTTTGGCCACCTTATATGTGGGCACACAGACTAGATAGCTGCTGACTCCACTGTACCCATGCACACTATCTTGCATGTGTCCTGACTAGAGTTGTTTCGGTACCAAAATTTTGATTCGGTATCGATACCATAAAAAAGTATTGCGATACTCGATACCACGCCAAAAAAATCTGCGTGCATTCCACATTTTATGGAACCGCCGGCTCATAATACAACAGTCATATCCTACTTTTTTACGGCGACTAAAAGAAAATGGCGAATCGTGCCAATTTTTTTTTTTTACGGCGTTCACCGCATAAAAGTGGATTTTTTAATAGTTTGGACTTTTGAGACGCGGCGATATGTAATATTTTATTTATTGTTTATATTTTATATGTAAAATTGGGAAACTTTTTTTTTTTTTTTTTACAGTTTATTTATTAACCATTTCCCCCTTAGGGGCTAGAACCTGGAATCATTTTCATCCTATTCACCCTAATAGAGCTCTATTAGGGTGAATAGGATCTCACCCTCTCCCTGCTGCCCTGTGCTCTGTGCACACAGCAGCAGGGAGCAGACTATGGCAGCCAGGACTTCAGTAGCGTCCTGGTTACCATGGTAACCGGTCGGAGCCCCAGCATTACACTGCTGGGGCTCCGATCACTGCCACCAATGAGGAGGAGGTGAGGGGACCCTGTGGCCACTGCAACCAATGCTTTTATTACTGGGGGAGGGAGGGAGGAAGGGGGAACAGGGGGCCACACTGGCCACCAATGTTTTAATAAGGGGACGGAGGGGCGGGAGCACTGGCCAGCAATGCCTAGTAACGTTTCATATATAAATGTAGGCAGAAGACACACGCTGCCGGCACCTGCCTGTGACCCATCGCTGCGATCCGCGGCAATTAACCCCTCAGGTGCGGCACTCAGGTTAATAGCCTCTGATCGCAGTGCTGGGTCACAGGCAGGTGCCGGCAGCGTGTGTCTTCTGCCTACATTTATATATGAAACGTTACTAGGCATTGCTGGCCAGTGCTCCCGTCCCCCAGCTCTGCCCCTCCTCCCGACCCCGCTCCGCCCCTCTCCCTCTATTGGTTGCAGCGGCAGCACAGGGGGCGGGAGAGACTGCCTCCTGCTCCCTGTGCTGCCGAGGAGAACATGGCCGTGCTCATTAGCGCAGCCCAGTATCGATAAAATACTAATCCTGGTATCGAGCTCGATACCAGAGAAAAGTATCGATTGGGTATCGAAAGTTCGATACCCGAAACAACCCTAGTCCTGACTAGTGTTGAGCCAACTTGTGGTTTCAAGTTTGGTTTACAAGGTTCGAGTTATCTAAGAATTTCTTTATGGATTCCGCTACCACGGCTGATGAGTTATGGTCCATATTAACGGAATCCATAACGAAGTTCTTAGATAAACCAAACTTGAAGCACAAGTCCTGAGTGAAGATAGGAAAGAACACCGCTACCAAGACTCTTCTGTCATTTGTTAATTTCCCCAAGAAGAAGAGGATCAGGCATGTTAAAATCCAACTGCTCGATCCTTATCACCCCGACATCGGCCGTCGGAGGAGAGTCAGAAGGCCCTGATGGTCGTCAGGTCCCTCTGAAATCAGCAGGTTTGGATGACATTTATCTATCATGAAGGATTGCTATCTAGTTAAAATCCAACTGCCCGATCCTTATCACCCCGACATCAGCTTTTGGAGGAGAGTCAGGAGGCCCTGATGGTCGTCAGGTCCCTCTGAGATCAGCAGGTTTGGATGTCCTTTATCTATCATGAAGGATTGCTATCTAGTGCGCTATAATCTCTGTGTAGGGAATGCCCCTTTAATTCTTAAGAAACCTCTGCTTGATTTAGTGGTTCTAAGAAAGTCTTGTGGTTTCCTATAGACAGTTTGCGCTCTATATAGGATAGTAGTATGTGTAGCATCACCGACTGACTGGTGAGACCATCTCGTGTAGAACATGAGCTCTCTACCACTAGGTTTGTACCTGACCGTTAGCTGCTCTGTTGCTGACTGGATTCCCCGGACATCTTATGTTTCTTCATCCTTCATTGAAAGATTGTACAACCCACACCAGCAGATACGGTTCACATGATATCATTGTACATACAGTAGGAACCCGCTGGGTGCATTGGACAGAGTGCCTGGACTTGGCATAGAGCTGGAAAGAACTTCTTCTGAATCCTTACCACAATTTAGTAATGTCTTATCTACTTCTCAGGTCTCTATGTGGAGCTAGAGGCAGCTCTTCTAAAGACAGGCAGGTAGCAGCTCTGGCGCCAGAAATGGACCTCTTTCTATTGCGTGTAGTGGACAGAGCCGGTTATTGAAGGTCTTCTCCCCTCGAAATGCATCAGATCAGCGCTGTAGGAGCAATCTAATATATAAAGCTGTGTGTGTGTATGTCCCCTAATTGAATCCGCACTGTCGCATTTACAATCACGAAATTTGGCACACGGGTACATCAGGTGTCCGGGAAGGTTTTAGACCAGGTCTCGGCTCTCTAGGACCTACCGTTCCTGAGATATTCCCAAAAAATGCATTAGCCAATAGAAGCCTGGTCACGTGACCCTTATCAGCCAATAGAAGCTCGCTGGCAGTTCGTCTCCACACACACAGTTTTACTCCAGGTAACCATAACAACCCAGCCATGTTTCTTCACTGCTGTAGATGAGCTTTAAAGGAAATCTGTCACCAGGATAATCACTATTGAAGTAAAGCCATGGCCTAATAGCACTTAGTACCTTATTTCCTGAGGTTTCCATAACAACTCGGCCATTTCTCTTCACTGCTGCAGGTCAGCTTTAAAGAGGCAGGGCGCTGTGGGTGACACTGTTAAGGGAGCAGAGTGCTGTGGAGGTCACAGTTTAGGGGGCAAGTAGGGTGGCCATTCAAGTCACCCTTAAAACCCTTCTTCCAGGTCACGCTAAGCCATGCCTCCGATTCTGTTAGGCCACACCCCCTCCACAGCCGACGATTGACAAAATGAAGAAAACAACTTCTGTCTGCTACAGAGGTAGGAGAGACGGTGACTTTCTCCCTGCAGCTCACATTCAAACAGAACTGTGCTGCTGTCTTAAAGGGAGCTGTTCAAAAGTACACGCCCACTCAGCCAACAGGGATTGAAAAAATTAGGTTAAAAATCAACTTCTAGGTCTGCTAAGACAACCCCCAATCCGGTTAGGTCACGCTACCCCCCCACTCCTCAGCCGATGGGGATTGACAAAATGAAGTTAAAAATCAACTTCTGTCAGCTGCAGAGGTGGGAGGGACGGTGACTTTCTCTCTGCAGCTCACACTCAGAGAGAACAGTGCTGCTGTCTTAGGGTGAGCTGATAAAAGGCCACACCTCTATCAGGTTAGGCCACGCCTCCTCCCACTCCTCAGCCAACAGGGATTGAAAAAATTAAGTTAAAAATCTATTTCTAGGTCCCGCTAAGCCACAACCCTGAACTGGTTAGGCCACACCCCCTCCCCTTTTGCAGCCAACAGAAGTTAAAAATCAACTTTTGTCAGCTGCAGGGGTGGGAGTGAGGGTGACTTTCTCCCTGCAGCTCACGCTCAGACAGCACAGTACTAAAAGGACAACCCTGTGTCCGTCCAGGCCATGCACCTGACGGAGGACAGGGAGTCAGAAAAATGGGCTGTCCAGCCTAAAACTGGACCTCTGGAAACCCTAAGGGCAGGCTGCTGTGGCGGTCACAGTTAAGGGAATGGTCCGCTACGGAGGTCAGTGCTAAGGGGCAGATTGCTGTAATGGCCCCTGTTAAGGGGGCGAGCCCCTGTGGTGGTCACTGTCAAGGGGGTGGTGTGCTGTGAAGCTCACTGTTAAAGGGGAAGGCTGCTGTAAAGGTCAGAGTTAAGGGTGTCGGCTGCTGTGGAGGTCCCATTTTAATGGACGGGGCACTGTGGGAGGTGTCAGTGTTAAGGGGTGGGGGGCTGTGGAGGTCACTGTTAAGGGGCAGTGTGCTGTAGATGTCACTGTTATGGGGAATACTGTTGATATCTTTTAACGACACACAGAAATATTAAATGAAATAGATTAAATATACCCGTGCCAAGCCGGGTCCTCCTACTAGTTAGTGAATATAGCGGACTGTTATGTGCACTGTAAATGTGAGAAGAGCACACCCCCCGCCTCTCAAAGCAGTGATTGACAAGCTATATTGCAGAACGGACCCTTTAATATTCTGCCTCTCCACAGGCCAGTATATTTAGGTGACAGTTCTGCTTTAAGTGTATAGGAATTCAGGGTTATTAATGGACATCACGTACCTCATAGAGAAAGCGGCCGTTCTCTCGGTAAGTTCATTTTATTGTTGTTTGTGATGAGCAAAAGCATTTTCTGCTCCCATTGTCCATGTGCACTGCTAGAAAACCGTGTCAGCAGAGCATTGTGTTGGTGGTCACACAGATGGATGTACGAACCTGGATTAGTCTATTTTTTGTACTATTACCCTATTTTTCGCTTTATAAGACGCACCCGATGATAAGACGCACCTAGGCTTTAGAGAAGGAAAATAGGAAAAAATTATTTTGAACCACAATATTTCACACTGTTATGGGGGATCAGCAGATGACACACTGTTATGAGGATAATTGGGAGATCGGTGGATGATGCACTGTGTGACTACAATCCCCCTCATCCTAAGGAATACAACCATGCACTGCAGTCCATTGGAGGATTATAGCCACATTTAATATTAACAATGTATAGGGACTATACCGTAATTGGCCTGTGTTTTTATTAAATATGACTATAACCCTCCTCATCCATAAGAATGCACCCTTGTACTGCAGTACATGGGTGCATTCTTAAGGATGAGGGGGGTTATAGTCACATTTAATATAAATACTGTCCAGAGACTTTACTGAAATTGACATGTTTATATTAAATGTGACTATAACCCCCCTCATCCTTAAGAATACACCCGTGTACTGCAGTACATGGGTCCATTGCTATGGCTGAGGGGGTTATAGTCATATTTAACACACAGTTAATTTCTAAGTCGGCCCCTGAGCTGTCACTTACCCAAGGCCTTTAGGTGACAGTGCAGTGGATAGCACAGGGCGACGGAGGCCACTAAAACGTCTTCCTTCCTCCTATCTCACATCAGCGGCGCTCTGTAGCAACATCGTTCGGGCTGGAGGTAGTAGGATTATTGGTGGAAGCGGCAGTTCCCGCCTGCGCTCACCACGAATCAGCATTATATGGAGGTGGCAGAGGAGAAAAAGAACTGCTCCTTCTATGGAGCGGACCTAGGCGGCAGCTACGTATTAGAGACGTGCGGGCTGCGGCATTCAGTTTCACTGCTGCCCGCTCCACACTTAAACCGCAGGATCAGGAGTAGGCTAAGTAAAAGCTCCTGCGATCCTGTAATACTGCTGGGCAGCTTGATTTTCGGGGGGAAAAAGGGCATCTTATAAAGCGAAAAATACGGTATATTGGTGATCTGGCGATTGGCAGTGCTACTTTTGGTCTTAGGCCTCATGCACATGACCATATGTATTTTGTGGTCCACAAAATACAGATATCAGCCGTGTGCATCCCACACTTACCTTGGTCCCTTTTATAGAGATTACTATTCTTGTTCACAAAATGGATAAGAATAGGACATGTACTATAATTTGCAGAACGTGTGCTGTCCGAATCTTTTGTGACCCATAGAAATGACTGTGTTGCGATCAAAAAACAAAAATGAGGATCAGCAGCCACTAAAAGACCATTTCCTGGCTTTGACGCCGTTCCTATGTCGTTTTGACTTGACTGGAGCTGGAAATGTTTCCTGATTCATTCATGGTTGAAGACATTGGACTAACTGCAGGAAATGTTATAAGCTAATCCTGGACCCTGAGGCCAGTCTTCTGCTGCAGGAAAGCAAGCGCCGACCACTAGAGCATCGACAGTAGAGCAAGGGGAATATACCAGGAGAGTAATGTGCCGCCCGCCCCTTGTGTGAGCTCAGCATTGCCTGATGAAGGGCTTCCATATTGCCCAAAACGTTGTAATTGCACCACCATGTCCGGCTTATATCAATAAATGTATCCAGCATACTAAAACTGGAGTGCTGTCTCATCTATCTCAAAAGGAGAGTAATGTTTGACATTTTTGGTGGCCGTTTGTTCATGATCGTGGTATAGATGTTTTCTTTTGTACTTCCTTTTGACCACGTGTAGTATGTTTCTGTGGACAATGTGTTCATGTACAGCCACTCTGTGTGGCAGTATGAAAATGCCCTATTAAGAAAACGAGTATCGCTTACTCCAGTTTCAGATTCCAGTAGGCACTGGTTGGCTGGTGACATGCCACTGCTGCAGTGATGCACGTAACCCCGTCCGTTTGTAAGTTTACAATACAGGAACCTGAAGACCCGGGGGACGGGTGAGTATGGTTTATTTCAGCAGTTGTAAGCTGCCCACAGTTAAAAATGTTCCACAAGTGGACAACCCCTTCAAACAAATTATACGGATAGAAATGTCCATGAGATGCCTGCATACACTATACCTTATAACCGGTGAAATGGTTGCTGGGTGTAATTGTTCTCTAGTTATTAACATCATCTATGACTAAATGTCTAACCACCAACGTTTCCGGCGTTTTGACCACACTGGGCTCAGGTGTCTGCTAGAAGCATAAACCACAAAAAGATATTGAAGTGAAAGGAAGGGCTTCTGGCCACAAGTTACTGGTTTGTCTCATTGGCTTCATTGCTGTGTATTAATGTACAGATTTAAAGGGAGTCTGTCCCCTCCAAAATCAGTGCGCATACCACCATGAAGGTTAGGTGTACCTTTCTTGTGAAAATGTGGTCCTATAATCCTGAAAAATGCCTTTTAGGCACACGGCCATGTGCCTTCCGCAATTTGTGGAACGGAACGGGCTGCCCATAATAGAAATGCCTGTGCGGCTCGGCAGTGGACCCAGACAACGGCTGTGTGGATGAGGCCCTTTTTTTTTTTTTTTTTGCAAATAAGATTTTCAGTGCTCTATGGGCTGGGATGCTCTATTTCAGTGATGCTCAACCTGCAGCCCTCCAGCTGTTGTAAAACTACGACTCCCACAATGCCCTGCTGTAGGTTGATAGCTGTAGGCTGTCCGAGAATGCTGGAAGTTGTAGTCTTGAAACAGCTGGAGGGCTGCAGGTTGAGCATGTCTGCTCTATTTGGTCCACCTGGCTTCTGCTGAAATCTCAGGGACTGTTGGTCAAGCAGGAGGGTATTATTGTGGGGCGACTGCGCCCCAAAAACCTTATATGCATAAAGAGAAGCAAGAAGAGTGAATTTTTAGGTATAGATGGTTATGTCTCAGGGTATCTGCCCTACTTGGCAGTATTCTTACTGTGAAACCAACTTGGAGGTAACAGACGCCAGCAATCGCTTTTTTTTTGTTTTTATCAGATAGTTTTTATTAAACAGATTTTCCAAAATTGTACAAACAATAATGACTCCTTCTTTACAGATAGTAATACAGCCGATCATATAAATGACATACGGAGCCATTATTTAAACCCCACAAAACAAAAAGAAATCAACCAATTCCAGAGGAGCGTTGCCTAGTCTGTAAGTCTCTTCAAGCCAATAAAGGTGCCCTCCATAAGGAGATATAGTACCCTGGACCGGCAGATGAGATCCTGGCTTATTTAATATCAGTCATGTCTAAAGTGTCAAGCATTGACGTATAGGATAGCTGCCTTACATCCGGTGGCATCAGAGGCTGAGATTGCTAGGAGCTCATTTGCTTCAAACGCCAACAAAAGTCCACACATATAATATAACAACACTTCTTTATTGATCATCATACAACATATAAATAGTTAAATAAGAATAGTTAAATAATTGCGAAAAGATGGTGCCCCCCTGAACCAACTGGATACCATATGAACAATAGTGGATCGATGCCACAATATACTAGCCCAACACCAGGCAATGGTAATGGCTGCAAATGATCCTTACCCAGCAAAAATCTAGCACATGAGACAATGATAACTCAACGTAGTTGTAGCCGTAAGGACACACCCACTCTGCCCATAAGGTAATATAACAGGTGAATGCTGGTAGTGATATAGACCCGGAGTACAGCAGGAGCACCAACCCGACGCGTTTCGCTTCCTCTTGGGGGCGTTGACTACATTTTGCCAGCTTTTTAGACCTTGGGAAAAGAACAGAATTTTGAGTAGGGTCACTTGTCCATTGTGGAAAGTGGCCATCTCTAGTATATTTTTATATTGACTCTTCATGTGATTTTGTCTGATAGATGCGGGTTTCGACTTGTAGAACCAGAGCCTATGTGGAGAATCGGGGGGGCCCCGGCTTACTCCACTGTATTTGTATCTCTCATAGAAGTGAATGGAGAGAGGCACGAACATTCAGCACCTCGCTTGACCGTTCAGGGGTCTCTGTCTTCTCTCCATAGGTGTGGAATCATGCTTGTCTTTTTTTCTAGGGCGCGATGTCTGGCAGTAGGTTACCATACATGCTTAGCCACTGTGCATTTATAAGGAGTAGTCAGGGGGTTGTTCAGTGTATAGCCATCTGTAATCTTACTTGCAGTTTTAGAGAGTTGTATCCATATATTTTATACATTGATTCTGTGTCTCTATCCATATATGTGTGGAGCAGATGCCTCAGTATGTCTTGATGATAGATTACCAGCTTACAGGAAGTGGCTGGTTCCGTTACTTTATCTCTCGTCATGGGTGTGAACCATGCTATATATATATATATATATCACTAAGGGCATCTCCCACTCTGCCCCTGTAATCGTATAGCTTTCTCTTGGATACGGCTGCATTGTTTTCTCCGTTGTCGTTAGTGTATTTTGCCGTGGTTGTGAATTCTCAGAATCGTTGGGATCAGAAGAGTTTTAGGTCTTTTTTGTGTTTTGTTTAGTTGTGTACCTTTATTTTTTTACATTACAGTTTCAGACGCTCGACTCAGATGTGACTGTGTTGGGCCTTTTTCCTAAGGGAAAGGGAGTGGTGAGGCTCATGGTGATGGGATGGGCAGGAGATGATCATCGAGTTTTACTTCATTTACAGTGTATTTTTCTTTATACAGTTGATATGAAATGTACAGTTTTAGGCCTCTTTCACACTAGCGTTTTAGCTTTCCGTCCTAGAGATCCGTCCTCGGGTCTCTAGGATGGAAAGCTACTGATCAGGATTATCCCCATGCATCCTGAATGGAGAGAAATCCGTTCAGGATGCATCAGGATGTCTTCCGTTCAGTATGTCAACGTTTTTTGGACTTTGACAAAAGCGCAGCATGCTGCGGATTTGTCTCCGTCCAAAAATCCGGAAGACATGCCGCAACGCCGGATCCGGAATTAATGCCCATTGAAGGGCATTAGTCCGGATCCGGCCTTTAGCTAAACGTCGTTTCCGCGCATCGCCGGATCCGACGTTTAGCTTTGTCAATAGTTACTATGGCAGCCAGGGCGCTAAAGTCCTGGTTGCCATAGTAAAGTAGGAGGAGCGGCATACTTACATTCCGTGCGGCTCCCGGGGCGCTCGAGGATGGCGTCAGGGCGCCCCAGTGCAAAGATCACGTTATCGCATGGATCACGTGATCCATGCGCGCTGGGCGCTCTGGCGTCATTCAGAGCGCCCGGGGCCGCACGAATATGCTAACGTGCATGCTAGTAGCGTCCTGGCTACCATAGTAACACTAAAAGCATTTTGAAGACTGATCAGTCTTCAAATGCTTTCAGTTCACTTGCGTTGTGCCAGATCCGGCGTGCATTCCGGCGACGGAAGTGCACGCCGGATCTTCACAACGCAAGTGTGAAAGAGGCCTTACTTTGACCAGTCCAGAAATTCCTGCAAACTGACAAACCATGTTCTGCTTCCAGTTCCATACTAGTGTCCGTTCCACATCGAGGTCCTCCTGGGTTGACTGTGTACTACATTAACATCTTTTGTTTTTACAGCTTCAAAATGACGACACAGGTGACACTGGAGGACGCTCTGTCGAATGTAGATCTGTTGGAAGAGCTGCCTTTACCAGACCAGCAGCCCTGCATTGAGCCGCCTCCGTCTTCTTTGCTGTATCAGGTACATTAGTCCCATATCATGTGCTAAATAAAAATAATCTATACTTACATTCTGTCTGCAAAAGCTGTACGTTTATTTTAACGGCAGTAAGCTGCTGCCAGCTCAGAGCCAGGCAATGGCTTCTCTCCTGTAGGGGAAAGGGGTCGGCCAAGTTGGACTCCATTGGCTGATGTGGGATAAGGATCAGGAGGTCCCAATACACATTAGATTGTCAGCTGAAGTTGGTGGGTTCAGATGAGTTTTGCGTAATGTACACTTGTTTTCTGACGAAACAAAAACGCACCAAGGAGTTGGAAGAAGTGTTAAATGTGTGACTATAATAATGAGATATGTAAGTGATTACAATATTGGGGCTCATGCACATGACCATATCCGTTTTTCGGTCTGCAAAACATTGATACCGGCCTAGAGTCTGCCACCATTTTTTTTCACTCACTTCACATTATACTGTATGGGGCCCACAAGGAGACATTATACTGTATGGGGCCCACAAGGAGACATTATACTGTATGGGGCCCACAAGGAGACATTATACTGTATAGGGCCCACAAGCAGACATTATCCTGTATGGGGCCCACAAGGAGACGTTGTACTGTATGGGGCCCACAAGGAGACGTTATACTGTATGGGGCCCACAAGGAGATGTTGTACTGTATGGGGCCCACAAGGAGACATTATACTGTATGGGGCCCACAAGGAGTCATTATACTGTATGGGGCCCACAAGGAGACGTTATACTGTATGGGGGCAGCCCCAAGGAGACGTTGTACTGTATGGCTTATACTCTCCGTGGGACTCAGGACTTGTCTAGTACATCCCCCACCTCTTGCATCTGCATCTATGTGCACTATACTGAGAAATAACTTGTGGGATAGCGGTATTACATCATTTTATCATGTATATATGCCACTGCCATAACACAGCTTATAGCACCACTATTCTATTATATGGGCTCCATAACAACTACAACAGCAAGTGCTGCACCACAGTGTGCTCCCTCTTCAGCCTGACAGAGTATCCTCTTCAGTGAAACTACAAGTCCCAGCTAAACCCTCCAGTACAGTCTCAAATCAGGGAGCATACGGACTAAAGACAATGCCCAGAGATACTTTACTATGCTTCTCATACACCACTGCTGAGGAAACAGGAGGGCAGTATCAACTCCAGTGCACTTCTCCCATATGATACTGGGGAGACTTCAGTGTCCACTGTTGGCCTACTGCGGTGGGGATGTGTAGTTCATAAGCCTCACTAAAGGGTGCATGCTCAGATGATGCCAGTGCTTTATGGAGTGTATCTGTGCCCGTTTTAGAAGCGGTCAAGAATGTCCGACCGCCCCTGTGACGTCATTAAAATATCACGGTATTTAAGAAACTGTCATATCGAAGTTTCTTAATACCGTGGTATATCACGGATACCAGTATATCTCATCACTAGGGTAGACTGCCAGCACCCCAGCCAATCAGCTGTATGAAGAGAACGCAGCGCTCATACAAGCACTGCCTTCTCTGTTTATCTGCGGGGCACCGATACTGCAGCGACGAGCAGATGTAATTAAAGCTCCTCCATACCATTCTTTTGAATAGGACAGACCCCGTCCTTCTGTAGTGAATGGTATGGAGGAGCTGTAATTACATCTGCTCGCCACAGCGGTGTCGACGTGCAGGTAAACAGAGAAGAGAAGGCGGTGCTTGTATGAGCGCTGCGTTCGCTTCATACAGCTGATTGGCTGCAGTGCCGGCAGTTGGGACCCTCGCCCACCTGATATGGATAGGTCATACAGCTGATTGGCTGTAGTGCTGGCAGTTGGGACCCCCGCCCACCTGATATCGATGACCTATCCTAAGGATAGGTCTATATTTATTTAATTTACTCACTTATACAGCGCTGACATATTCCACAGCGCTTTAGACTTCAGCATCACACTGTCCCCAATACACACATCCTGTAATACAAGATGCAGGACAGCAAAGGAGATGCACTGAGACTAACATCAGTGATAAATGGTATAGCAGGGGAATGAGAAGACTGCGCTCTCAGATTTAATCAAGCACTTTGCAGATTTATAAAAGATGGATCGGTATTACTAATGGTTCAGAGCTTCGTAGCTGTGACTGTGTGGAAGACATCTCTGGATTAGCTGTAAGAGATAATGTGTTATGCAAGTTTATTAACCTTGTCTATTTCTTTTTTTTTGCAGCCAAATTTTAACACTAATTTTGAGGACAGAAATGCCTTTGTCACTGGCATTGCGAGATACATTGAACAGGCTACCGTCCATTCTAACATGGTGAGTGGTTGGGACACGCGGAGTCTTTTATCACATTGTTTTCACATACCACGGGCAGATATTTTTTTATTACTTTGCCACTAGAGCATTTACATTGCTAACCACTGGCAGATTAGACGGGGGAATGTGGTGGCGACTAACAATAATCTTTCCGTCCAGCAGCTTGTTCTGTTAGTGGAAAACGAACAATGTATCGCATATCGTCTGACTGCTGCACACTATTACATGCAACGATAATTTGTCAAATTGAAACGATTATATGAAATTTCAAACTATCGCTCCGTCTTAATAGGCCCTTGAATTCTCGTTTCTCCATTGCAGAATGAAATGCTGGAAGAAGGACAGGAGTATGCCATTATGCTTTACACATGGAGAAGCTGCTCAAGAGCTATACCGCAGGTAATGTATTGACTGGCCAGTGGTGCGGCCCTTTTTCCTGACATTGGGACATTTAGTAATAGTGTCTAAGTGCAAATTTGGACTAGACACTAACTGTGCCAGATTTATCCAAGAGGCATAATGATAAATCTGGCATACTTTTAGCCCGTCTAGTCTGTGGGGGACATTTATTAAAGGGGTTTACGGGATTTTATTATTGATGACCTTTCCTCAGGATAGGTCATCAATATGAGATCGGGTAGGGTCCAACACCCAGCACCCCCACCGATTAGCTGGTTGAAGAGAAGGCCGCACTCCGTGCAACCTTTCCTCCATTGTTTACCTGCTCGCATCGCACTAATGAGCAAGTGTAATTACAAGAAGCCGTCCTATTCACGCCTCGTTCCCATACGAGTGTATACTACAGAGCCTTCCCATAGAAGTGAATGGGATGGCTTCTTGTAATTACGCCTGCTCGCTGCTGTGATGCCGAGCAGGTAAATAATGAAGGGAAGGCTGCTCTTGCACGGAACACAACCTTCTCTTCAACCAGCTGATCGGCGGGGGTGCTGGTTATCGGACCCCCGCTGATCTGATATTGATTACCTATTCTGACGATTGGTCGTCAATATTAAAATCCCAGAAAACTCCTTTAAGCTATATATATGGCCATATTTGCACCATGATTTGTGACTTTTTGAGCCTTTGGCCACTTTTCCAGAAGTGGCAAGAAAAGGTGGTGGGGCTTAGCGAGAGGGGGCAGGGCTTTGTGTGGCCCACCAGATTTACTATAACTTATTCCAGAAACTTGAGTAAGTTATAGCTGAAGTCTGTGCCAGCCCCTCACTGATGTAGACTTCAGTTTCTGGCACACAGAGTGCCAGTGATGTGCCTAATTTATTAAGCTCCAGCCCAGAGGGACCAAGACTGGTCCCTAGATAAATCTCTTCCAATGTTTTTACCACTTATTGGCTTACTTTGTGCCAGATCATTTGGCTGAATTTTGGCTTGTTTAAGGTCACACCCTCCACAACTAAGCCATACCCATTTTTCTTTTTTGATGGCCCAGACAAAAACCGTCTGACACTTCTTAAGTGTGACGTTTGGCTTCTGCATCACGATTCTTTGATGGTCATGGAGCTAAGCAGCAATACCGGACACAATGGATAGGCTGCTGTGGAGCGTTTTCTACAGGAGAGCAGCCATGTTTTTCTAATCCTGAAGAACCCCTTGTCATTAATTAGTGCCAAAGAACTAGCATACTTTCGTTACACACATTTAATACGTTTTCTAGATACTCTTTTAGACTTGTCTGACAACTGGGTGTGGCTTAGTGGAAAGAGTGTGTAGCCCTTTGGGAAGAGGCATGACTTAAGATGCCCCATAAAATGCACCAAAATTTTACTACACAATTCTGGATTAAACTAAGACTAATAGGTGTTATAAAGGTAGATTAGGGTACTTTCACACTTGTGGCAGAGTGTTTCGGCAAGCAGTTCCGTCGCCGGAACATTCTGCCGGATCCGGCAATCTGGATGTAAACTGAAAGCATTTGGAGACGGATGCGGATCCGTCTCACGAATGCATTGCAAGAACGAATTTGTCTCTCCGCTTTTCATGCGGATAGACGTATCCGTCTTGTATTATTTTACCAGTTTTAATGGTCTGCGCGTGTTCACACCTGAAGGACGGATCCGTCCTTCAGGTTTTTCTTAATGCCGGATCCAGCACTTATACATTCCTATGGAAATTAATACCAGATTCCGGCATGTTTTCCGGCATTTTGGACGGAGATAAAACTGCAGCATGCTGCGGTATTTCCTCTGTCCAAAACGACTGACGGTGACTGAACCAAAGGAATACTGATGCATCCTGAACGGATTTCTCTCTATTCAGAATGCATGGGGATAAAACTGATCAGTTCTTTTCCGGTATTGAGCCTCAACGACGGAACTCAATGCTAGAAAAGTTTGCCGCAAGTGTGAAAGTAGCCTTAGACAGTCTAAAGATAAGAATTATCCTACAGCGTCAGCCACTGTGATAAATCTTAAGCAGCTCCTTTCTAAGTTTACACTGTCATTAGTAAATCTGGCCCATTTTTTTCTATAGAGCAGTTTCACATGAGCATGTTCAGGCTGGGAAACACACTCTGTGATGGCCGCGTTTCCCAGACTGAACACTGCTCCTCTGACTAAAACGCACAGCATCATAATGACCTAATGCTGTGATTACAGGTCAGAAGAGCCATGGTCAGGTAAGACCTCACAGCTTCATAAGTCATTGAGATATTGCGAATTCTGGTCAGCGGAGCAGTTCGGTCAAGGAAGTGCGGGCATCACACAGCGTGTTACACACTCACCTGAAACCCTTGAATTTTGTGTGTTTCTTTGTTTGTGAATATAAAATCTGAGGATGATTTCATTTTACTGCCCTTAAGGTCAAATGCAATGAGCAGCCTAACCGTGTGGAAATCTATGAAAAAACTGTGGAAGTTCTGGAACCAGAGGTCACCAAACTAATGAACTTCATGTATTTCCAGGTACCAGTTTTTGGCTTTGTATAACTATATCACTTCAGAAAACATATGAAATGCTCCCTCTAAAAGGGCTATGTTCTTCTGAATAATAAAGTAAAAAGGTTGTATTGGACACATAGAAAATGTACAATATGTCCAATTTTTGGACTGCTGCTATATTGTTGGTATCCTGCTTGCACAGGGGGGAGGCCATGGGGACAGCGGTACACCTCCTGTCACTTGACCGCCACTCTTCTGAGATGTGAAAAGTCTATGGACATGGTTACATCTACATTTCTGCAGTAGTCAGAAGATTGGCGAGACTGTGCCCCTTTTAAAATCTCGAGTAATACATTGAGAAGCGTTCTGTTGTGGACCTCCATCTATCTACATGTGATGCTACCCAATCTTCTAATATGTTATAGAGTAAGATCATCACGTTAGTGAAGCTTGTTCCACCATTCATCTAGTTCTCAAACCTGTTTGGCCTTGCTAAGAAATATATATTGCTGATAATTTGGCACGTCAAACATCTGTGTGAATCAATGGCAGAGTCAAAACCTGGTGCAGAGTGTGGTATCAGATTTTCTGTAACTGACCCCTAGGAGAATACGCTTCAGTGGATATTCCATATCAGATGACCGTTTATACTGTATTTCCCCCTTGAGGCTTTTCTTAACCTCGCTCCTTAGTGATATGTTACATGAAGTAGTGTCACGTGTGTAATGGCTCTTTGATTTTGGTGACAGAGGAATGCTACTGAATGCTTCTGTGCTGAAGTGAAGCGTCTTTGCCACGCGGAGAGAAGAAAAGACTTTGTATCCGAAGCTTACTTATTAACTCTTGGCAAATTCATCAATATGTTTGCAGTCTTGGATGAGCTCAAAAATATGAAGTGCAGTGTAAAAAATGATCATTCAGCCTACAAAAGGTGAGATGTCCATGGGCTCCCCTTGTTGTTTTTTCCATGTATCAGTTTACAAAATGGCAGCAATGACTGGTCCATGTTGTAATACGTAATTATGTCTTCACATGAGGCAAGGCGTGTTTGTCTGCCCCACTTTAGAGTGATTGTAGACTTATAATTAAGAACAGCAGAGTGTAGGTGTTTTTAATTCCAAGAGAAGCACTACAGACTACATACTTCATGGCACTAAAAATACTGGAACCCCACTTAATAAAAATGTGAACACAGGCAACACCTTTTATTTATATGCAAATTAGGAGTTTTGAGCACCAAGGGGCTGGCCTGAGTCCTTGGTAGGGTTGTCACGATACCAAAATTTTGATTCAATACCATAAAGTATTGCGAAACTCAATACCATTCGACGGCACACGGAAAAAATAAAACAAAAAAAAAAAGCCGCATGCATTCCGCATTTTATGGAATGTCCGGCCCTTAATCAAACAGTCCTGTCCTACTTTTTGTTGTGGAGGGGGGACAAGGTGACTAAAAAAATGGCGCCACCAATGTTTTTAGTATGGGGGGAGGCACCTGATGGGTTAACTGCCGCTGATCGGCGCTCCCGGTCATAGAGGTCAGGTGCCAGCTATGTGATTCTGGCACCGGCCTTCTGTATTAAACGTTGGTTATCTTCATTGGTGGCCACAGTCCCTCCCCTCCTCCTCTTCCCCTCTACTCTCATTGGTTGTAGCGGCACAAGGGGGAGGGAGAGACTGCTTCCTTCTCCCCTGTGCTGCTGAGGGAGCATGGTGCCGCTAAGATATGTGCAGTAGCGCAGCCTAGTATCGGGAAAAGGCAAATCCCGGTATCTAATCAATATCGGTACAAAAGTATCAATAATTCAATACCCGGTGTTATTCACTGCCAATATAGTGCAGGATAGGCCATTTATTAAAGAATAAGATAAATACTCTTGTGTATGCCTTGTATATACCTGTTTTATTTGATGTATAATATGTGGGTTGTCGGCCATCTCTACTCTGTGTCCTCTGAGGGCAGCCATGACAGATTAGTGACACAGCTGCTATCCCCTCACACTGCAGGGTCTCAATGTTCTCCTATGTGATACAGCTGGAGCCTGCCATGTCTCTCTCCCCTGTCAGCTTTTACATGAAGGAGGCAGGGAGACTACACTGGACAGTCAGCACACACAGATGGTACAGACAGGCCGTGTAATTCAGGATGTTTATATAACTGCATCTTTATGCACTTACCTGCTATATATCTGCACTCCTGGTCCTTTAGGAGAGACATTAGATCTTCAGTGAAGTACAGAAGAAGATGGAGGGAAGGGAGGGGCGTGATATCTGCCAGGCGGGATTAGATCGACAATGATGTCATCCTGTAGTTCATAGCCACAGGGGCTGGGGGTCAGACTTTAACTCACATGTGCAGGTTCCCATAATGAAAAGGTTCAAAATGTATTGGTGCAACTGAGTTATGCCTTAGAGCTCGTTCACACGACTGTATGGTTTTGGAGTCACAGATTTTTCACAGATCCGTTGTTCAGTTTTTTTTTAAACGGATGACATACGGACATGTGTTCCGTATGCATTCCGTATACGGACCCATTGACTTGAATGGAGCCACTGAATGTGATTTGCGGACAATAATAGGAACTGACTCAAAATGTTGCGGAACAGAAATACGGAATGCATACGGAGTACATTACGTTTTTTTTTGCGGACCCATTGAAATGAACGGTTACGTACACGGAATGCAAAAAATGCCCATTATACAGAAAGCAAAAAAACGTTTGTGTGAACGAGCCCTTTTTCACACGTCCATGTTCGGTCAGTGATTTCTATCAGTGATTTTGAGCCAAAACCAGGTGCAGCTCCAAACACAGAACAGAAGCAGATCTTTCCCTTATGTCTGCAGAGGCTCCAAACCTGGTTTTGGCTCAAAATCACTGATGGAAATCACTGACGTGTGAATAAGGCCTTAGAGTGTTACAAATTACATTAGAAGACCAGGTAAAGAAGACCCTTACACCATTTAGGAAATGCTCTGCTGCTATCTTCCAGCTGAAATGGAGGGACCTGGAAGTGGTGACCAAAGAAAGTTCTTTAATTCCTTTTTGTGAATTTGATTCAATTATAGGGCTGCTCAGTTTTTGCGAAAAATGGCAGATCCTCAATCGATCCAGGAGTCGCAGAACTTGTCGATGTTCCTGGCCAACCATAATAAGATAACTCAGGTGTGTACAAGGTGCTTCTCTATGCGTTCTCATCCCATGCTATTCTTCATAACCTTCACTGTGCACTTTCTGAACTTCCACTTGAAATGCCACCATTTACCATTATCCACCATTGGCAGCTCAGTTTTCTTCATATTCTATACACAGTAATGGTAGCAGAATTTCAGTTTATTACGTTAAGATTGCCTTTACCAGCCATATACATGATGTATTCTTGCAGGGGGCCCAACCATTATGCCGTGTCTCCATCAGTATCTCGACCTTTCAAGTTCATGCTTGACCATCGCTCCATTCAGGCTCGTCACCATAATCATGCAGTGAGGAACAATGAAGTTCTTGAGACCACCCTTCCAGTAATAGTTGGGGCCCCTGACTTTCATATCATTTTTTCTTTTCAATGAACTTCTGAATTTTAATCTATTCATGGATACAGTCACATCCTTGTAGTATACCACCGACTACAATCATGTGTGCTGCTCTTCAAATTCCCCTATGATACCTGCCACATGAAGACCCTTACATGTTGGGTAGAGTGTGTGTGTGTGTGTATATATATATATATATATATATATATATATATATATATACACACACATGCACTGTTTGGTTCACAGATAGTTAAGACTATGCTTACACAGTGTTTTTGGCATTCTTTAACTATTGATTTCCATAGACGGACACCTCTAAATGCTGTTTTGGGAGGACAGAAAAACATGGCAGGCTGCAGTTTTCAGGCCTTAGGCATGCTGGAAAAGCTTGCTACGTATGCTAGATGCATCAGTGGGGTCCGTCTATATTGCGAAGGCCAAAAGATTGTTCGTTTGGGTTCTGTTGCGCTGGTATACATCAGTATCAGTATGAGCCACCACCTGAAAATGTATATTGAGCCCACCGTATAAAGCATATAAGAGCGGAGTCAGTGGGTGACGTAGGCCGCTGTATGCCTGTCCTATCAGATAAGTTGAAACTGAACTTATATATTGAGAAATACTCTCAATGGATACCCCCTACTGGAGACTCGAATGCTGATTGCACCTTACCGGTGTCTCTTCAGGGTTTGTGCAGTAACGGCATCTTCCGAAATGCCAGCATCATGTATCTCCTTTACTCTTTACAATGTAGCGTTTCTTTGGAACCCTGATAGATTGGGGGGAAGGTGTCATGTCATGAACTGATATGTATGAATTAGCTTTTTTATTTGAGCGTATAGGCCCGTAGGGGAGAAAACAACATTTCAGACCCCATTCTGGCGTCCACATTAAACTCCGGCTCTCTCATTTGTAACGCTGTTCTTCACTTTGCAGTCATTACAGCAACAGCTGGAAGTCATTCCCGGCTATGAAGAACTCCTGGCTGATATTGTGAACTTATGTGTCGACTACTATGACAACAAAATGTACTTGACGCCTGGGGAGAAGCACATGTTACTAAAGGTAAGGAAGCCACCAGATTGCTTCACTTTGTGCGTGGTAATGGAAGTGTGACTCTGTTAAGCCAGATCGCCTGCCAGGTGTAAATGGATGGTAGTATAAAAGATACAACCCTCAGATTAGTGTCATGGAGCAAATTGTCTTGAATCCAAGGTTCTCCGGAAGCACTGAGTTTTAACCATTATTTTTTTCTAAAAGCCTGTAGCCTACATCTCTAAACAGCAGATTCATACTTGCCTGCTCCAGTCCTCTGTGCTGCTTTCAGTGTGTCCATGTTGAAGTCCCAGGACTGTTTATTCTCCAGCACAGAATGGGCATGGTTACATGCTCCTCTGCAACCAATGACTGGCTGTGGTGACTTCACTGCTGAAGCCAGTCCTTGGCTGCAACGGAGCGTCTGACCATTCCCATGCAGCTTGGGATAGGAACGGGGACACAGAGGAGGCAGAGTGGAGGACTGGCGCAGGTAAGTATGAATACTGGTAGGAACTCGGTATTCCCAAAGAAACCCTTTAAAGTGAGAATATTCTCTATTGAAAAAGGGAATGTGCTTAGTGATATCATTGTTCCTGGAAATCTTGGCTCTATAAATTATTGCTGTGTTCCCAAGAGTTCACAAAAAATCTAAAATCCAACCATTATTTTATTCGTCTAAATCATTTTTCACCGAGTTGTGTGGATTTTCAAAATTGTTAAGGTTAAATGGGCTTTCCAATATTATGTAAAATTTGGTGGATGCGTCAAATTAATGAAGAAAAAAGTACTTCCCTTTTGAATGTCCCTCCAGTCCTATGCTGCCTTTCTGATTCGCGCTGAGCCTGTAACCAGTTGCATGCCATTCACATGACCACTGCGGCTAATCGCTGGCCTCAGCATTTATGAGTGGTATGTGACTGTGGTGAGGAACAAAGTGATGGGAAGGAAATGTGAAAAATACATTTTCTTTAAAGGGCATCTGCTGAAGGCATCTGTTTAGGTTCCATGTTCATATGGTGAGAAAAAAATGATATTTTAATATATATGCAAATGAGCCTCTAGGAGCAACAAGGGAGTTGCCGTTACACCTAGAGTCTCTGCTCTCTCTGCACCTTGATTAACAGGACCAGGCAGTGAAGACTTCATCACTCCTGCCTGGTCCTGTCAATCAAAGTGCAGAGGGCGTGGCAGTGCAGAGAGAGCAGAGCCTCTAGGTGTAACAGTGACGCCCCCGATGCTCCTAGAGGCTCCTTTTCATATATTAAAACATTTTTCTCAGCAATGCGGGCACATGTGAACATGAGACTAACACAGATGCCTTCAGCTGCCAAGCGCACATGTAACAGGTCAGCCAGTGTCATAGGTACAGATCTGCTGACAGGTGCCCTTTCATTAATTTTATATATTACCAAAACAAATTTTACATAATCTTGGGAATACTTATTTTAAGTAAACATTGTTCTCATTATTGTATAGATCTTTAGAAAACCCATAGCCTGAGTGCCGTATAGTAAAAGATTTGACTTTTTTTTTATTTTAATAAAGGTTATGGGATTTGGTCTGTATCTTATGGATGGTACTGTAAGCAACATCTACAAACTGGATGCTAAGAAGAGAATCAATCTCACCAAAATCGACAAGTTCTTCAAGGTAGTGATTTAAAAAATGATAACCTTATATGATATGGTATAATATGCTCCGCAGACATTTGTATGTGCTGTGTCTGAAGTTCCTGCTCAGCTTTTCACTTAAAGCTGCAACAGCACTTGAATAAGAGTGGTGCTGTTTCTTTAAGGGAAATTCTTATCCTGGACAACCCTTTTCAAAATGTGTATTGTGCTGCTTAAGAAAAAATGGTGGAAAATGACCTGAAATAAAACTGCATCACTATCTATCCTTTCATATGTAACCCACATAAGATTGTCTTAGCTGTTCAGTTTCATTGAACTACAAAGTGTACATGTGACATCCTATCATACTAATATATAAAACTAAAGCCGTGTTGACAATGGCCCACCTATTCTCAGGTTGATTGCAGTAGTTACATGGTGTAACCACTTCAGCCAATCAGCGGCAGGTTGAAGCAGACATACATAGTGCTAATGGTAACTGCTGAGGCATGGCTTTTCAGCCTGCCTCTCATCTCCCTGCATGGACCATTCTAATAAATATGCAGTTTTAAATGTAAACTGTATTTAGTGGAACAGTTTTATCAAAACTGTCTAAAAGAAAAAACTTTTGTTGCCTCTAGCAACCAATCAGACCAGTTTTAAGAAATGAAAAACGAGCTGTCGGCAACAATCATGTCTTATTTTGACTGGAGTGCGCTCTTTCCCTGCTGCTCTTCTGCTACAGGAAGAGGCATATTTAGTAGCATGGGTGTGGGGCGGGTTACATTGTGCCAGTAGAAAGGTATTGCCTAGGGGAAGCTCCTGGTGTGGGTGAAGAGCAGGTTGCCTAGCTCCTCCTTCATTAGGACGCAAGTTGCAAGTGTGTTGAGGGGGGGGGGGGCTGCCTGCCCATGTCTTGTGCCCTGGTAGTATTATCATTCTGCAAATGCTTCAACATTTAGCATTTTAATGTTTTGTGAAAAATAAAGGGCCAGCAAGAGTTTTCTAGAGCCCAATGTATTTTTTGCACAAAGGGCATAAAGGCGGCAGAGTGGTGACACACTGGACAATGATGGCATTCCCAGGAGGCGGTGATGGCATACTGGGGGTCAAAGTCAGAGCCAGTAGCATTTTTTGCACACAGCCGATAGTTGTACATTGCTGTGAAACTGTCTGTCATGTGCTGTAGATGCAGATCTCACTCTAGGTGTCTTCTCAGTGACATGTCTTGACCTGACCAGCAGAGGCCCACTTAATTACTGTAAGCGGGTGGTATTTGTGGTGCAATCATGCCATGCTTTCTCAGTGTCATCTCACTGTTTTTCCATCCATTTTATGAGCACAGCAGCTGCAAGTCGTGCCACTGTTTGGGGACATGCAAATAGAACTTGCAAGATACATTAAAACCAGCGCCCATTATGAGGAGAATAAATCAAGGTAAGCATTCTTATGGCTACATGAATACGCCTTTAAAGGGTATGTATACCTTTGGATGTAATTTTTGTTTCATTGCATTTTACTTATTTTTGGCTAAAAATTTTCAATTGGCCTTTATGAATAATATTGAGAAATTCTGTCAAAAAAGGTTAACTGTTTTTCTAACTGTGTGACTGGTACTTTCACTTTATCTAATAACCCTTATCTCTAAACTATTAAGGCTACTTTCACACTGCCATTTTGGCTTTCTGTTTCTGAGATCCGTTCAGGGCTCTCGCAAGCGGTCCAAAACGGATCAGTTTTGCCCTAACGCATTCTGAATAGATAAGGATCCGCTCAGAATGCATGACTTTGGCTTCGTTCCGCCTCCATTCTGCTTTGGAGGCGGACACCAAAACACTGCTTGCAGCGTTTGTGTCCGTCTGACGAAATTGAGCCAAACGGCTCTGTCCTGACACACAATGTAAGTCAATGGGGATGGATCCGTTTTCACTGACACAATAGAAAACGGATCCGTCCTCCATTGACTTTCATTAGTGTTCAAGACGGATCCATTTAGGCAAGGTAAAGATAACACAAACGGACCTGTTCTGAAGGGATGCATGCGGTTGTATTATCTGAACGGATGCGTTTGTGCAGATCCATGACGGATCGGCACCAAACGCGAGTGTGAAAGTAGCCTAAGAGGTCCTAAACGCTTATTTAAGCCACATTCTTATCAGCTTTAATGAGTGTTTATAAGGGCAGAGATAAGGAGTCTGTCTGCTCCTCAGAGGATGGAAAAGGCAAAAAATCCACAGGGCTGCTGCTACAGCATCTTGGCTATGCCTGCAAAAAAAGAGTCCATATTTTTAATAAAGACCAATTGAAAAATTTTTTTTAAGCTAATAATAAAAAAATTGCCCCCAAAAATGTACATGGCCTTTAATTACAATGATGAGGCTAATCATTTTGCATGAAGCGTGGTGAGACATCTTCCTGATGCTTCATTTGTCCATACTTTTCAGTGCCCATTTAATTATATATATGGCGATTGCATACAGAACAATTGCCAAAGATATGTCTTTCACTGAAATCTTTCCCTTTTATGTGTGGATTTGAACTAATAGTAGGAAAGGAAGGACTGTAGTTTTTCTGAGGGGCCATCCATGGACATGACAACTTGCTTACCTCCCTCAGCCCTTCAGTGTGATAAGAATGCCCCTGCTTATAAAGAGTACAATGGTGCTATTAATTCAGTTCTCTGCTTTTTGTCTAGAAACAAATACGTTATGTTAATATTAAATATTGTAATCATCGTAATTGTTATTGGCATTTTCTTTTTAATTGGTTTTTATATTAGTTTCCTTGTTTACTATATTTTGTGTTAAGTGTTCCTTTTTTAGCTTTTCACCAGTTGTAATGCTCTAGTTTGTACTATTGAACAGATGGACATGTACGTCGTCCAGCAGCAGTCCCCAGTACAACATCTGTGAGCAGATGATCCAGATTAGAGAAGACCACATGCGATTTATCTCGGAGCTCGCACGGTACAGCAATAGTGAGGTGTGTATTTAGCCAGAAGTCATAGTCACTAGCTAATGATGGCATGGGACTTACTAAAATTGGCATTTCTAACACCGGTTAAAAAGTGTGCTGGGTTAAGATGGACAGGCGTCTTAAAAACTGTGACGCATCTTCTTGCAGTCCATGTGGCAGGAAACCAAATCGTGAATAAGCTAATTATTGTTTGTTTTTATTGCAAGCATTTTACCTTTTGCACGTTTTACTTATTTTTTTCCTTTTCGTTATACATTAGGTGGTAACTGGATCCGGTCGCCAAGAAGCCCAGAAGACTGATGCAGAGTATCGGAAACTTTTTGACTTGTCCCTACAAGGACTTCAGCTGTTGTCACAATGGAGTGCACATGTGATGGAAGTGGTATGTCCTAAAAAGAAGTTAATGAAATCCATTCCTTGTCGCACCTTCTACAAACTCATATTGTGATGAAGTCACAGAACCTCACAAAAGGGGTTTCGGGTGAGGGGCAGGGGTTGTTTTGAATAAAGGGGAATGGGTTAAAAAGAAAAACTTCTCACCAAGCACATAAGGCTTCCCCCTCCGCTGCTGTTCTAGTCCCCACTGCTCTAAATGTCCTGGTTCTGGCTTGCCACACAGGAACCGACTGGAAATGCTCACTTGGCCAACTATTGACTGCAGGTTCGACCCGCTTTAGCCAGGTATTGGCTTAGCAGGAATTTCTAGCTATTTCTTTTGTGTCAAGCAGGGATTGGAACAGCAGGGGATCGGTGAGGTGGCTAAGGCCTAATTCACACGTCCGTAGTCTATTTTGCGGAAACACGGATCCGCAAAACACGGACGGCTGCAATGTGCATTCCGCATTTTGCAGACCGCACATTGCTGGCACTATATAGAGAATGCCTTTTCTGGTCCGCAATTGAGGACAAGAATAGGACATGTTCTATTTTCTTGCGGATGCGGACATCACATAGTGTGCTGTTCACATCTATTCCTGCCCCTTTGAAATGAATGGGTCTGCAACCCTTCCGCAAAATTGCGGATGGGATGCGGATCCATTTTGCGGACGTGTGAATAAGGCCTAATGCTTATTTATTTATTTTTTTTACCTTTTTAAAAAAATGATCCTCCAGCAAACTCCTTAAGCATTTTACTTAGTTTGTTTTTCTCATAAATTTCTGGTACGTGATATTTCTGACAATCATGTATTAGAAAGTTCCACGGGGTTTCTGTCTGATTTATCAGAAAAATAAATATTTTGTGATGGGGGTCTCAAATTTGGAATGGTTTTCGGAAAGAATTAATCATTGTAAGCGCAGCAAATGGGAATACAATAAAAATCCATTTGTTGTTATCTTCTACTTGCTGTATTATTTGGATGGCTTTAGGTAGATAAGGTAAAGACTATAAGCCATGCTGAATATTTGTCGCATAACGACTGTGCGTGGTTTGTGTTTAACAGTACTCCTGGAAGCTTGTGCACCCAACCGATAAGTATTCCAACAAAGACTGTCCTGACAATGCTGAGGAGTATGAGAGAGCCACACGTTACAACTACACCAGCGAAGAAAAGTTTGCCCTTGTGGAAGTATGCCATCTTTATTCTAATATTTCTAAATGAAGGGAAGTCTGGGTAGGCTTTACTAACAACTGCATGGGAGCAGAAAGCCGCAGGCTTGAACTGTTCTTTTGTGGCTCCGACTACCTTAAAGGGGTTGTCTCATCTCGCCGTTACTAATGAGACACAGTCCCGACCACCAGCCGGCTGATAAAACAACAGATCGCTCAGGCATTTGCTGTTTCAGTAGCTCCCATAGGCTGTTTCTGATTTGAGAGACAGCACAGTTAGTTGTGCTGTGCTGTTCCTGTAGCTCTCATGCACCACAATGTGAGCTACTAAAACAGCGAGTGCCGGAGTGCTCCGCTGTTGCCCAGCTGGCTGGCGGTGACGCCTTAGTGACAGCGACATAAGACAACCCCTTTAAGGTGTTTCACTTTCTTCTGGTGGACACTTTAGTCTTTGGGACCGTTCGAACTTTAAAAAAATCTTTTGTCAAAGGGCTGATTCACATCTGAGTTTAGCTGATTCAGCAGGCTGTTCCGTCAAGGAACAATCTGCTGGAGGTCACCGGCTCGGCATAGCTGGACACGGCTGTGCACCGCCAGACCCCATGGACTATAATGGGATCCAGATGTGATCTGGACGCTTTCCGGCATAAGTGCTAGCTTTGGCAAGACAGAGTTCTGCATGCAAGGTTATTTCTCCTTCGGCACTTATGCCGTAAAGAGCCAGATCACTGCCGAATCCCATTATTGTCAAAGGGGTCCTGCGTTATACAGCCGTGTGCAGTATTTGCCATATCCAGTGGACTTCGGCAGCCT
Source organism: Bufotes viridis (assembly GCA_033119425.1). Taxonomy (NCBI): domain Eukaryota; kingdom Metazoa; phylum Chordata; class Amphibia; order Anura; family Bufonidae; genus Bufotes; species Bufotes viridis. The sequence continues at coordinate 333,712,005 of CM065591.1, read as the reverse complement.
GTTCCTCTGCCAGATTAGTTAAAGGGGTTCTTCACTTTGTTACAACTGATGATTTATCCTCTGGATAGATCATCAGCATCTGATCGGCCGGGGTCCGACACCCGGGATCCCCGCCGATCAGCTGTTTGAGAAGGCAGCGGCGCTGCAGGAGTGCCACGGCCTTCTCACTGTTTACCGAATGGAGCTTAGCCACGCCCAGCTCTGATTCAAGTCGCGTAACTGGGCGGCGCTAGCAGCGGTAAACAGTGAGAAGGCTGCGGCGCTCCTGTAGCGCCGCTGCCTTCTCAAACAGCTGATTGGTGGGGTCCCGGGTGTCGGACCCCGGCGATCAGATGCTGATGATCTATCCAGAGGATAGATCATCAGTTGTAACAAAGTGAAGAACCCCTTTTAAATGCAGAGGTCAATTAGCCCTAAGCAGTGAGAGAACGTTATGACCTAACTACACTTAAAACCTCAAATTTCTCTTCAGGAAGGTGCGAGTAATTTTGCAGTCATTATGATGAAGCAATCATTTTATTTTCTTTCTCTCAAAAGCACAGAGATTCTGCTAAATTTGCCTATTTTTCAGCTTTTTAGACATTTGCAATTATGCGTTACATGAAAGGGTTTAGCGAATTTAGACCATAAGACAACTCCCTAAATGATTCTAGGAGTGATCTAATTGCCGGGGTTTTCATGGTTATCTTGATTATTCTGTTTCTGGTTTGAAGCTTGTCCGAATGTGTATGACTCAGTGGGCGCATCTTTCTGTCTCTAGGTGATTGCCATGATCAAAGGCTTGCAAGTTCTCATGGGCCGGATGGAGAGTGTATTTAATCATGCCATTCGCCATACTATATATGCAGCACTGCAAGATTTTGCTCAGATTACCTTACGAGAACCACTGAGACAAGCGATTAAGAAAAAGAAAACCCTAATTCAAAGGTAAGAAGGTTAAGGTGAAGAATACATGGTTATTTTCATGCTGTCTTAACTTTTTATCACCTCATACCACGCAATCCATGGCATGGGTGAACTAAAGTAAAAAAAACAACTATATTTCTCACTTGTGTCATTGGGGGACACAGAAGACCATGGGTATAGCTGCTGCCACTAGGAGGTGACGCTAAGCAAAAAAGTGTTAGCTCCTCCTCTCAGCTATACCGCTCCTGCAGACACTGAGCTAATCCGTTTTAGCTTAGTGTCCGTAGGAGGCAGACATATTTTTCTGCAGGTCTGCCAAAGTTTTTTCCTTTTTTATTTTTCAGGTTCGGGCTACAGGCGGGCTCTCACCACTTGTTTTCCCACTCTTGAGGTGGGAGACCAGTGGGTCCTCAAGCCTGCTGCTCGTTCCCCACCTCTGGAAGACAAGGAGGAACAGTGGATCTCAAATCCTCTGTTACCCGCCAGCTACAGTGTCACCTTATCTGCTACTCCTGGAAGTCCCCCGTAACCGGTGTAGCCGACCTCCCCAAGGGGCAGCACACTAAGAAAGGTGACACTTCTGGAACCAGGGTGGGCAAAAACCCTCTGGGTAAGTTTATTACATGCCTCCCCCTGCTGGCCCCTCTTCTCTTGTGTTCTCTACGTGAACACAGGAATATATGTTTGTTCTCCCTGGGTGCCGTAGAGAAACCTTGGCTTTTTTTCCTTATATCGGGTGACTCACAAGCCCTCAGTCCCACCTCCGATCCTCATTACTGCAACGCATTCCCCTCGCTCTTCTCCTCGAGCCATCGGTACGCCCATTTCGGCCTCCTTGTTTCCCATTTGCACTCCCGCTCCCTGCTTGCATTGCCATCCCAACCGATAGTTCTTACGGTTGGCCCCGCCTGTACTCGATGCCCCGGTTCTGCGGCCTGCTAGGCCGCATCTTCAAGAGTGTTTTGGGGCAGAAACTGTACTATCAGAGTGCGAAAATTTTGCGCCATGTCTTCGCCCCACCAGCTGCCCAATAAGCTCCGCCCTTGTGCTTAACCCTTTTCTTACCCCAGAACTACTGCCCTTGGGAAGATACTTACTGGGCTCTATGCTGAGTATTGGTAGGTATAGGATTTGAGCGGTATCTAATAAAAAAACAAAACCATGTGTGTGTGTCAATTCTTTGTAGAGCCACCGTTTGCGTCAATCACAGCTCCAAGTCGCTTTGGGTAAGTCTCTATGAGATTGCCACATCTTTATTTTTGCCCATTCCTCCTTGTAAAACTGCTTCAGCTCCTTCAAGTTGAATGGTTTGTGCTTGTGAACAGCAATCTTTAAGTCTGACAACAGATTTTCTATTGGATTGAGATCTAGGCTTTGACTAGGCCGTTCCAACACATTTACATGTTTCTCCTTAAACCACTCAAGTGTTGCTTTAGCAGTGTGTTTGGGGTCATTGTCCTGCTGGAAGGTGAACCTCCATCCTAGCCTCAAATCACACAGAGTGGTACAGGTTTTGCTCAAGAATATCCCTGTATTCAGCACCATCCATCTTTCCCTTAAATCTGACCAGTTTCCCAGTCCCGGCTGCTGAAAAACATCCCCACAGCATGATGCTGCCACCACCATGTTTCACTGTGGGGATGGTGTTCTTTGGGTGATGTGATGTTTTGGGTTTGCGCCAGACATAGCGTTTTCTTTGATGGCCGAAAAGTTCAGTTTTAGTCTCATGAGACCAGAGAACCTTCCTCCATACATTTTGGGAGTCTCCAACATGCCTTTTTGTTTTTTGCTGAAAGTAAAGTAAGCTTTCTTCTAGCCACTCTGCCATAAAGCCCAACTCTATGGAGCGTACGGCTTATTGTTGTCCTATGTACAGATACTCCAGTCTCTGCTGTGGAACTCTGCAGCTCCTCCAGGGCTCCCTTAGGTCTCTCTGCTGCCTCTCTGATTAATGCCCTCCTTGCCCGATCCGTGAGTTCTGGTGGGCGGCTGTCTCTTGGCAGGTTTGTTGTTGTGCTATGTTCTTTCCATTTGGTTATGATAGATTTGATGGTGCTCCTGGGGATCATCAAAGATGTGAATATTTTATAACCTAACCCTGACTTGTACTTATCAACAACATTGTCCCTTACTTGTTTGGAGAGTTCCCTGGTCTTCATGGCAGTGTTTGGTTAGTGATGCCTCTTGCTTAGGTGTTGCAGCCTCTGGGGCCTTTCAAAAAAGGTGTGTATATGTAATGACATGTGATAGATTGCACATAGGTGGACATCATTTCACGAATTATGTGACTTCTAAAGGAAATTGGTTGCACCAGAGCTTTTTATGGGCTTCCTAACAAAGTGGGTGAATACATACGCACATGCCAATTTTCTATTTCTAAACAATTGTCTTATTTATATATTTTTCTCATTTCACTTCACCAACTTAGACTATTGTGTTCTGATCTATCAGATTAACAAAACATTAAACTTAAGGCTATAATGTAACAAAAGAAAACACGAAAGAAGTCAAGGGGGTGAATACTTTTGCAAGGTACTGTGTATGTGTGTGTGTGTATACAATCTGTCAGAGTTTCTTTACCACTACAGCTGGATGGCAGTCCTATGGCGCTACTTTCCTTCCATAAGCGGAATCCTTGCACTACCGCTGGATACCACACTCCCTGTAGTTCCATAGGCGGAGTCGTTTTACTACTACTGGATTCTGTAGGTCCGGTCACATTCCCTTTCTTCCTTAGGCGGAATATGTGCACTTACCACTGGACCCTGTACATCCTGTAGCATTACCCTCCTTCCATAGGTGGAGTACCTGCACTTGCACTGGATACCGTACAGTCTGTAGCATTACCCTACTTCCATAGGCGGAGTAATTGCACTTGCACTGGATACTGTACAGTCTGTAGCATTACCCTCCTTCCATAGGCGGAGTAATTGCACTTGCACTGGATACCGTACAGCCTGTAGCATTACTCTCCTTCCATAGGCGGAGTAATTGCACTTGCACTGGATACCGTACAGTCTGTAGCATTACCCTCCTTCCATAGGCGGAGTAATTGCACTTGCACTGGATACTGTACAGTCTGTAGCATTACCCTCCTTCCATAGGTGGAGTAATTGCACTTGCACTGGATACCGTACAGTCTGTAGCATTACCCTCCTTCCATAGGCGGAGTAATTGCACTTGCACTGGATACCGTACAGTTTGTAGCATTACCCTCCTTTTATCAGCAGAGTAATTGCACTTGCCACTCGATTCTATTCATTCTTTATGAAGGTGCAGGGTATTTGCACCTTCTGTTGGATCCTATACATCCAGTAGCATTGCCCTCTTTCCATAGGCGGAATATTTACACCACCACTGGATACTGTACATCCTGTAGCATTCCATAGGTGGAGTAGTTTCACTATTACTGGATCCTATTCTTCCGGTAGCATTCTCCTCCTTCCGTACTCTACACTTACATTGGGTACAGTACATTCTGTAGCATTACCCTCCCTCCATAGAGTAGTTGCACTACCACTGGATCCTATAAAGACTGTCGCACTACCCTCCTTCCTTAGGCGGCGTAATTGCACTTCTGCCGGCTTCCATACTTTCTGTTGCATTACCCTCCTTTCTTAGGTGGCGTCCACACTCCGTCAGTAGGTGGAACGTCTGCACTGATTGCCAGTTTCCTTCGTTCTCAGGTGGAGTATTGCGCTAGCACCAATTTCATGGTGGCTTACTGCTGTTTGACCTCATTTTCGGGTGGAGCCTCTCCTCTGGCCCTAGAGGCCATAGTTGTTTGCTATGCCCCCCCTCTTTCTTTTTCTATTATTTGGAAAGCCCGGTAGACTGTGCTATTCTTATGGTGTATAGGAATATTTTCATTGTACATACATGTTTTTCTGTATTATGGCCAGTGTCTGATTTATGCCTCTATATGGCTCTATAGGTGCATTTGTTAGAAATAGCTGAACAGAGCCTTTTTTGTATTCTTCTCTTGTATTTTAGTGTCCTTCAGGCAGTCAGAAAAACAGTTTGTGACTGGGGTGCAGGATGTGAACCATTTAATGACCCAGCTCTTAGAGGAGAGAAAGATCCGAAGACTGGGTTTGATATCAAAGTTCCCAGGCGTGCAGTAGGACCATCCAGCACTCAGGTACACACTTTATTAAGTTTTACTTATGTCCATGGTAGAATTGCACACTTTTGCAAGCAGCAAGTTGTAACGTTACTGATGAGAGACTAAAGGGTTTTTAAAGTCAATCTGTCACCATGAAAATGCAATGTAAGCTACCGGCAACATGTTATAGAGCAGGAGGAGCTGAGCAGACTGATAGTGTACATATTCAGTATAACTTGCAATTTATGGTATTCATTAAAATCTCTGCTCATTCTGGGCTTTGAAGTCAAGAAGATGGTCCTATCAGTGATTGACAGACTTCCCTCTATGACTGTACATACAGAGACAGCTGTCAGTCACTGATAAGACCACCTCCTTGACTTCAAAGCCCAGAATGAGCAGGGATTTAATGAATAAATTACAGGTTATACTGAATATGTCCCCAAAAACTATATAATCAATCTACAATTTGCTGTCTGTCGCTCAAACACTTTGCTCAACGTAGGAAAATCTGTCACCAGTTTTATCGGACCCTAAATTAAAAGTAGGTTCACGTTTGCGTTTAACGGATCCAGCAGGCTGTGAATGGCAGTATCCGTATAGGCCAGATCGGGTGAACTCTGGTTCCATTAAATGGAAATGTGAACCTACCCGAAAGGCAGCATAAACTGGTGACTAATCCCCCTTATTCAAAGGCTGCGCCAATTGTTTGAGTTGACCCAAACGTTCTGCCCAAATCTGTGTTGAACAGCTCCAGCTCTGTATCTGTTCCATTCATAGCTCCCCGTAAAACTGGTAAAATATTCACCTACCGTTCACCATGGGAATTCATGGAAGAAATATTGCATTTAATTGCCATCTAAATGAATTGTCAGTTCTCCATCGATTATGGTAATGATACATTTACTGTTACGTCATACTGGTCACGGTGGACCATTCCACCGTGAAGAATAGAAAGTACTAATTCTGGTTCAGCCTCCAGCTCATCTTGCATGAATTAAGCGGTATTCATAATTTTAGGTCTGTCACTATGTAATTTTATGCAATGTATTTAGAATATGTAAATTGCATTTAATTTTACCTAATAGTGTTTTTTTTTTTATAATTTTTAATGAAATGATGAATGGCGATTTGGGATTGGAATGATTTCAGCTTCTTCAGTTAATACAAGGATGAAAAGGTTAATCTTCCGTTTGAGCCAATCGATTACCACCAATGTTTTCTTCTGTTCTTCCCCCCCCTCTTGCTTTGCTTTTGATGGCTGGAAGGGATGTGCATATCTCTGGGCACTTTTCTGTCGCCTTCTGTCTGTCGCTTTACCGCTATCGACCCTTGTGCTGTTATTTTCATCTGGTAACTATACTAAGCAATCTGCAAATTCTAAAATTGCCAATAACAGCTGGTGCATGCTCTTCTCTTCTTCACTCAAATTGATGTATTACTCTAGTAACAGAATCTGTTGAAAGTGAAACAATACACTTCAGACACAATCTAACACAAAGTAATAACTTGACTATGTTCTACACTATATTTTATTATAATAATAACTGGTCAAAACTCATAACGGTGCTGCCATTACTTGAGGTGATAATCCACAAAAGACAGATTTCTCAGATTCGAAGCCATTTAAAGGAAATCCTTTACAAACAACTAAAAAGGGTATAAAATAGCAAAAGTAGTAACATTCACGTTACCAATCACTGAGTGGGCACAGCTGCCAGGTGACTAGAGAATGATGGGGACCAGGGAAGAGGAGCTTTGTCAGCGGTTACTAAAAAGCATGGGGTTGGAAAACCCCTTTAGGCCCCTTTCACATGGGGCGAGAATCCGTGCGGGTGCAAGGCGTATTGACTTCAATGGGGCCGTGCAGATGAGCGTTTATTTTCACGCATCACTTGCGTGTTGTGTGAAAATCGCAGCATGTTCTATTTTCTGCGTTTTTCACGCAACGCAGGCCCCATAGAAATAAATGGGGCTGCGCGAAAATCGCAAGCTCCGCAAGCAAGTGCAGATGTGGTGCGATTTTCACGCATGGTTGCTAGGAGATGATAGGGATGAGCAACCCCATTAAAGTGTATTCACTGTATTATTTTCCCTTATAACATGGTTATAAGGGAAAATATTAGTATTCTTAATACAGAATGCTTAGTAAAATGTGGATTGAGGGGTTAAATTTTTTTTTTTTTAAATGAACTCGTCTCATGCACTTGATCGCACAGCCGGCATCGTCGTCTTTCTTCTTCTTTGAGGATCTGCAAAAGGACCTTTGACGTCATCGTGCTCACCATGTGGTGAGCGCAGTGACGTCAGTGCAGGTCCTGCTGAATGAAGATAGAGGAATCCTTCTAGCTTCATTCAGCAGGACCTGCGATTACGTCACCGTGCTCACCACGTGGTGAGCGCGATTACGTCATCAAAGGTCCTTTTGCATGTCCTCAAAGAAGAAGAAAGACGACAATGCCGGCTGCTCGATCAAGTGGATGAGGTGAATTATTTTATTTTTTTAACCCCTCAATCCACATTTTAGTAAGCATTCTCTATTAAGAATGCTATTGTTTTACCTTATAACCATGTTATAAGGGAAAATAATAAAATCTACACAACACCATACCCGAACTTCTGTGAAGTAGGTTACCAAACATTCAGATTTTTCTCACATGTGCAAAACGCATTGCACTCAGGCGGAAAAATCGTGCGATTTCCTGCAACGCACCCGCATCCTATCCGGCCCTCACACGCGACTCCCGTGTGAAAGAGGCCTTAGGATACATCCTCTTGAGAATTACATTGAGCTGAGAGGAAAAAAAACAAAAACCCTGATAACTCACAGCATTGTAAAGGGTTAAATCTGCCGTGAACACTGGCAACCTAAATTGACATGATGCAGATCATGTGCCAACGGTTAGTTTCTGTGCGGATGGAGTTTTTCTTTTTTCCTTCAGTCTGATTGAGATTTTTCTGCCATAATATTCCCACCTGCAAAACCTGGACAGAAAATCCACAGCATATTTCCTCTGTGAACGTACCCTTACAGTATTTCTGAACCATTCTTCTTCAATCTGGTTTCCATTACATGGGAGGGTATACATTTTGCAGCATTCCAGGGAAGACAGAAACATTGTCACCGCTACTCTGTGATGTCAATTTATAGGCTACTCTAAGGTCACGTTCAGAACATGGTGGATTTGTTGCATTTTGCTGGTGCGGATTTTGCACTGAAAATCTGCTGCAACGCACGGTACTGTGTACGTGTGAATGGGGTTTACAAAGCCTCATTCACATGTGATGGAAAAAAGAAATCTGTACAACATGATTAACCCTTTGTAGCATGATAGATTTGTAGATTTGTCCCAAATTTTCTGGAAAACTACCTCTACCTCCAGTTTTTCTGCTTTCCTGCTCTCATATTGAAGACAAGAACTGTAGTTGAGATATTTCTTTGATTCAGTGTTCACAATTGGCTTCAAGTCAGAGATTCATTACAAATGAGTGTAGAGTTTGTTCCCCACACAGAGCCAAATTTGAGTAAAACAAAGCAGTTGGAAGTCAGTTTGAACATCGCTGTGTCTCGCTAACACACTAATCTTTTCTTTCCTTTCCGATTTCCTCCTCCCTTGTGTTCTTGGTCTCCTTTCGTCCCTACCCGTTGGTTTTCAGCTCTTCATGATGCGCACAATGACCGAATCCCTGAGCTCTGCAGAGCTGCTCAAACAGCTCAAGTCTCTGGGGATGGAAAAGTTGTTGCTTGTGGTAAAAAAGTTTCTGAGGCAGTCCTACTCCTATCCAACTCTTTTAAACTTTGGTGGTAAGACGATATTTCTTTTACCCTGTTAAATTAAAATGTTTACGTCCAGTGCTTAGAAATGGTCCCCGTATGCGTGTGCAGGTCATCTCTCTAAACAAATGCACATTCTAGTGGAAGATGTCTTCAATTTTCCACCCTCCGCACCTGCAGTCTGTCATTTACTTATTCTATTCGGAGCAAGTCCTATATGAATGTCATGAGATAGTAAGATGGCAAGATTTGTTCTCGATCACGAAGAAATGGCCTAAAAGTTTGATATCTAAATGGCATGGGACTGAACGTTGAGAGTGGTCAAATTGAATTTGTTTCTCTGATGATACCTCTATTTTAATGTACTTTGTCTATTTTCTCCTTTCTTGTATTTCTCCATCTGTGAATGCCTTTCCTCTTAAATGCCACAGCTATACATGGTGAGAACCATGCTAGAGTCACTCATTGCTGATAAAAGTGGTTCCAAGAAAACGCTAAGAAGTAGCCTAGAGGGTCCCACCATATTGGATATAGAAAAGTTTCACCGTGAATCATTCTTCTACACACATTTGCTTAATTTCAGTGGTAAGATTATGGTCTGAACGGTGTCCTGCTTGCGTGTCCTCATTAGTCCTCTAACCACGTGGCAAGTGGCTTTCCTGTCATTTATCCCAGTGAGTGCTTTCTCTTGTGACTGCTTGCTTTGCTTGTGCCTGAATATGGCACACGAGATGTGCTGTTAACTGCATGGTACAACTGGAATAAAGAGATTCATCTGTACACCAAAAGCAAGCAAGATCCATATGGCCGCCACCTTATTCCTAAGGTTTGACCTGGAATGAGTCCATTGGTCAGTACCAGGAAAGCATTTAGCAGACCAATGTACGGCTTTATAAAATGTAGCCCCTCTAAATGTATGAGCCTTCATTTATTTTAAGAGATTGTATGGCGATTGAAGGCGATACAATATTGGGATTAGGGGCAATCATAAGAGTATCCATCTCAAGGACCTAGTTAACTTTATTAATGAAGCAGTTCCCTTATTAGGCCAATTTCACACCAGCTTTGTGTGATGGCTGCATTTCCCAGAGCAAACACTGCTTCTCCCAAACTCAGAGCATCACTGTACTGTAGTCACATAATGCAAAGATAACCGTCCACAAGACATAGGGTCAGGCAGGAACTCGCTGCATCCTAAATCGGGCTACTTTCACACTGGCATTTTTTACGGATCTGTCATGGATCTGCAAAAACGCTTCAGTTACAATAATACAACCGCATACATCCGTCATGAACGGATCCCGTTGTATTATTTCTTCTATAGCCAAGACGGATCCGTCATGAACTCCATTGAAAGTCAATGGAGGACGGATTAGTTTTCTGTTGTCAGAGAAAACGGATCCGTCCCCATTGACTTACATTGTGTGTCAGGACGGTCTCGCTCTGCATCCCAGGACGGACAGAAAAACGCTGCAGGCAGCGTTTTGGTGTCCGCCTCCAGAGCGGAATGGTGACTGAACGGAGGCAAGCTGATGCATTCTGAGCGGATCCTTTTCCATTCAGAATGCATTAGGGCAAAACTGATCAGTTTTGGACCGCTTGTGAGAGCCCATGACGGATCTCACAAACGGAAAGCCAAAACGCGGGTGTGAAAGTAGGCTTGCTATGATGCTGCAAGTTCAGGTTAGAGGAGCGGTGTTTAGTCCGGGAAATGCAGCCATCACTATGTGTGTGTGTTTCCCGGATCGAACGCGCATATGTGAAATCTGGTCTTGCCTAAAGCTTTTCTTGCCATCCGGACCAGGTCGTTTGCTAATGACAGGCATTTTAGTTACACATCTCACTGCTGAATTTGACTTGGTGACAATTTAGTGTTCTGCCCAGTACTGCTTTAAAGGAGGTTTTCCTACTAAATCATTATATACATTTGTTCTGTGGACTAGAGGGGCTTAAAAGGAATCTGTCACCCCATACTTCTATAGCAATCCAAATAAATTGTCAGAATTGCTTTTCTCTGCTGATTGAAATGCTGTTTCCCCCATCTCATCGGCGCCTGCATTCCAGAGAGATTCCTGCTTTTATTATCTGTGAATGACCTGGTTGGTGTAACGAGGGTGTCATCATTGCTCCAAAATCTCCACTCCCTTTTCCTAGAGGCTGCGTCCCTGCTAGCTTTGAGTGACAGGGCCAGTCAGGGGAGGATGTAATCACGCCTCTCCCAGTTTCCTCATCGGGAATCGGCGCACGCGCAGTATAGCTTGCATTCCTGCCAGGGTGGACGTCATTTATACTACGCATGGGGGAAACAACAGTTCTGTCAGCAGACAAGTGCACATGTGACAGTCCAATGGAGATATGTGGTGACAGGATGCAATCTGCACCGTGTATCAAAAGTTCTTCTAGTATAATTCACAAGCACCTATGTGAATCTCTCTCTTCAGGTTTTCAGAACGTAAATGTTTTTGCGAAGTAATGTTTATAGAAGCAGATATTTGGGGTGTGTTCACACAACAGAAAATTTCATGCAGATTTCGGTGTGAAATCCACCTCACAAAGTGCATGAAATCTGCCTCCATTTCTTTCCAGTGGGAATCTGCTTTACCACTGAAACCACTACAGGTTAAAGGCGTTGTCCGGCCGTTAATATTGATGAACTATTGTCAGGATGGGTCATCAGTATCTGGTCGAGATCTGACACCCGGGACCCCCCACTGATCAGCTGTTTGACGAGGCGCTCCATGCAAGCCCCGCTTCCTGGTCATTACCCTACATCTCATCTCCTGTGGAGCGGTGGTATAGTTTAATTACAAGCACTCACTCCATTCACTTGAAAGTAGCGAGTACTCGTGTCACCCTGCACTTCCCGAGAGTGTAGAGAAAGCGGCGCTGGCATGGAGCACAGCCTTCACTTCAAACAGCTGCTCGCCGGGGGTGCTGAGAGTCAGACAATAGGTCATCAGCCAACCCCTTTTAGGTGGATTTGCACCTCCCGACTGTCGGGCAGATTATCCGGGACAAATGTTAGTACATATGCTCGCTCCAGATAATTAGCCTGTGTAATGGTGCCTCAGATCACCCGATGGTCGAGCGGAACGCTTGTCCATCGGGTGAAGCGATCTTTCATGCGGACACCTAAATCATTGTTTCTAGCCAGCAGATCATGGTGTCTAAACAGCACGTTTTCTGCCGAGAAACAATGAATCTGTGCAGGGTGAGCGATGGCAGTAGCCATCATGGGTTAGTCCCATTGAATAGAAATCCGTGTCTAAAATCTGATGGTCCACCTTGGACTTCTGCGACTGATTCTTCATGCAGAAAAGTCTGCCATGTAAACATGCCCTTAGACAACTTATCATTAATTGCAATGATAGAATAGTTACTTCTTCTCAACCCTTAATGCTGGCTTACAATGAAAATAAATTGTAGATAGAGCAGAAGATATTCTTTAGTGTCCCTTTGATCATACTGTAGCAAGGTTGAAATGCCAAATGATATTTTGTTTTAAAGACACTTGAGAGAGCCATAAAAAATTAACGCAACGTAATAAAGGCAAGGTTTGTGTTTTGCCACAAGTTTTCTTAGATGTGATTTGTTGTAAATTGCACTAGTTTTATGTAGTTTTTTTCATTGTTAGCAGACATTATGGGTTGAGAAGTGGGGACGGTACTGTCATTGTAGTTACTGACAAGTCATCTAAATGTCAAGAAATCTGTCTCCATGAACTTTACTTCATAATAGTTTATAATACTTCATATTTGTAAGTTCTGGGAGCCTGAAGAGGGACATTAACCTAGATGTTGTCCAGGTTCTAGATATTGATGCTCTATCTTCAGGAATAACAGCTAGAAAGAGACGGCACGGCCAGTACAGTCTGCACAGCTTTTGGTTTCTGGCTCAGTCTGTGGTGTTTTTGCCGGCTACTGAGAGCAGCTGATCGGTAAGGATGCCTGGTGTTGGACCACGACCAGTCTGATATTAATTACCTATTCTTGTGATAGGCCATCAATATCTAGAACCCGTAAACCCCTTTAACACGGCAATAGCAAACTGTAACTGCCTGGCTGTTGACTGGTCCTTTTGCATTCTTAGCTAGTATATTGGTGTCCTTCATAGACTGGTGGTCTCTATGGCTAATACAATGTTTGCTTCTTCTTAAAGAGACCTTACAGCAGTGCTGTGATCTGTCCCAGCTGTGGTTCAGAGAGTTCTTCTTGGAGCTGACCATGGGTCGTAGAATTCAGTTCCCTATTGAGATGTCCATGCCTTGGATTTTGACGGATCACATTCTAGAGACAAAAGAGGCATCGATGATGGAGTAAGGATTCACGTTGTACATCATTCATATCTTTATACACTGATCGGTATAATCTTTTGGGTGGCACCTTACATAGACCTGTTTGCAAGTAGCTATCAGATATTACTGTCAGTTGGGTTGTGGGTCAGGATCGTCTGCACAGAAGAGGTAGACAGTACCAGAACACTTGCACTGCCAGTGGTAGAATTTAGTACATTGTTATTGTTTTTTGCTTTTTTGTGTGTTTTTTTTTTTTTGTAGGTATGTTCTTTACTCTCTGGACCTATATAACGACAGTGCACACTATGCCCTCACAAAGTTTAAAAAGCAATTCCTGTATGATGAGATTGAAGCTGAGGTGAGTGAACCTACAGGTATTCTTTATGAATGCAGAACATCAAACTGGCCAATGTGCTGGGTTACACCGCTTTAATATTTGAATGTACCCTTCAACTTGTAACTTTGTGCTTCTTCCTACACTGCCTGCAGGTAAACCTGTGTTTTGACCAGTTTGTGTACAAACTAGCGGACCAAATATTTGCCCATTATAAAGTTGTAGCTGGAAGGTATGGACCTCACCTTTTTACTCCAGTGCCACCTCACGTTGGCTTCATTTGGGTGATGACTTTGACTTTTTTTGCAGTTTACTCTTGGAAAAGCGGCTTCGGGCAGATTGTAAAAATCAAGGAGTCAGTATTACTCAACCAGCATCCAACCGCTATGACACGTTACTGAAGCAGCGTCATGTTCAGGTTCGTATTTAACCAAAAAGGCTTTGGGCGATATTAAAGCAAATCTAAGGGTTTATAGAGAAGGCCCAGGAAGGTTGCTTTAAGGCTTGTTTCTACAGATACACTTTAAAGCTTTTTAGTGATATCTCCGTATTATTTCGTAGATCATAGCTGCCAATCAAGATCCCTGTTAACTGAGAAGCTCACTGGAAGACTTAAAATTTGTACGGCAGCCTCAGTGTATCACATAACTGGCTGGCTTAGCCCACGTGAACAGCATTTTAACCTATCCACAGGATATGTGATAAGTTTTGAATTGCCAAGGTTCACTAGTTCCCCGGGGTTCTGAAGAGAAGTCCTCAGTCCATTGCTCTATTTAGTTCTACGTCTTGAATGGAGCAGTGGACTGACATGCACCAGTGCTCCGTATCACTGGGGGTCCCTAGCGATCCTGCGTTTATACAATTTACTGTGGATAGGGCAATAAATGCAGTTTATGGGATTGTAGTGCCTTTAACAAATGACGAGTGTAAAAAAAAAACTGGGAGATGTTCATTACTTATTAGTTGTATTTTAGTTCATACTAATACTATTAGAACTGTGGCATGCCAGAATGTCATAGCTATTTATTGATGAATATCACTTAAAAAAACAAGACATTTAAATGAAAACTATGTGGCGAAAGCAAAGTTGGAGGCCTGAATGAATAGCGGAGCATGAAGTATAAGAAATCAGGAGGGATTTCCCGATGTTGATGATGTATCCCCGGGACAGTTCATCTCCTACAAACCCCTTCAGTCTGCTCCCACAATAACCATGGTCTGTCAGCTATCAGACTGTAGGGAAAAAGCCTGTTGACAAGTAGAACGGTAACACAAAGTTGTCAGTTTCTAAGAGGAATGACAGAAGAATGACATCATGCAGAGCTATAGGAAAAGATGCTCTAGTATTATTTTTTTTGTGGGATAGCAAGTAGATAATAAAACGGGCCAAGGAGATTGTGTTCTATAAAAAGGGGTCTGTTCTATGCACTTCGACCATGTTGAGTCTGTGGTAGTGACTCCAATTATGTTTCCTGCTTTTTAGCTTTTGGGCAGATCTATTGATCTTAACCGGTTGATCACTCAGAGGATTACTGCGGCTATGTATAAGTCTTTGGAATTGGCAATTGGGCGATTTGAAAGTGAAGATCTCACGTCCATAGTGGTAAGTATGATCTCCCATCCACTAGAACCAAGTTTAGACTATACTTTTGAGACCTTTTATCCTTGTTGGTGTTAGTAGTTAAGTGACAGCAGAATGTAGATGTTTTCTGAGATAAACTACACTGATGATATGTTTGGATTTAAACAATTTGCAATAAAAATAACAAAATTTAAAGAAAAGGTTTTCCCGGCTTAATTCTTGCAAAATGGATCATTATATCATATTATGACTAGCGATGCCAAACCTATATAGTGTTGTGCAGTGCTGTCAGCCTTCAAACTGAAATCCCTCCCAGCATGGTGACACTAGGCCTAAGTCTATATTTTGGATGAGTGTCTTGGCCTGACCACGAGCTTACGGACCCAAACTAACAGCATCACAGGACTCTAGAATGGAAGTTTTTTTTTCTGGTCAGTAAAACCCGAGATCAGGCAGGGTGACGCATCCGAAATACTGACACCTAATTAGTCAGTAATAAACTCATGTGGACCTGGCCTAAGTGCATGTTCATGTCCTCCTAGGGATCACTTACATTACATGTAACTGTAGAACGTTGGTTGAAAGCCCCTGCTTTTGAGCATGTAAGGTATCCAGCTGTCGGAGACGACTGGACCTTCCACCGTCACAATTTCATCTTACACCGCATCCAATGCTGCCGGCTGAGTTGAGACTCTATTGGACAGTCATGTGGGCTCTTTTTCCCCCGGTAACTGCAACTTCTGTGGTCCTTAAATGGTTAAACCTCTGTGTGTGCAGAATTGCTCTGCAATGTTCTGGTCATTAAAAGGTAGTGCAAAAAAATACATTATTTCCTTACATGTGCTGTAGAATGTGTCCGACTTTCGTGTAAATGGAAGGCAACAAAACATAACTTTGTATGATTACTTGGGATATGTTCACACAGCAGGTTTATCACTCTGATTCACCTCTTGGGATAAGCGCAGTGATCGGGTAGCCACACGCAGATTAACCACATTAGATGGGGATAATGAGCGTGCCGATCCATGGCATGAACAACTGCAAGTCCATGGCAGGAATCCAAGGATGAGCCTCCAATATGCATATATTACATCGTATGAACATACCCTTGTGCATAAACTTTGAAAAGAGCTGGTGTTTTGGATGAGTGTCCTCCAAGCGGAGAGGACGGCGAGTGAAAGAAGCAGAACTGGCCCCAATATAAATACATTTACTGTCCAGATATTCCAAGGCTGATTTTTATTTTTACTTTTAAATGTGAACTTGTGTTTTTTTCCTAAGCCATAAATAAATGACACGTTCACAACATGTATTGTCCCGTCAGGACGGATGCTATTAAGTTACGTAGCAGTTGTTTTCCCAGCTGCTCTAGCTGAAATGTAAGCCCGAAGTCTTACCATGCCTTCAGCCATTGGGTAGCGTTTGCTTTTAAGACGTTTGGAATTCTAAGTTGTGGGTGCTTTTAGACATGTGGCAAGTGTGCGGCTTAAACTCATCCGCCTAGGAAAGTGTTATCAGTGGGAAAGCTAATATACAGAATAGGGGGCAGCGAAGTCATGGCACTTTCCTATATTTGTAGTAGGGGCACACCTTTTGTTACCAGCCGTAATAGAGATGCACTTCGAATGCGCACATTGCATCTGGAATTACGGCTCTTGAATGTCGTGTCTTTATAAATGATCTATTTGAAGGAAACATTAAACATTCTGGCAATTAGCTTTATGTTTCTGTGAGTAAGTGTAAAGCGAGGCCGTACACATTAAATAAATGATGGGGCCGATTTTGGTGGGGCAGGGTAGCCATCTAATGTGTCTAATTGCCTCCCAAATCTGCTATGTAATTTGTAGGGATAGCCTCAGGTATTTAACGCAAATCCTTCGTATTCTTTATCGAATGAGATCTCCCGATTCCCAGTAAGGTGTTTTACTAAACCAGTGCCTTATGGTATTGTGTGAAGACGATTGTGAATTTCTGCTCTTCAAAGCTGAAGATTTACCGCTCAGTCTTCATGGTTCACACAAGAGCAATTGCAGGGTCAGAATTGTAGCTTTTAGTATGATTCTTTGTGAGGTTTGAGCATTGTCCCCGCATGACATTTAGCGTCGTACATCTGGCCTAATATACTGCTTTCTTCTCTCTTTACACCTTAGGAGCTAGAAGGCCTTCTTGAGGTGAACAGAATGACCCATAAATTGCTGAGCAAATACCTGACCCTGGACAGTTTTGACGCCATGTTCCGAGAAGCCAATCATAACGTATCTGCCCCTTATGGCAGGATCACTCTGCACGTGTTCTGGGAGCTCAACTATGATTTCCTCCCCAACTATTGCTATAACGGTTCTACCTACAGGTGTGTATTGCTTTCTATAAATTCATATTTCCCGTCAATGAGTCGCAGGCCTTTTTTGTCTACAGCGGACATGCTCAACCTGCGGCCCTCCAGCTGTTGCAAAACTACAACTCCCAGCATGCCCGAACTGCCTACAGCTATCCGCCTACAGCAGGGAATTGTGGGAGTTGTAGTTTTACAACAGCTGTACGGCCACAGGTTGAGCATGCCTGGTCTAGAGCCCAAGATATCTTTATACGTACATCTTTTGAAAAGATGCTGGGTAAGATTTATCATTACTAGATGAATAAATGCCCAAAAAGATTTGATGCTATTGGTTAATGTTCCCTTTTAATCAATAAATCAAGCTTCAGATTTTTATGGACTGACCAGCATATATCTGCTAATAACCAATGTGAGAAATATTATCTCAAATACATTTATGCTAAATGTTAAGAACATTTCATCGATTTCATCGTAGCATTGCTTTTTATCTATTTTTGTAGCATAAGAGAAGGTGAATATTTCATACAGTGACAGTTGTACCTTTCAGAAAACCATCCATTGGATCTGTTATACATAGTAGTCAACAAGACATCGTGCTCTTAAAAACACTGAAACAGGCATACAATATTTGTCAGTCATCCACAAATGCGTTAAAATTAGATACTGTACACTGCAAACAGCTGCCATGTTACTAAAATGTACAATCTCTGCATACATACCATGTATACAAATTAAAGGGGTATTCCCATCTGGGATGTTGATGGCACATTGCTTGGATATGCCATCAATGTCATAAAGGTGTGGGACCCGCTCCTGTCTCCAGAATGAGGAACCCTAAAGTGAAGCAGAGCACACCTTACTCCACTGGCTTGGCTATTTTGGAAGTCCCGTAGCCATTTACGGAGGTTCTCAGCGCATGCATGGCTGCTCTCCCATCACTTTGGCAGCCCGTTCTGGAAATAGGAGCGAGGTGGGACTCGCACCTATCTAACATTGATTGTGTATCCTAGCGATATGCCATCAGTGTCCCATATTGGAATACACTTTTAATAATTAATACACACAACCACCTTCATGCAGCTTTGCAGCAAACAGTGATTGTAAACAAAAATTAGGAAAAAGACAAATTTGCAACTTAGTTAGAGTCCTTATTCACACAAAATATATTCAGCTAAAAATGTAAAAATGTTTTCCAACCCCCTATACAAACTTATCCTAATTAAAAATTCTAAATTCCTAAACCTGACGTAATGTGTTAACAATTGTCACCTTTAAGACTGGTATAATGCAGGCACTTTATTGCTTCCGTATAACACGACACCCGTCCCTCCTGCGGTTCATCAAAATTACGCAGGTTCTGATGAACTAAGGAAAGTCCTGATGTTGTGTTCATAATATGGGCACTAAGGAGCTGCAGTATTACAACTGTCTGAAAAGCATATGAATGCTCTTTTTTTTCATATACTGTAATTGAAAATGATCAATTATGGCAACAGTTAGAGGTTGAAAATTTTAGGATCTAGTGATGATAAATTATCGCTATTACGATATCATGTAACGGATATCGCTAGAGAAACAGTCAGCATATTGTACTCTAAAGTTTGGGTATACACAGGCCAGGGACACTGTAAATGTTAAACTTGCTTGTGTGTGTAGTGTGAGGGTTTGGTTCGACTTAATTGATGCTGTGATCCAGATGCTGGTAAATGGCTCGGTCATGGCGTCAAGTAAACAGCATAACTAGTTACAGAGGGGTGATTGGATGAGAGAGTGTGCCATCTTCTCACTCCTTTTCTGAAAAAAAATAAACACCCCCCGTCCCCCCATTTCAGAGAGGAAGTATGCCCAGAAGTCCACGTAATGCCTCCCCCTGGGGTCATGTACAGTCACACAAAAACAAGAGGATCTATGTCTCTTCTCCTTTCCTTGCAGCTTGTCAGGACTGGCTGAAGTGGGAGGCCTGCTTTAATCTTGTATATCTGACGCTAACAATAAGCTGACAATCTAAGCTTTAAAACAAGACCAGGATCGTGGTGCTAGCTGCCATACAGGACCAGTTTCTAACTTGTATAACTTGAGCTGTATCAAAGTCTTGTTTTAAAGCTTAGGTTGTTGGCTCTAAGACCAGACTTGGTTCATGTATCTCGCTGTTATTCAGCCCGAAACACAGCCATCAGTAGCAAGGAAATATGGAATACATCCTTGGCTACTGAAGTGTCGTACTGCAAGGCCTATTGAGATGTCTTTGGCAGGCAAAGGGTTAAAGGGCATGCCCCATGACAAACACTTATCCACTAACAACCGCTGCCACTTTCTGCTCTATGGAACTGCCGTAGATAGTTGAGCGCTGTACACTGCTATCACTGGCCGTCCCCTAGAGTTAAATGGACCAGCAGTGCACACGGATCTTGCCACTCCATCCAGATGGGGGTTAGGAGATAAGTGTTACATTATTATTTGAAATTAGAAAACGTTTAGCTTTTTAATTCTAAGCAGCCCAGTTCTGTATGTCATTGCTTCATAGTGCCGTCTTTTCATTCATCCAGGTTTGTTCGTACAGTTCTACCCTTTTCTCAGGAATTTCAGCGTGACAAGCAGCCAAACGCTCAGCCCCAGTATCTGTATGGCTCTAAAGTAAGTGCTTCCACAAGTCTGTACATGATACGTGCAACATTTCCAATTTAGAATTGTCTAGTACAATGGAATGTTGTACACATACAGAGTTATTTTTAATGGGGTTGTCAGAGCGACTACAAAATGTAGACAAGAAGGGGTGTCATAAAAAAAAACAACATGATTTTACATCTGCGGCAAGAGGATGCGTCTGCCTGATCAGACACACATGCCAAGTGTCGGCCGGACCAAAAGTCGTTGCATACAGCGGTTTTTGTCCTGCCAAATCCCGGCATTTATGCCAGAAAGCGGCCGGATCCTGTTATAGTCAATAGGGATCTAGCGGTGATCTGTAGAATGAGGCAATGCCAGATCCAATGATGCGAACGTGGCCTTATCCATTAAGTCCCTCACCGCGCCAGCACCACCACCCCTTTTTTGCTGGGCTTTGTATATTTGGGTGCAATGATGATGTCACTGACGCATTACTGCTGAAGCCAATCCCTAGCCTCTGTGGTGCACTGCTACTGGCTGCAGTGGCCATCTGTTCTCATAACATTAAGTAAACCAAGCTGGCATGGGAGGACTGGACCGGCAGGGGATTTACTTGGCAAATAATGTTCTTTTATTTTAATGTCACCCCCTCCCCCATGGCTGTATTTTCTGTCCAATTAAAGACTTTATTTTTATTTATTTTTTTGTTCCTTCACCATAACTGCACTGGCATTACCAAATGACCTCCTGAACCACAGTAATGGAATTGTGAAGGATTTGGAAATATGTATTCATTATGTATTATTTTTAGCTTTTACCCATTGACTTGCTTTCGTCTATTCACAGTGATACTTGTAAGGCGTATTTTAGTCGTTAACAATTACCAAGTGGTGTAATAACATCTGTTTAGACAATACGTATGCCATAGCAGGTGAAGTTTGTATTTTGGGGAAGGGATGTACTATTTAAAGTGGGCTATACAAAATCCATACATTCCAACCATCGTCACTGACTTGGATGGGAGCTGCCCAACAGTCTCCAAATATTTGCAGAGGAAAAGGGTTCAACTTGCCTGATCTACAGTGTTTAAAGTGCTTTTGTCATCATGGTTATTTAAAGGGAGTCTTTCACCCCCCAAACCCCATTTTTCAGTACTCACCTCTTCCTGTTCTAAATTGCCCCCCCCATTAAAAAGCCTCTTACCGCATTGTTTCACAGCTTACCTATCTTTATAAAATGACTTTTATTGCAGCTGTCAACCACAGCTGAAGGTGCCCAGGGGCGGCGTCATAGCGGCCGGTGCCCAGGTCGCGAGCTCGTCTTCCTAAGTGTCCACGCCCTCTTTAACCCAGACGGCCCACCCAGTGTCTTCTGCTTGTCCTCCTCCTGAAGTGGCTAAATCCCGCGCCTGCGCCGAGGATCCGGCAGTCCGCTTTGAACAGCCCTCCAGGAGTATCGCTGTACGGGCCTGCGCCTGCGCACAGGATACCCTCATGCTTGCGCCAGTAATCGGGAAACCAGTGCGCAGGCGCGGACTGACGGATCCTCTGCGCAGTCGAGAACAGGAGGATGTGAGTACTGAAAAATGGGGTTTGGGGGGGGACTCTTTAACCGGCAGGCTTTAGACATGTGCTGATGTCAGCTGAAGCTAACAGTCTTTGTCTCTTATTTCTGTGTGCCTCTGTTTTTGTGAAAAACAAACTTATTTTATGCAAAGGAGCCTCTAGGAGCAATGGGGGCGTTGCCCCTACTCCTAGAGACTCTGTTCTTTCTGCTCTGGCCACGCCCTCATCATGTTAATTGACGGGGTCAGGCAGTGTTCACATTACCGGTCTGACCCTGTCAATCAACACGATGGGGGTGTGGCCAGAGGAGTCAGGGCGTCTCTCTCTGATGGTCTGACTGAAAAAGTTTAGCAAGACTATTTGCCAACACCAAAGGGCAAGTTAAAGTGGTTATCCTGGAAAAGGTAATGATAACTTATCCTCAGGATAGGTCATCATTATCACATCATCGGGGGTCCATGCCCCAGCATTCCTGCCGATCAGCTGTATCAGGGAGCCGTTGCACTGATCGGAGCTCGGAGCGATGCAGGCTCCCAGCAGCTTTCCAAGGACAGCGCCGTACACTGTATAGTGGCAGTGCTTGGTATTGCAGCTCAGCCCCATTGACTTGAAGGGGGCTGAGCTGCACCTAGGCCATGTGACGGATGTACAGTGATGTTATTGGCCTAGGAAGAGGCTGCGGAGCTCACATCCTCTTCTAACAGCTGATCGGTGGGGGTCCTGGGTGTTGCAACCCTGCAGATCTGATACTAATGATCCATCCTGAAGTCATAAATATCATTTCCTGGATAACCCCTTTAAAGAGCCAAGACAGGAAGTAGATTACTTGGCGTGTCTTCAAAAAATTATACTTTTTTTTTTAAATACATTTGTCCTGATTTATCCTGCCTTACTTACCCCAATTTTTTTGCAACTTTCTACATTTTAACACCACAAGTATGGGTGGGAAAGTGGGCATGTTAATGAACGTCACTCCATATTTATAACTCAGACTTTTTGTAAAAAGTCACAAAAAAAAGCAACAATCTCACTCCAGGAAGAGGATGGAGTAGGAAACTGGAGTTGATTTTCGAGACAAAGATGTTAGGTAACAGTTTAAGGATAAGACAAATGTATCATAAAGTTCACCAGCACAGACTCGAGCAAAACTGACTTTAAATATTCTCCTCTGGATAAATTCCCCCACTGAGTATTTACACATAGTTTTTGAAAATATATGATAAAAAATGTTGATGGAAGTGTCCCTTTAAATCTATCGGATTGTGATTGTTGCCTGAGATTTGATATTTAGTCTGTCTGAGATTAGACTGCGGTATCGGACACAGCCCATGGATAAGTATGGCAGTATTTTTATTTTATAGTTTTCTTTTTAATCTTGGACATCCCTTTAATCTTCTGACTCGTTGTCAAGGGTCTAATGTAGACATGATCAGTAATCCTTGTGCATTGCTGCTAATGTGCCTGAATATTCATCTTCCTCCATCTAATGGCTGGCTCTAATCCTATCACTAAAGTTTATAGTTCAACTTGGTAGCCGATTATGAAGTAAGACATGAGACATTGTGTGTGTGTGTGTGTGTGTGTGTATATATATATATATATATATATATATATATATATATACTGGACTGAGCAGAGATTATCAAACTAAATCTTTCTTAATCTGATCTTTGTAAACGAGCACAAACACATTCACAACGACAATATTTCAGATGACTAGACTGAAGGCTCCAAATGTTCAATGTTGGTGCCAGTCCATGTAGAGGGCAAGGGCTTTCTCAGATATAATGTAAGATGTCTAGGGAAACAAACAGAAAATAATCAAAGGGTTGTGAGAGATAATGGCTGCGTGATGTATTAATGCAGACTGGGTACCGACCCAGAGTAACCTCTCCCTTTACCATGTCTATACTAATGAAAGGTGCTGGTTTGCTGGATACATGACACATTTGAAAGTGCATTGCTGTGTTCCTTTGGACGTTAAGGGAACCTGTTATCAGAAAATTACCTAAATCAAGTTTTCATGTTAAACACATTGTTTTTATTTTCCATGGCACCATCTGTATTTTAAACAAAACCTAAAATCTTAGGCCCCATTCACACGGGTGAGTTTTCCGCGCGGGTGCAATGCGTGACGTGAACGCACTGCACCCGCACTGAATCCGGACCCATTCACTTCAATGTGTCTTTGTACATGAGCGTTTTTTTTTTTTTCACGCATCACTTATGCATTGCGTGAAAATCTCAGCATGTTCTATATTCTGCGTTTTTCACGCCTCATAGAAGTGAATTGGGCTGCTCGAAAAACGCATTGCATCTGCAAGCAAATGCGGGTGCGTCGTGTTTTTCACTGATAATTGCTAAGAGATGTTTGTAAACCCTCAGTTTTTTATCACGCGCGTGAAAAACGCATCAAAACGCATTGCACCCGCGCGATAAAAACTGAACGCAATCGCAGGCAAAACTGAATGGCTTTGCCTGTGAAATCGCACAGTTTTCACTGAACGCATCCGGACCTTATCCGGACACGCTCGTGTGAAAGGGGACTTAGAGTTTTTCACTTTAGTCAATAAGCCGAATTCCTGATCTGTATAGATCACTTTTCAGCAGTCATCTCATTATCATTTAAGGTAGGATTAGAATGACAGGATACTTGCTTCTATTGTGCCGTTTACATACGAAAAAAACGCAGGATGGGGGTTGTCCTGCCAAAAATACTCCCCAAAGGGGATCTTGAGTAGGGAAGGCCCCTCTATAATGACAATCTCCTTAAAGGATTATTCCGGTAAAGTAACTTCATTTTTGAAAAACTGCATTAAGGCTGCAAGCTGTGACCCAAACAGAACTCGTACCTATACATATAAGCAGAGCTTCAATTTAACTTGCAATCCATTTGTCTGGCTCCTGTGTGAGCCTGCAGCACACTGAGGGTATCATGGCGTCTGATCTTCCCGCACAAAACTACAATCCCTAGCTTTCCTTCTGTATGTGCTTGTTCATGGGTGATGATGTGTACGGATTGGCTGCCTGATATGCAGTCCGGTCACGCCCCCTCTGCTCGGTAATCACAAGCACAAGACATTTAGCTACATGATTGATAGAAACGCACTGAGCATGCTCGACCTAACAAAGGCTCAGAACTACAGGTCGATGCCATAGTAATTTATGAGGAAACACCGTGGGTAGCAGAGGAAGAAAACGACTTTTATAACTGCTGAACAGTAAATATGTGAAAACTACATTATATTAGGTGATTATTTATTATGAATTAGTCTAAAGCATAAGTTATATTTATGGTAACCAGAATACCCCTTTAATTAGAAGAATTAGTGATGGCACTGGTGGCAATATTTCATAGGTGGTGACTTCTTATCATTGATGCAGTGATTGCACTTTCATGGAGAACCCCATTTACCTATGGCAAGAAGACGGTCCCCAGTGGCACCTTGTCCTTGTACAATCGCCGTTTCCACCATTAGAGGTAGTGGTGCCTTTGTTTTTGGGACTATCTCTCGTTTATATTTGGACATTGGCTCCTAGGATTAGTGTTGAGCGAAAGTTCAGCGTAGAAGGTTCGGGTTCTCTAACAGTTCCGTTCTGGATTCCGCTACCACTACCATAACTTATGGCCCATGGTATCGGAATCCATATTGGAATTCTTAGATAACCCCAACCACAAGTTCGCTCAACACTATTTAGCGTCCATTTGCCCAATTCTAAACTCTTGTGCTGTTGCTGAATGACCTGGAGACAGTCCATCACATTTGACATTCTCGCTACTGCACTTTTAATGTAGTTCCTTGTAAGTATGTACAGTTCAGACCCTTAGACAAATATAATATATACCAGTGTAAATGTTACAGTAAAACAAAATACAGAATAGCTATCAGAACATAACCTAATAATCTTCCGTCCATAGCATATATACTGGCATGCATTGCTCTCTATGATTATCGGATGGTATACGTTGCTGCTAGAAGATCAGTTCTCTGCCGTTGGTTGTATAGCTACTTCTTCATGATCCTTCTGAGTAGGGCTATCGGTTTCATCAGCAGTTAATGGATCTATGACCATAGGGGCCACATGGCTGCCATCGGTGCCTGTATCTTCTCTCTTGTTATCCTCATTCACAGGTAGCAGTCCTGACTTTTCATAGTTCTCGTCGGACTTTTCACCTTTTACCCAGGCTTGCCTCTTGTCTCTGCCATTGCCCTCTACATGGTCTGCTCTTGCACGCTCTTGACGTTTGCGCCACCATATGTGCAGGCAGCCGTAGAGGAGGATGCAGGCTATTATAAGGAGTATGACGCTGCTGGTGAGCCAGATGCCTAAAGCCAGATTTTTTTTCTTGCTGCTGACCGATGACGGATCTTGTGCTGAAGTATGGAAGATCTTGCACTGGTCACTGGAGGGATTGGCGGACTGACAGGTCACACACAGGATATAGGTCGTGAGTGGGGTGAGGTTTTCTACAATATAGAATGTCCGGCTAGCTGGGATCCTCTCTTGTCTTTGAAAGTGTTCCCTGGAGTATCCGGACATCATTGTGTTCCAGTTAGACTGGTACATGATGCTGTAGAAGCTGTCTGCACAGCTTGGGATTGTTGGCCAGATGACCATGGCCGTGTTAGCAGTGACGTTCTGGACGGTGATCGCCATTCTAGGGTTCTGGATGAGCACAGTAACGAGACACCAGCCAAATACTCTAAAAATAAAATGAAAATAAAGGACTTACTTTTATGTGTTAATAAACCATCTGCCTCACGTGATCCTTGGAAGTCTAATGGTCACATATATGTCTACATATCCATGTGGAAACGGGCAAAGTAGTGTCCTGACAGAGGCCGGTTCTATCAGATCTTTATCTTCTTACAGTGTCCTTTATCTAAAGCCTGTGTGAGGACACATACCGCGCCCCTGAAAGTTTCTACAAAACTCTGTTCACACTTGAGCAGATCACATTTTTGTTTGGTCCATTAACTGACCCATTTCATATGTTTATTAAAATTTAAAAGCGAGCAAAATCCTTTCATTAGTAAGATAGGATGAAAAAGGACGTCGTGCTATATTATCATACGCTATCCTTTTCCATTTGTAACTATTGTTTAAAGGAGGAAGAAATATCAAATATCCAACTTTCCACAGTAAACTGTTTTCTTGGCACTGGTGGGGCGCACCTTATGTCAGCATTGTAGAAATGGATCCATTATTCCTTAAGGCACTCTAGATGCCACATGTCGGAGTTCTGCTCAGACAGCTGCGGTAGAGGGCTAAGCTGCGTGTGCAGGGAAGACCCCGCAATACGGCCGCCTTGGATGTTATTCTAAGCTCTTTCTAGTCCATATCAGAGGATTTATTAGTGGCTTAGATCTATTCTTTCTATATGCATGGACGTGATGTCGCAGGCATTAGACGGGCCAAATGATCTGCGCGCTGGCAACTGCATCCGTGCACGGGGAGGTCATTTTTTCTATAGCAATAATGTAAACTCGTCATGCACGGCGCAGACGGGCTTAATTTCACGAATAGTGTTAAATGGAATGAATGACTCCTACATGGGAGCAGATTACAATGAGCACACCATGGTAACCTATCTGGAATAGATCAGCATTTGTCAGATACATGGTCCAAGTTAAGAAGTAATTGCCTACCTCAGGCGTGCTGCCAGAAGTGAACTTGTCTTCTGCCGAATGGATGTCTCTGACTTCACTGCTCGCTGGGATAGATTTGATGTGATTGGCACCTGTGGCTTACCAGTTCCTGCATTCCTCAGTCCGCCAGCTCCCTGTGCCCGTCACTTGTGCTCCCGTTCTCCAGAGACACTGGGGAAACGACTCTCTTTGTCTCTGCTGCATAAATACACATGCGAGCACGTATTCCGACTGCTCGGTTGCCTTGGTTTTTAAAAGACATAAAAAGATTATTTTTTTTTTTCTTTTTAGCCCTCCCCCCTCTTCAGCTCGTCTCTTGCATCGCCTTATGTCCTCTTCTTTAGGGAGAGCACTGAACTCTGGAACTGCCCCCTTCTCTTTGAGGTCATCACCAGACAGGGGCGAGCTGTCATTAGGATAGGACAGATTTTCTTTTTAAGGCAGGCTACTACTACAGGCGCTGCCGGCTGTTAATGAGCAGTGCAACAAATAACTTTCCCACATCCTAGTCATCCCTCCTATTCATGTATTCTCCTCGTCTGTCAGAGACCACTTCTGTTCCTTCTTTTCCGTGGCCTTGGAATATACAGCAGGTATATTAGGTTGTCAGGGTGTAATTCCATCTCTGCACAGCAATGTGGAACATGGTGACAATTTCATAAATTAGCATTAGTTAACTAATAGACCCAAACCTAAATTTCTGGAGGCCAGAATGATTCTCTGCAGTTTCCTCCCATGTAGAGGTTTATGCCTAAGTCCCAAATGTCCACGGTTTACATTGCTGCATTCGCCAAGTGTCTTACATTTAGAATGACCTCTGAGGCCAGTGGCCGTCTTCTCCAGCCACATGATGGTATGGAATACCACTGCTGCAGCAGTGTGCACAGGCACTTACAGGGACCCTGGGGCTGGAGTGAGAGGGCATCTATAGCGGCAGACCATACGACTGCTATGGGGCGCAGGGCAAGAGGGGGCCCAGTTGGGATCATCCCCTCTTCTACCGGAGGTGAAAACTTTGTCAGGACTCTACCCTCTAACTTCTAAGGCTGGGTTTAGACTTGAGCGTTTTACAGCGCGTTCCTACGCGCTGTAAAACGCTCAATAGGCGAAAACCCATGTTTCCCTATAGGCATGGTTCTCACCTGAACGTTTTACAGCGTGTATAAACGCGCTTTAAAATGCCCTACGCCCAAAGAAGTACAGGAGCTTCTTCGGGGCGTATTGTCGCGCGTCCCCCATAGGGATATATAGCGCAAAGGCGCGCACGACACGCGATTTTTACTTTCATTCTCACGATGCGAAAATAAAAGTAAAGATAGAGCGTCGTACGCACAAAGCGGGACGCGCATTAGCAAATGAAGCAGTGGAAAAAGGGTCAAGGGTCAGTGAAAAGGTTTTAGGCCAGGGATGGGCAAACTCGGCCCTCCAGCTGTTCCAAAACTACAACTCTCAGCATGCCAAGACTGCTTTCAGCTATCAGCCTACAGCAGGGCATGGTGGGAATTGTAGTTTTACAACAGCTGAAGGGCCGAGTTTGCCCCTCCCTGGTTTAGGCGAATACCGTTCTGTCCTGTGTGGGGGGCCTGGTGTGATCCTTGCTATGTGGTCCTTACTTCTCTATGTACGCCACTGTATCTAAGAGATAGGGTGCAATCATTGGGACCCCCAGAGATCACAAGAACAGGAGTTTGAAAGTGCCACCAAACTGCCCTGTTAGAATGCAGTGGTGGCGCGCATTCGTAACCACCGCGCAATTAACTTCTATGAGACTGCCGAGTACAGCATTCGCAGCACTTTTTTTGTGCTGATCACTCCATTCCCATGGGGCAGTTCAGCAGCCCTTGTGGGCCCCATTCTTATGATAGCCAGGAGTCCCAGAGGTCGGACCCCTAGTGATCAAACACTTATCCCCTGTCCTGACGTGCAGGAGATTTTAAGGCATCATTTTGGGATATATTTCTACTTTATATATTTATATTTTATAAATATATTTTATGATAAAATGCATGAAAAAAAGCATTTCTACCAATATTTTTTTAACTGTTTACTTTTCACCATAATTGACATGATGCATTTATGGAAGGGATTGTTACTTACTATATATCATCATATTTCTCTGCTTCCTACTGTTCATGAACTGATATTCATTTAAATTATTAACTTGAGAAAATTGTGTGTTACGTTTTTTTTCTTTGCACATTTATTTTTATTATTTTATTCCCCTTCAATTATTTTAAAACATTTTTGAATCTTATTACTGAGCTTTTATCTTTCCATGTGTTTTTCAAAGATAGAATGCAAAGTCCTAAATCTATATGACACTATATTACTGCTTTTGCAAATCCTGCATTATTTCTGGACCGCCCTGGAGGCATTTGTTAGGCTAGCCATATAAAACCATCAGACCCGACAACACCAAGTCCTGGGGTTAGCAAGCAAACGACAAAGGAAGTCCCCTCATTTTGACAGCAATGGGATCAGTATTGAAGGGGTTAATTATGGTGACTTGGTCTGGTGGCTTGGTTACTACTGTACAAGTGCCAAGACAGATTTCGGCAGCAGAAAGAGAGGGGAGAGGCATGTGAGAGGTGGAAAAGACTGTCCTTGTGGAAGGTAGCACCGTCTCCTAGACCGTGAATAGTAGTCTCTGTAATGGGGAGCCGATGTTTAGGGTTTTACATGGGGTTAAGAGAGGACTGAATTCTTTTATTACATCTGCAATACTAAATTTATAGGACTGCCTAAGAATAGTTTACATCAAAGTAGAATATCACATCGGGAATAAGCCGAGAACAAACACATAGGAGGGAATTTATCATTACATTTTGTGCAACAGTTTGCAATTGTGATCTCGCTGCTTTTATAGGGGGGCATTTTTAGATATTTACTTGGGTGCATGCCAGATTTCTTAAGTGCAACTTTTTAAAAAGTCACAAAGAAGTGAAATCTTCCTCCAGAGGGGCGGGGGTGTAAAAAAACTGAGGGAACACCTCTAGTCAAAAGCGTTTTGTTTAAAAATGCACCAAATTCCCCGCACTACGGATCTGTGACGTCTAGTGTAGTATTTTATCATATGGATGGTTGCATGTCGTTCATTGCGCTCGTTCTAGTGGAAATTAGAGGTCATAAGAGGTGAGATGGCCAAGGATCCCCTACTCCATCTCCTCTTGTGCTGAAGCTTTATCTGACATGGTCGAGGCTTTTAATTAAATACAATCAAAGCTCGGTTTGCCAAAGCAGTCTTTCAGAACAGGGTCACGCTTAATCTGCACGGCATCTGCTATATTAAGAGTTCATTAGAAATTAAAGAAAGCAAGGCCCATGTAACTGCTCATCCCATGTCATATAGAAGCCTGAGGTCAACATCCTTCCGGACAGTCTGCTTGGATTTCTCTAGTAGATGGAAAGTGATGTATGTGCAGCTTATGAGGTAACGATCAGACAAGATAATATCTTAACGATCCTGAGAAAAAGATTTGTCAAAGAGGCTATCCCATCACTAATGTAAAAAATGAAAATCTCTTTGTAACAAAGCTAGAACCGGCCGTGTACTTCCCATAGATGCAGAGATCTCACCATTCATTGCTCTGCTACATTTATTTCAAACTAGCAGGTCAACTCACCTGTCCCTTCTACTGCAGCTCAGGGGAATTCTCTTTAAGGGCCATGTCCTTTCTGCTGCAGCTATCCTGATCACCGCTTAGGGGCTGTGTCCTTTCTGCTACAGCTCTCTCTATCTCTCTCTCTCTATCCTTCTCTCTCTCTATCATTCTCTCTATCATTCTCTCTCTCTCTCTCTCCATCTCTCTCTCTATCCTTCTCTCTCTCCATCTCTCTCTCTATCCTTCTCTCTATCCTTCTCTCTCTCTCTCTATCCTTCTCTCTCTCTCTCTCTCTCTCTCTCTCTCTCTCTATCCTTCTCTCTCTCTCTCTCTCCTCTCTCTCTCTCTCTCTATCTCTCTCTCTCTCTCTCTCTCTCTCTCTCTATCTTTCTCTCTCTCTCTCTCTCTCTCTCTCTCTCTCTCTCTCTCTCTCTCTCTCTCTATCCTTCTCTCTCTCTCTCTCCTTCTCTCTCTCTCTATCCTTCTCTCTCTCTCTATCCTTCTCTCTCTCTCTATCCTTCTCTCTCTCTCTATCCTTCTCTCTCTCTCTCTCTCTATCCATCTCTCTCTCTCTCTCTCTATCCTTCTCTCTCTCTCGCTCTCTATCCTTCTCTCTCTCTCGCTCTCTATCCTTCTCTCTCTCTCGCTCTCTATCCTTCTCTCGCTCTCTTGCTCTCTCTATCCTGCTCTCTCTCGCTCTCTTGCTCTCTCTATCCTGCTCTCTCTCGCTCTCTCTCTATCCTTCTCTCTCTCTCGCTCTCGCTCTCTCTCTATCCTTCTCTCTCTCTCGCTCTCGCTCTCTCTCTATCCTTCTCTCTCTCTATCCTTCTCTCTCTCTCTCGCTCTCTCTATCCTTCTCTCTCTCTCTCGCTCTCTCTATCCTTCTCGCTCTCTCGCGCTCTCTCTATCCTTCTCGCTCTCTCGCGCTCTCTCTCTCTCTATCCTTCTCTCTCTCTCTCGCTCTCTCTATCCTTCTCGCTCTCTCGCGCTCTCTCTCTCTCTATCCTTCTCTCTCTCTCGCTCTCTCTATCCTTCTCTCTCTCTCGCTCTCTCTATCCTTCTCTCTCTCTCTCGCTCTCTATCCTTCTCTCTCTCTCTCGCTCTCTATCCTTCTCTCTCTCTCTCGCTCTCTATCCTTCTCTCTTTGTACCCCTCTCTCTCTCTCTGTATCTCTCTCTTCAGTAAATATGGCTGGTGGCAGTTGAAGAACTGAGCATATGCATCCACTACAGCGAGGTGGACAGAGAAATGAGGAGAAAAACAACAAACAGGTGGCGCTATACAGATATGTTATAGAATAACTCAGGGGATATACAAAATATTTAATTACGTCCAACTACAAAAGTATTCAGGTGTTCTCCTGAGAGGACACATTACCCATTTATTGATGGACACTTCACCTGTTAAGATCTGGGGGGGCGTCCTCCTCCTTCACGTCTGCAGCTTATATAGTAAGCCTGTGTCACAGCAACACTTTTTGTTCCGTCTTCACAGAATTTGAACCTGGCATACAACAGCATTTTCAGCAACTACCGGAACTTTGTGGGCCCCCCACACTTTAAAATGATTTGCCGACTTCTAGGATACCAGGGTATTGCTGTGGTGATGGAGGAACTGCTGAAAGTTGTAAAGAGCCTGGTGAGTAGTTCCTTGATTATTATTGAAAAGGTTTTCCATCCCCATTCCCCAAGCAATGATATAAAATAATAAGAGGAGTATAACCTTACCCAATACCCTGATGTTCCCAGGTCCCTCCTGTGTCTATATATACCCAGCTCCAGCGATGTCATGTCGCTGCCGCAAATCAGAGCCCGCATCGATTAACTTATGTCATGTCCCTGCTACATCCATTGATTGGCTGCAAGGCTCAAATGGATGGATCACGCAGCAGTGAATGTAGAGTCTACTAATGTTAGTGCTTTGCCGTATGGACAAATGTGAAAAATGTAGAGGCCACAGTGTCTGCATGAGCAGCCATCAGTTTTCAAAAAAACGGAATTTAACCCTTTAAATTTGAGTAACAAATCATCAGCCACTCAGATGTAGATGTCTTTTCCTGGCAGAAGCAGTCTATGATCGCTGTCTGGAAGATGAGCCTTCTATGGATTCTGGCCCACATTTATTAGGCTAATCTACATGTTGACGCTGATCGCTGATGTACTCGTTTAGCAGCACGGCTACCGCATGACTTCTTTGCTCACCGTTGTTTCAGTCAATCCCATCCACAGCTCATAGTTGTTCGCTGTGACTACAAATCACATGAAAGTTTAACTATTGGAATAGTTTACAATCAGAATTATGCCATTAGGGCAAATCTTTGTTTTTACGATGAAACAGGAGCTAAAACATTTACCTATATCATTTCCTTTTATTGTGTGTCTAACTATGGCTTCATCCGTGTAGCTGCAAGGTACCGTTCTCCAGTATGTGAACACACTGATGGAAGTGATGCCCAAGATCTGCAGGCTGCCCAGGCATGAATATGGCTCCCCAGGTTTGTTCCCTTGTAATGTTGTCAGCATGGTTCATTTCAGACGAGAACATTGTGCTCCTGTTTTTATGCTTATCATAATGAAAATGGTGTGCGTGCAGAATTTCGTGCTATTTGAAGGAATGATTGCCAGCATTCAAGGCCAGTTTCTCATACAAATGACAACTGAAGTATTCAGATGAGAAATAATAGCTTGTAATGTGCACTTCTGTGTAGACCTTGATGCACACAGAAGGTGAAGTCTTGTGGTGAGTAAATGCCAGAGAACGGCGGTGATAAGTGTAATAATTTCTTGTCCATTATGACCAATAATTGGTGGTTTTGCTTCCAAGGTCTGAGCAAAGTATTATTACTTTTTTATTATTATAATTTTTTTATAGCACCATTAATTCCAAGGCGATGTATATCTAAAAGGGGGCATACATACAGGGTTGGATGGCGTGAAGTACAGGGCAGAATCAGCGGACTTGTGAGACTGGAGAAAGCATTGTGCTATTATCTGTAATGGATAGGCCTGGTAGGGGACTGAGTGACATCGGGTAAGATAATGGATTCCATGTTGTGTTTTAAAAAGGAAGAATGAAGATATAGCTGACAGAGACGCTGGGATTCTGAATAGCAGGAAAGTGACATCAGGGCCAAAGAGGCCAGTTTGAATGTCATCAACATAGTGGTGATACTGGAAGCAGTGGGATGCTATGAGCAGTCAAAGGCCAAATGGAGAAATGTAGGGGACCCAGGAGAGTGTCTTGAGGGACACCAACATAAAGCGGATGTGATGAGGAGGTAGTTTATGAATAGGAGACATTAAAAATTCTTTTGGCGGGGTATGCAGAGATCCAGCAGAGGGCCAGGTCTCTTAATGCCAAGGAAGGAGAGAGTTTGCAACAGTAGACAGTGCTCGACTGGGTCAAAGGCAAGGAGGAGTAAAGAGTAAATGCCACTTAGCTTTGGCAGCTAGCAGATCATTGGTGACTTTTGTTACAGTAGTTTTAGTTGAGTAATGGAGTTGGAAGCTAGATTGTAGCTAATATAAAAATGAGTAGGAAGAGAGGTGGGAGGACAGTTTGAGATGGACATGTTCTAGGAGGTTTGTTGTGAATGGGAGCTGAATACAAAGAATGGGCCTAGGCAAGGCTTCTTAAGTATGAGTGTAATGGTGGCATGTTTAAATGGGGAAGGGAAGATGCCAGTGGTTAGTGATAGGTTGAAGAGATGGGTTACGGCTGGGATAAGCATAGTGGTAAGGTTAGGGAGGGGATTCAGTCAAGGCTTCAGGTGGTGGAGTGTGGTCTGGACATTAAGGCTAGGTTCATATTTGCGGCACAAACTTACGTAGTCTGTTCTGGCAGAGGGACAGACAACCAGAGTTGTTCATATCCAGCTGGATACTGCCACTCACCGCTGGATTTCCATTGACTACAATGGGACCTGACTGTTTCGGGGAAGGGGTTGGCGGGGGACTGGGGATGGAGTAGGGAGTTAAAACAATTGTTTGGGGTTGTGGGAAAGAGGTGATATGAGAGTAGTGAAGTGGTTCTGGAGCTTGTTGGTATGTTATGAGGTCTTCCTTGGAGTTGGTTTTCTTCCAGCGTTCTGCAACTTTGCAGGATTGTCTCAGTTTGTCTAATTAGTGTGCCAGAATTGTTGATTTGATTTGATTGTGGCATTCTAGAGAACAGTGGGGGAGATTTATCAAACTGGTGTGAAGGAAAACTGGCGTAGTTGTCCGTAGCAACCAATCAGATTCCACCTTTCATTTTCCAGAGAAGCTCTGAAAAATGAAAGGTGGAATCTGATTGGTTGCTATGGACAACTACGCCAGTTCTACTTTATACCAGTTTGATAAATTCCCCTCAGTGTTTGCATTTCTTAGTTGTTAATAAAATATATTGACCTTTGATCATTATCTTGTTCACTTGAACAATAGTTGGGTCACATTAACATACTTGCGGATTTCAGTAGACCATCCATTACACCTAATATTTGTAAGGCTCTGTTTTATTGACTTTTTGTTAAATCCCCAGAATGCTGCTCCAGGGTATCCAAACAGTGGTCAACTATAATCAATGAGCACATAGTTTTCTGTTAAACAGAATAGATTGACAGTCTGTGCAATGCATGAACATACAAGATTAGAGTTGAGCGAACTTGTATTTTAAGTTCGGCGTCCAAAGTTTGGGTTCGGGTTATCGAAGAATCCCGTTTTGGATTCCGCTACCACGGACCATAAGGGCATTTGGAATCCATAAAGGGGATTCTTCAATGAACCCGAACCTTGGACAACACTAAGGACCTAGGGTGACGTCACCGTCATGTGATCAGTGCAGGGGGCGTGGCTCAGTACTGGATCACCTCTTATTCAATCCAGTGCTGAGCCACGCCCCCTGCACTGATCACATGACGGTGACTTCACCCCAGGTCCTTAGTGTTGTCCAAGGTTCGGGTTCATTAAAGCATCCCCTTATGGATTCCAAATGCCGTTATGGTCCGTGGTAGCGGAATCCATAACGGGATGCTTCGATAACCCGAACTTTGGACGCCGAACTTAAAATACAAGTTCGCTCAACACTATACAAGATCCTTTATTGTGGGGGGGGCTCTGGCTATTGATGGACAACCCGAATGTGGACCTCATATTATTAAAGGCTATGTACACCTTCGGGGACAATTTTTTCTTAATGATTGCATTTTACTTTTTTTGGGCTAAAAGTTATTTCTTCAGTTGGTCTTTATTGAAAATATTGAGCTGTTCTGTCGCAAAGGCTTAACTGTTTGTCTAGTTGTGTGAATCATACTTTCTTCTTTCACTTTGTTCCGGCCATCTAATAAACCTTATCCCTGAATTACTAAAAGGTGATAAACACTTATTTCAGTCACATTGTTGTGAGGAAAATAGGAATTGAGTTATAATGACCGTTTATAAGGTCGTCGATAAGTAGCCGTTAGCTGAGCTGCCTGACGGAGCAAAGTGAATATTCAGATCCTGCCACCAGAGAATCTCAAGGCTGCACAAAGACATTTTTTTAATAAAGACTAATTGAAGAAATTATTTTAGGTCAAAATGAGAATAAAACAAAGGTGTACATTAACCTTTAACTGATAAGTCCAAAATAGGGTATTTTTAAAATGGTTAGCCATCCCCCTTTAAGTGCTTTTGGCTGTGGTTTAAAAATGTCTTAGCTATTGAAAATTGCTTCGCTATTGAAATTGTACAAAATCCCCCCCCCTGTGGCTTGGCGTAAAATAAAATCTGCTGAACATTTGCATAAAAAATGCAGAACTAGCTTATTTGACATCCTGTAAATTGCTGCCTCATATGCATGTCACAATTGTTTCATCAGGCGTCATTTCTTTTATGGATAGTGCGTACATTCATTTAGAAGGCTGTTGGGTAAATACTTTTCATTTCACATTTCTGTTACTTCTCGTCGCTGTGCGGCTTCTCAAAATAGCTCAGCATTAACCTTCAGGTCGTTATGGTTTTAGTGGAGCCCTGAACACAACAGAGTGGCTCTGACTATTCTTCCAGAGAGTGCTGGTGGGCGGCAGGGGCTCTGCACTCATCAGAGCACTGGAGCTTTGACTTATTGTAGGGGACGCGTGGTTTAGAAGTCTACTGATTTTTATTGATCCGTAAAAACATATGGTTAAGGCTGTAACTATTCTGGTATTGATTTGTACAGCCTGAAAATACACAAAATGCAATAAAATACACACAAAAAATTAAAATACAATCACAGTTCCTTCCCGACTGTCAGCTGCTCATACAGTGAAGTAGACCGCTGCATTTATACTCGGTTTAATGATGAGGTGCTGCTATTGCGATCACTCATCCTTACACAGCTTCACTGTTTCTGGGAAAGCACAATCCGCTGCCCAGAAACGATAATTGGTGTGCCCGCAGGAACGACAGGGTCACCCGATGAACGAGCCTTGCTCTAATTTTTTCGGGTAATCTGCAGCACGTTTAGACGGGCAGATTGTCGGAAATGATCGTTTGCAGGAATGTTCGTTCCCAATAATCTGTCTGATAATCGGGCAGTGTAAATCCCCCTTATCATCAGGACTAAGTAATGATAGGAATGTTTGGATTTGGTTTGGACAGACTAGTTGTGACAGGACTATCTGACCATCTAATCTGTAGGGGGTTGTCCAGCCTCTCATTCCATGGTAAATTTTGAGGAAAGAGAATGGCCAGGCATGTTGGATTTTGACATGCACCATCCTTTGTTCTCATGGAAGCTAAGGAAGTGGGTTCAGGAGAAATAGCTGTTGGTCATCTAATGTGATTGGCACCTTTATTTTATGGTGTAAACTGTAGATTACCACATGCTGCTAACTTAACGAATGTAGAAAGACATTGGGGTCATTGGGCTTTTTACTCCAGTCTTAGATTATCCCCCTACGCTGCTGTAAGATTTGTCTACTTTATGACAAGGCGTGCTCCTCGTCAAAAATTAGGCACATCTACGGCAGTCTGTTCACTTGGCAGTGAATCGTTTTTCACCAATTTTTAGACCTGTTTCAGGCATAAATGTTAGTAAATTTACCGGGGGCAGATGTCCCGCCAGATGTTCCCCCACCCTCCCGCCCAACTGCAACTAAACGGTTAAAAAGGGACTTAAGACTTTCTTTTTCATCTAAGTGTACTTTCACATTAGCGTTTTGGATTCCGTTTGTGAGATCCGTTTCAGGGTTCTCGCAAACGGTCCAAAACGGATCAGTTCAGCCCCAATGCATTCTGAATGGATAAGGATGCATCAGTTCGGCTCCGTTTCGCCTCTATTCTGTTTTGGAGACGGACACCAAAACGCAGCATGCAGCATTTTGGTGTCCGTCTGAAGAGGCGGAGCCTAATGGATCCGTTTTCAATTACAATGTAAGTCAATGGGGACGGATGCGTTTTCAATGACACAATATGGTGCATTTGAAAACGGATCCGTTCCCCATTGACTTTCAATGTAATTCAAAACGGATCCGTTTTGGACTTTGTCATTTTTCTTTTAACTAATGCAAAGGGATCCATTCTGAACGGATACAAACGTTTGCATTATAGGTGCGGATCCGTCTGTGCAAATAAACAGACTGATCCGCACCAACGCAAGTGTGAATGTACCCTAAAAAAGTTGTCGTGAGTCCCTTGATAAATGACCCTATTGGGTGCAGACTGCAAATCTTAAGATGTCACTGCAGCAGTCAAGAAATGGATGGAACCCAGTGTGGCACAAAAACAATGCAGATGGCTTATGAAATATTTGAGTGTGGAAGTGAAGATATAACCGTTATCCCCTCCAGCAGAAATTAGTCCTACAGCTGAAGCCATTACAATGATTCCGCCTCCTGCCCAAGATACCAGTTCTGTACCTTAGAAATGGATGTTCCACTCAATGTACTTGTGCTTTTAGTTTTACTCTTAGCTCTTATACGAAGTCAGTTTTTTAAGTGTTTGTTGGCTTTACTGCAGACCAGCGATACAGGACTAAAATGTGTCATCTCAGATTCTGTCATGCAAGCTCTTCAGAGGGGATTTGTGAGCTGGGGCTGAGGTCCTAATCCTTGGACTAATCCTGTACACGTTTCTGGATATATTTTTTTGCTTATAACAGAAATGATACTTAATTCACTAAACTGTACAGGAGAAATTTCCTCGCATGATCTGATATGTAGCTCTTCTGGATTGTAGAACATTCATCCGCTTTGCTTCATGATCAATGTGCTGGGTACCAAAAGAGCTTGTTAGTATTTGACACAAGGTTTTCTTGTCTGTATATTTATCATTGGCACACACATCATGTTCAGGTATGTGACGTGGGGTAAAAAAATACTAGGTAGGAGATTGCTAAGAATCGAGCCAAGTGGACACTGAAATCCTTCCTACTTTACCCAACACATCCTACCTAACCTTTTGCGTGAGTCTGAAAAATTCCAAAGGGGTGTTCTATATATCAAGTTTGGGCAGAGCTCCGTATTTCAGTGTATTTACGTTAGGAAACTGTGTAACGATATTAATAAATCTACACCAAGTAAATGTGTTCAGTGTCTCTTGAAGATCCGTTTAGGGCTGTATTACGGTGGTTGAGGAGGGTCGGCCAGTTCATCGCATGCTTGTGAGCGACGATCTGCCTGTGTAAAGGTGCCTCCAACTACCCAATGAACGAGCGAATGCTTGTTCAACGAGTAACCACATCTTTAATGAAATCACAAAAATCACCATTTGCCGGCAGCAGGTCATGTGTCTAATCCCGCTCTGCTGCTGGCAAATAATAATTCTGTATGGGAATGGGAGAAGACATTAGCGATCGCGCCCCCCATACTGGGGAGGAGATCGCTGTATGTGATTTTTTTTTTTGCAGACAATTTACTTAAAGGCTTGGCAGGATATAATCAAACATAAATATACTAGAGATGTTACACTCTCATGGTAAACCTTTGGTGACTGAGTGTTCTTCCACGGGTTATTCTTATCTCAGCTTTTTATTGCTGACATCAGACTAACCCTCCTAAGCAGTGGCCAGGGTGGGTGGTGTACTGCAGACAACCCAAATCCAGTCTTGTTGAAAACCTGCAAAGAACATAGGGGTTAGAACACCTGCTGATCTTCTCCATCTTCAGCTGGAGATCGACTCCGGGCGAGGCTTAACAATCCGTTGGTTTTACTGCAGGGAGGCTCCTACTCTCGCCACTTGTCTTGCCACAGGATAGTGAGGAGAAGGGAGGGCATGGATGACCACCTGCGACACTGTTGTTTGTCAGTTTTAACTATAATTGAAGATAATATAGGACCAAGGGAATGGAGATTATATTTTACATTTTTTGTGTATTTTCTCTTTCTTTGCATAGATTATTTCATGAATTTTACAATATGATTATTATGGTCGCATTTACAGATTTGTTGCAGAAACTTCTCTGGCTGTTCCACAGATGTAGGTTTGTAGAGATCCGTGCACATCCTGCGGAAACAGATTTTATGTCTCTGAAACAAATCTGCCCTGTCTGAGCAAACTCAATCAGTAACTGGGGCTAATGGTTACCTAGCTTCTCCAGATCAAAAAATGCCACTCAAGTGAGTTTTCTTTTTGTCTCGCACATTAGGAATCTTGGAATTCTTCCATCATCAGTTGAAGGACATAGTGGAATATGCAGAGCTGAAGACCGTGTGCTTTCAAAATCTGAGGGAAGTGGGCAATGCCCTCCTTTTCTGCCTTCTTATAGAACAAAGCATGGTATGTAGGCTTCATACATAGCCCTTTACAAATGCTACAGAAACTATTTTGAGTATCATATGATACATTCCATAATTCATATTTTTTAAATTGGCAAGTCCTAATATTCTTGGTACAAATGTGTCTGATTTGATGCCATGCACAAAACAAATGCTTAAAGGGGCTGGCTACTGTTGACCAATGTTTTTCTGAGATGATCATATGGCACTTACTAATAAACTTCTGTACCATTTTCTATATTTCATAAGGTGTGCTCCCCTTGTGCTGTCCGCACAGAGGTTCTGTCCATAAAAATGTCCGCTGATGGAGGGTCATGTGACCAGACACATCACCTCCATGTGATGTCTTCTCCATTCAAACAGACTGCACCTGCTATCGTCAACTTGTCCTGTTGGGAGTTTAGTGCAGTGCCAGTGTGTTTGAATGGAGAAGACATCACATGGAGGTGGTTTCCTGGTCACATGACCCTCCATCAGCGGCCATCTTATGGACAGGACCTCTATGTGGACAGCACAAAAGACTTTGTAAACAAGGGGACATACCTTATGAAATCTAGCAAATGGTGCGGAATTTCAACAAAGACTATATAAGTAAGTGTCATATAATCCTCTCACAAACACACAGGTCAACCCCTTTAATAAAAAGCTTTGTTTCTAGTTACTTTACATCAAGTGGCTCAATGTACTTCAGGATACACAGACCAAGGGGATCTATTAAGACTGGCATTTCATCTGCTAGTCTTGCTTAAAAAAATGTGGTGGCTGCTATAAAGCATACCTCTAAATGCTGTTAACAACAGCTCAGGTAAGCAGAAAAGCCATAATAACGTTCAGGAAATAGAACAAAAAAAATCCGCAAAATAAAAACTGATTAGGAAAAAAAGATGTCCTGATCTGGTTGTAACTGGCAGAAAACCTATACAGTAGGTGACACATTGCGTTTACGTAGTAGACACATTTTTGACAATTTTCGTCAGTGCTAATTTTGTGCTGTCTTTATCACTTTAGGCTACGTCCATATCCATGTTCCTAATTCCGTTATTCTGTTCTGGCATAGGAACAGCATACAAGAATAGCCTTATCCGGCAATGCTAGACACCGCCGGTGACCGATGGATCCAATTCACTTTAATGAGGTCCTCTGGGTTTCCAGCATGAGTACCGGAAATCTGCTGGACAAAATACCGCTGCATGCAGGAACAGAATTCCGGAATTAGGACCACAGGACATAGCCTAAAATGTCCACTCACACGACCATGTTTTCGGTCTGCATCTGATCCACATTTGTTTCCAGATCGGATGCGGACCCATTCATTTTAATAGGGCTGAATAAGACGCGGACAGCACGCCGTGTGTTGTCCTCATCCATATGTAAATTCTGCGGCCCCCGTTGTCCGATTCTTGTACACTTTGTGGACAAGAATAGGCATTCCTAAATCCTAACTAAGGGTGGAACGTACTGCTCCGCAAAGTGTGGCACTCACAAGGCTGCAAAACGGATGCAGTCGTGTATGGCCCCCTAAGGTAGATCTTCAGGATCCAGTCAGTTTCCATCTATCTACATATGAAATGGTGCTATTGACTGTCAGAATGGCACTCCTGCTTATAGACCCTGCCTCGTCCTTTCTGTTATGCATTGTGTCTGTCGGTTCACACAATTAACGTGCATTTCCAGGGACCAGATCCTTAATGCAAATTTCCTCTTTTTACTTGTTATTTTACAATGCAAAATCACGTATTCTATTCTGCCCAGTGTTGTGTGAAGGTAATTCCTATTCTGATATTCAGTGGAGATATAATGGTCAGCTAGCTTCAATAGGCCTTTTATCTTTATGCATAATAGCGCTATCACTCCTAAAAGTCCGTAGCAGTAGGTGTATGTGTCGTCAACTTTTCAGAACATTTTTCTGCATTTACCGAATCCCTCCAATCTGAGAGCCGTCCTGCTGGGGGATTAGAAGAGATGTCATGATTCTGGGGCTGAATGCTCCTGTAAAATGATGGCTAATCACATGCTTTTCATTGCTCACTGTAGCGTAGCAACAGAATTAGCCAAGTCATAGGAGTGCAGCAATTTGGCTTCATTTAGCCGGAACATTAGATGCTAATTGATAGAAATGTGGATTATTTATCGGTTGGTAGATTAAGAAGCGCAGAATAGCCAGGACGCCAAATCTTTAGACCCACATATGAAAAATGATTGTCATGTATCTATGGAGACGACCTTTTTAAAATCGCCTTTTTCTCTCTCCCATAGTCTCTAGAAGAGGTGTGTGACCTGCTTCATGCTGCACCTTTCCAGAACATTCTGCCCAGGATCCATGTTAAAGGTTTGTTTCTGTGTGATGCTTCATTCCCGTTTCTTCTCTTAAAGGGAACCTGTCACACTGAGCATGGTGTCTGGACTGCAGGCGGTATCTTAGAGCAGAAGGAGCTGGTCAGATTGATATATATTGTTTTGTGTGAAAAGATTCAGTATAAGATCATCAGTTTTTTATTTTAATTCCTGTTCTTTCTATGCTTCGGAGTCCATTTGGCGGTACTATTCAATGATCGCTTTCCATGTGTTACTGTGCATGGAGAGATCTGGACTCCTAAGCACAGAATGAGAAAATGAATAAACTCCAAGCTATACTGAATCTTTCACCATAAAACTATATATCAATCTGCTCAGCGCCTAATGCAGATTAGACACCATGGCCAACATGACAGGTTTACTTTAAGCCATGAGTGATCGCCAGTATGCCTCTCTACAGCGGCCTAGTCTACGCGCTGTACTGGTCTCCAATGCAGTGCAGAGCGGGGCTCCTGCTCTAAAAGCACGGATCTCCAGAAGCGCGAATCCAGGCCATTTAACCCCTTAGATGCTGCGGTCAATAGCATGCTTCAAAGTGGTTTAGAAAGAGTGGGGCTTCTTCTGTCTCCTATTGGCACCGCACAAATAAAATTGCGGGGTGCCCGCATCTTCACATGGCAGCATGCCACAGGCCTGTCTGCAGTGTGTGCTCTCTCTGCCGCACCCTGATGGTGCCTGTCGGTATTGCACAGTACGCTGTATTATAGACCATCTAATAAAGTCCCCTTTTGGACTAGTAAATAAAAAAAAGTTAGTTTTATTAAATAAAATACACCTTTTTCATTGAAAAAAAACTTTTCAATGGAAAAAGAAAATTGCAAAAATAAAATCCCCTCCAAATATTCAGTATTGCCATGTCTGTACTACACAGTTATCACGGTTGGCGCAATAAAGAAAAAAACACACCACAATTGCTTATTTTTTTTTTATTTACCACCAAAAAAAATATAAAAAAATGTTATGTGCCCAAAAAGGATGCCAATAAAACGTCAGTCATCCTGCAAAAATCAAGCCCCCAACAGCTCCATAGAATTAAATATAAAAAAAGCTATTCAAAAACATAAAAAATAAAATAAAAATTATTTTGCTACAGTAGTAAAACAGAATGGCCACTAAGGGGTTAGGGATGTTCAATTGACCACATCAGTTTCCACCACAAATCCGCACATATATATTTATAAATCCAATAATCTCGGTATGGCACTAAACTAAGGAGAAATGCTTTTGTGTAGAAATTAGACACTGCCCCGCTTTTATACTGTGAGCAATTTTTCAACTGTGGGAACAGTTCACAGGATGCAGGCTGCCACTATTGCCTGTATTCTGTCAATATCATGTGCCTAGTGGAGCTTCACTTTAAGCCAAATTGAATAGTTTTCTTGGTTACCCATTTCCAGTCACATATGT
The DNA here is from genome assembly GCA_033119425.1 of Bufotes viridis. Classification (NCBI taxonomy): domain Eukaryota; kingdom Metazoa; phylum Chordata; class Amphibia; order Anura; family Bufonidae; genus Bufotes; species Bufotes viridis. The sequence goes on along the minus strand of CM065591.1, from coordinate 333,667,771 downwards.
GGCATATGCTGTCGATATATCATAAATGTGTGATATAGAAATACCCTTTGAACGCAGTGACATTATTGGGCAGATGTACTAGACAGTCTAATAATGAGCCAGATTTATCAAAGTGGGTGATTCTGGGTAACAAAGCTGGCGCATCTTTATACCATCTGTTAGTTGGTTTACTTTCCACTAGAATCTTTTACTATTAAGGCACACTCCCTCATCGGACAAGCCGGAAAAGGTGCCTAAAACAGTGTATGTGGTTGAAACCATGTACACCAGTTTTTTTTTGGTGCAAATTACACCAGAATTCTAGCAGATTAGTGAATCTCTACCCCCCGCCCCCCCCCCCCCCCCATATATGTTTTGACTTTATTTTGCTTGAGGTTATGTAACATGGTTTCTTTCTATTTTTGTATGGCTTCAGAGGGAGAACGGCTAGAAGCAAAGATGAAGCGGTTAGAATCGAAATATGCTCCACTGCACCTAGTGCCTCTCATAGAGAGATTGGGGACTCCTCAGGTAAGTGCTAACTAGTAGTGGTTTTCTATCAGTCATCATGTCTTTGCAATATAGTGAATGTGAAAGGGGGTTTACGGTTTCTGCTTTTCTTCTCTCATTCACTGCATCTGCCATTATTTGTCTTCTACCCTTCTTTAACTATATATAATGAAAATGTATTTACCTGAAATTTTTATTTCCTGTAGTCTGCAGGCAGCACAGTCACGAATAGGTTTAAGTTCCCTAGGTACAACGACACAGAGACAGAATAGCAGTAATGATGGATCAATAAATTAACCAATCACCATGAACTCTATAAAGCTGAGTTTTATTTTTATAAAACAAGATTACATTTTCTTAAATGGCGGGAAACAGGTGTTGCCTACGGACTACAGGAAATGAAAATTTCAGGTAAATACATTTTAGTTTAACTGGATGTCCTACGGCAGCTCAGTCACGAATGGGACTTGCAAAGCAGTGGTCAAGTGAGTGGGACAAAAGAATACATTCAGTATTCTATGGTAAATGGAGACCCATGGAGTGAGAATGTCTAGCCTATAATTTCCCATCAAGAGTGGTGAAAATGTTGGCCCATGCTGCAGCGTTGCTTTTTTTTTTTTTCCAGTGGTATGTGCCCCAGTTCAGTGCAGGAGATGGCAGTGGAGCAGGTAGAGTGACTGATGAAACTGGTGGCACTTCTCAATAAATCTCCTGATTCACCTCGCTAGTGGCACTACTTGCTCTTTGACCATTATTGGAATGCTGAAGAAACAGGGCTTCAGACTTTGTAACGATATCTGACCTTTGGTTATATTAAGACAGTCCTTCTGACATCAAGGCGGTACCATTCCTCCTTCTCCGGACCTTTTGAATCCCTTCGATTTCTGAAATAAGGTCCCTTTGTAGGACAAATCCTGTAGATCACCAATATGCTTTGTACAGGTGACAACTACTATCGAAAAGATCTTGAAAATGATGAACCTGAGAGAAAAATCCTCTAACATTGTAAACTGATGTTTAATCAGTGCAGCTAACACTATAGACAACCACAAGAAGCTGCAGGCAATGAATTGCTGAGCTCTGAAGAAAAAAACCTGACAAGATGGCGGTTATAAATCTTTGCAACTGTGTCTTGATGATGGTGCATCCTGAGTGATTTTTTTTTGATTCTCTAATATATAATACAAAAATATTCTGGGCCTTCAGGCAGCTAACATAGTGTTAAAAACCTCAGTGGAAATCCTAGGTATAACTGGTTGTCTTTGCCGCTTTCACACCTTGGGACGCAATTTGTATGGATGAAGAAGACCTCTCTTCTGGAAGAAAAATAGCCCTCATTTTGGGGGTTCGTTCTGTTTCTGAAGAAGTCACTTCTAATTCTGCCTTTTCCATCAATCCCTGGAGTAGTTGAAGAACTAGATTCTTGATTGTTTTGGGGGGGAAAGTCATTTTAGAAGGAATTCTATGAACCTGGGTGCCGCAGCAGGTTCCAGAAATGGGTCTTGGATGGTACTGTACAACGTCAGTCCATCAATCAGCTGTATATCCTTCCTTTTTTATTCATAGGTGGTGTGAAAAATACATTCACCGTACTCAATAGTAAGAGACCTGACATCGGTAGAATGACTGAAGACCATATGGATTGTCAAAGCACACGCTTCACGAGCATTCAGAGCAGCATGCTGCCTTCGCTATCTGCGACATTTCAAGGGACACACCACCTTTAACAAGAGTAATATCTTGTAGCCGAGTTAAATACCCCGTCGTATGCTCTTGTATAAAATACATCTTTTGTTAAAATAATCTAATAATTATTCGATGACATCGCATTGGATATACAAACGGCAGCCCATTGTTTGCCCATAATACATTCTTTGCCAAGGAATTTCCTAATAACCATAGGAGCATCACAAGGGTCGGTTCTGTAGGATCTCTCCCCTAGACGACCCTCTTACACAGCTCAACACAATTGGCTCAGCCAGATTCGCAGTACCATTGTCCTAGGGATGCATTCAGGGAAGTTTTACAGGCCACTGAAGGTGAGGTGTAAGACTGGTAATATAACCGACCTGCTTCCCTGTCCATGGATCCCTTCAGATGTGACTACTCAGAGGGAAACACAGCCACTGCTGAATACGTTTTTGTCCTTTTCTTCAGCATCTTTAACTGACTTTAATAAATCCTGCAGACTGTCTTCACACATAACATATTAGAAGTGCAGGAAATTTCCCTTCATTCAGAGCACCTGCTGAGTAGCATAGGTGGTCTCCCATCCAGACTCCCACCAACATAAGGTGGACCTTTTCAGGATTGAGAGGCTGCAGAGGCAGAAGTAACCTGTCTTAACGCCAAGACAAAACATTCCCAGGATTTAGCAGAGAATGCAGTCTGTGATGAACAGACAGTGAAGGCACCAGAAGCAAAGTTCTCTGGTAAAGATGGCTGGCATTCCCTGTCTGCATTTTCTATACTTTTTCTTGGAGTCGTCATGATAGCCAGACATTTAAGGGTAAATGCGTTATGCTTTTCCCTTATTGAGTTCCGTCATAGGAGCTCAATACCGGAAAAAACGCATCAGTTTTGTCCTAATGCATTCTGAATGGAAAGCAATCCATTCAGTATGCATCAGGATGTCTTCTGCTCCGTCCCTTTTACGGTATTTGGCATGCTGCGGGATTTTCTCCGGCCAAAATTCCAGAACACTTGCCGGATCCAGCTTTAATTTCCATTGAAGTGCATTAAGCCGGATCCAGTACCAAGTGTTCGGGAATTTGCCGCATTGACGAATCCGGCTTTCCAGTCTGCGCATAAAAAGGTGAAAAAAAAAATACTGGATCCGTTTTTCCGGATGACACCGGAGAGACGGATCCGGTATTTCAATGCATTTGTCAGACGGATCCATATCCGAAAACAAATGATATCCGTTTGCATACGGATTTCCGGATCCGGCAGGCAGTTCCGTCAACAGATCCTCACGACGCTACTGTGAAAGTACCCTAAGAAGAGAACATGCACAGTGTGAGAACCCTGGGGGACGCTAACATAGCCCGACTCCTCTCCCAAAGAACAGTAGTCGTAGTGTGCCAGGAAGCATACAGCTGTGATAAATGTACTGATAAAGACTGCCATACTTACCGAGGGCCAGTAGAGGGCACCATTGCTGGGAGTATGCAGCATACTGAACTAAAAAGTCAAATCACCATCACAAAACCAGGTAGCACAGAGAGCATGAGTGAACCCTACAGGAATCTGATCCTCAGAACAAAGCTATTCAGGCTCGTTCAGAGTAAACAGTAGACTGTTTGGGGAGTGCACTGACCTGGAGTCCGGTGACACTCTGTGGAGATGTACCACCCATCCAGCCCCCCTCAGCAGGGTAAACATCCTTCTTACAATCAAGAGGCGCAGTGGCTAGGCCACTTAAGAGTGAAAGCACCATCTTGAATTGCCTTCAGGGACTGAGACACAGCACAGTATGCAGCCTGGGCACCGACGAGTCCCTCCACACCGCCTAGTAGTACCACTCCTAACTCTCAGAGAAGAGAAGCGGTAAACAGACAGGGAGCCCAGAAAGGCTTTGAGAATGCTGGAGAAGTGTCTGTAAAAGGCACAGTGTAGTGAGACCTGGTCTCCATCATGACCTAGAGCAGGCATCCTCAGACTGCGGCCCTCCAGCTGTTGCAAAACTACAACTCCCAGCATGCCCGAACAGCCTACAGGCATCCGCCTACAGCAGAGCTTTGTGGGAGTTGTAGTTTTACAACAGCTGGAAGGCCGCAGTTTGAGGATGCCTGGTCTGGAGAGAAATAAAATACACTGGCTCCTTCCTCCTGCTCCGCTTTATAGTGGCCATGATGATTGGTTAATTGATTTATCATTACTGCTTTTAACTTGTCTCTGTGCAGTTGTACCTAGGGGGCTTAAACCCATTTGTGACTGTGCTGCCTACAGGAAATGTGTATATGTAGAGAGAGGGGCCCGGTGAACAGCATGAAACAGAACTATATTTATATGAGACCTATACAGCACTAGACATTAAATCAAAGGGTGGTCTCTGTCCTCTACAACTAATCTGCTCAAAGTGAAGAGTTTGAACATGGACATGGGTTTTAATCTTTTATTACATTTTTACAGCAAATTGCCATAGCAAGAGAAGGAGATTTGCTGACCAAAGAGCGTCTTTGCTGCGGTTTGTCAATGTTTCAAGTCATTCTTACCAGAGTGCGCACCTTCCTTGATGATCCCATCTGGCGCGGACCCCTGCCCAGCAACGGTGTGATGCATGTGGACGAGTGCGTAGAATTCCATCGGCTCTGGAGTGCAATGCAGTTTGTCTACTGCATCCCAGTAGGCACGCATGAATTCACTGTAGAGTAAGTAGCACCCATGTATACACTGTGTACGTTAAATGGGATTTTCCGCGTTCCAGATACCATTGGCCTTCGTTTACTTTGGTTCATCTGCTTGCACTCTGTGTACTTGGTAGTAGCGGTGGAGGACATAGTTCATTGTCCTCTTCACTTGAATAGGATGGCGCTGCAATACCCTTCACCGTCACCAAAGTAGGCAGGTGCTGAGAGTCGGACCCAGACGGATCCAATATTGATGGCCTATCTTGAGAATAAGCCAGCAGTATTCCGAAAAACCCATATAATATGTATCTATATGCTAAAAAGTGAAGTAAGATGCTTCAGATTTTAGATGAGACTTCTCGCGTGTTACAGAAAATATCAGGACCAACTCATTTGTGAAACTTGAGTTCTCATGGGCGTATTATAGGACGGTTTTGTTTTTTTACGAAGCTGTAATAAGACATCTGTAGATGGGCATCGGGACCCCCATCAGTGCTTTCATATGCCTCCGATTCATACATAACATTGACGGCATACACATTTGGATGCTTTTTGAATCATGTATTTATTTTTTTCACAAAATTTTTTTGTATTGCTATAGAAGTGATAGGAGATTACATACTTTCCTGTATAAAAATGAAAATGCAATAAAACGAGTTTAAAGAAAAACAAACACACTAAGGCAAAACAAAACGATGTAAAAGGGCTTAACAAATGCCTAGAAAAGCACAGCAGAAGTCATGTGCTTTCGGTTGCATATTTTTTTTTATTTTTTAAGTACACAAAACGCGCACACCAAAGAACTATGTGTGGCAGCGCCCCAAACCTGCTGTCCTGCAGAACCTCTGCAATTAAATGTCATCTTAAAGATGAAGTCACTTTGTGCAAAACTTCGGATTAATACTGTACGGAGATCCGTCTTCACACAGTATTAAAATGTATGGGCTCCGATGAGCCGAAGTTATTTAGTAGTTGATTTTTAAAGTGGAAAACAAACTCAAAACATGAAACCGAACTCGGCTTAAAGGGTTTCTGTCATCACGTTTTGACATTATAAGCTGTCTGACATTAGCTATGTGCTAACGTCAGAGCAGCTTGATAATGTCTTTTTTTATAAAAATCCGACTTATATTCAGGCTAAAAAACGTACTTTTATAATATGTAAATTAGCCTCTAGGAGCAGGGGGGGCGTTGCCCTGCTCCTAGAAGCTCCGTGCGGCAACCTGCTGGCACGCCCCTTCTTACTTTGAGTGACAGTGCCGGGCAGCGATCCTCCACCACTGTCTCTTTGTGAAATCCCGCGCCTGCACGACCGCTCTGTATTCGGCGCAGGCGCGGTGAGCTGAGGACAGCAGGCACCAGCGTCGTCTGCTCACCGCGCCTGCGCCGAATACAGAGCGGCCGTGCAGGCGCGGGATTTCACAAGGAGACAGTGCCGGAGGATCGCTGCCCGGCACTGTCACTCAAAGTAAGAAGGGGCGTGCCAGCAGGTTGCCGCACGGAGCTTCTAGGAGCTGGGCAACGCCCCCCCTGCTCCTAGAGGCTAATTTACATATTATAAAAGTACGTTTTTTAGCCTGAATATAAGTCGGATTTTTATAAAAAAAAGACATTATCAAGCTGCTCTGACATTAGCACATAGCTAATGTCAGACAGCTTATAATGTCAAAACTTGATGACAGAAACCCTTTAAGGCCTGACTGGTACCTCAGACCCAAAGCAGAGTTCAGGTTCAAGTTTTGAAGTGGTTTTACACTTTGAAAATCAACTACCGAAATTTTTCACATGACTTCGTGACTAAATAATTTTGGCTCATCGGAGCTCATACATTCTAATACTGTACGGAGACTGATCTCCGCACAGTATTAGGCCTCATGCACACGGCCGTTGTTCGGGTCCGTGTCTGAGCGGCATATTTTGTGGCTTGGGCGCGGACCTATTCACTTCAATGGGGCCGCAAAAGATGCGGACTGCACTCCGTGTGCTGTCCGCATCCGTTGCTCCGTTCCGTGGCCCCGCAAATAAAATAGAGCATGTCCTATTCTTGTCTGTTTTGCAGACAAGAATAGGCATTTCTATAATAGGCCGCATTCCGTTCTGCAAATTGCAGAATGGAACGCGGTGCAGCTTCCGTGTTTTGCGGCTCCGCGGTTTGCAGACCGCAAAACGCCAACGGTCGTGTGCATGTAGCCTTAATCCGAAGTTTTGAACAAGGCGACTTTGGATGTCACATTCCAAGTTCACTTCGTTCGACGCTAGTAATACCAATTGTGGACCGTCATTGTATATCTCTGTTGTGCCATCCCTCAAATATTCCTACTAGAAGTTTATAAATTACTTGCCAGCAGTCTGTAATAAAGGTCCATCTAGGTGTTACCAGTTGGGGATGTGCCCCTGCACTGCCCACCACTGACTGCATAAGTGATAATGACAACCAGATGGATATGTGATAAATGTATATCCCGAGAATAGGGGACCCCGAGTCCCCTGTGTGAATGGAACAGTGGTCATGCATCTGCATTTCTGCTTTATTCACACAGGACTTGGGGAGCCCACCATTCTTGTGATGAGTGATGGTCCCAGGGGCCAGCAGTTACAGCATTGCCTTGTGCTCATTATGGGTTGTGACTGACACGTGTTCTTGGTGTTCCAGGCAGTGCTTTGGTGACGGACTGCACTGGGCTGGCTGCATGATCATTGTTCTCCTGGGACAAGAGAGACGATTTGATGTCTTGGACTTCTGCTACCACTTGCTGAAGGTGCAGAAACATGATGGCAAGGATGAAATCATCAAGAATGTGGTATGTATATAACTGGAAGTGTACCTCCCACATCCTAAGGCTTACCCCACCCCTGACAAACATTTTAGAGCTTTTATCGATACGTTTAAAACCTTACATTACACACAATTATTTTGTAATCTGTTATACTAATCTGTAATGCAAATATTTCCCTGCCTCTTCTATTAGCTACTATAAGGTTGTGATTCTGTAGGCCTTTTGTTCAATGGCACACGTGCACTGGTATTGATATTAGGCCGCAGTATTACTTTCAGAAAAATGAGGCTCAAGGATGACTAAGTAATTCGTCCCTGACAACAGCCACCATGGAAGTTGCCCATGTTAGATGGAAATGTGAGCGCTGAGCTGTTTCTGTGCTTCGCTTCGTGCTTTTTAGAAGCGACAGACAGTATGCTTGGCCACCATTCCATACAGCTCTCCCCAGGGGATTGGGATTCTCCATGCTGGTGATTTATGAGGTCCCAGTAACAGAACCTCATCTTTGTAGCTTTTAGTAGATATCTCATGGATAGATAAGGCTGGGGCTACACTGCGTTCCTGGCTGCAACTGAATAAAATAGCTGTTCATCATCCATTGAACTGACAGTGGTCCAGCAGGCCTTGCAAATTTCTGACAGAATCCCTTTAATTACTGTGTGGCCTCAGCATAAGGGCTCCTGCACATGGCCACAAAAGACTGATTCCAGCCAAGTGTATGGCACCATTTATTTTTTTATCTTCTGTAGAAATGTCCTATTCTTGTCCGCAAAACAGACAAGGATAGGACATATTCTATTTTTATTTGCGGGGCCGCGGCGCAGATGCACACGGTGAGCTGTCCACATCTTTTGCGGCCACGTTGAAATGAACTGGACCACATCCGATCCGCAAAAAATGCAGATTGTAGGCAGACAGAAACTACAGCGGTGTGTATGAGCCCTTAATTTTAAATCTTCATGGTTGGAATATGCTTCCTGTTACCGTATTGCAGACCGCATCTGGGGATCTACCGTTCTGTTGTCATTCCGCATCACGGATGAGGACCCATTCACTTTGATGGGTCCACAAATCCGGAGATGTGGAACGGAACACTACGGAGTGCTGCTTTGGGGTTCCGTACTGCAAATAGATAGAACATGTCCTATCTTTTTGCGGAACAGACGAATGCAAACCCATTTAAGTTGAATGGGTCTGGATTCATCCCGGGGGCCGTACGGAGGTTGCCCGTGCATTGGGGGCCGCAAATTGCAGTCCCCAATGCATGGAACAGACCACCTATGGCTGTGTGCATGAGCCCTAAGGCCTCCGTTAAACACTTTTTTTTTTTCACGTGCCACGAGTTTAAAGTATTTTTCATAGTGCTTTTTAGAAGCATTTTGGTAATGGTTTTGTTACATTTATTTGGAGTTTGCAGTTTGGCCAGAAGTGAATCCAGAAGGAAGTGGAAGTCCTTCCTTTACATTTGTCATTACTGTTGAACACAATTCTGTATTTTATTTAAATAAAAAAAAGAAAAACCTGCATGTATGTTTTTCTGACACGTCTCCCACCTCACAGAGAAATCATACCCAGAGTAGAGGCTGTGTTTTGCATAATCCACCATCAGAACACCAAAAATGCCCTGGATATTGATTGACTTCTCAGTAATTTGCTGTAGTCTCTATAATGAGGTGGAATATCTGGTGCAGATTTTGCTACTGTTTTCCCCCCTATCCACTGCAAAGGGTGAAATCTGAGATGGAAAATCCACTGCATAAACAGACATGCTGCGGATCAAAAAAAATTCTGAGTCAGCCGTTCTGATATTGATCGCCTGCCTATCTACAGGATAGGCCACGAATATTCTGATCCCAGACAACCCATTTAATAATCCATCTTGCTTATATTTCTGCAGCCACTGAAGAAAATGGTTGAACGTATTCGCAAGTTCCAGATCCTCAATGACGAGATATTCTCCATTTTGGACAAGTACCTGAAGGCTGGTGATGCAGAAAATACATCAGTAGAACATGTGCGATGCTTTCAGCCTCCCATTCACCAGTCACTGGCCAGCAACTAGGCTTTTTCTAAGTGTAATATATACTTGGCATTACCACTGTATAATGACTCATTATTCTACTGTATTCACTGGTGGAGAAGGCAGCCATAATGAATGAGAACGTATAGACACTCGGTAAAGGGTTTCCTCTGCGGAGGTAGGGGTGCTATACAAGGGGTACTCGTAGCAGAGTTCTGCATTGTCTGCTATTTAAATTATTTTCCAATAATATATTCACTGCTGTATAACACTACCAGCCCACCCTTAATTCTTTATAGAAATCGTTTTCACATTCTGGGTTAAAGATTCATACCTTTCTGTAATTATTGGGTTCTTAATGTACTTTCTAATAGCAATGTATCTCTATGGCCTCATGCACATGACGCCGTGCGCTCCTGCTATCAGCTGGATTCCAGGCGGGATACCACGGTCCGCGCATGGCCGTGTGCATGAGGCCTATGACTTGTAAAAATGTAATCTCCAATAATCAAGAAATTCCTCATCCTTTTCAATAAAAGTTTATATTAATATATGGCTTCTTTTTTTATTAGGAAGGCACATCTGAAAATATTCATGGCGCACAGCATTTGTACTGAACTGTACTCGCATAATGCCGTCAGTACAGTTCAGTACAGCTTGGGTCGGGCAAGAACACGCAGCATTATTAATTATTATAATGTCATGAATTCATGTCACAGGAGAAGTGTTCAGTCTGGAAAATACTGCTGTCACATGGAGCGTATTTCACAGACTGAATAAGCTTGTGTGAAATTGGCCTAAAGGTATAGCCACATGTTTAGGTTTTTTTTAATGCGGTTTTTAAACCAGAAGTGGGAAAAAAATAAAAATATATATATATATATATATATATATATATATATATATATATATATATATATATATATATATATATATATATAAAAATTTTAAAGTAGTATCTGTCCTTACTATGTTCAGGTTTCAAAAATTGCATAAAAAAATAAACATGTAGCAATGGCCTAAGAGCTCACACACTACCATGCTGGGTCCGGGAAACACAGACTGTGTATTGGACAGATGTACCGGACCAACGGTGACTCCTCTGACCCACTCACTGCATTGTAAATCATCTGACCACAGGTCTATTGTACTGTACTTTTGTTTTTATGGCAGGTATAAGGGACTATGTGGGTTGTTTTATTACACCAAGTTTTGTTTTTTTTTTGTTTTTTCCTCTTGCACAATAAAAACTCTTGAAAGTGTTTTTTTTTTTTTTTTTTTTCTGTAGCTGCATTCATAGAGCCATAGCATTTTTATTTTTCCAGCCAACTGAGCCACGTGAGGGCTTGTTTTTTGTGGGAGATATAGTTTTCATTCAGTGGACTTTTTTTTATCAGTTTTATTTAATGTTTGGAATGTAGAGATAAAAGTAAATGCAAGCAAAAACACTTTTTTTTAACTTATTTTTTTTTCCATGTCCCACTAGGGGTCTTGAACATGTGCTCATCTAAAACACAGTAATAATACTTCTGTGCACAGTATGCCTAGGGGCCATGGCAAGTGGGGTGGGAAGCCCCCTCAGCACAGACAGTGGCATCTAAGGGCTCATGCACACAACTGTATGTATTTTGCAGTCCACAAAAACGGATTCGCAAAAAATACGGATGACATCCGTGTGCATTCCGTATTTTGCGGAACAGAATGGCTGGCCCTTCATAGGACAGTACTATCCTTGTCCATAATGCGGCCAATAATAGGACATACAGAATATCCATAATACGGAGATACAGAAATGGTATGCTCATGGAGTAATCATTTTTTTTTGCGGATCCACTGAAGTGAATGGTTCCGCATACAGTCCACAAAAAAAACAGAACGGACACAGAAAGAAAATGTTAGTGTGCATGAGCCCTAAGGAGTAAGGCCTTTTTCACACGTGTACGTTTTCTGCTCTGAAAAGCTCCCAAGCCTGCAGCATACTATGAGCCTACCTGCACACTTGTATGTAAGAAACAACCTACCTGCAAATTTGTATGTAGAAAATCTGCACTAATTATCACGGTTTTAATTGGGGATTTTTGATTTATTTTGACAACCCCAATGATGTCTATGGGGAAAACCACTATATGTGCGGAATCTCACAAACAACATGCTATTTCTTTGCATAAAAATACACAATAACTGTATGAGAGTTGGCCATTCTCATTTATTTTGCTGGTAATGTATTACACTGTCGTTTTCTTCAAGAAAAACGGCACTGAATCCACAACATGTGCAGGTAGTCTTATGGTACGGAGTATTAATTTGCTACACTCAGTGACTTAGTATATAGTATGGTGCTGAGCAGGAAGGGGTTAAAGTTTATAGTGAATTATGAGAATCAGTATAGCATTAATGTATTGGCTCTGTAGAGCCAAACTTCGTCTCACGCAAGACTTTGAATTCCTACTGTATTCATATCTGCGTATTAAAAAACAATTTAAAATAGCAATCCGAAATTGGCTTTGGTACTGGATGGTACCCCTGTACCAAATCCCACTTTGGATTCCTATTTAAAATCGTATTAACATACACAGCTATGAATACAGTAGTAATTCACCAAAGTCTCGCGAGGAGCCAATACATTTTAATGCTGTACAAAACAGCATTAACATGGACATTTTTGAACTAATCTACTTCGGATCTATAATCCAAAGGTCGATCCTCTCAAGCCTAATCACTACAAGGCATTGTGTTTCTAGCACAATCTTTATGGCGGTTGAAATACACCTGAAATATGTTAGTACAGTTTACAAAACAAGTAAATGTATGGAACATTTTTACCACCAAAGGGAGGACTAAGACTATTTTTTTTTACAAACCTATGATAAAATTATTTTAACGTTGCATAACCTGATCTCTTTTTAGCTCTAAATATATTGACAAAAAAAACAAACTACTTGGTGACAGAGTGCTGACTGCTAGAGATGCGTCTACAATGCACTTGCAGACATTTTGCCCCGTTGACAGACTTTGAGAGGTGGCACATCATTGTACGGAGAGAAGCAGGATAGTCATTTCACTGAATCTCCTGCCATTCTGACCTAACTGTTAGGAGCTGTTGTGAATAGGAGTTAATTGAGGGTACACACTGCAAACAGGCTCTGGCCAGATCACCAGTAGACAGGATTGCTTGATCCACCGACAAGCACAAGCAGCTCCCATAATTTCATTGTCCACCATCCAGACACAGGTGGCACCTTCATTACACACCCATCTCTGCTTGGACCATTTCCAGGTGCTTAGAAGGAAATTTGGTGTCATGGCGCTTAATACATGTCCTGCCTTTGACAGCCACCATCACCTTTGTTTGCAGTGGTGTTGTGAACGAGAAACCTGAATTGCTACAGACTGGAATCGTATTGTGTTTAGTGTCAAATTCAGGTTCTGTTTGGTATCAGACGATGCTTGGGTTCAAATATGGAGGCCTCTTGTGGTGAGCACATCAATCCTACCTTTGCTGTGGAGGGACACACTGCTCTAACTGCTGATCTATGCCATGGCATCCCAGTTCATCATAACAGTTGGTCAACCCTAGTAGTGGCACCAGGTACATTAACAGCTCAGCAACATGTCTTTCCACTTGTGGCAGGACTTCAGACCCGCATTTTCCAGCAGGATAATCTTTGCAGACAAAGAGCAGGAGTTTCCCAGGAATGTCTCCTTTCGTGGTTTGCCAGATTTATCACCAGTAAAGCATTTATGGGACCAGCTGAGACACCAGTTTCAGCAACCTTTGAGTGTGCAGAAGCTAAAGGCTCAGCTACACCATCTGTGGGCAAATGTGCCACAGGATATTATACTGTATCCAGGTAAGGCTACTTTCACACTAACATTTTGGCTTTCCGTTTGTGAGATCTGTTCAGGGCTCTCAAAAGCGGTCCAAAACGGATCAATTTTGCCCTAATGCATTCTGAATGGAAAAGGATCCGCTCAGAATGCATCAGTTTGTCTCCATTCAGTCACCATTCTGCTCTGGAGGCGAACACCAAAATGCTGCCTGCAGCATTTTTCTGTCCACAATGTGGTGTGGAGCAAGATGGTTCCGTCCTGGCACACAATGTAAGTGGGACGGATCCGTTTTCTCTGACACAATAGAAAACAGATCCGTCCTCTATTGACTTTCAATGGTGTTCATGACGGATCTATCATGGCTATAGAAGACATAATATAACCGGATCCGTTCATGACAGATGCATGCGGTTGTATTATGGTAATGGAAGCGTTTTTGCAGATCCATGACTGATCCGCAAAAAGCGATAATGTGAAAGTAGCCTTAGAGGCAGCCTAATTGTACAGACATACTTTCGCTCTAATATTGTGATCACTTACATACATTATCATTACATTCACACATAGAAAGTTTCATTCATTTCCAACATCGTGTGACCATTGGGGCACCTGCCGATTACACAGAAGGGGCCCCAAAGTTCCCCCATTTGAATGGAGTGTGTCACGTATTGCTCACTGCTGCTCCATGTAACTCTGAGACTGCTGGAGAAAGCCAAGGGCAAGTGCTCAGCCATATCTGGCAATCCCACAGATATGAACAGAGCAGCATACATGCATGACTGTCGCTCTTTTCAAACAGGGAAAATAGCAAGAAAATGGCAGGACACCCACTAATAATCACTTATCCTATATCCATTCGATGGTGGATACATTTGTGGGTGTGTTTTTGACATTCCGATGGTGTTTTTGAAGCCAAAGCTATGTATGGATCATAAAAGGAATGTACTAACACTGCTTTTTTTTTTTGAGTCCACTCCTGGTTTTGGCTCCAACTTCTGCACTGGAAACCCAGCCATACTGATACCTTCAGGAACATGAGAGGCCTCTTGGTGTTCAGTCCTACTCAAATCTAGGACTGGCTTTTACAAATGAAAAATCCTAGAACATCCATATGTCTCTAATACATTTAGAAATACTTACTGCTGTACTAGGTCTAATTACACAACATGGCTGGTAATTTGCTAGCAGTTAGCACTGACCTGCACAGTTTTTCTAGAAGTAAAATGCTTTCTCTCTACTAAATTCTGAAATATTTTATTTCAAAATAAGTTATATTTTTACAATTTAATAGTACTTACTCCCCTTTCATACAAATGCAGCAAATCTAACGTAGAGAGGACAAAATATCTACAGCATTCTGCAGCCAGAGCCAAAATGTACCCACATTTTTATATACAGTTAAAATTTCAGTGCAACATATTTTAAAACAAAACGTGAAGGGGTTACTCCCATGTGGACATATAAGACATACTATAAATGTCTGATAGGAACGGGTCTATTTTCAGAAGTGCCATAGCGATAAACGGAGGGGGGTTCTCTCAATTCTCTGCTATAGGACTATTGAAAATAACTAAAATAATGTATATAGACGCAGGTCCCCTCCGAAGCGTAAGCCGTGCATGCATGGCTTTGTCCATACACCATTTCTCAAAATAGGTGGCCCTGGCCTGGCTATTTTCAGTAGTCCCATAGCATAGCAGAGGTGACCTGCTCACAACGAAGCCCTGTTCTTGTCGATAAGCCATAAATGACCCCGTTTTTGTAATTCCATTATAAATTATGTACACATCTCCATTCTTAAATTAATAACAAGTATAAATGAATGCATAAGGCAAAATAAAACTGCACACAAATTGGTCTGACCAAAATCAATGTTAAAATGATTGTCTGCACAGCTTTTGGCGGGAGGGGGCGAGGGATGGAATCAGTAAAAGCAATGAAGTCACAGTTATTCACATAGTTCACCTCTAAATTCATACCAGCTCCAAGAATAAAGAAATGTTTACAAGAGATCGCTGCAGAAAGAGCTGGTTTGACCTCATAGCTGTCATGTCCTGGTTATGGGCCACCACAAAAATACTGGTCCTGTATACACATCCAGGGTTGTCCTGAAAACATTACCCTCTCAGTCAGGGGACTCATATTAACCTGTCTATAGTGGAGAAATCACAAGAAGCGTATGAGCTGTGCCATGACAGAAAACAAGACGTGTCGAAGTGCGGATATATGCACTTATTTAGTGGCCTTTTTGTCAACAACTGAATAGTGTTTTTTCCCCTATAAAGAAGGGGATGAAAAACGCCATTACTTCGATGTGTAAAATTAAAAAATGGAGGGGTTGTCCCATCTGGATATTTATGGCATGCATATCCACGGGATATGTCATAAATGTCCAATAGGTACACTCGCCTATTTTAAGAAGTCCCAAAAGAGTGAATGAAGAAGCGTGCGAGCTTGGCATTCTCTCCATTCCTGACATGGATGGGGCCCTGTTTTTAAGATAGGAGCAGGTCCCAGAGGTGGGACCCTCACCTATTTATGGCTTATCCTGTAGACATGCCATACTTGTCCAGATAGGACAACCCAGTAATCACAGAAGGCTCACGTCAAAGCAAATTTCCAGTGTGAACATCAACATGCTGTGCCTCCTTGTACTCTACAGATGTGGATCTTCTGTAGAGGCTGGATATGGATAACTACAAGTCACAGCATGCTCTGCCACCAAATGATCTATAAGAGCTGGACCCATTCAGGGTGGCAAAGTCTACTGCACAACAAGAAAGCAATTTCTGAAAGGATGACCATTTCACTGAAGGCTTTGGGGTGTGTCCTCTGGGTAGCTGCTTGGCAAATCCTATACAAATACGTGCAGACCTGCGTAAGAAATAAACCAGTGATGTGGCAGTGCTGCCCTGTTCAGAACCAGAAAATGGAGACCTGAGGTTCAATTCACCTGCGGAAACAGTTAAAGTTCCCCTTGAAATATAAATACTTTGAGTGGCATAGCTGCAGAATATGAACATATTTTGGCTTAGGAATTTTACAGGATTATTTCTGTACATTTGTTAGGCACACTGCCCGCTACCTGCTGGTCCGGAACACGAGGAACAGCAGAATGGTGCCACATATACCCAGAGGGCAATACATTATTCAAAGTAATTGAGCAAATTGTCAAAAGCAATTAAAATAAGAAATATTCACCCAGTACCCCATCAGAACAGTTTAAGATCGTGTGGTTTTGCTGGCAGTGAAGAAGATATTTTTGGTCCTTAAAATGTTGTAATGCTTCCATTGCGCCGGGAAGCCGTGTTCTCATTTATCTGCTGGTCAATGTCACAATGGTGGCTCTCCTCGTCACCGTTCAAGTGTTCATAAATTATGTTAGAATGGTTCCCGTTCAGGAGCCGCTCATCCTTTCGGAGAGAAACTGGCAGGTTAGATAGGGAAATAGAGACATCTTTGAAGGCATGCAGTAAAAAGATTCCAATGATGATAGTCATAAAACCACTGAAGGTGCCAATCATGTCATTGGCAGACATGTGCTGCCACTCCTTGAAGAGAATTGCAGAGCAGGTAAGCACTGAGGTGGTGAAGAACACATAGTAAATAGGCGTCACTAGTGAGGTGTTAAATATGTCCAGAGCCCTGTTTAAGTAGTTAATCTGAGTGCTCACACACACAATAAGGCTGATCAGTAGGATCCAGGACAAGGGATTCTTCAGAATGGGTTCTCCAGCAAATAGTCCCTTAATAGCAATTCCCAGTCCTTTAACGCACGAGACCGACAGCGCTCCAATCACAGAGCATATGGAGATATAGACCAATATATTGGACTGGCCATGACTTGGTCCGACAACAAAGATTAGGATAAGGGAGACAATAACCACCCCTGTAGCAAAAAGCAAAAAACCTACAAAACAAACAAGAAAGTGAAGTTTAACGCTCTTCATAAACGTGCAATCCTCAGTCTCTTCCTGAAATGGAAGCACTGCCCTTCTGGTTAAAAAGGGTTCTTTAGTTCCATAGATCAGGATCTAATAATAATGGAACATAATACGCCCCATAACTGCTCGAGTTCTGTGAATGTGTTTTTCTACGGTTGGTGGTCACAAGACAGGATACCATTACCCACAAGAGCCAAGGTGTCATACAACTTAACAGATGACCTACACTTGACTGTGTGTGCACGTATTCACAAGAGGGCGAGAGCAATAGGTCACTGCCAGACACCTTCTGTGAGAACAGAAGGATCAGAGATGCAACATGCCTGATCCTTCTTTCCAATGACATGGTCGGCCAGTCCAGGGGAAATGCAGAGGTTAATCTAATGTGTAGGGCCACCTTTAGGCTCTGTGCACTGACATTACATCCGTAAGAATAAAGCAGTATGTAGCCCTACTGTTGCAATAACAAATACCAGAAGCAGCCCACTGTCTACGGAGTTCACCACGATTTGTCACTGAAACTAGTGTGAACATAGCTGAAATCAGCTGGCACGGGCATAGCAAACACGATAATTACATTACTGCAGTAGTTAGAAGGTCAGGTAAAGAGGAACCAAACATGATGTATCTTAAGTGTCCTTCCCGTCAATATAAAACCTACTCGTATCAGTAGTTACAGGGGTTGGCCATATTTATGGCTGCACATGGGCTGGGAACAGCACGTAAAGGCGGCTGGTGAGTCACGGCTATTAAACCATTGGCGCTGATCCTTGTTTGTTGGCACATTCTTACCTGCAGCCTGGCACTACAGTCCCAAAATGTCTGCTAATGGCGGGTGACCAGTCCCATCCATCAGTGGCTTCCACTGACTAAGGGCTCATGCACATGTCAGTGATTTCCAGCAGTGATTTTTAGCTAAAACCAGGTACGGCTCTAAACACAGAACAGGAGCAGATCTTTCCCTTATTTCTATGGAGGCTTCAATCCTGGTTTTGGCTCACAATCACTGATGGAAATCACTGACCAAAACACCGACGTGTGCATGAGCCCTTAAAGGGAACCTGTCACCTGGATTTTGTGTATAGAGCTGGGCACATGGGCTTCTAGATGGCTGCTAGCATATTTGCAATTTCCAGTCCCCATAGCTCTCAGTGCTTTTATTATGTCAAAAAAACGATTTGATAGATATGCTAATGAACCTTAGATGAGTCCTGCTTTTTGAGATGAGTCAAGCGTCCTCTGTTTCCGGAGCCCAGGCACGCCCACTGTGAAGAAGCCAGCACCACCCCGCATCCTCTGACTCTCCTCCTTGCTCCCCGACGTCATAAAGCTAGATCGCCGTAATCTCGCGATAAACGAGCTAGCGCATGCGCAGTTCGTTCCCTGAGGCTAATGCCAGCCCAGGGAAGGAACTATGTCGGCACTGCACATGCGCTAGCTCATTTATCGCGAGATTACGGCGATCTAGCTTTATGACGTCGGGGAGCAAGGAGGAGAGTCAGAGGATGCGGGGTGGTGCTGGCTTCTTCACAGTGGGCGTGCCTGGGCTCCGGAAACAGAGGACGCTTGACTCATCTCAAAAAGCAGGACTCATCTAAGGTTCATTAGCATATCTATCAAATCGTTTTTTTGACATAATAAAAGCACTGAGAGCTATGGGGACTGGAAATTGCAAATATGCTAGCAGCCATCTAGAAGCCCATGTCCCCAGCTCTATACACAAAATCCAGGTGACAGGTTCCCTTTAAAGCCTCATTCACACAGACGTTGCCCAGCCGTGCAAAGAGCGAACCTGCAATATACAGGTATCGGCCGTATGTACACCATATAACAGATGTGGACTCATTCACTTGAATGGGTCCGCAATCCGGAAGCTCACGGAAGCACTTCTGCAGGTTTTCTGTCCATCACAGCACGGGCAAGCCTGGCACACTCATGTGCATGAGCCCTAAAACAGTGGACAGACTGTGCATGCCCTGATTCTGCAGTGTTAGGGTACTTTCACACCTGCGTTGGTGCGGATCCGTCTGTTTATTTGCACAGACGGATCCGCACCTATAATGCAAACGTTTGTATCCGTTCAGAACGGATCCGTTTGCATTAGTTAAAAGAAAAATGACAAAGTCCAAAACGGATCCGTTTTGAATGACATTGAAAGTCAATGGGGAACGGATCCGTTTTCAAATGCACCATATTGTGTCATTGAAAACGGATCTGTCCCCATTGACTTACATTGTAATTGAAAATGGATCCGTTAGGCTCCGCCTCTTCAGACGGACACCAAAATGCTGCATGCTACGTTTTGGTGTCCACCTCCAAAACGGAATAGAAGCGGAACGGAGCCGAACTGATGCATTCTGAACGGATCCTTATCTATTCAGAATGCACTGGGGCTTAACTGATCTGTTTTGGACCGTTTGTGAAACGGATCTCACAAACGGAATCCAAAACGCTAGTGTGAAAGTACTCTTAGTCAACGGAGGCTGCTGGTGGCCATTTTGGGACCGCAGTGCCAGGCTGGGGGTAAGAAAAAATATAATACACAAGGATTAAGCAAGGCTTGGACATCGGCGAACAGTGGATCAGTAGCTGCCGTTATGTGCTGTTTCCAGCCCATGTGCAGTAAGTAGTAGCCACATTGAGTTGGGATAACAGTCATTTCATAATATCACTATAATATTAAAGCAATTTCCCTCCCCTGTTAATATAGGGCAGACTGCCTGTGGTCTGTGTGCTTTACATGAAGTGAAAAAATTGACAAGATTCTTTGCTCTGTCTCTTAAGGTGGTCAAATATATGATACAGAAGTAGGCTGATGGATCATATTGGCCAAATGTATTAAACGAAACCGGGCAACGGACAAACGATCTACATGGGAAAATTTTTGCAAGGAAACATCATTTGTTCAGCTAAGACAAAAAATTCAAACGTGGCCGACTTTCTGATGAAATTTAACAACGGACACCACCTGCCAAACATTATCAGCAGCTTTAAGGGTCTCATATCAAATACAGGAGATACTCGGTGCAGCTTCTATTACAATGAACAGAAAGTTCCACAAATGAAGACCAACTCAATGTGAACTGCTGTAGATACACAGGGTACACATGTAGGTAATACATACCCATCATCTCACACTAATACACTACCTGGATCAGCTAACTTGATGGCCATTTCATTTAAATTTTCAATCTCCTCTTCTTGAGGGGCATGGATGACCATAACTGTTGATCCCAATATACTCAGCAAACATCCAATTTTCCCATGAAGGTTTAGTTTCTCACTTAGGAAATATGAAGACAGGATGGCGCTGAAACATAAAAGATGAGATGTCAACCTCATTAAAAGCTCATACACAAAAACTGGCAATGACGACATGTTTTTAAGCCCTGGGGAGACATAAAAAGCTCTACGGCACTTTGCATGTAATACCCAAGAATCTGGTAACTGCAGATACCATGTGCTCCAATAAACAGCAGTGACCGGAGAGTTACGGTATTGATCGTCCCATTACACAATATGGGAATCTGGTCTCCAGGCTCAGGATCATATGACAGCTCTGTAGTATCCTTCCACTCCGTACAGCCATGACTGGCGAATATAGACTCAGGCAGGGGGACATGTTCTTGGCTTGTCTACATTACAATTCATGACACATACGCGAAGGAATTTCAGGCAAGAAAAACGTTAGGCATCTCGGATTTTAGGGTAAATATCTATGTATTTGGTATAGAAGAAAATAAAGCAAAAACATTTCTAATGTATCAAGTAAGGAAAAAAGGCCTTCCTCCGTTAGTAGAAGGGAAGAAAAATTACTAGACTAGATGGGTGAACTTGGGTAAATCTGAGGAATTAAAGGCATCTCATCCCATTTTAGAATATAGTTTTCTATATAGTTCATCATCTGGTCAATTAGTCTGAAGCCTGCTAAAATGCATAGAAGATCTTTCTTATAAAAAAAAAAACAAAAAAAAAAATTCTGACATCTTATTTTAAATCAACCTTTTTAATAGGTGGTCACATGTAATAATAAATTCTGGAGACAGACCTTCCGTAGAAATAAATAGAGAGCAGTGCGCATGTCCGACCTGCTGCTCCATTCTTTTCAGGGGTCCCTAAGGGGTACAGGGTCTCCGTTCTTGTGATCAGTGGGGGACCCAGCGGTAGGACCCCCACCGATCTAAGAGTTCTCCCTTTATCCTGTGAATCGGGGATAACTTGTCACACCCAGAGTACCCCTTTAAGGACAATTGTCAATTTTAATCATAAATTTTCCATCTGAAAATCTTTAATCCCATAGAAAATGAATGGAAAGGCTAGGCGTATGCTCGATCCGATACTCCATTAGGATGGGATCCCCCGTATTCGGGATTGTGGGAGTCCTTGAATTCAGACCCCCACTGACCAGTTAGTTATTCCCTACCCTGTGGATGACATAACCCCTAAAGTACTGCTTTGGCATTAGGGATTTTTTTTTGCCAATTTTCTGAAGTGCAGATAAAGGAGTGGGGCTTCTTGGGAATGAGGGGGATTAGAGGAGCTCTGCCCCTTAGTGCAGAAAGTGGCGTATGTTATAGCTGGCATAGACTTCAGTAACTGCTACACGAAAGGGTAGAAAGGATCCCGCTCCTTAATAAATTACGGGCATCTCACACCTGTGTAGGGAGATCAAGACTGATGCATGGGAACACTATTTTTGAATAATGAACCTTATTGGGGGCTTGCTTTTTTGTGGAATGCGATGTAGTTATCATTGGTTTCATTTTGGGGTACATCAGACTTAGGCTATATGCACACGACAGTTGTTTTTTGCTGTCCACAAATCGCGGAGCCGTTCCTTTTTTTTCACATCCACATCCGTTCCGTGATCGAAAATTTGTAGGTTGTGTTTCCGTGTGTCTTCCGTTTTTTTTTTTTTGCAGATCCGCAAAAAAAAAAAATGGAAGGCTTGAACCAGTTTCTTAACCTCTTAAGGACGAAGGGTGTACATGTACGCCCTTCGTCCGCACTTTAAAGATGGCGCCCGCTCCCGCACGGAGCGGGCGCCCGAGCTGCGGGTAAAAGCTTGATTCATCAAGCTGACACCCGCAGCTCATGTCCGCGACCGGCAGCGATGCCGATCGCGGACATTTAACCCCTCAGATGCCGTGGTCAATCCTGACCACGGCATCTGATCAGCGCAAAACCGAAAGTTTCACTTTCGGTTTTGCTCCGGCTCCTGATGGCCACAAGGGGAGCCGGGCATGCATGTAGTACCCTAGGTTTCTGTGAATGAAACCTAGGTTACTACAGTATTCCTATGGAGCCTATGACTGTAATAGGCTCCATAGGAATATATGATTTTCTCATATATTCCAATGCTATTGCATTGGAATATATGAGAATAACAATCTGATGATTGCATCTTATAGTTCCCTATGGGAACTATAAGAAAGTGGTACAAAAAAAAAAAAAAAAAATTTAAAAAATAAAAATTAAATAAAAAAAATAAAAATTCAAATCACCCCCCTTTCCCCAAAATGAAAATAAAATAAATAAAAAAATAGAAAAATTACACATAATGGGTGTCGCAATGTGCGAAAACGCCCATACTATAATAATATTAAAAAATATTCACCATACGGTAAACATAAAAACGGAAAGAAAGCGTCCAAATGGCTAATTCGCCATTTTTGGATGCTTCATTTCCTAAAAAAAAATGAATAAAAAGTGATCAAAACATCATACGCACCCCATAATGGTATCAATTAAAAGTTGATTGCCCCGCAAAAAATGAGCCCCCTACACTGCTCCATACGCATAATTACAAAAAAGTTATAGGGGTCAAAACATGGCGACAAAAAAATAAAATAAAAAAATTCCCACTTTTAATTTTTTTTTTCACTATCAAAACGCAAGAAAAACTATACATATTAGGTATTGCCGGATTCGTACTGACCTGAAGAATAAAATTAACCAGTCAGTTTTATCGCAAATCGAACGTTGTAATTTAAAAACCCGTAAAACTGTGGTGAAATTGCTTTTTTTTTTGCAATTTCACCCCATTTGGAATTTTTTTCCCGTTTCCCACTACATCACATGCAAAAATAAATGGTAGCGTTAAAAAGTACAACTTGTCCCGCAAAAAATAAGCCGTCATATGGCTATGTGAGCGGAAATATAAAAATGTTATGGCTTTTGGAAGGCAGGGAGCGCAAAACAAAAACGCAAAAATCCCAAAACCCCCGGTCCTTAAGGGGTTAAAGTACCTGTACAATTGCCCTGGTTTCTAAGCAACCATCCGCAAAAAAAACGGATGCCGATGACAAACGGATGGCTTCCTTCGGTAATCCGCATGTTTTGCGGACCCATAGAATTCTATGGGTCCGCAAACCGTTTTTACAGACAAGAATAGGACATGCCATATTTTTTTTGCGGACATGAAATGCGGACAGCGGACAGGCAACGGAAGTGGCATCCGCATTTTTTACGGATCAATAGAAATGAATGGGAAACCATTGGATCTGCAAAAAAAAAAAAAGGAACGGAGGCCGCAAAAAAAAAAAAAAAACACTGCCGTGTGCATGTAGGCTTAAGGAGGACCTGTCACCTCTCCTGACATGTCTGTTTTAATAGCTTCCTGAATTCCCTATGTGATAACAATTCTGGAGCATCTACTCTTATGGCTCTATGTTGTGTCATTCCTTTATTATTTCTACTAGAAGTTATGAATTATTTGCTAGCAGTCTGCAGTAAGGGTACAGAGAAGTTTTAACAGTCTTACTCTATCCAATCAGTACTGCCATTTTCAGACTGTGCAGGTAGTGTGACTGTGCCCCCCCCAGCTAGTAACACCCCTCTGTACCCTTACTGCAGACTGCTAGCAATTCATTCATAACTTCTAGTAGAAATAATAAAGGAATAACACAACATAGAGCCATAAGAATATGACTCCAGAACTGTTATTACATGGGGAATGCAAGAAGCTATTAAAACAGACACGTCAGGAGAGGTGACAGGTCCTATTTAACATTTATTTTTTGGGGGGAGGAATGGGGAAAAATTAATTCCATAATTTTTTGCATTTTATACATTGTTTAAAAGTCACGTTATCTTTTTTTTTTTACATTTATTGTGACAAACACACTGATATTAGTGCTGAGCAAAGCGAGCTTCAGACGCTTCATCTGAAGTCGCTTCGTTAAAAACTTCGGAATAATACTATACAGAGATTTGTCTCCATACAGTATTAGAATGTATGGGCTCCGATGAGCTGAAGTTAGTTATTTGTGAAGTCGCGTGTGATTAAATCAATTAAAACCACTTTAAAACTTGAGACCGGCCTCGGCTTTGGTTCCGAGGTGCTAGTCGGAACCGAAGCAGAGTTCGGTTTCAAGTTTTAAAGACGTTTTCCACTTTGTTGAATAACTTCAGTAGTTGATTTTTAAAGTCATGTGCGACTTCACAAATAACTTACTTCAGCTCATCGGAGCCCATACATTCTAATACTGTATAGAGGCGAATCTCCATACAGTATTATTCAGAAGTTTTGAATGAAGCGACTCGGGATGAAGCGCGCTTTGCTCAACATTAACTGATATCACATCTAGTGGCATCTAGAAGGTTAAATGGCTGAAGATCGGCTTGACTCAATGCTGGGCTCCTGTGGTGTTTGTGTGGTCAGATATTAGCCATGCCTGTAATGGTGAGTCTAAGGCTGTGATGGCTAACCTCCGGCACTCCAGCTGTGGTAAAACTACAACTCCCAAGATGCATACTTGCTTGGCTGTTCTCAGAACACCAAAGAAATGAATGGAGCATGCTGGGAGTCGTAGTTTCACCACAGCTGGTGTGCTGGAGGTAAGCCATCACTGGGTAAGGCTAGTGCTTCATGCCGACATGTGTTCTTGTCGCAGCGCAACATTTTTTGTAATGATAGTATGTCGCAGTGCATCACCATTGACTGTGATGCGACAGTCGCACAAAAATCCAATTTAGATGGGTTTTTTGCAACTGTCTCGTAACAGTCACAGTATGTGTCACAGTAGAACACCACTGACTATCATTACAAAAAATGTTGTGAGACTATTCTGCGACAGATGTCGCCATGTAGCCCTAGCATAATACTGATTTCAGAATTGCGCTTCATTTAAAAGAAGATAAATTAATTCAATCACCCTAATAAGGGGCAACTGATGACCACCTCACAGGTTTCTTCTTGCCTTCCTCAGGATCAATACGGTAGTATTATTAGGTTACACTTCATGGACCTATGTCTTTTTCAGCTTTATAACTATGTTTTCTTTATCAAAAAAAAAAAATCATAACTCAATGACATTTATGTAAAAATAACGCTTTACGAACAGATTACCTGACTAATACACTTAAGGCTCCTAACGGGGTCACAAGTGTTGCCGGTGCAAAGGCATATGCAGCAAAATTTGCTACTTCACCAGCTCCCACTGTAAGAAAAATAGAAAAACACAATTGTAACTGGCATGACTGTTACAACGTGCATAAGAGGCTACAGGGAGTTGAGATGTGAGTACACACGTAGGAGGTGATTTGTAGCTTTCTTTAGATACTTACTTGAGAGGAGCCCTGCCCACCACAGCCATTCTTTCAGATACGCATGACCACCTTGACCTACAACAAAGAGAAAATCATAAAAATCACGTTAATAGTAAAGTGGCTTTCCCCCTTCCACTGAATGGCGGTTTGATTAACAAATGGAAAATCCACTATCTGTATTGTGTTCACTTTGGCTTTTACGAGCCAGAACTCAACTTTGCCTTTTCCCCAGAGACTTTTAAAGGCGGGCAGCTCACGCATGGGCATTGCACTGCAAATATCTTATACATGTTTGTTCTTTCTACATCCGTCTCAGCCCGAGCTGTAAAAGGCAGTAAGGTAGTTAGTGTGAGTCACCATATCATTATGGCACAGTGATGGCACCAAGACAGGAGCAGTGCAGGTGCCAGCTAGGAGCTAATTCCAATCCCTGTGGTGTAACTCCTTAAATGCCAATGTCAATGCTGACCCTGGCATCCAAGTGGTTAGAGAGAGAGAGGCTTCTTACCCCATCAGCCTCCATTGCCATAGGTTACTATGGGAGTCAAGGGCCAAAAAATAACTCCAGGGGTTCCAAGTACACCGACAGATGTAATACAATGTAATGCAATACAGTGCATTGTATGAGAGATCAGAGGACCCCATGATTACGTGTCCTTCTGAAATAGTTTTACTGCAATCACTTCAAAGGGAATGTGTCATCAGAAAATGGGCTATTGTTAAAATAGTTTTTACGTTATACATTTGTTTTAGAATTTTTGGCGATTTTCTTTTTCATTTTCCATGTCCCGATCTACAGGTTAAAAAAAAATCCTAAAATCATGCAGTCTTCACACTGGCCACTAGGCCTCAAATAGGTTAAGACTTCTTGTTTTTTGAGAGCTACCACATGGGCCATAGACAAAATGGACAGAGGGGACCCCAGTGACTTCTAGGGGAGAGCTTTCTAGGCATGCTCTGTGACCAGGCAGAGGTCAGAAGGGAGCTGATAAGCTATTGTAAATGATGGATCCTGTGTTATCTACACGCAGGTGTTACTTGTCAATGTAATTCTGCCTGCGATAATACTGTGATGGCTACTGAAAAGTTACCTGTGCAGAACATGAAGTCTCAACATATTATTCGGCCTAGTGGCCAGAACGGAAACTGCATTAGTTTAGGTAATTTTCTCAAATACAGTGACATGGAAAATAACCCAAATAAAAAAAAACATTGACAAAAAAAAGCTCATTTTCTGATCATACATTCCCAATATATACAAGTGTCCTCAGCTGCGATCTTAAAGAGGACCTTTCATCAATATTGCCGCATTGAAATAAATGTCCTACCTAGCTGGGCGCCTTCCACTGATGTGCCCTCCTTATTTTTTTTTTCAAATCGACCCCTGAATCGCTTTATAATTGCCCCGTTTCTTCTGCCGCCTGATATGCAAATGAGGCGGACTTTTGTATGGAGCGGTGACAAAGGTTTTGCCTCGGGCGTGGCAGCGCTTCTCCAGGCTGAGAGCGCAACGAATCGCAGCGCTCGGCTCTCAGCCAAGGAGAAGGAGCTCGAGTTCTCTTCTCGCGAGAACTTCAAGCGGCAGAAGAAACGGGGAAAGTATAAAGCGTTTCGGGGGTCGATTTGAAAAAAAAAAATAAGGAGGGCACATCAGTGGAAGGCGCCCAGCAAGGTAGGACATTTATTTCAATGTGGCAATATTGATGAAAGGTCCTCTTTAAAAGGTTGTGCAATTGAGAGCTAGCTATTGATCCTGATCCATTTCACGGTGAGGAGGGGTGGATGGTAATGTTTTACTAATTCATTGCTGGGAGGAATTCTGGAAGCATGCTGTCATGATCATTAGTTATCTGAAACCCTCAGGCACGCTCTCATACATAAGTGCGCACGACAGCGGCCGGATCAGGCCACAATGTTACAGAACACTGCTGCAGTTATTGCACCATTTAAACCACGTGTGGTGCCACGTACAAGGCCCATTATATACCTGCTCTCATGGAGCCATTTCTTGCCAGCCGCAGCAGCCCTTTCTTCTTCAGTATGAAGCTGCCACCGATAAATAAACTGGAGCTAATCGCCAGGGTGAGACCGATATAAAAGTCAAATTTTCCTTTGTCTTGACCCATCTTTAAAATGCTCTTAGTCCACCCACATCGGTGTCTGCGCTACGATCTGGGACACACGGATCTCTGCACGCATTAGCTTTTTGTCGGGAATCTTCTGGTAGATCTGTAAAAGAGAGCAGTATCAAATGTGATTTTACAGGGACAAAAGGATAGAAAGACAATATCACAGAGATTGTGGACACACGAGCAGCACAAAATTATACGCCAGGACGTGGAACTGTCAGGTGCGGCCATACCCTACCGTGTAAAACGATGGGAGTAACCAGTGACTGCAGCAATATCTAACCCGTCCCGCTGATGACCTTGTATACTCTGCGAGGACACTACTGCCGCCATGGCAGAACGCCGCACTGTAACCTTTACTGTAACTGTAAAAAAGTACCTTTAACCTCCACTGAGATAACAGGGTGATAACTATGTCACCGCACTGCAAGTTCCTAGCCACTTCTTTCTCTTAAGAAAAATAATGAAATATTTTACAGCCGTCAGTGTAAAAATGGTGCGATGCCATTTATTCGAGATTCCATCATGAATGACCTTCCCACGAAGTGACAGCCATCCTGATGGAATATCCAGATACAGTTTTTATAGCTTTTTTTTTTTTTTTTTTTTAGAAACATTTGTTAAAAGAGTTGTCTGGTTCAAAAAAAAGCCCATTTACAGATACTCTGTCAGGGATTTCTGATTTTATTGGGGGGGGAAGGGGTGTTTTCATCGATCAGCCATGACACCGTGTCAGCCAGTCCTCCTGAAATGATCGGCTCCCTGTCACAAGAAGAAAGCACTTCAAGGTAAATGCTGTGCTCATCAATGGGACCCAAATGCTGGGAAGCTTCCCTCATGGGATGTAAAAAACCCACTCCGTCACAGTGACATCGCATGCTGGGAGGATATGACACTATTATCTGTGATCTGCATGCAGCCGAATGATGGATAACACCCATCGTGTCCTCTTATCATGCTCCAGATCCTGAAGAAAAAAAACTTTGTAAAAAGGTAAAATGAATAAATAATAGCTAAAAAAAAAAAAATATAACCACACATATATTACCTGTCACTAGTTTTTGTCCCTCTGTATTTGTCTCTATCCACTCTTAAAGGGGTTATCCCATGAATAACGTAAAAAATGAAACTCATACATAATCTAGTACATGACAACCTCTTTCTTAGGGTACTTTCACACTAGCGGCATAGCTATCCGGCAGGTGAACAGGTGAACAGGTGAACCCCATTGACTATAATGGGGTGGGGGTGGAGCTACAGCGCAGCACGGACTAAAAGTACTGCAGGTCCAACTTTTTAGTCCGGCGATCTCTGCCGTAGCTCCGCCCTCATTATATAGTCAATGGGGACGGAGCGGCAGCACACGGGTACTTGCAGCATGGTGGATCCGGCAGGCTGTTCACCCGCTGCAACAGCCTGCCGGATAGCTATGCCGCTAGTGTGAAAGTACCCTAGCAAAGCTAGAACCAGCCCTGTACCTCACATGGATCCGGAGATCTCCCCATTCATTGCTCCAATTGTTCTGCTAGATTTATTTCAAGCTGTCAGATGAGGGGGGGGGGGGGGGGGTCCTTTCTGCTGCAGCTATTGGCATTTGAAGGATGGAACTGAGCATGTGCGCTTCCGTCTCAGTGCACAGGACAGAGAAATTAGAAAAAGAGCAGGTGGCACTATACAGATAGATTTCATTGAATAACTCAACGCAATTACAAAGGTATTCAGATCCAGGAGCTGGTTTGAGAACTAGAATATTTTTTTTAATGGGACAACCCCTTTAAGGTGCATTCATCCTGCACCAACAAGCAGGCAGTTGTCGGGAAGGAAGCGTTCCTTCCTGACAATTACCTGCTCGCCAGTGGAGGAAACAGCTGCATTTACGCTTAGTGATCACCTCCACTGTAAGAGGATGAGTGATGGACACCGCTCCTCCCCATACAGCTTTTTCGGGGCAGCAGACCACAGTTCACACAGCAGGATCTGCTGCCCAAAGGCAATGAATGAGGTTGGGCAAAGTACACAAAAATGTGCGGGGACATAATCTGATCTGGTTACTCATTACCTTTCAAAAATAAAAATTTGCATTTTTCTCCATATTCTCCTATATATAATAAAATACTAAAATACATCGGTTTCATTTTGGAACTACATGAAAGTCGCGACCCCCCCCCCCCCCCCCAAAAAAAATAAAATAAAAAAATGAAGTAAATTAAAGTAAAAAAAAAACAAAAACAAAAGATTTTGCCTTAAACTGGCCATACTCATTGGATGTGCATCGACCAAACCCACTGGTTTCAATGGGATAAGCCTACCATCAAATGAGTAGGGCGCCTCCTACGGATAGATAAGGAAGATAAGGATTCAACTGCCTGATCCTTTGGTTTCTGCCAGAGCCGAGCCTAGAGTGCATATGTATTGGAGGATCAGGAGACATAACTGTTGGCCAACTGAGAAATCAGCCAATATTTATCGGCCGACCTTAGAATATGCCATTCCAAAAGTTGAAATTTTGCTCTGGACTTTCAGGTAATCCAAAGGCGTTGGTCTTGAAAGGGTTACACATCATCCATTTACTCCACATACGATTGAAGCACTAAGGGCTCATGCACACAGCCGTTGCCCGTCCGTGGCCGTATTGCGACCCGCATACAGGGGTCCGCAATACATGGGCATCGGCTATGTGCACCCTGCACCACGGACACTTGTACGAGTCCGCAATCACGGAGATGCAGAACGGAGGCACGGATCGGAACCCTACGGAAGCACTGCGGAGTGCTTCCGTGGTGTTTCTGGCCGTGCCTCTGCGCCACAAAAAAGTGGTGCATGCACTACTTTTTTTGCAGTGCAGATAGCGGTCCCCATTCAAGTGAGCCGTGTGCATGAGCCCTAAGGCAGAGAAAATCAATGACTTTCACATGGTACCAGTGATTGGCTGGATGCGGGTCATCACTGCGGCAGGCAAAATCATATGCCATGGCTGCAGCCCGGCTGAGAGGTGCCAGTGCAATGGCTCAGAGAGGACTCAGGAAGGCAGACAACCCCTTAATAGAGCATCCATGGATATTCTCATTTCAGTATCCAATAGGGCCATGCACACGGCCGTACGGCACAACTGCGGAGCAGCCGCATGTGGATCGCAGACCCATTCACGATCCGCACCGCAAAAAAGTATTGAATGCACTACTTTTTTGCGGTGCAGAGGCATGGCCAGAAACACCACGGATGCACTCCGTAGTGCTTCCGATCCGTGCCTCTGTTCCGCATCGCCGTGATTGCGGACCTATTTAAGTGAATGGGTCCGCGATCCGAGGTGTGGGGTGCACACGGCTGATACCCGTGTATTGCGGACCCCCTGTATCAGGAAGATCCTCATAGAATTAAGCAGGTACAATCACAGAAACATTATCCCATTGATCTAACTGGCAACTATGACCTGATCGTGCTGTCAGTAACATGATAAACTCGTTGAGGTTGTTACAGGCGGATGGCAGGAGAAGAGTAGAACGGCAGACTGGAGTGAGGTCCAGAAACACAGCCAATCACATGATAGGCCTGTAGACAGTCCGGTAATCGGGGTCCTACGCAGACCGTTAAAGAGACAGCGCCTCGGTACAGGCACAAGCCACCACCATATGTTCTCCAGGTGCGGTGAGGAATGCCTCCTATGACACAAGCTAATTATGAGAAACTAGATCCTGGAGGAGCAGCCTCATCTCTAGGGAGTGCCACAACAAGGCGGGTGACTAATTAACACAACGCTCCCCTGGCAGCACAGCCATTACCACAGGCTGGCAGAGTAGCCTGGACGCCACTAAATTGTTTTCCCGTCATTTAGAAGTCAGTAATTACACTCATGGAAACTGTTTATTTCTGAAACATCAGGAACGACGTTTGTACAACCCTCTGAAGAGCGGCGAGTATACTCTGATGGAGCTCGCCACTAATGGCGGGTGGCACTGTTAGGGGGCACTCATACCCTGCTACAACCTCTTTGAGGACAGGTATTTATGCATACATCACACAATAACTTTATAATCAGAATGATCTTAATATAAGCTGCTGTACATGAGGACTTAATGGATGAGCTCCCCAATAAAATCACAGCCACACCTTAGTCCAGTAAAAGGAGAAAGCCAGCCTGTGTCTGATCCAACACCATGAGGTGCCTCAGAAGATCACACTGGAGACACACTGAGGACCGACCATGGATGATCTCCATACAAAGCTTTTGTTGCCACTGCGCAGATATTTTCATCCCTAGCAATCTGACAAGCAGAGCATCGATGATTTAAAGAGACTTGTAATTGCACAGAACCTCTTTAATTTACCATATCCCCTAATAAATGTGAACCAAGGGCTGCTACTGTACCCACTGAAGAGTCCCCCAAACTCCTATTTAATAATGACCAGGTATATCTTAGACTAGGTATGCTCAACCTGCAGCCCTCCAGCTGTTGTCAAACTACAACTCCCACAATGCCCTGCTGTAGGCTGATAGCTGTAGGCTGTTCGGGCATGCTGGGAGTTGTAGTTCTGCACCAGCTGGAGGGCCGCAGGTTGAGCATGCCTGTCTTAGACGATTGACCAAAAGGAATCAGGTGGAAAGACTTGAGGCATCTTTACAAGGAAGGAGCTATGGATCTGGCCAAGTGATCTCTCTTGACTAAAGCTGTGGAGTCTGTAGAAATGTAATGACTATGGGTTAAAAAATATATTATCTGCTATTAATATTCTAGTGGAGATATAAAATCAGTTCTCGCCTCTCCTGTCCCTTATACTAGTGATAGGCCCCTTTCAGACGAGCGAGTGTCACGCTTCGGACCCGTCCTGAACGTCCAGCATTGCCGGGGTCGCATAGCATCATATTGATTAGAGTTGAGTGAAGCGAGCTTTGGACGCTTAATCCGAAGTCGCTTCCTTAAAAACTTCGGAATAATACTGTACTGAGATTCGTCTCCGTACAGTATTAGAATGTATGGGCTCCGATGAGCCGAAGTAAGTTATTCACGAAGTCGCGTGTGAGGTACTAGTCGGAACCAAAGCCAAGATCGATCGCAATTTTTTAAGTGGTTTTACACTTAAAGAATCAACTACCGAAGTTATTCAACAAAGCCATGTGCAACTTCACGAATAACTTACTTCTGCTCATCGGAGCCCATACATTCTAATACTGTACGGAGACGAATCTCCGTACAGTATTATTCCGAGGTTTTGAACGAAGCGACTTTGTATTAAGCATCCAAAGCTCGCTTCACTCAACTCTAATATTGATTTATGATGCTATGTAACCCTTAGAGGTCTGGAATGTATTGGACAACACTGACATAATGCTGCCAGTGTTATCCAATACATTCCAGAACTGTAAGGTTTACATAGCATCATAAATCAATACAATGCTATGCGACCCCGGCAATGCTGAAAGTTCAGAATGGGAGCAGCGCTGCGAGTCCGGAGCGTGACACTCGCTCGTCTGAAAGGGGCCATAAGCAGCGTGTTCTAATGTAGAAAGAAAATCAATTCTCACCTCTCCTGTGTTCTCCCCTCTACCTTAGGGCTCATGCACGCTAACCTATTTTCTTTCAGTGTTTGCTCAGTTTTCTTTTTTGCGGACTGTATGCGGAACCATTCATTTCATTGGGTCCACAAATTGCCAAGCAGCTTGGTGAAAATAGATCAACTGTTGGAGCAATTGTTAAAAAATGGAAGAGGCTAAAGACGACTGTCAGTCTCCCTAAGACTGGGGCTCCAAGCAAGATCTCACCTCGTGAGGTATCACTGATGATAAGAAAGGTGAGGAATCAGCCCAGAATTACAAGGTAGGAGCTGGTCAATGACATGAAGAGAGCTGGGACCGCAGTCTCAAAGGTCACTGTCGGTAGAACACTACACCGTCATAGTTTCAAATCATGCATTGCACGGGAGGTTCCCCTGCTCAAGTCATCACATGTCCAGGCCCGTCTGAAGTTTGTCAATGACCATCTGGATGATCCAGAGGAGGCATGGGAGAAAGTCATGTGGTCAGATGAGACCAAAGTAGAACTTTTTGGTCTAAACTTCACTCGTCATGTTTGGAGGAAAAAGAAGGATGAGTTGCATCCCAAGAACACCATCCCTACTGTGAAGCATGGGGGTGGTAACATCATGCTTTGGGGGTGCTTTTCTGCAAAGGGGACAGGACGACTGCACTGTATTAAGGAGAGGATGAATGCGGCCATGTATTGTGAGATTTTGAACAACCTCCTTCCCTCAGTCAGAGCATTGATGTTGGGTTGTGGCCAGGTTTTCTAACATGACAACGACCCAAGCACACAGCCAGGATAACCAAGGAGTGGCTCCAAAAGAAGCATATCAAGGTTCTGGAGTGGCCTAGCCAGTCTCCAGACCTAAATCCAATAGAACATCTTTGGACGGAGCTGAAACTCTGTGTTGCTCAGCGACAGCCCCGAAACCTGACAGATCTAGAGGAGATCTGGGTGGAGGAGTGGGCCAAAATCCCTGTTGAACTGTGTGCAAACCTGGTCAAGAACTACAGGAAACGTATGACCTCTGTACTTAGAGGGTGTTCAAATACTTCTGTTCCTCACTGTGTATATATATTTATTTTTTACAATGGAACCCTATGTGACACAGTACGGCATCTTTCTGAGGTGTCCGTTAATGTAAATATATACGTACGTACATTAAACGTATGACAAGAACGTGACGTGAACCCAGCCTTATTTATACCCAGACAACCCTTCTGTGACAAGCAGTGAATATAGCAGCCTTACTTCTTTCATGTTTCTTTTATTCCCATTAGACTTTTCCTGTGATTCTCTGCATTGTTTAGGACAAACATATAAAGCTTTCCTAACTTTATAGATTTCTTACAATTATTAATATGTCCAACAGTCTTCTCCAGTTAGTAAGTGCCTAGTGCATTACATATTTACCTTTAGGAATGTAGAAAATGTCAGGAATTTTAGTAACT
Organism: Bufotes viridis; assembly: GCA_033119425.1. Taxonomy (NCBI): domain Eukaryota; kingdom Metazoa; phylum Chordata; class Amphibia; order Anura; family Bufonidae; genus Bufotes; species Bufotes viridis. Next base: position 333,632,712 of record CM065591.1, on the reverse strand, counting down.
GTACTCCAATAAAGATGGTTAATCAATATCACTTTACTACAGGGAATTTGTTATTACTGAATTATTGGCCATTTTTTAGGCTACTTTCACACTCGCGTTTTGTGCGGATCCGTCATGGATAATACAACTGTCTGCATCCGTTCAGAGCGGATCCGTTTGTATTATCTTTAACATTGCCAAGACGGATCCATCATGAACACCATTAAAAGTCAATGGAGGACAGATCAGTTTTCTATTGTGCCAGATTGTGTCAGTGAAAACCGATCCGTCCCCATTGACTTACATTGTGTGCCAGGACAGATCCGTTTGGCTCCGCTTCGTCAGGCGGACAGCAATTTGGTGTCCGTCTCCAAAGCAGAACGGAGGCAGAACGGATGCAAACTGAAGCATTCTGAGCGGATCATTTTCCATTCAGAATGCATGAGGGCAAAACTGATCAGTGAGCCCTGAACGGATCTCACAAACGGAAAGCCAAAACGCCAGTGTGAAAATAGCCTTACGATGGGTTCAGACCGTTTTTGTGCGCGTTTTTGGCAATAGTAAACGCGCGTTTGTGTGATTGACTGCAGTGTTGTCCAATGACCAAATATCCCTGTCTATATGAAGTTTGGCCTTTCCAGCATGTTGCCAATTCATAAACGCGCGTTTGAACGCGCGTTTTCAGTGTCAAAAACGCGCAAAATACAAGCGTTGCGCGTTCCCATTGAAGTCTATGGGCCAAAACGCGCGACAAACGCCCCAAAAAAAGTTCAAGTACTTGTTTATGCGTTGGGCGTTTTTCAGCGCGTTCGAACGCGCTGTAAAACGCGCAAGTGTGAACTGAGGGATAAAGAGGACCTGTCACCACTCCCGACATGCCTGTTTTAATAGCTTTATGCATTCCCCACATGATAACAATTCTGGAGCATCTATTCTTATGGCTCTATGTTGTGCCATTCTTGTATTATCTCAATTAGAAGTTATGAATGAAATGCTAGCAATCTGCAGTAAGGGTCCAGAGGGGAGGTAACCAGTTGGGGGGGGGTGTACCTGCACAGACTCACTACATTCAATCAGTGCTCCCATTTTCAGACTGTGCGTGTACACACCCCCAGCTAGTAACACCCCTCTGTACCCTTACTGCAGACGGCTAGCAATTCACTCATAACTTCTAGTAGAAATAATAAAGGAACGGCACAACATAGAGCCATAAAAGTGAATGCTCCAGAACTGTTATTACATGGGGGATGCAAGAAGCTATTAAAACAGGCATGTCAGGAAAGGTGACAGGTCCTCTTTAAGGAGTCGGAATGAAATAACATACTGTCAGAACCTTGGATTTCAGACTCCACAGCCCTGATCTAGACCAGCAGAGGATGATCAGTATGTTGCCCTAATTAAGACTCTTCACGTGGCTAGCATTCATGAAATAAAGGGGTCCACCATGACAAACTCCACCGATATCTCTATGATAGAGGAATGGAGCTGCATGGAGCTCACTCCAGGCGCCATACCGCTGTCCCACAGGCACTCCACGCACTCTACCTTCTTTTCTCTCTGTGACCCTATGACCAAGGCCCACAAGAGAACCAAAATGTCCGAATCTAGTTACGTTACTACTATAGTTTCCAATTACTCCCTTTTGGATTAAGCTTGGAAACTATTTTGTAATAAAACTTGAACTTTTTAATTGCATCATACCTTGAGGAGTGCAGTAGTATTTTTGCATATGAGATTTGGAAAGAGTCCGCTCCACTTTGCACCTCACTTCCCAGGAAACAGCGTGCAACCCAACATAGATTTGGATCATCTTACAAGGGGTCATTGTAAGCCACATGGCCGTCACCCTCCGGCCATGACCACTGCCAACAGCTGGAGATCACTCAGCCATAATGTTCTCCCATCATACATTATGTGTGTATAAATATATATATATACATACATACACACACAAACAGTGACGTGAAAGACAGAAGTACGTGTGTAGTATACGGAAGTATACTGCAGTACTATGCATGTGTGTATACAGGTATATAGTACAGTATTATGTATGTGCGTGTATACAGGTATATAGTACAGTATTATGCATGTGTGTGTGTGCGTGTCGGGATATGTCAGTATACCGGTATATAGTACAGCAGTGTGTATAGTGCAGTACTGTATGTGTATAGAGGTGAGTATACCGGTATATAGTACAGTAGGGTGTATAGTGCGGTACTATGTATGTGTATAGAGGTGAGTATACCGGTATATAGTACAGTAGTGTGTATAGTGCAGTACTGTATGTGTATAGAGGTGAGTATACCGGTATATAGTAATATCTATGTGTATAGTGCAGTACTATGTATGTGTATAGAGGTGAGTATACCGGTATATAGTACTATGTATGTGTATAGAGGTGAGTATACCGGTATATAGTAATATCTATGTGTATAGTGCAGTACTATGTATGTGTATAGAGGTGAGTATACCGGTATATAGTAATATCTATGTGTATAGTGCAGTACTATGTATGTGTATAGAGGTGAGTATACCGGTATATAGTACTATGTATGTGTATAGAGGTGAGTATACCGGTATATAGTAATATCTATGTGTATAGTGCAGTACTATGTATGTGTATAGAGGTGAGTATACCGGTATATAGTAATATCTATGTGTATAGTGCAGTACTATGTATGTGTATAGAGGTGAGTATACCGGTATATAGTACTATGTAGTGTATAGAGGTGAGTATACCGGGTATATAGTAATATCTATGTGTATAGTGCAGTACTATGTATGTGTATAGAGGTGAGTATACCGGTATATAGTAATATCTATGTGTATAGTGCAGTACTATGTATGTGTATAGAGGTGAGTATACCGGTATATAGTAATATCTATGTGTATAGTGCAGTACTGTATGTGTATAGAGGTGAGTATACCGGTATATAGTACAGTAGTGTGTATAGTGCAGTACTGTATGTGTATAGAGGTGAGTATACCGGTATATAGTACTATGTATGTGTATAGAGGTGAGTATACCGGTATATAGTACAGTAGTGTGACTTCTATGTCAAAAACAAAGACATGCCCAGTATACTCCAAAATACATATATACCTAAAGTAGGCTAAGAAGAAACCTGACAGACGAGCAAAAAGTAACAAAATAATAGAATAACGATATTACCCATTATCCAGCTTATGTATTTTTCAGGTACAGAAACACCTCGACGCGCGTTTCACCACACTGAGGGCTTCGTCAGGAGCCTCCTGTGTATAGTGCAGTACTGTATGGATATATAGTACAGTAGTGTGTATAGTGCAGTACTGTATGTGTATAGAGGTGAGTATACCGGTATATAGTACAGTAGTGTGTATAGTGCAGTACTGTATGTGTATAGAGGGGAGTATACCGGTATATAGTACAGTAGTGTGTATAGTGCAGTACTGTATGTGTATAGAGGTGAGTATACCGGTATATAGTACAGTAGTGTGTATAGTGCAGTACTGTATGTGTATAGAGGGGAGTATACCGGTATATAGTACAGTAGTGTGTATAGTGCAGTACTGTATGTGTATAGAGGAGTATACCGGTATATAGTACAGTAGTGTGTATAGTGCAGTACTGTATGTGTATAGAGGGGAGTATACCGGTATATAGTAATATCTATGTGTATAGTGCAGTACTATATGTGTATAGAGGTGAGTATACCGGTATATAGTAATATCTATGTGTATAGTGCAGTACTATGTATGTGTATAGAGGTGAGTATACCGGTATATAGTACAGTAGTGTGTATAGTGCAGTACTGTATGTGTATAGAGGGGAGTATACCGGTATATAGTACAGTAGTGTGTATAGTGCAGTACTGTATGTGTATAGAGGTGAGTATACCGGTATATAGTACAGTAGTGTGTATAGTGCAGTACTGTATGTGTATAGAGGGAGTATACCGGTATATAGTACAGTAGTGTGTATAGTGCAGTACTGTATGTGTATAGAGGGGAGTATACCGGTATATAGTACAGTAGTGTGTATAGTGCAGTACTGTATGTGTATAGAGGGGAGTATACCGGTATATAGTAATATCTATGTGTATAGTGCAGTACTATATGTGTATAGAGGTGAGTATACCGGTATATAGTAATATCTATGTGTATAGTGCAGTACTGTATGTGTATAGAGGGGAGTATACCGGTATATAGTACAGTAGTGTGTGTATAGTGCAGTACTATGTATGTGTATAGAGGTGAGTATACCGGTATATAGTAATATCTATGTGTATAGTGCAGTACTGTATGTGTATAGAGGTGAGTATACCGGTATATAGTACAGTAGTGTGTATAGTGCAGTACTGTATGTGTATAGAGGTGAGTATACCGGTATATAGTACTATGTATGTGTATTGAGGCAAGTATACTATGTACTGACACCAGGACACACGTGACATAAGACGGCGCGTTACCTGCCCCCCGCTCCTATCCCGCCCGTCACTCGCCTTCCAGCTAGCGGGGCCGCTCTCTCCATGGGTCCACAGCTGGCAGCTCGCAGTCCGGGCCTGACGTCACTCCGGCTCCGCCAACTTCCTGCTTCCACCACCACCGCTGCGCCAGTCTAGTGAGGACATGTGACAGGACATGTGATAGGCTCTTTCAACTAACTTTATCAAAAAGGCACAGGCACATGAGCTGGCGGGTGGGTGAGAGCGCTGCCCCAGTAGACAGGAGCAGACATGGACTATGTGCCCTTCAGCTGTAATGCGTCTCTAATAGAACAAGAAGCAACTTTACAATTGTCATGTGCCTTCAGCTCCTATACAAAGCTATGTGTCTCCTAGGTTACATAGAGATACTGCAGTGGCTACTGTATGGCGGCTGCCATGCTTAAAGCCCTCTAGGTGCTTATAGGGAGAGCAGAAGCAAACGCAGACATCAAAGGGCCCCGGTGCAATAGCAGTGTATGGGCCCCTTGTGCTAAAGAAGCTTACTGTAGAGCATCCCCTTATGTCTCTACTAGGTAATTGTTAGCTTTTTGTTTCACATTTGCGTTAAAACAGATTCGGCAGGCTGTTCGGCCAGGAACTGCCTGCGAGATCCACGAATTCCGGATGCTACCGTGGTTCCGTCCGGCGCCATTCACTATAATGGGCACCAGCAGAGATCTGGGCTCAACACGGTAAAAATGCCGAGGGAGGGCTGGACAAATAACTGCGTACTGCAGTTTTCGGCCGGCGACCCCTTGGCATCTGGGAACAGCCTGCCAGATCTGTTTTAGTCCTTAAGGGGGTTATCTAGTTTCAGGAGGAAACAGGACGACCCCAGGGATCCGCCTGAAATAAAGAACAGGCAAGTACTTCACTCGCAGATCCCAAGCTGCCCCTCCAGTTCTTTCGGCCAGGCTCTACTCCCCCGGCTTCGGCAGCGATGTCATGTCGGCAAGATGTGACTGCTGCAGCCAATCATTGGCCTCAGCGGTGCACCTGACAAGGCCATTGATTGGTTACAGCTGTCACTTGTCAACATGACATCATTGCTGTAGCTGGGAGAACCGGAGTGGCGGCGCAAGATCTGTGAGCTAAGTACTTACCTGGTACGTATTTCAGGTGGTTACTGGGGGTTGTTTGGTTTCCATCTGAAGGTGTACACAGTCTTAACCCCTTAGTGACCACGGTAAAAAGGCATATTGGTGGTCACTAAGGGGTTGTCCACTTTTTTTATACTGACCTATCGTCAGGATAGGTCATCGATATCAGTTTGGTGCCGGACACCCCGCTGAAAGCAATGCTGCCTTCTCTACACTGTTTGCCTACTCGGGTGACGGCCCTTTATTTAACGTCATCGTCGCTTTCAGAATAATGAGTCTATGGGTGTACCCACACCTTCATTTTTTAACAGACTGTGATTTCCAGCATTTCAGAAATAGGATATGTCCCATTTTGTCTGTTTTCATTGAACGACAGCCCCCATTAACATTCAAGGGGGCCATTTTACAGAAAGGCAGCCGAGAAAAAAAAGGATATTTAGAATGGCCCATTTTCCAGCTTAAATATAGGCTTAGGATGTCTTTACAAGAGAACCATTTTGTTGCTGAAATTTCTGCCTCTGAAAATCATTAGTCACACCTGGATTTCTGCAAGCCCCATTCAAATGAACAGAACTGATGTTCAGCCGCGGAAACATTGCTGCAACAAAACCTGTGTGAAGGCACCTTAAGGGCTCATGCACACAACCCTGACCCGCCTGGCATCTCTTGCTACAGTGATGGTCTAGTGCCCCATCAATCATTATACTGAAGAAACATTGCGCCAGTGGCGTGCCTAGGGTGTTTGGCACCTGGGGTGGGTTCTTTCTCTGACCCCCCACCCCAATACTTGACCACATACCTCTTACGTCTAGGGACATCTCCTGTCATGTAGACCTTCTCTTTCCTCTTCTCCTCCGTCAGACCGCCATGATAAATTCTTTCAGCCGCATCTCAGCTCTACAGAGTTTGTAACACAGACACGTTAGATTTCTCAGTTTTTCCATCAACCTCCCCATCCTGGTGTCCCCACAGTGTCATCCTGCTGCCACTCCCAATATGGTGCCCGTGGTGGTCCCCAATATCCCAGGTACTATACTGGTGAAAAAAAATAGTGACCCCAGTAGACATAATTGGGGTCATTTATCAAACTGGTGTAAATTAGAACTGGATTTCCAAATGAGCTGTCAAAAATGAAAGGTGGAATCTAATTGGTTGCTATGGGCAAGTAAGCCAGTTCTACTTTACACCAGTTTGATAAATTACCCCAAATGTCCCTATAGTGTCCACAGCAGTTATAATGTCCCCTAGAGTGCCCCCAGTAATAATAACACCCTATATTGTGCTCCAGGCAATAATCCTTGTATAGTGTCCCCAAAAATAATAGAATTGCCCCTACAGCGCCTCCCCAATAGCAAAGCCCCCCATGCTGCCGCCATATAGTAATTTCCACCACACAGTAATTTCCCCCACACTGCCCCCATATAGTCATTTGCAGCACACAGTAGTTTCCCCCACACAGTAGTGTCCCCCACACTGCCCCCATACAGTAGTGCCCCCCACACTGCCCCCATACAGTAGAGTTCCCCATACAGTAATTTCCCCCACACTGCCCTCATACAGTAGTGTCCCCCACACAGTAATTTCCCCCACACAGTAATTTTCCCCCACACTGCCCCCATACAGTAATTTCCCCCACACTGCCCTCATACAGTAGTGTCCCCCACACAGTAGTCTCCCCCACACTGCCCCATACAGTAGTGTCCCCCACACTGCCCCCATACAGTAGTGTCCCCCATACAGTAATTTCCCCCACACTGCCCCCATACAGTAATTTCCCCCACACTGCCCTCGTAGAGTAGTGCCCCCCATACAGTAATTTCCCCTACACTGCCCGCATACAGTAAATTCCCCCACACTGCCCCCATACAGTAGTGTCCCCCACACAGTAATTTCCCCCACACTGTCCCCATACAGTAGTGTCCCCCACACTGTCCCCATACAGTAGTGCCCCCCACACTGACCACATACTGTAATGTCCCCCACACTGCCCGCCACACAGTTGTGTACCCCACACAGTAGTGTACGCCACACTGCCCCCCACACAGTAATTTTACCCACATAGTAATTTGCCCCACACAGTTGTTTCCCCCATATTGCCCCCATTTAGTAATTTGCCCCCCTTCCACATAGTAATCCCTCCCATAATTATTGCCGCCACACAGTATCCTACCATAATATGTTTCCCCCACATGTCCTCCTGTGTCCCTCAAAGTTACTTGGCACATAAAATAAAATAAAAAAACTAAAAGCTAAATACTCACCTATGTCCAGGCGCTTGCTCGCAGAGGAAGGCGCGCACACTTCACTGTGCTGCTGCGTCCAGGCACAGGCGCGCGCGATGACGTCATCACGCACGTCTGCATCGGGATTAAACTGCCGCATAGGCCTCAGGCCTATGGCGGTGATCGGCGGCGGGGCAGGGAACGATGCACTCCCGTGCCCCGCCGCAGTATGTGGACGTCAGTGTTCCAGCAATGAACGCTTCCATCTGTATTGATAGAAGCGCTCATTGCTTCTCTGGTACCCCCCTGATTGTGCTGCACTGTGGTATCTGGTTCTGCTAGGGCCATATATTGTGATGCACTGTGGTATCTGGTTCTGCTAGGGCCGTATATTGTGATGCACTGTGGTATGTGGTTCTGCTGGGGTGGTAGTTTGTCCTGCACTTATGGTATTACTGGCCCCACCTACTTCTGTTGTCCCGCCTTCTGTAAATTTGGACCCACCTACAACATGGGGCAACTTTTTTTTTTCTTTCCAGGGCCATTTTAAATTCCCAGTCCACCCATGAGTGTTTGGCACAGCCATCTTGGATGGAGGAGCCTTTGTGTCTGTTTAAACAAAAAAAAACAGGGTTCATGACTTGCAGGAACGCGGCGCTCCTTTCACTGTGATGATTGGTGGGAACCTGGAGTTAAGACCCCCATGATCAGTATAAATGGGCTACAATATTGATGTATAGCAATGCACAATATAGTTAAGTGCAATGTCCACTTGTGTTTAGCCCAGTGTTTCTCAAATAGTGGGGCGCGCCGTAAAGGGGGGCTCAAGCGTTCATCTCCATAGTGATCTGTATCGCCGTCCTCTGGACAGCGATACAGATCGCTGTGCTGTGCGGCAGTGGAGGGAGAGGCGTCTCCCTCCCCTGCTCCTCTGATAGACAGCGGGCCTTGTGCCGGCAGCCTATCAGAGCGTTTCAGGCGGCGCAATGATGTCATCGCGCCGCCTGAGCAGAGTGCAGAGCGGGACACAGGCCGGAAGAGGCCTGCATCCAGCGCTTCCAGGGAGGTAAGTATTGGGGGGGGGGGGGTTTAAATTAGCCTGCCATGATTGGGGAGGGGGGTTAATGTAGCCTGCACATGATTGGGGAGGGGGTTAATGTAGCCTGCACATGATTGGGGAGGGGGTTAAAGGAGCCTGCACATGATTGGGGGAGGGGGTTAATGGATTCTGCACATGATTGGGGGAGGGGTTAATGGAGCCTGCACATGATTTGGGGAGGGGGTTAATGTAGCCTGCACATGATTGGGGGAGGGGTTAATGGAGCCTGCACATTATTTGGGGAGGGGGTTAATGTAGCCTGCACATGATTGGGGGAGGGGGTTAATGGAGCCTGCATATGATTTGGGGAGGGGGTTAATGGAGCCTGCACATGATTTGGGGGAGGGGTTAATGTAGCCTGCACATGATTTGGGGAGGGGGTTAATGGAGCCTGCACATGATTGGGGAGGTTAATGGAGCCTGCACATGATTTTGGGGGCCTGCACATGATTTGGGGGAGGGAAGCCTGGACCCTGCACATGATTGGGGAGGGGGTTAATGGAGCCTGCACATGATTTGGGGGGGAAGAGCCTGCACATGATTTGGGGAGGGGGAAGCCTGGACCCTGCACATGATTGGGGAGGGGGTTAATGGAGCCTGCACATGATTTGGGGGAGGGGTTAATGTAGCCTGCACATGATTTGGGGAGGGGGTTAATGGAGCCTGCACATGATTTGGGGAGGGGGTTAATGGAGCCTGCACATGATTGGGGGGTTAATGGAGCCTGCACATGATTTTGGGGGAGCCTGCACATGATTTGGGGGAGGGGAAGCCTGGACCCTGCACATGATTGGGGAGGGGGTTAATGGAGCCTGCACATGATTTGGGGGAGAGCCTGCACATGATTTTGGGGGCGAGAGCCTGCACATGATTTGGGGGAGGGAAGCCTGGATCCTGCACATGATTGGGGAGGGGGGTTAATGGAGCCTGCACATGATTTGGGGGGGAGAGAGCCTGCACATGATTTGGGGGGAGGGGGGAAGCCTGGACCCTGCACATGATTGGGGAGGGGGGTTAATGGAGCCTGCACATGATATGGGGGGGGGGGTGTTAATGGCCCTCGCCTGTGGGGAGATTGGTGTACTTATAACAATTTTATAGACAAATTATACAATTTACAGTCGCGCGGGGGGCGTGAAATGTTTTCTTCTTCCTAGGGGGGCATGACAGAAAATAATTGAGAAGCACTGGTTTAGCCCTAGTTAGGCTACTTTCATACTAGCGTTTTTTGCGGATCCGTCATGGATCTGCAAAAATGCTTCCTTTAAAATAATACAACCGCATACATCTGTCATGAACGGATCCGGTTGTATTATGTCTTTTATAGCCAAGACGGATCCGTCATGAACTCTATTGAAAGTCAATAGGGGACAGATTTGTTTTCTATTGTGTCCGCATCCCAGGACGGACAAGAGCGGAACGGTGACTGAACGGAGACAAACTGATGCATTCTGAGCGGATGCTTTTTCATTCAGAATGCATTAGGGCAAAACGAATCCGTTTTGGGCCACTTTTGAGAGCCCATGACGGATCTCAGAAACGGAAAGCCATAACACTAGTGTGTAAGTAGCCTAAAACGGAATAGAGGGTGTCGGGCCAATGAGACATGGCTCTAGCATCACATGCTTCCTTCCAGATGGAGACTTAAACAGGCAACTGTAGGACATAGTTGCCTGTGATTGTTGTTCCTGCATCACTAGCATTTGTTATCTGGTTATCTGATCTTTATTTGACTTGACCTTGATTTTGTCTCATGAATTCACTTAAGATGTTTTCTCCTGGTTTTGACGCAGCTTGGTACTGGACTCTGTGTTTATTGCTAGTGATGTTTTCTGACCAGAATAATCTGTCTACCCCTTCTTTTCCAGTTAGGCACAGTGCGTTTAGTCAGAATAGGGACCATCTCCAAGTTAAGGGCCGCTATTTAGGGCGGATCGTCCCAGTAGGTAGGGACAGTGGTGTGGGTGGAAGTCAGGGCTGCACTGTTCCCTACCTATCATTACAGGAACAACATGGACATGCTAATCAGTCTGGTTCAGGAGAGACCTGAATTATGGGATAACTGAGGCAAAGGCTGCTATAATGGGACCCTCATAGACTCCCTGTGGAACTTTGTGACATCTTAGTTGCATCCAACTGAGTGGGAGAGGATGAGTGCGTTTGTGTGAGTGGAATCATAAATGGTCCCCTTGTGGTGCCCAAAAGTTGGTTTGAAAATGTTAAATGTGCAGTTTTGTGGCATTCCCCTGAGTTTGTGTAGTATTTACCGTATTTATATGGGCCCTTTAAAAGAAGACACCATGTGCCTCAGTTGACTCGGTATTCCTGGTATACGGACCCTTGTATTAATCATAAAATGAGATTTATTTTGTACTGTCTGTATTCTATATATGACCTTTGGGCTAGTAGTATTATTGTCAAACATTACAAATGCATTTTACATGTTTTCAGAACTGGTGGCTGTGCCGCTTATCAGGTACAAGGTGTTTCAAAAGGATGGACGCTATATTTATGTATCCACGAGCCGCTCATCAATGACACTCTTAACACTTGAAAGGGCAGGACATAGTTTGTTATGTTACAAGAAAATTTAGACTAGCACATTCATAATCGCAGATGCATATCCATAAAGCTAGCATGCAGAAAGCAAACAAAAAAAGGTATGGCAGCACAACATCTCACATGCTAGCTTTATGGATGTGCACCCGCAACTATGAATGTGATTGTGTAAATTTTCTTGTAGTATATATTGAGGGTAGCTGCCTCCTTTAGATTAAGCACTTCCCGCCCATCTGTCCAGGGCTTTTGAGCAGAGTATAAGTGTAGTTGGTTCCTATACCGCCCTCAACATTGTGGGCTTAGTCAAGCCGAGGAGAGGCAGTTCCGTTAGTGTTAGGGACCCATCTGCAGAAGCCATCTTGACGCCTGGTAGATGGGCCCAACCAGGGCTGTCTTTAATATTGATTGGACCCTGGGCAAGAATTTACTTGGGCCCCCTGGATTCCACCTTCCCACACCCTAGCACGCAATCACGCACTCCATCACAACACACACACACAACCTCATCAATACAATGCACAGGAATGTGCAGTGTCATGTGAGTATATCATAGCCAACCCACTGCTTTCCCATAGGGAAGCATTGGGAGGCTATTGCGCATACTTCATAGAAATGTTTTGAATCAATGCATTTCTATGAGGAGTGTTTAGCGTGAATGCCAGTGTTGCACGTTGTGCAACACTGGACTAGGAAGCTCCTCTAGTTGCCGTCTGACGAGTGGCCACTAGAGGTGTTCCTTGGCAGTAATGTAAATACTGCCTGTTTACATTAAAAACTTTGCAGAGACATGCTATAGCCATAGTCACTATTGTGGTTCTGGTGACTATAGAGTCCCTTAAGATAGAGAAAAAAAAAAGAATCAACACAAATGTATCAAATAAAATGGCTGTATCATTATTCTAAAAATTTAAAAAGCACAACTTCTGACACAAATATATAGTATTTTGCAGATTACTTTTATATATATATTTTTTTTTACAATGTGCAGATAGTACTTTACTACTAACCCCTCCATCCCCCACCTTCTCCAACCACCCAGCCCCCTTACTCACATAAAACAAGTAATATATATAATATAGCTTACAGTGAATTACTGTGAATACTTACAGTTCTGCAGACTCCAGCAGGCTCAGGATCAGTGCTTTGGGCAGCTGGGCTCAGGGCTGGAAGTTGGCACCGCTCTGTAGTTCAGAAAGGAGACCGGGGCTCGGCTCCCCCTCGCTTTGCAGAGCCTTCGCGTGACGTCACGGTGCGCAGCGTACGCAAAGGGCAGGGGAGGTCGGGAGGAGGAGCAAGCAAGTAAGTCCTTCACTATGCAAGCCATGCTGCTCGCATAGTGAAGGATAGGTACCACACAGATAATGCCCCCTTCAATAATTATTGGCATACAATGCCCTAAAATAACTGTGCCCAGGAACCAGTGCCCTTGACACTAATAGTGTAAACATAACATCCCCCAAAAATAATTGTGGTAAGCTGATACTGTGCCAAGGTGCCCCCACAGTAATATTGCTCCCAAAAGTCCCACCAATAGTAATAATTCTCTGCTAGAGCACACATGTTAGTAATAGTGCTCCTATAGTGCCCCTAACATGTCCCCACTGTGCCCCAAAAGGAATAATGCTTTCATAGTGCCCATACTAGTAATCATGTTCCCCATAGACCCCCAGTAGTAATAAAGCCCATCATAATGCCGCCAGTAGTAATAATTCTACTTATAATGTGCCAGTACAAAAAAATACCCCTAAATAGTACCCCAGTAAATGCCCCCATTGTGCTCCTCTCCCCTTCCTCCTAGTGCCCCCCATATTGTACCAGTATAAAATGTCCCATATATAGTGCCCTAGTAGATGCCCTCAGTGTCCCCCATAATTTGCATTTATGCATTTGCATAAGTATAAAATACCCCTTCTTAGTGCCCCCCCATAAATGAAATGAGCCCATAGTACTCCTCTCTCCCCTTCCCCATAGTACCCACCATAATGTGTCCCAGTATAAAATGCCCCTATACAGAGCCCTCCATATAAAATACCCCTTCTTTGTGGCCTCAGTAGAAACCACTATAGTGTTCCTCTCCCCCTTCCCCCATATAAAATGCCCCTTATTTGTGGCCTTAGTAGATGCCCCCATAGTGCCCCCAATAATGTGCCAGTAAGAAGTGCCACTCAATAATGTGTCAGTAAAAAGTGCCACTAATAATGTGCCAGAAGTGCCCTCCAATAATGTGCCAGTAAGATATGCCCCCCAATCATGTGCCAGTAAGAAGTTCCCCCATAGTGACACCCAATAATGTGCCAGTAAAATGTGCCACCAATAATGTGCCAGTAAGATATGCCCCCCAATCATGTGCCAGTAAGAAGTGCCCCCATAGTGACACCCAATAATGTGCCAGTAAAATGTGCCACCAATAATGTGCCAGTAAGAAGTTCTCCCATAGATGCGCCCACAGTGCCCCCAATCATGTGCCAGTAAGAAGTGCCCCCATAAATGCGCCCACAGTGCCCCCCAATAATGTGCCAGTAAGAAGTGCCCTCATATCATGTGCCAGTATCTAGTACCATATAAAAAAATAAACACTTATACTTACCTCCTTCAGGCTGGCAGCGATGCGATGCAGGCCTCTTCCGGCCTGTATCCTGCACTGTACAGCTAAGGCGGCGCGATGACATCATCTCGCCACCTGCAACGGCCTCTGATAGGATGCAGGCCAAGTGCCTGAAGGCTATCAGAGGAACGTGGAAGGGAGACGCCTCTCCCCTGCCCTGCAGCATCCATCTGTATTGCTGTCCTGAGGACGGCGATACAGATGACTATGGAGATGAGCGCTTCCACAATGGAAGTGCTCATCTCCCTGTGCCCTGCCGCCACTGCCCCCCAATTGTCACCAGGGCCGCGCCGCCTGATGCCTCACTTTGCCTACTTGGTGGTGCAGCCATGCTAGCGCCCCCTGGAACTTTGTGCCCAGGGCAACAACCCCCTCCACGCTATGCCACTGGCCAGCGGGGCTCAAGAAGCATTAAAACGGCCCTGGGCCCGACACACGTTTGATCAAAAATGTGTGCAAAGAGCTTTTATTTTTCCATTTTATCCACCATGACGGCTACAGATGAGATTGACCCCTTGACCTCTCTAGGGGCAGGAATACACAAAGATAGAGAGATTAAAAGCCCACACCCACTCTCACCCTTCAGTGTTTTCCTGTCCCTACAGGGCACTACACAGAGAGGACTGTGACTTTGTTTTTTTGTTTTTTTTACAACTTATTTTTATCTATTTCATTATGTAAATATATTGGCTTACCAATCTTTTCAGCTCTCCCGCAGCTTATGCCAAAGCTGGGCTGAGGAGTTCAGCGTGAATCTCGTCCCTGTACTCGGGGGGCCTGTTTTCACTCAGAGCTGTATGGTTTCCCTACCCTTGGTGTCGAAGCAGACCTTCCGGAGCGGGCGCCGCACTCCGACTGGGGGTTTAGCCAGATACACTACCTGGATTCCCGGAAAGGGGCAGAGCTGGGAGAAGGTGAGCGCGTCATCATGCAGGCGCAAGGATGATGTCAGATGCCGCAGGGCATGAAAAAAGCACGGGAATTTTAAAACAGCGTCTCCCCTGACTCCAGCAAGAATGTCAGCTTCTGAAGCTCCCAGGATCCGCATGGACTTCGCAGACCCACCTTTGGCTACTCCATCCGTGTGTTTCCCCGTGAGGAATCTGCATTTTCTTTTTCCTTTAGTCTGATTGTATATATGCGCTGATTCTGGTTTGCTCTTCTTTTACCAGGGAGTTAAAGAAGCAAAAATTAAACCAAAATATAACTAGTTTGTCACTTGTTCAAATAAATTACCTGAGGGATATAAAAACTATGCAAGTCTTGCATTGGTGACCTTCTGAAAGAAGAGCAACCGTCTATCCTGATGGAAGTAAAATGCATGATTCAGGGTGAAATTAGATCCTCACTGGCCTCCCTTACTCCCCCTCAAACCACACCTCCTGCTAAAAAGCCAAGGTTATCTGTTCCATCCTCCTCTGATGTAGAGGACATGGACGAGGGGGCGTCTGTTTCTAGACAGGATTTTGAGGATGATCAATTGTCAGAAGGAGAGGTAGTGGAAGACGATAAAAAATACTTTTTTTCCTCAGAAGAGCTGGAGGAACTACTTAAGGCAGTGAGAGAGACCATGGGGATTGAAGACATCCAAAAACCGAGATCGGTACAGGATGAAATGTTTGGGGGATTACGTACAAAAAGATCCACGGTTTGCCCATCAATGAAAATATTAAGGAAATGGTCCTTGATGAGTGGGCAGATACAGAAAGGAGACTGGGGCAGAAGTAAAAATCTTTAACAAAACACCCAAAATAGACATACAAGTGGCAAAGGTTGTGAAGAAAACTTCCCTGCCATTTGAAGACACATCACAGTTACGTGACCCAATGGAACGGAAAGCGGATGCCCTTCTAAGAAAATGTTGGGAAGCGTCCATGTAAGGGGGTCAAAACAAATACTGCAGCTATATCTGTTGCTAGAGCCATGTACTTCTGGCTTAATGAGCTAGAAAACCATGTAAGAAATAAAACCCCTAGTGAGAAATCATGCATTCTATCCCCCTTCTGAAATCTGCCACGGCTTCCGCGGAATCTGTTAGATTTGCAGCTAAAGACGCTGCTTTTTCAAATTCAGCTCGGTGTGCACTTTGGATGAAATCCTGGGGTGGTGACAGAACCTCCAAGTCAAAATTATGCTCCATAGCGTTCTCAGGAGAATATGTGTTTGGACCTGTACTAGATAAGATCCTAGAAAAGGCAGCAGACAAAAAGAAAGGGTTACCTGAAGAACAGGTAACCCTACAGTCAACAATCCAGGCCATACAGGGGAAAAGGAAAAACTGGGTGCTGGAGTTATCAGAAGGGGGTTTCCTCCTCAACCCCCAAAATAAACAAAATGAAACATAATGACGCCAGAGTAGGAGGGAGGTTGAATTTTTTTTTTTTGACCCAATGCGTATCCGAAACATCAAACCGTTGGGCAATAGATATTGTAAAAAATGGATGCAAAACAGATTTTGCTTCAACAGTCGTCCTTAGACAAGGAAATAAAAATTCCACACCTGATAAAATCAGATTTAAAGTGGTGGAAGAAAGAAACAAATCTATCCAGGGGAGTAATCTGGCTAAAAGAACCAGAAATACAAATAGTGACAGATGCAAGCGCGATAGGATGGGGAGCAAAAGAAGCCTCCTCAAATTGGCAAGGAAAGTGGCCAGAAGAAATAAGTAACGAATCATCAAACTACAAAGAATTAAGAGCAGTCTGGGAAGCTCTAAAACTAAATCAGAGCCTATTAAACAAAAAGCATCTAAAGATATTCTCGGACAACACGACAGAGGTCGCTCATCTAAAACATCAAGGGGGCACAAGGTCCCAAAAGTTGAAAACTCTAGCAAGATAAATATTTTCCTGGGCAGAAGAAAATGTCCTATCTATTAGAGCCATTCATCTGAAAGGATGAGAAAATTCAGAGGCAGATTTTCTAAGCAGAAAGACTCTGGACCCAGGAGAATGGTCCTTGAATCCAGAGATATTTCAAAGGATATCAACCAGATGGGGCCAACCACAAATAGACCTATTCGCCTCAAAAAGAAACACAAAGGTCAAGCGCTTTTGTTCCCTAGATCCCAGGGAAAAGCCATGGGCGGTAGACGCCTTCTCAATAAAATGGACTTGGAACCTAGCATATGCTTTCCCTCCTTGGGCGTTAATTTCCCAGGTTCCGCAGAAGGTTTTATCAGTCCCGGTGACAGTAATATTGATAACCCTCTATTGGCCCAAGAGAAGCTGGTTCTCCATCCTAAAGAAGTTAGCTTTGGAAGATCCCTGGCTGATCCTTTCCAGGAGGACATTCTTTCACAGGGGCCAATTCTACATCAAAATTCAAGTCTCCTTAAACTATCAGCCTGGATCCTGAAGGCAAGATTTTAAGAAGTAAAGGCCTCTCGGATAAAGTTATCAATACATTAATAGCCAGAAGAAAGAAAGTTACTGCTGCCATTTATTTAAAGGTCTGAAAAAAGTACTGTTCGTGGTTGGGAGAAGCCTCTCCAGATATATCCTCTCCATGCATACAAAATATCTTAGAATTCCTTCAAAGGGGCCTAGACTTAGGCTTTAGGCCAAGTACTTTGAAAGTACAGATATCAGCCCTAGGAGCATTCTACGATACCAAACTAGCCGATCATAGATGGGTTAGAAGGTTTATAAGAGCCACGTCCAGACTTAGACCATCATTAAAACATAAGATTCCTCAAAAGAACCTAAACTTAGTCCTTAATAGGTTGACAAAATCACCATTTGCTCCAATGGCAGACATCTCCATAAAACACCTTTCTTTTACGACAGCCTTCTTTTTTCTCTTTTTTGTTATTTATCAAATATAATTTTTTATTGAAGGTTTTTCATTTTCATGTGCATAAACCAATAAAACAATCAGGAGTTTATACATTATCAGTCTCGAGTATCATTATTGTGCAACCGGTACAGTGCAATAGAAGCCAGCAAAAAGTACAGTACAAATGCCGGTACTATCAGATATACACATCCCGAATAGACAGCACGGCCTTCTTAATAGCAATAACTTCTGCTAGGAGCCTAGGAGAGATTCAGTCCCTTAGATGTAGAGAACCTTATCTTTCCATCTTCTCTGACAGGATTGTATTAAAGTTAGACCCAGGCTTCCTCACTAAGGTCGTTTTAAAGGGCTTCTGTCACCCCCACTGACGAATTTTCACTAGCTGACATTAGCTACTTGCTAATGTCAGCTGAGTTCAAACATATGTTTAATATCTTTTTTTCTGTTTGCAATCTTCTTAAAAACTTACTTTTGTCATATGTAAATTAGCTTCGCTACCAGCAAGTTGGGCGGGTACTTGCTGGTAGCCGCCGCATCTTCATGGCCTTGGAACGCCCCCTCTTCTTTTGATAGACAGGGCCAGCGCGCTCTCCTCCTCTCGCTGGCCCTGTCTGCAGCTGCAATCCCGCGCCTGCGCCGTCTCGGTCTTTAGTCGGCGCAGGCGCTCTGAGTGAAGGACGCCGCTTAGGCGCTCCGTCCTCAGTGCGCCTGCGCCGATGACGCCAGCGCTACACCCGGAAGAGAAGACGCCGGCATCCCTGGTAAAGAGCAGGCGATGCCGGCGTCTTTTCTTCCGGGTGTAGCGCTGACGTCATCGGCGCAGGCGCACTGAGGACGGAGCGCCTAAGCGAGCGCCCTTCACTCAGAGCGCCTGCGCCGACTAAAGACCGAGACGGCGCAGGCGCGGGATTGCAGCTGCAGACAGGGCCAGCGAGAGGAGGAGAGCGCGCTGGCCCTGTCTATCAAAAGAAGAGGGGGCGTTCCAAGACCATGAAGATGCGGCGGCTACCAGCAAGTACCCGCCCAACTTGCTGGTAGCGAAGCTAATTTACATATGACAAAAGTAAGTTTTTAAGAAGATTGCAAACAGAAAAAAAGATATTAAACATATGTTTGAACTCAGCTGACATTAGCAAGTAGCTAATGTCAGCTAGTGAAAATTCGTCAGTGGGGGTGACAGAAGCCCTTTAAATTTCCATAGAGACCAGGAAATTATTTTACCATCATTCTGTAGTGACCTGAAAGATCCCACAGAAGACAAATTTCACCTCCTGGATGTAAGGGAAACCATTGTTCAGTACCTAAGGGCCACAGAAGTTTTCGGGAAAGATGATAATCTTTTAATACAGTTTGGAGGAAAAAAATAAAGGGAAAAAGCCCTCCAAAACATCCATAGGTCGTTGGATAAAAAACACTTTCTTGCTGCTACTCCTTAAAGAGTCAAACTTGTCCTACTGGAATAAAGGCCCATTCCACTAGAGCTATGGTTTCTTCTTGGGCAAAGAAAGCTGGGGTGTCTCTTGACCAGATATGCAAGGTGGTGACTTGGTCTAGTATTAACACTTTCATAAAACAATATCGCCTAAATATTTCTGTATCTGCGGATTTGGTGTTGCAAGCAGTAAACCCCCCACCCACCCACAACGTAATCTGTTAGTTCTTATCCATAGCCATCATGGTGGATGAAATGGAAAAACCGTAATTAGACTTACTAGTAATTCTGTTTCCTTGAATCCACCATGATGGCTCATATATTCCCTCCCATAAAATATAATCTATAGTATGAAATTAATACAAAAAAAAACAACAACAAAGAAATTAAATAAATATATATTTATTAAGTACACCTGATAACACCCACTTTGGTAATCGGTAAACACTGAAGGGTGAAAGTGGGTGGGGGCTTTTAAACTATCTATCTCTGTGTATTCCTGCCCCTACAGAGGTCAAGGGGTCAATCTCATCTGTAGCCGTCATGGTGGATTCAAGGAAACAGAATTACCGGTAAGGCTAATTATGTTTTTTTTTTTTCATTTATAGTAGGTATAATACCACTTTAATTTAGAATAATCCCTATTTCCCAGTTTTACTGTTGATAGTTTGTTATGTTGGCGGTCCAGACCCCCTGTGGAAGGTGCCTTAAATACCCAGAGCAATAGGTTATTCTAGCTAGCTAGTTCCTGCAAATGCGTGTTGTTTTGTCTGCCGATGTACTGACTTCTGGCCGATTCCAGACTCTGATTCTTCGCTGCCTGACCTATGCCTCATTACTGTTTTGACCCTTCACTGCCTGGCCTGACCTCGGCCTGTCCCTCACAATGATGTAGCCTGATCCCTCAGTGATCCGCACCTGTGACTCTTACCCCCGTGGGTCAGCTGCCAACAATATAGAGACTACTCCAGGAGGTAGCAACTTGGTGGCTCCCCTCCAGTGAAGTTTAGATCCTTGTATAGGGGTTAAAGGGTGAATACCAGGATAACACCCTTAGGTTTTGCCCAAAGTCAAATCTGTTGGTTGGCATAGGGGTTCCACACCAACTGCCATGACAAAGTTTCAGATGATTACAGCCCGATGCCTCTCCCAGCACACTAACAGCCCTAGCCTCAATTATTTGCAAGATGGTGACCCTGCAACACAAGACATTTTGCATTCTGCAGTACAGAAAGACTAAATCCGTAACTGTGGTGCAGCATGTGTTTCAACTGAATTTTGGTATTGATTTGCCAGTGCCAAAGATAATTCATCCTTGGTACCGACAATTTTAAGAAACAGGCTGTTTATGTAAAGGGAAGAGCACAGGGCGGCTGCAGACTACAGAGGAAAACATGAGAAGAATTCAAGAGAGTTTTCTGCTCAGACCGTGCAAATCCACTCATCGTGCCAGCTGAGAATTTGCAATCTCTCATACAACTATCTAACCTGTGTTAAGGCGATGTTTAATCATGAGGCCATACTGGGTGCAACTGGTACAAGCTCTTGGTGCAGATGACAAAGGAATGAGCATTCGTCATTGGTACCGACAATATAAGAAAACTCTCTGTTTATGTAAAGGGAAGTGGACACATTTTAGAAAAAAAACATGAGAAGGATTTATAGGGATTGTCTGGGTTCAGAGCTGAACCTGGACATAACCCCTTCTTCACTTATTTAGCATGAATGAGTGGAGCATCAGAGAATTTCATGCTCCCCCTTGCCCTGTGCTGCGTAGGGCAGGGCACAGGATTTTTCTTTAACTCCGGTGACATACCAGGCTTTTTATGGGTATGCTAGGCGGAGGCTTCTGCCTAGCAATGAGCCCAGT
Organism: Bufotes viridis; assembly: GCA_033119425.1. Classification (NCBI taxonomy): domain Eukaryota; kingdom Metazoa; phylum Chordata; class Amphibia; order Anura; family Bufonidae; genus Bufotes; species Bufotes viridis. Next base: position 333,611,578 of record CM065591.1, on the reverse strand, counting down.
GATGTCACCGGCACTAATGGGCGATCTTTGGTGCTGCCATAGCCTGTGAAAAGAAAACATTTAAGCATCACAATGTGTGCATATGGGAATTAGAAAATCCATATGAAACTACAGCATGAACATAATTCGCCGAAAGTGAACATTTGTGTTGTTTTTCTAAGAAAGTTTTATGGCCCTTTCTTTATCGAGATGAATTTCAGTTACAGTGCAAATGTACCTTGAATGCTACAGAACTGTCTATTTCCATAATTTAATGAATATTTTAATTACTTCACTTTTCAGCACGATGAAGCACTGCCACATTGGCACCCATAGGTTAAATGTTTTCTAAATTCCATACTCGTTCAACGTTAAAGAGGTCACACAGGATCCCAAGACTTGGCACTACTCTCTTGGCCCCCAAGGTCCCCAGACATTACACCCTGCAACTTTTTCATGGTGGAGAGCTTATTGTGGTGCAGCAACTTGTTGTGCTCCGCTGTTTCCGTAGCTCTCTCGCCGGAGAGATCTTTTGCCTGTTAATTTATCTTCACTGGGAAGGTCAGTTTCTGGTTTTGCTTTTGTTGATTTGGGGGGGGGGGCGCTGCAGCAAATTTTGTTAATTTTAAATTTATATGTGCCTTGGGTCTTGTGGTATGTAGACTACCTGAACCCATTCTGTTGTCTGGGGTGGATACTACTCTATCAGCTGGTGGGTTTATTGAGTATAAAACCATTGATTTGTTTATGAAGGCAGGGTCTATTAATTCCAAAATATGTTTATTATATATAATGAATAACTTGTCTGCTGATATCATTTTGGGAATACCCTGGTTGAGAGCACATAGTCCAGTCTTTGATTGGTGTTCTGGAGAATTAATTAAATGGGGTCCTCAGTGTTCGAATCATTGTTTATCTATCCAGCTCTTTGATCTGAAACTTAAAGGACTTTCAGAATGTGTTCTCCAAAGAGGCTTCTGAAGATTTGCCCTCTCATTGGGACTATGATGGCACCATAGAACTTTTTCCCAAACGCAGGTTTTTCAATATTTGTGGGCCTGAAAGACAGTCTATGAAAGATTATATTCAGGATAGTCTGTAACAAGGGCACATTCGACCATCTGTATCTCCTGTAGGTGCTGGGTTCTTTTTTGTAAGTAAAAACACGGTGGATTGCGCCCCTGTATTAATTACAGGGAAGTTAATAAAAGCATGGTCAGGAACCAGTACCCCCCTCCTCTCATTACTGATTTATTCAATTAAATTGTTGGGGCTAAGTGGTTCACTAAAATTGATCTTAGAGGACCCTACAATTTGATCAGAGTACGGGAGGGGAGATGAATGAAAAACAGCGTTCAATACCCCCAAAGCGCATTTTGAATACCTTATGATGCCCTTTGGGCTGATTAACGCCCCAGAACCTGGGTCAGTTTTTTGTGTTATTCCTTGACAATATTTTGTTTTCTTCCACGTATTGGTCGTCTCGTGTTATACATGTGAGAACAGGCTGCCAAAAATTGAGCGACCATTATTTCTTTGCAAAATTAAGTAACTGTGAATTTGATGCAAGAGATGTTTCCTTCCTGGGTTATAACCTGTCACCCCCAAATTTCTGTATGGATCCTGCAAACATATGGGTTGTAGTTGTTTGGACAAAAAAACTCGTACCCTAAAAACATACTTTATTATAATGAATTAAAAATACGCCCAAAAAGTAAATAAATAACAGAATATATGGGTATACAGTACAGAAAGACAAAAGGAAACCCTGGACAGGGCCGGGTCACTGACCACTAATACATCCTAGTCTGATCCACATAATATACCCTGCATGCCCTAAAAATCACCCTAACCATCACCAAGTGAGGACTGCCCGACCATTCGTCCTGATGGAAAGAGGAAAAAGTGACGGAAATACACCACCACCTCAAACAATACGCTTATAGCAGCCAATCATCAAATGAACATACAGTATGATAGTGGGGAATGGTCACCCCACATAACCATGTATAATCAAATTCAATATGTTGTCTGATCCCGACGAAAGACACCCCAAGGTATTCCGTGAGGGGCATGGCGAGTTCATAGAAGATTTAGTTTTTTGGCACAAGTTAGTGGAAATTGTTTTTTTTTATTTTTTTTCTTACAAAGTCTCATATTCCACTAATTTGTTACAAAAAATAAAATTTTACATGAACTCACCATACCCCTCACGGAATACCTTGGGATGTCCTCTTTCTAAAATGGGGTCACTTGTGGGGTATTTATACTGCCCTAGCATTTTAGGGGTCTCTAAAGCGTGAGAAGAAGTCTGGAATCCAAATGCGTAAAAATGCCCTGTGAAATCCTAAAGGTACTCGTTGGAATTTGGGCCCCTTTGAGCATCTTGGCTGCAAAAAAGTGTCACTCATGTGATATCGCCGTACTCAGGAGAAGTAGGGCAAAGTGTTTTGGGGTGTATTTTTACATATACCCATACTGTGTGTGAAAAATATCTCTGTAAATGACAACTTTTTCAATTTTTTTATCCAAAGTTGTCAATTTAATGAGATATTTATCTCATCCAGCATGGGGCAGGGGAAAAACATCACACAGGTAAACCAAGACAAAATTCAAAAGGGAAAGGAAACACTTAACTTTCCAGTAGCTATGGCAGCAACAGGACCTCAGCCGAGAACCAAACACCAGCAGACTACAGATACCACTGAAGCTATAAACCGCACAGCATTGTGGGATTAGCAACTATAAATAAGGAAAGTTCAATTACCACAATAGCAAAACATGGAGGTTAGAGGTGTGGCCAGTATCAGAAACAACAGAGATATCTATTGATCCACAAGGAAACCTGTCAGATCAAAGCATGTGTTGCCAGTCTCACAGATCTTCTGTCAGCCACTGGGACGTCCATATGTCTCGGTATGTCTGTGACAGTTTGCTATTAACAACCACATCAACTCTTCTAGTGGCATCTCACCTTTTTAGCGATGGACACCCTAGTGCTTCCTGTGTCCCCCAATGAAGACTACATAAAAAGGGGTTTCTACGATGAGTAGTACATTTTAACAAAGCACTTTTTCCATAAGTAGTGCCTTGTGTCCAAATCATGACTCAACTTTCAGCTCTTGGAGTCTCTCTGAGCCTTTTGTTTTTGGAGGTGATGCACTGTTAAGAGTTTGTATTTCCCTGCTGGCCATTCTGAATTTTTATGTGATCCTACTGCTGTGCAGTTCATACAATCCAACTATACGGCGCCATGTGCTGTGTTTTTAATGTGATTAATCCAGGAATGTTTTTCCACTGTCTAATGATTAAAGGCAGCTATGAATTTTGTCCCCGCTTCTGCTAAACGCGTTTCAAAGCTTCCTAACGTTCTTTATCAGTGGCTACTAAAGTTAGAGCTGAAAACAGAGAAAAAGCTGACCAGAAAGGGAGAATAAAATTGTGCAGCAAGAGGCGAAGAGGACTCTATATACCCAAAGAAAGGCTTGGCAAGCATCACAGCTGCACTTTGTTTCTTTCACATACATATCTGCAGTAATGAAAACGGACTGTGATACAGATCTCAGATATACTGTACAATCTAAGTGTTGGATTTACTACAATAGTCGTGTCACAGCGACATCATGTCACATGTTGCATCACATTCATTAGATGTGATATCATGTGATCTTCATGTCACACAACACATGTTGCCTACATGCATCTAATGAGCATGCAATGATAGGGAATGAATGTTCATATGAAAGCTCGTTACCAGTCAATGCCCAGCAATATTAGCTATCTAAATGGACCGTAAGGTTATAGAGGCAAGATATGCACAGGACATTAAGGTCCATTTACACGGATGATATTGCTGGGATTGACTGGGAACCAGCGTTCATATAAATATTCATTCCCGGCCATTGCCTGCCTATTTTTAGGCTGGGTTTACATGTTCCTTTTTTGTTGCTTACTAAAAACACATGAAAAATGCATGACACATGCTTAATTATTGTTTTTCACCAGCAAAAATTGCATAGGCAAATACATATAACACGTTTCACCTGTAAAAAGCGTCTGTAAAAACCTGCTCTATAAAAATATCACATGAACTAACCCCTCAAGTAAATACCATAAAAAAAAACGGTGTAAAAAAAGCAATTTTTTGTCACCTTACACCTCGAAAAGTGTAATACCAAGCGATCAAAAAGTCATACACACCCCAAAATAGTGCCAATCAAACCGTCATCTTATCCCGCAAAAATCATACCCTACCCAAGATAATCGCCCAAAAACTGAAAAAAACATGGCTCTCATACTATGGAGACACTAAAACATGATTTTTTTTGTTTCAAAAATGAAATCATTGTGTAAAACTTACATAAATAAAAAAAGTATACATATTAAGTTTCGCCGCATCCGTAATAACCTGCTCTATAAAAATACCACATGATCTAACCTGTCAGATGAATGTTGTAAATAACAAAAAATAAAAACGACGCCAAAACAACTTTTTCATGTTACCTCGCCTCACAAAAAGTGTAATATAGAGCAACAAAAAATCATATGTACCCTAAAATAGTAGCAACAAAACTGCCACCCTATCCCGTAGTTTCTAAAATGCAGTCACTTTTTTGGAGTTTCTACTGTAGGGGTGCATCAGGGGGGCTTCAAAGAGAACATGGTGTCAAAAAACCAGTCCAGCAAAATCTGCCTTCCAAAAACCATATGGCATTCCTTTCCTTCTGCGCCCTGCCGTGTGCCCGTACAGCAGTTTACGATCACATATGGGGTGTTTCTGTAAACTACAGAATCAGGGCAATTAATATTGAGTTTTGTTTGGCTGTTAACCCTTGCTTTGTTACTGGACAAAAATGATTAAAATGGAAAATCTGCCAAAACAGTGAAACTTTATCTCCATTTTCCATTAATTCTTGTGGAACACCTAAAGGGTTAACAAAGTTTATAAAATCAGTTTTGAATACCTTGAGGGGTGTAGTTTCTAAAATGGGGTAACTTTTTTTGAGTTTCTACTCTAGTGGTGCATCAGGGGGGCTTCAAATGGGACATGGTGTCAAAAAACCAGTCCAGCAAAATCCTCCTTCCAAAAACCGTATGGCGTTCACTTCATTCTGTACCCTGCCGTTTGGCCATAGAGCAGTTTACGACCACATATGGGATGTTTCTGCAAACTACAGAATCAGGGCAATAAATATTGAGTTTTGTTTGGCTGTTTACCCTTGCTTTGTTACTGGAAAAAATGGATTAAAATGGAAAAATTTTTTAAAAAATGGAAATTCATAAATTTTATCTCCATTTGCCATAAACTCTTGTGGGAAAAAAAAAGAGTTAACGGCGTTTGTAAAATCAGTTTTGAATAGTTTGAGGGGTATAGTTTCTAGAATGAGGTTAAGTTTGGGTGGTTTCTATTATGTAAGCCTCACAAAGTGACTTCAGACATGAACTGGTCCCTAAAAAGTGGGTTTTTGAAAATTTCTGTAAAATTTCAAGATTTGCTTCTAAACTTCTAAGCCTTGTAACGTCCCCAAAAAATGAAATGGCATTCCCAAAATGATCGATACATGAAGTAGACATATGGGGAATGTAAATCAATAACTTTTTTTTGGCAGTATTACTATGTATTATAGAAGTAGAGTAATTGAAACTTGGAAAATTGCAAATTTTTCAAAATTTTTGGTAAATTTGGTATTTTTTTATAAATAAAAATGAAATTTTTCGACTTCATTTTACCACTGTCATGAAGTACAATATGTGACGAAAAAACAATCTCAGAATGGCCTGGATAAGAAAAAGCGTTTTAAAGTTAAATGAAGTTATATTCTGCTATAGAGCAGGTTGTTACGGACGCGACAATACCAAATATGACTACTTTTTTGGGGTTTTTTGTTTCAGTTTTACATAATAAAGCATTTTTGAAAAAAAAAATTTTTTAGTGTCTCCACATTCTGAAAGCCATAGTTTTATTTTATTTTTTTGGGCGACTGTCTTATGTAGGGGCTCATTTTTTGCGGGATGAGATGGCGGTTTGATTGGCACTATCTTGGGGTGCATATGACATTTTGGTCGCTTGCTATTACACTTTTTGTGATGTAAGGTGACAAAAATGGCTTTTGACACCGTATTTTTTTTTTGCTGTGTTCAGCTGAGGGGTTAGGTCATGTGTTATTTTTTATAGATCAGGTTGTGACGGACGCGACGATACATAATATGTATACTTTTTATTTATTTATATAAGTTTTACACAATAATATCATTTTTAAAACAAAAAAATCATGTTTTAGTGTCTCCATAGTTTGAGAGCCATATATATATATTTTTTGGGCGATTGTCCTATGTAGGGGCTCATTTTTGCGGGATGAGATGGCGGTTCGAATGGTACTATCTTGGGGTGCATATGACTTTTTGATCGCTTACTATTACACTTTTTGTGATGTAAGGTGACAAAAAAATGGCTTGTTTGACAACGTTTTTATTTTTATGTTTACGGCGTTCATCTGAGGGGTTAGGTCATGTTATATTTTTATAGAGCAGGTCCTTACGGACGCGGCGATACAAATATGTATACCTTTTTTTATTTATTTTGGTTTTACACAATAATATCCTTTTTGAATGAAAAAAAAAACATGTTTTAGTATCTCCATAGTCTGAGAGCCATATATTTTTCAGTTTTTAGGCAATTGTCTCAGGTTGGGTATCATTTTTGCGGGATGAGGTGACGGTTAGATTGGCACTATTTGGGGGGTCATGTGACTTTTTGATCGCTTGCTATTACACTTTTTGTGATGTAAGGTGGCAAAAAAATGGCTTTTTGACAAGGTTTTTATTAATTTTTTTTGCAGTGTTTACTTGAGGGGTTAGGTCATGTGATATTTTTATAGAGCAGATTCTTACGGACGTGGAGATACCCAATATGTCTACTTTTTAAAAAAATTTTTACATTTAACACTAAAAAGCATTTTTGAAACAAAAAAAATCATGTTTTAGTCTGAGAGGCATAGTTTTTTTATTTTTTGGCCAAATCGTTTTTTGCGGGATGAGATGGCGGTTTGATTGGTACTATTTTGGGAGGCAAACGCCTTTTTGATCGCTTTGTATTACACTTTTAGTGATGTAAGGTGCCAAAAAATGGCTTATTTACACCATTTTTTGGTTTTTTTTTATGGCGTTCACCTGAGGAGTTCAGTCATGTGATATTTTTATAGAGCAGGTTTTTACAGACGCGGCGATACCTAATATGTGTAGTGTATTTTATTTTTTTTTATTTTTATTCAGTGATGTGTTTTTTTCATTTTTACTTTTTTTTCACTTTTTTACATTTTTTTTTAACCCAGACCCACTTGATTCTGAAAGATCCAGTGGATCTGGTGTCTGTATAATACAGTACAGTACACTATATAGTGCACTGTACTGTATTTTGTACTTTAGAAAGTCTGAATAGACCTTTAGCAGGTCTATTCAGACTTTCAGCACCATGGAGAGCAGGACGCTTCTGAAAGCGTCCTGTCTCCATGGCAACCATCACCCGCTGCCATAACTGAGCAGGGGTGATGGGGAGAGAGTGGAGCTCCCTCCTCTGTGATCCCATACTGTTGGGGGGCTGCAAGGCACAGCAGCCCCCGATGGGAGAGGGAGGAGCTCCCTCCCTGTTAACCCTTCCATACCGCGGTCCGTACGGACCGCGGTACGGAAAGGGTTAAACGGCTGGCATCTGATCAAGCACAGATGCCAGCCGTTTCCTATCAGAGTGTCAGCAATGTGCTGACACTCTGATAGACCCACTGGACACCAGGGATAGATTACAGAGGAGGCGGGCGGGGATCGCAATCGCGATCCCGCCCGCCTCCCGCAACCACCCCCGCCGCCATAATATGATTGGGGGCTGCAGGGGGGGTTAAAAATGAATACTCAGGGGCAATTAACTCTCTGATCCCCGCGGTCACAGACCGCGGGGATCAGAGATCGCACAAAGCGCTGCAAACCGCAGGTTTGAATTGACCTGCGGTTTGCAGCGATCGCCCATATGGGGGGGTCACAGGACCCCCCTGGGCATTGTAACAAGGTACCTGCTGAATGATTTCAGCAGGTACCTTGTTTCGATCACTGCCAGCTGAGCAGCAGTGATCGGAACAACTCATGACGTACCGGTACGTCATGTGTCCTTAAGGACTCGGGAAACATGCCGTACCGGTACGTCATGTGTCCTAAAGGGGTTAAAAAGTAGTAAAACAAAAAAAAACATTAATTTGGTATTGCCATAACCGTATCAACCGACAGAATAAAAGTCATATAATATTTACCACAAGAGGAGCTTCATAAAAAATAAAAAACACTGACAGAATTGCCATTTTTGCCCACTTCACCTCCACAAAAAATGGTATGAAAAGTGATCAAAAAGCTATGTGTACCCCAAAATGATACCAATAAAAACTACAGCCCGTCCCGCAAAAAATAAGCCCCCACACAGCTACATTGGTGAAAAAATAAAAAAAGTTACGGGCCCTAAATTAATTTCAGCAAACTACATGTTAGAAAATCCAGATGCCGCTCCTTCCCTTCTGAATGCTGCCGTTCCCCCAAACGGCCACGTATGAGGTGTTGCCATATTCAGGAAAAAATGCATAACAAATTATGGGGTGTATTTTCTCCTGTTACATAGTAGCATAGTATATAAGGCCAAAAAAATACATTTGTCCATCCAGCTCGGCCCGTTATCCTGCAAGTTGATCCAGAGGAAGCCAAAAAAAAAAAAAAACTGTGAGGTAGAAGCCAATTTTCCCCACTTAAGGGGAAAAAAAATTCTTTCCGACTACAATCAGATAACTCCCTGGATCAACGACCCATCTGTAGTAGCTATAACCTGTAATATTATTACACTCCAGAAATACATCCAGGCCCCGCTTGACCTCTTTTAATGAATTCACCATCACCACCTCCTCAGGCAGAGAGTTCCATAGTCTCACTGCTCTTACAGTGAAGAATCCTTTTCTATGTTTGTGTACAAACCTTCTTTCCTCCAGACGCAGAGGATGTCCCCTTGTCACAGTCCTGGGGATAAATAGATGATGGGACAGATCTCTGTACTGACCCCCAATATATTTATACATAGTTATTAGATCTCCCCTCAGTCATCTTTTTTCTAAAGTAAATAACCCTAATTTTGATAATCTTTCAGGGTATTGTAGATCCCTCATTCCAGGTATTACTTTAGTTGCCCTCCTCTGAACCCTCTCCAGCTCTGCTATGTCTGCCTTGTTCACAGGAGACTAGAACTGTACACAGTACTCCATGTGTGGACTGACCAGTGATTTGTAGTGGTAGGACTATGTTCTCATCACAGACATATATGCCCCTTTTGATGCAACCCATTATCTTATTGGCCTTATCAGCAGCTGCCTGACACTGGTCTTTACAGCTTAGTTTGCTGTTCACTAAAATTCCTAGTTCCTTTTCCATGTCAGTGTTACCCAGTGTTTTACCATTTAGTATGTATGGGTGACTTGCATTATTCCTTCCCATGTGCATAACCTTACATTTGTCAGTGTTAAACCTCATCTGCTACTTCTCTGCCCAAGCCTCCGATCTATCCAGATCCATCTGTAGCAATATAATGTCCTCTTCCGTGTCAATTACTTTACACAGTTTAGTGTAATCTGCAAAAATTGATATTTTACTGTGCAAGCCTTCTACAAGATCATTAATAAATATATTGAAGAGGATAGGGCACAGTACTGACCCCTGAGGTACTCCACTAGTGACAGTGACCCAATCTGAGTGTGTACCAGTAATAACTACCCTTTGTTTTCTATTACTGAGCCAGTTACTTACTCACATGCAGACATTTTCTCCCAGTCAGAGCATTCTCATTTTATATACTAACCTTTTATGCGGTACAGTGTCAAATGCTTTGGAGAAGTCCAGATATACGACATCCATTGATTCGCCGCTGTCCTGATCCCTCATGAAGCCATGCTGATATGGCGTTATTTGCTTATTTTCATTGAGGTGCTCTAATATAGCATCTCTTAGAAAACCTTCAAACAGTTTTACCCACGACAGATGTTAAACTTACCGGCCTATAGTTTCCAGGCTCTGTTTTTGGACCCTTTTTGAATATTGGCAGCACATTTGCCATGCGCCAATCCTGTGGACACTCCCTGTCAGTATAGAGTCCTTAAATATCAGAAATAAGGGTCTGACTATGACATTACTTAATTCTCTTAGGATACGGGGTGTATGCCATCTGGTCCTGGCGATTTATCTATTTTAATCTTTCAAAAATGGCGCTGTGATTCTTCCTGGGTCAGACAGGGCACTTTTAATTGGGAATTTACTTTTACATTCTGCATTTCATCTGACAGTTTATTTTCTTCCTTGCTTTGCTTTACAGTTCTATTTATCCACATTGGTTTCTTCTTGTTCCTTAACCTTTTATTCCCATAAGGTATGTACCTCTCACAATTAGATTTTAGGATGCTTTTAAAAATCTCCCATTTTGTGGCTGTATTTTTATTTTTGAGGACTTTGTCCCAGTTAGTTAGGCCTATGGCCTCCCTTAATTGGCTAAATTTTGCTCTTTTGAAGTTTGGTATTCTTGTTCCTCCCTGAAGAAACACTCTTTTGAATGATAATTTGAAGGTTATTACTTCATGGTCACTATTTCCCAGGTGTCACCCAACCTGCACATCTGTTGTTCTGTCAGGTCTATTGGTTAATGCTAAGTCCAGTATGGCCGTTCCTCTAGTTGGGTCCTGAACCAGTTAGGAAAGGTTATTGTTTTTGGTTATTGCAAAGAACCTGTTTTCTTTATGTGATGTACAGGTTTCAGTTTCCCAGTCTATATCTGGGTAGTTGAAGTCCCCCATAATAACAACCTTGTGAAAATGAAAAAATTGGGGCTAAAGCAACTTTATATTGGAATTAAATTTTATAAAACGCTTGTTAGGCCAAAGCATTCACTTCACGACTAAATTTATTCCTAGTTTCCAAAATGGGGTCACTTTTTGGAGTTTTCTTTCTAGAGGTACCTCAGGGTCTCTTCAAATGTGACATGGCCCTGAAAACCATTCCAGCAAAATCTGCCCTCCGTTAACAACATGGCGCTCCTTTCCATCTGAGCCCTGCCATGTGTCCATACAGCAGTTTACGACCAGATATGGGGGGTTTCTGTAAACTGCAGAATCAGGTAATAAATATTGAGGTCTCTTTTGCTGTTAACCCTTAATGTGTTCCAGAAAAATTGGATTTAAATGGATAATTTGCCCCAAAAAATTTTATTTTAAAGTTTCCCCTCCATTTTGCTTTCATTCTTGTGGAACACCTAAAGGGTTAATTCAGTTTGTAAAATAAGTTTTGAATAACTTGAGGGGTATAGTTTCTAAAATGTGGTCATTTATAGGTGGTTTCTACCATGTAAGCCCCACAAGGTGACTTTCATAACTGAAATGGTCCTTAAAAAAGTGGGTTTGGGAAATTTTCTTAAAAATTTAAAAATGTGCTTTTAAACTTCTAAGTCTTCCTAAAAATAAAATGACATTTACAAAATGATGCCAACATAAAGTAGACATATGGGGAATGTAAAGTAAGAACTATTTTATGAAGTATAACTATTCGTCTTAAAAGCAAAGAAATTCTAATTTTGAAAATAGAGAATTTTTCCAAATTTTCTGCTAATTTTGGATTTTTTTTATGCATAAAGGTAAAACGCATCCACTCAAATTCACCACTATCATGAAGTACGATGTGTCATGAGAAAAGAATCTCAGAATGGCTTGGATAAGTAAAAGTGTTCCAAAATTATTACCACATAAAGTGACACGTCAGATTTGAAAAATGGGGCATTTGGTCGCTTAGAGGGGTTAAACAACTTTTATTATTATATTTTTAGAGGGAAAGATAAACACAACAATTTTAACATTATTTTGCTTGGACAAAACTGTGAGGTGAAGGAGCAGAATCTGGCAGAATAAGAGTTCATATTCACACTGCTCTTTATAAACGTACACTATACTGAAGTATTGGGACACATCTCTTAATCATTGAATTCAATTGTTTCATTCACTTCCATTGCCACAAGTGTATAAAAACCAGCACCTAGCCATGCAGTCAATTTTCACACATTTGTGAAAGAATGGGTCAATGAATTTGAGGGTGGTACTATAGGGGTGCCCTCACACGCAGCAGATTTTGCTGCAGAAATTTCAGTGACTGAAAATCAGTTCCATTCATGTGAATAAGGCTTGCAGAAATCCACGTGCTTCCAACCAAAACAACCCCACTGAATTGAACCGATTTTCTGTCGCAAAAAGTTCTGAAACAAAATCTGCCATGTGTGAAGGCACCCTAAAATGAAATTTGAGTGGTATTATTTCAAAGTGGAAGCGTTTAGTAACCACAGCAACTCAGCCACAAATGGCAGACCACATAAAATTAGAGCGGGTTTGCAGAGTGCTGTGTGCTAGGTGCCTAGTGTATAAAAGACACCAACACTCTGCTGATGCAATAACTGTACAGTTCCAAACCTCCTCTGACATTAACATCAGCCCCGGGTGCTGGGGATCTTCATGGTATGGGTTTCCATGGCTGAGCAGCTGCATGTAAGCCTTACATCACCAAGCACAATGTCAAATCTTGGATGGAGTGGTGTAAAGTAATGAATCATGCTTTTCTGTTGGCAGTGTGGTGGATGAGTCTGGGTTTGGCACAGGCCAGAGGAACACTACCTGCCTGACACGCTAGATCCCATAATTTCAAGTGAAATCTTAATGTTCCAGCAAGCTAGACATTTTGGACAATTGTATGCTTCCAACTTTGTAGGTATGCCCCATTCTGTTCCAGCATGGGTGACTTTGGTGTGAAAGAACCTGACCTCAACCCCATCCAACACCTCTGGGATAAACTAGGATGGAGATTGTGAGATGTATCTGCTCTCAAAAATGCTCTTCTGGATGAATGTGCAAAAAATTACCACAATTACACTTCAAATGTCCCTTTAACGTGAATGGGATGGCTGAGCTATAATTACACCTGCTCACCGCTGCAGTTCAGATGGTGAGTAGGCAAACAGTGAAGAGAAGGTAACGCTTGTGCGAGCTCTGCTTTCTCTTCAAACAGCTGATTAGCAGGGGTGCCGGGAGTCAGGCTCTTGCCAATCTGATAACTCCTTTAATCACAGACCAAATTTATCAGCTAGCATGAACCACTGTGATACATTTGGTGTATGTCTAGGCAGCTACTGTAGAATATCAAATCAACACTCTGATCTCCAACTGACAAAGGACAGGAAGTCATTTACTTCTCTATTCATTCCTATGAGACTGACATTGAGGCTGCCATAGGAATACATAGAGAAACTGACTTCCTGTCCACACATAAGACGCTGTGTTATTTGGAGATCAGAGTGCTGGTCACATGACACAGCTGAGGATCAGAATGGAGGTTATAACTCACAAATACAGTCACTGATGAGATTACCTTCACTACAGTAACAGGTTAGAGAATAACATTTTTTGTGGGAGTGCTTCTTTTTCTTTACCTTCGGCTTCATGGACACAAACGTTGTCTAGGTCCGCATCTGAGCCGCATTTAAAAAAAATAAATAAATAGAACATGTCCTATTCTTGTCCATATCATGGACAAGGATAGGACTGGTCTATTGACGGTCAGACCTTCTGATCCACAAAATGCGGAATGAACATGGCCAGTATCAGGGTTTTGCGAATCTGCGATTTGTGGACCGCAAAACACGGTACGGCCGTGTGCATGAGGCCTTATCCTGATTTGTCAGAGAGTCTTTATTCCTCCATCTCCCCCCACACATTGCTAAATATATTGTATACTTTATTAAAAAGACCATCATGTTTAATACAGTAAATATATCATACGTTCACTTTGCTTTCTCAATTTCTCACCAGTAGATTATTTCAAAGATACAGAAGAGCCGCAGCTTGGAAATCAAATTCCTTGTGGCTTCCCTGTCAGCGGAAGGCAGGCAGCGCTTATTATCATAAAGCTTACCAAATAAATCATACAATATTAGAGAATTGTTATTTATGCATAGATGAACAGGTCTTTGTAGTTCTCCGCAATGCAAATGATTCACATTATTTTCATTTATTTTTCATTTTCAGACAGTATTGCTTAATATGACTGTCCTATTTCAATAATAAATCCAACATTTTTAATAAATTTTATGGCTTATTTGGGGGTCCAGCTCACACCATGAATTGGAAAAACAACACAAAGCAGGACACATGGATACATATTTGCTGTCTACAGTTCCAAAAATACATTAGTAAAAAAACAATGTTACTTTTTATTAATACATTAATATATGAAGCAATTTAAAGGGAATCTGTCACCTCATACCCTTATATAAATCCTCAGCACATTCTCTAAGGCCTCATGCACACGACCATATCCATTTTGTGGTCTGCAAAATATGGATGCGGTCCATGTGCCATCTGCATCTTTTTTTGCAAACCCATTGATCTCAACGGGTCTGTGTTCCGCATTTTGCAGATGATCAGTCTGCTTTTTGCACCCGTATCTCCATTCCGCAAAAAGAACATGTCCTATAATTGGCTGCAAAATGCAGACTACGGACCTATTCAAAGTCAATAGGTCTGCCAAAAATGTGAATGCAACACGGACGGTATCAGTATTTTGCAGATCAGCATTTTCAGACTGCAAAATACATATGGTCGTGTGCATGAGGCCTAATGCTTTTGATCCCATGTTGATCCGTTCTCCCAATTCAGAGAGATCAGCCTTTTAACAATATGCAAATTAGCCTCCTGGTGCAACAAGGGTATTGCCGTTGCACCCCAGAGGCTCTGCTTATTTTCTTCCAGGCCATGCCCCCACCGCTTTGACTAACAAGGCCAGGCAGTGAAGACGTTTTTACGTCTGGCCCAGTGGGTGCCCGATTCCTTTTAAGCCTCTGATCATAGACCTCTGATATTTTGGTGTATGGTCAGCTTTAGGCTGTAACTCTACATGTTTTAAAGGGGATGTTTCACGTATATTTTTTTTCTGATACTTAAAACCAGATAGCGACACAAATGATTTTTTTTTTTTTACTCATCTGTTTTTTTTTTCCGATTTTATTTCTTCTAGCTTCTGAACTTGATTATAGCAGCCACCATGAGCCATAGATAAAACAGAATGGAATGGATGTAATACTGCCTGTGATGATAATGAGATGACTGCTAAAAAGTGATCTGTAAAGACTAAGAAGTAGGAGCTAAAATTAGGGTTAGTGGCTAGTGCAAAAAGTACAGGATTTTAGGATTTTTTTTAAAATATAGATAGTGACATGGAAATTGTCATTAAAAATTCTTTAACAATACGTTTAGGGCTACTTTCACACTTTAGTTAAACTTTTCCAGTATTGAGTTCCGTCCTAGGGGCTCAATAACGGAAAAAAACTGATCAGTTTTATCCCAATGCAGTCTGAATGGAAAGAAATCCGTTCAGGATGCATCAGGATGTCTTCAGTTCAGTCACTGTACGTTTTTTGGACGGAGAAAATACCGCAGCATGCTGCAGTTTTGTCTCCGCCCTAAATTCCGGAACACTTGCCGGAATGCCGGATCTGGCATTAATTTCCATTGAAATGTATTAGTGCTAGATCCGGCATCAAAAGTACCGCATTGGCGGATCTGGTCTGCGCATGCGCAGACCTTTACAAATGTGAAACAAAAAAATATCGGATCAGTTTTTCCGGATGATAATCGGAGAGACAGATCCGGTATTGCAATGCATTTGTGAGACGGATCCGGATCCGTCTAAAAATGCTGTCCGTTTGAATACAGATTACTGATAGAACTGCCTGCCGGAATCCAGCAACGCAAGTGTGAAAGTACCCCAACATAAGAACTTGATTTAAACAATAGATCATTTTCTGAAGACACATTCCCTTTAAAATACAAGTGATTTTCTGTGCGTGCATTTCTGCAAGTCATCCGCTACAAAAGTATTGCTTCCCCTACGGTCAATGGGCGAGAAATAGAAAGTAATGTTAACCATTTCATAATGAGGTGGGTATAAAGTTGGAATAGTCTTTGTCGTAAATGGTTAGTAAACTGGATAACGAATGTTTAATGTCGAGATGCTCTTGCAGTTCAGTGCCGTGTACACACAGAGCCTATGATAAATGTGTATTCCTACACTACAGTAAATGCTTGTCAGTCATACAGACGCTAACTGTACTAAAGTCCGAGGAGCAGTGTCCCCAATACAGTTCGGTTCCACATTCAGTTTTCTAATATTAATACATCTTCTATTACTAGTGATTAAATAACACATAGCAGTAAACAGTTGTCAAGTGTCATAACGAATACTGAGTGGCCTTAAATGTGATACCTGAGTGCATTTGACAACAGCAGTTCCCTCTACCACAATAATGACGCATCCATCTACAATGGCTATTCCGTGTCAATAAGTCATGCTTCCCAATAAATAGCATTTTTCAGCATTATACATTTAGAACTGGAATGAAAAAAAAAATATGTTTGCCACTAAGACTTTTCTCAAATCTTCCTGATTAATTTAACCATAGGACTACCTGACTCACTGGATCAATTACGGGATAAAGGTCCACAAATCCATACAAGCAACATATATTTCCCCTGAAAAAAATTCCACCCAGAACAGTGGTATAAACATAAACTTTTCCTTTGGACAGCCCCCAACCAAGTCCCCAGAATTGATGCTAGGGCCCTGCAGCAGTAGGCCGATTACAACCCCCACACGAAGCCTTACGCCTCACTGGCGGCTCGCTGGCTCTGTGCATAGACAACCTCTGAGAATCGCCATCACGTGCCAGCTGCCTGAACTCCAATCCTCTATCCTGGCCATTATTGGACACACAATATAATTAGTCTTAGATGCAAATGAACAAATTCCTTCTATGTAAAAGGTTTTCCTTAGTACCTGTTTGTGTATCAGGAGTTTATTAATTATGATGCGACCGGTAGGACCCACTGACTCTATAGAAGTAACCTCGGCTGTGGTAAGAGACAGCTAAGGTGGGGCCCATTCAGTCTCTATCAGACAAGGTTTCCCTTTCGGTCAGACGGATCAGAATCTTCTTCCCAGGTATGAAGAACCACTGGTGTCTCCTTGTAGTAAACAGCAACAAACACTATCAATACAGTCAATGGATAATACAAAAGTAGGCACTAATGGAACCCCTCTGACAGAGAAGGAATAAAGTATATTAATTACTACAGTAGATTACAAAAATGGCCATTATCACTGCTCCTGCACATTAAAAATAATAAATAAATGGGAGTTACACTTTATTCTGCTCAGGGGATGTGGGAGCCGATTAAAAGTAATTGAGTACACCTTCACGTTATCTCAGCAATTACGCCTTAGAATAAAGTCATACATGATAGCCACAGTGCATGGTCATGTCCTAGTTGTAGGTTACTATTCTCCAGCAGTATAAATGTTCTGAGTTATCATCACCCTTGCATACAAAATGGAATATTTTTGAAAATGAAAATGTATGTTAGCACAAGCTTTACCCAATCTGACATGGAATAGCCATTGGTCATTTTTAAGAGTGGCCTTTTCACTCCTTCTTCTCTGGTGTCTTGCCCAGTTCCCAGAAGCTGATGTTAAACTCTTTAAACATCTGAATTAAAATAACTCCGGTAGACACCGTGGTGAACCCACACAACATGGCCAAGGAGTCTACAGCTCCTACTTTGGTCCATTCTTGAAAGAGGATTGCAGTTGCGACCAGGACTATAGTTGTGAAAGTAACATAATAAATAGCACTAAATATACACGAGTCATAGTCTTCTAGAGCTTTGTTAATATACCGAAACTGGATGAGGATGCTACATCCCAGGACGGCCAGGAGGCATAGGAAAAGGTAAGTTGAGTTTGATCTGCTTGGATTGTTGGTAAAAGCATCTTGAGCAAAGAGTCCAATGCCTTTGGTGCAGGGGATGGTAAATGTTCCTAACAGCGAGCACACACCTATGTAAACCATGATATTCTTCTTCCCATACACTGGAGAAAGCCAGAATATCAGCACCGTCAACATCAGAAGTACAAAACACAAGTAACTCAGGAATACTGCAAGACAGAAAGGGGTATTTTTTAAAAACACAATATTCATAGAAAACATTTTTTTTGAATTTTTGGCTGCTTTGAGTTTTCATTCGGCAGTACTACCCTTGAAAATGAAATAGCAAAATACTTTCCTTGTGTAACAGTCAGCACAGAGATAAAACTCCTGTACAGATAGGTAATCCATTATCAGTTTACCCTGCTGTGAGGGGAAAATGCTATCTGTTAGTACAGCAGTACATGTAGAATTGGCCCGGCAGTATGCCAGCTCTATTATTCTCCGGATAGGCACAGAAGAGCATCACACTTAGAGCTTGTTCGCATCCATGTCAGAAGCTCTGTTCAGGGCTTCCATCACAGTTTGTCAAAAACAGCAGCGAGAAAACCACCCACTTGTTTTTTTTGTGATTTTTTTTATATATATAGAATATTTAAAAACAGGCTTAATAAAGTGATAAAATGTGATGGTAGTGCACCTTTAACAGCATAATAAAAGCTGACCATGCCTCATACTCAGGCACCTGGGGCCTATAAGCACGACACAGGGCTGCACCAACAATTGGGCTGTCAGTGACATTTCTTACAGATTCAATTGAGTTGGTCCATAAACAACATTTATCACCTATCCGCATATACAATTGCTGGAGGTTACACCACTGGGGGGCCCACTGACCACAAGACATAGACCCTACCAACCACTCCATTCACTTCTATTGGACTGCTGGAGTTGGCCAAACAATGTACTTGGCAATCCCTTACAATTGGCCGCATGTATGCCCAGTGCTGTATTCAAACAGGGGACTTTGGGACCCTTGTTTTGTGGGGATCCTAGTGGTTGACCCCCAGCAATCACACATTTATAAATCTTGTTTGTGGGCCAACCCCTATAAGGTCCGAAGTGTACAAGTACTAATGTGTTGAGTGAGAGGAATTTATAAAGAAGGAATTTAAATGTCACAGTAAAAAAAAAAAAAATCTGAGCCCCAAAACAGTCATTTTACTTTTTTTTTTTACTTTATTAGTATATTTCCACTCATTCCTCCACAATTTGGACAGCTATTGTTTTACCTGTCAGCACCAACTGCATGAAAAATATTAAGGAATTTTTACTGTAAGGGCCCACTGACATGGCAGATTTCGACCCAGTCCAAATCTGTCGCGTATACCGCTATTTCTGCCGCCGTTGTTCATTTCAGAGGCTGGTTTAGCTCTAATCGCGGCTTCAAGCGGCCGCTTTCCTCACACAGTGCGAAGAAGGGACAAGTCCCTTCTTGGCGTGGTCTCGGCTTTAAGCCGCCAGGCCTCAAACCGCAATGCTGCCTCCGACTGAAAGCTTAGGGAGCCAGACACCAAGCGGCCGCTGACTCATTCATATGCAGTCAGGGGAGAGGGATAAAATTTTCTTTTCAGCTCCATTTACACCGCCTTTCGGAGCTACTGTCAGCAGATTTGACATGATAATGTGGCTACCGGAGTACTCAGGTTTCAGGCCCAGCAGCCAAGATAAAAGTAAAAACTTGATATGCACATAAAAAATAACAAAGGAAGTGCACCCTGTGGCTGGCGCTATAAAGCATACCTCAACCAGTCTACGCACTATTGTTCCGAAAAAGAAAGAGGTCAGGTTATTTAAAGGGGTTATCCCATCATAATGATCACTGTTAAATCTGTTAATGATTTGACAGTGATCATTTTTGTAAATATATTTGATTAACCAATTCCCACCGTTTAGAAGAAAATTCATCCCTACTTACCTCATTGTTGTCATTCGGTCTCCCCTGGTTACGGCCACCGCTCTTCTGCGGAAACCCGGTGGCCGTGCTTACGCAGAAGACTCCTTTTCACCCGGCCGGGCCGCTCGTGTCCTGAATGCGCACGCCGCCGTGCATGCGCGATGGTGACTTCTTCCTGGCCAGATTAGTACAGAGCCGTGAACGCCGGCTCTGTGCTATACTGGCCAGGAATAAGTGACCATGGTGCATGAGCGGCAGCGTGCGCATTCATTTCAGCGCGCGTCCCGGCCGGGAGAAGACTTCAATCAAGATGAAGCCCGCCCCGAGCCAGAATCCAGGAAGTAAACGGCGCGCTGGCAGCAGGTAAGTATGAAATGGGGAAGTGGGATAACCCCTTTAATCAGTGATTGATATGCAGTTTCCAATTGCTCATCATAAAGAAGTTCTGCAGCTGTTACGGTGTGTGTAACGCCTGGCAGCCCCGCGAGTCAGCTATTTGTAGGGGTTGCGGCACTTTGGTGAGTGCACCGACCTCCTCGCAGCATACCACACTCAGTGCAATATACTGTACTGTGGTTATGCTTGGCATGACAGCTCAGCCCGTTCACATGAATGGGACTGATATGCACACTGGCCATGCGAGTGATGAACGTCACGTGACGTCACTAGCCTAGGAAGAGGCCACATATAACATGGAATTACTTTATCCCATGTAGTAAAACATGTAATAGCCATTAATATATTAAAAATGGATGCTGGTCCTGAAAGATCTGAATGGCTGCCATGTAGTACTACATTTCCACTGCAGCAGTCAGGAAAAACATAGCTAGCTGAATCTTACTTAACCAGTAGTTCTCAAGACCCAGACCCGTGGCGATCGGTATTTCAAGGGGTTCTCAGTGATGAGACAAACTTTAATTTAAAAATTTAAATTTAGAAATATATACGGAAACGATGCAGTAGGATGTGTGAATAATCTAAATATACATCAATTTTAATTGTTACCTGGCTAAACTAACTAGCCCATGAAAGGCAACTGTACCTGGGTTAGAGAGCTTTTCTTCAAACTCAGCTCGAGTAGTTATGCTTTCGGACTTAGGCGAGTGGATAATAAGGATAACGGAGCCCACACAGCACAGCAGACATCCCAGTTTGCCCAAGAAGTTAAGTTTTTCTTTCAGCACATATGAGGCCAAGACGGACCTTCGAACGTGACACAAGATGTATAAACATAAATCATTTGAGAAAACAATTTAGTACATACATTATTTATCTTAAGTAAATACCAGACCTCCAGCCCGCCCTCATTATAGTCAATGGAGCCGGAGCGGACTTCCGGCGGCACGGTGCACTAGCGGCCGGAACAGCATGCCGGAGAAGGCTGCCGCTAGTGTGACAGTAGCCTAAGTTTTGATTACCATATGCCTGTGATGGCTAACCTCCGGCCATCCAGCTGTGGTAAAACTACCGTACACTTGCTCGGCTGTTCTCAGAACGCCATAGAAATAAATGGAGCATGCTGGGAGTCGCAGTTTTACCACAGCTGAAGTGCCGGAGGTTAGCCATCACTGCCATAAGCTGTTCTAACACACATGAAAGTCATTGTGCATCAGTTATGCTGTGAGCTTTCCACAGAGGAGAATGGCTATAACATGGATACTACAAGCTGTATTGTTCTCAATTTCCTTTAAAATGTCAAGAAAGCATATACCTAAAAACTTCATTCAGGTGAATATAAGAAACTTTGTAATATATCTTATTGAAGATCTCCAGCTATCAGCTCCGCTTCCCTAATCTAACATTATCTCAGAATTCTGTTATCAATCCGTGTTGAGAGACCAAGACATGATACCTGCTCACAGAAGAAGCAGATTACTCCCATAGAAATCTATAGAGAAGGGAAGAGCAGTGAGCAGTAGAGTGAGCAGGTATGATTCAGCAGCTCACAGTACATGTTATATTTCACCCCAAGTGCTTTATTCACATCTATAGTGCTCAGGACTTCTCTAGGATGCCCTATATGGTGCTTCTGATTAATTATAAGTGAGAGGGAGAGAGTTAGGGAGCAGAATCTCCTGTCTCCTCTCTGCAGACTGGGATGCTATAATCATTCCCCGCCTTTTCTTGCAAGATTACTGTTATGGACTTACCCAAAAGGAATGCCCAGAGCACCCAATGGAGTTACCAGTACTGCTGGAGCAGCAGTATATGCAAGGAAGTTTCCAATCTGCCCCAAAGCCACTGCAAGAAAGTAAAAATCTAGTTATGGAACATACGTCCAGCTGCTTTACTATACAAAATCAAAATGTTACATGTTAAATCTTTCACTGATTTTATTCAGTTAAGTAAATTTTCTCCCCCTTTTTTAAATTTTTGAGTGTTATCTCTTGCATAACTTAAAAGAGAATGTAAGCAATAGTCACTTACTTGTGATGGTGCCTATCCACCATACCAGGTCTGTAAGGTAAGAAACACCTACAATAAGGAAGAACATTTTATATATATATTAAAAAATAGAAAAAAATAAAACACTTTTATTAAAACCTCTTCTAAATGTGATAGACATGATTTTTTCAATGTACTTTATTTTTTTGTTACTTTTCTTAGGTGACTATTGCGCTTCAGAATCCATACTCTTGCACACTGCTGTGCATCGGGAATACAGATTTCCATTTGGCTGCAGTGGGCGCTGTTCTGGCTGAAGCCTGGTTGGCATACCTGGGTCTGGAAGTGTTTTTACACCAAATAGCCAACATGTATTTTAGGACTAGGGCTCGTCACCTCTGCCGTGCCCCCTGGTAAAATCCATAGCATTTGAGGCTTTAGCAGAGTGCAGAAAAAGCAGCAATGTGATATGAGAGCTCCTGCCTTGCGCGCGCTCCAATGGCAGTGGGGAGGAGCCGTTTGGGCCCCAGGAGGGCAGCATTCCAGGGCAAAGTCGCCTCAGACGCCATGGTCACAACTGACCACAGCATCCGAGGGTTTAAATGTCTGTGATGGGTGTTATAGCCAATCGCAGACATTAGCCTAAGTGTCTGCTCTGTGAAGTGGAGCGGGCACCGTCTTTAAAGGGAATGTGTCACCCAACTTTTTTTCTGCCAGTTAAAATCCGAGAGCAACACATATCCTTTTATTGTAATCTGTTTATATTTACTGATTACACGTTTTTTTATTCCATTTTCTGAACATGATTATGGCGGCTGCCATCTTGCCTGAGCTGCTACTAACAGCAATTAGAAAGCATTAACCCCTTCTAGACTTCCACTGTATATGTATAGTGGAAGTCCGGTATTTAAACAGCCGGGTTTCTGCTCATTCACACAGCAGAGGTCTGGGGCTAATGTTAACTCCTCAGATGCCATGGTCAAATGTGACCACAGCATCTGGGAGTGCTAAAACCGGGAACTGCGTACTTCCCGGCCTGGGGTTCCTTCCCCTGGCTGAGATCAGGGAAGGTGGCCTGCAGGTGGCAGCACTACACTGGAATATACTGAATTCAGTATTCCGTAATGGATGGGACTTAAAAAGAAAAAAAATAAGTAAAAAATATATAAAAATCTAAATCACCCCCTTTCCTTAGAATAAAAAATGCAACACCATGGGCATTTCTGTGTCCGATAATGCCCGTACTAAAATCTTTATCCCATACAGCCAACAGCTTAACAGAAAACAAAATATAAATGGCCGATTCGCCGATTTGGTATCAATGAAAACTAAACATCGTCTCGCAAAAAATGAGCCCTCATACAGTTCTGTAGACATAACTATAAAAAGTTCTGGGGGTCAGAATATGGCAATGAAAAGAAAAAAATTTCACAAGAAAACTACATAAATGTGATATTGTTGTAATCATACTGACCCAGAAAATGAAGAGTACGGTTCAGTTTTACCGCATAGGAAACCCATAAAAATGTTGCGGAATTGCATTTTTTTGTTTGTTTCCCAATTCCACTCCATTTGGAATTTTTTTTACAGCTTCCCACTACACTGTATGCAATAGTAAATGGCACCATTAAAAAGTACAACTTGTCCCATAAAAAACAAGCCCTCATAGGGCTATGTGAAGGGACAGATAAAAAAGTTATGGCTCCGGGAAGGCAGGGAGTGAAAAATGAAATTGCAAAAACGGATAATCGCAGGGTCCTGAAGGGGTTAAACGAGTTGGCCCGTCTCATACACTGGTGGCATACCGCTTGGATATGCCGCCAATGTCCCAGATGGGGAACCTGCACCTACCTTTAGAATGGAGCACGCAAAGTGAAGGAGAGCAGACCGCGCATGGACAGTTGCCCTCCATTCAGGGCGGCGCGCTTGTCCCACAGAAATAAATTAGAAGTGCACCGCACAAGTGCAGCCACTGCTCCATTCACTTCTATGGGTCTGACAGAAAAAGCTGAGCCAACGCTGAGCATGCACGGTCCGCACCTATCGATATGCCACCAATGTGTGAGATGGGCCAACCCCTTTAAAGAACTGCTTTAGAGCAGCTTCATGTACCATAGGTACAATGGACATTGACTTCTATGGGAGAGTCTGCGCAGAGGCCATTGTACAAGGAAAGAATAAATAAGATTTGACAATCGCCTACTGTGTTATCTGTACACAGAGGTGGTATCTGACATTCTAAACCCGCCTGTTTAAAATGTCAGATAAGCAGGAGATACCTGCAGTAAAGTGACCTGTACAGACCCAGAAGTGGCGCCTATTATTCCGCTTAGTGGACAGTACGAAAACTGCAGGATTTTATGTTTTTGTTTAAATAGAGATAGTGGCATGAAAAATTAAAAATATCATCAAAAATGAGTTTAACATAAAAACGTGATTTAGACAATAGGTCATTTTCTGATCGCACTTTACCTTTAACTGCTTCCTGACACATCAATTTTCTATTTGCGTTTTTCGCTTTTAACTCCCTGCATTCCTGGAGCCATTACATTTTTCTTTTTTGTTCACAGAGGGCTTGTTTTTTTGTACTTTCTAAAGCCACCATGTAATATTGTATATGATGTAATGGGAAGCTGGAAAAAATTACAAATGGCGTGGAATTGGAAAAAAAAAACGCAATTCTGCAAGTTTCATGGGTTTTGCTTCTATGTGGTAAAATTGACCTCTGCCCTTCATTCTCTGAGTCAGTGCAATTGCAACGATATCCCATTTACATAGTTTTTATTATTTTAAGGGTCCATTCACACGTCCGTGCGTGTTTTGCGGATCCACGGATCCGCAAAACACGGACATCGGCAATGTGCGTTCCGCAATTTGCGGACCTCACATCGCCAGCACTCTCATAGAAAATGCCTTTTCTTCTCCGCAATTGCAGACAAGAATAGGACATGTTCTTTTTTTTTCAGGAACGCGATTGCGGACCCGGCCGGGACATCGTCTGTCCCTATTGAAACTAATGGGTCGGCAATTCCGTTACGCAAAATGCGGAACAGAATTGCGGACGTGTGAATGGACCCTAATAGTGAAAAAAAATAAAAATGCTAATTTTGGTTGTTTTTTTTCTCGTTACGCCATTTGCCATGTGAGATAAATTAGTTTATATTTTAATAGTCCAGATGTTCTCGGATGCAGAGATGCCTAAGATGTTTATTTTTTTATTATTTAATTTTGGGAAAAGGTGGGTGATTTAAATTTTTATATTTAAAAAAAAAAATTACGGTACTTTTTATTTTAAGTCACCCTAGGTGCCTATAACAAGCAATCATTAGTATTCTGTAATAGTATTTTATCCATTATAGAATACAGCATTCTGTATATTCCAATGCAGCGCTGCCACTTCCAGGCCTGTATTGGAATATACCAGTGATAGGCATCGGAGCCTCAAACAGGCTCTGGCCTATCACTACAGGGTAACAGCTTCCCCAATCTGAGGCGGGAGAAGCCGGAGGGGGAGTCACAGCATCTGAGGGGTTAAATATCTGCAATCTGCATTATTGCTGATCATAGCCATAATCGCAGGGTGTCTGCTATGTGTAAGAGTACTGAACTAGCAACTACGGCGCTGGAGCGAGCACCATCTTTAAAGACCCGTTTTATATCTTTCTGGCTTCTTTTCAAAAATGCGCCAAGCTGGAGCTCGGTGTTTTTTCAGCCATTTTCACATCTCTTTTTCTATAGGGGGAAACTCTAGTGGTAAGACACACCGTATGCAAGAAATACCATAAAAAAATGTCGCTTTTATAGACCATAAAAATGCCAGTGCAAATTTGGGTGTGGGGGACCATAAGGAAAATTGCACATGACCATATGCCCTCTGAGAGATACGGTCCGTGAGCAGGCCATATGTCCCGGAGCGGCATTGATCATGCGCATGTCGGGACTATTATCCCGCACTTCTATGATCATATGGGCCAGTTCCAGATGTTAGCTGAAGGTCTATAGGAAATAGATAAATGCACACAAGCGTTTTTTTTTTGCCACTGCACCAAAATTCCAGCGGCCTTATGTTTTCAACGGGAGGCAGAGATGAAATTTGCGGCAAGTGGTTAAAAGCTAGGACCACGCCAAAGTGGACAGTCCACTCGTGGCTCAGCTCCATTCATGCCAAGTCCTGCGGTTCCACGGCGTAAGAAGTAAACTGCAGCAGAAATTGTCATGGTTTCATTAGGGGCAAACACTGTATGCAAGAAATAAAATGCCACAAAAATTAAAATAAAAAAACATGTACATCTATAAAAAGCCTGTGTCAATTTGTGTCCAGGGACCCTATGGGAGAACTGCATCGTCAGCAGAGATGAAGCACCAGCCTGTGATGGAGCAGAGGGAGGTGAAGCTGGCACACAGCTCTACCAGAGAAGGGCTTTGCATTCATGATCTCCCCATGCTGGGACTTGTGGTGCACACACGGTGGGCAGGCAGTGTCTGCTGCTCCCTGCCCTGGCACTGCAAAGACTGAGCCCCGCACCGGCTCTGCGCCAGGCTGTGCTGCATCACTGTGCGGTTGCCAACAACGGTGCCATTTCCTCCTAGGCACGATGCCCTCCCTTACCTCTGGAGCGGGCTCTCAGGATGCCTTTCTTCTGCAGCACAAACGTGGAGCCGTTCAGCAGGCTGGAGAAGACTGCCACACTCAGCCCCAGTAAGGGCAACTCAGCCTGGAAGTCCATGCCGCCGCGCTACTGTCCTGCTGCCGCTGCCCGTAGCCTTGTCATGGTCTGTCTTCCTGACACCCGACAACTGTCAGTCCCCTTCCGGTATCACCCGTCCTGTCGCCTTGCTGCAGGCTCCGCACGAGCTCGCACACTGCTCTGTGCCCCACACACAGTGCCATTCACATCTGCGGGCTGCTTTTTTTTTTCTTTTTTTTGTTCTAACTTTATTGCTAAAACACAATGCCGCAAAGCGTGCTCCTCTCCTACTACTGTTTGCAAACATGAAGTGACTGGTAGAGCCATGACTGACATTATCATGATACTACCCAGGAAGGCAGTTAGGAGGCTTGTGTGGTAAAAGGGTTGTCTAAAAATAAAAATAAGTTACCAGGTGGACAGCGCAGCATAAAAAATGTTGACAGTGTTTCAGGTTCAGCACCTAAGCCCTGTCACCACCGCTTCCACCCTACTCTGGAACAGAAGTGTAAAGTCCAGTCAGCACGCACATCACCTCAGAGGCCATGCGTCAGGAACGGCACATGATTGACCGCTGAGCCTCAGAGTCACATGGCGTTCCTGCACAGGTCATTGCTAAGACCCTCAGCAGTGACATGCCTGCTGACAGGACATTCCGTTCTGTTTAGTTGCGTTCCCATCCCGGAGAGCAAACCGCAACATGTTGCAGTTTGCTTTCCGTCCTGGGATGCGGAGCAAGACAAATCCGGTGTTCTGCCAGATCTCTATAGATTGCCGAAAGTCTATAGCGGAAGTCACATGGTGCGCTGCGCAAGCCCACAAGCGCACTTCCACGAATCATCCCTGCAGCCTCCTGAGAAGTACTTTGCGCACCGCCCGTGCGCACAATTAAGGGTATAGAGACGTCTTAAAGTGACAGTCATCTCCAGTAAAATACAGCATCTACATTAATTTGTACCCTCGCGGGCTCGCTTTGCTCGCCACGCATCGGGCTCGGCCTCGCTGCGCTCGGCATTTAGTAAAACTGACTCTGTGCCGCCATTGATAGTAAAGAAGGTAATGGATGGTAAAGAAAGAGACTATCCATCTCTTTCTTTACCATCCATTTCCTTCTTTACTATCAATGGCGGCATAGAGTTAGTTCTACTAAATGCTGAGCGCAGCGTGGCCGAACCCGATGCGTGGCGAGCGTACAAATTAATGTAGATTAATGAGCGCTGGTGGGGGTGGGGGGGGGGGCGGCGGATCTGTATTTTAATGGAGATGACTGTCACTTTATGAAGTCTCTATATCCTTAAGTGTGCGCATGCGCGGTGCATGAACTACTGCAATGGAGGCTACAGGAATGATTCGTGGAAGTATGCTTGCGCAGCGCGCCACGTGACTTCCGCTATAGACTTTCAGCAAACTATAGATTTTCGGCAGAACACCGGCATGACCCCCCAATGCAAGTCAATGGGGACGGATCTGTTTTCTCTGTCACAATCTGACACAATAGAAAATGGATCCGTCCCACATTGACTTTGAATGGAGTTCATGACGGATCCGTCTTGGCAATGTTACAGATAATACAACCGGATCCGTTCATAACGGATACAGATGGTTGTGTTATCAGTAACGGAAGCGTTTTTGCTGAACCCTGCCGGAAAAACGCTAGTGTGAAAGTAGCTTTAACTGCACGCCATCTCCCTTGTAGCGCCAGTAACTAGAACTACTTATCCCATTCAAGTGAACGGAAATTTGAACGGCCTTAGACATAGTTCTGTATACACACTCACCTAAAGAATTATTAGGAACACCTGTTTTATTTCTCATTAATGCGATTATCTAGTCAACCAATCACATGGCAGTTGCTTCAATGCATTTAGGGGTGTGGTCCTGGTCAAGACAATCTCCTGAACTCCAAACTGAATGTCAGAATGGGAAAGAAAGGTGATTTAAGCAATTTTGAGTGTGGCATGGTTGTTGGTGCCAGACGGGCCGGTCTGAGTATTTCACAATCTGCTCAGTTAGGGTCCTTTCACACTGGCGTTTTTGTTTTCCAGCATAGAGATCCGTCGTCGGGCTCTATGCCGGAAAAATCCTGATCAGGATCATCCCCATGCATTCTGAATGGAGAGAAATCCGTTCAGGATGCATCAGGATGTCTTCAGTTCAGGACCGGAACGTTTTTTGGACACAGCAAATACTGCAGCATGCTGCGCTTTTTGTTCCGTCCAAAAATCCGGAACACTTGCCGCAAGGCCGGATCCGGAATTAATGCCCATTGAAAGGCATTAATCCGGATCCGGCCTTAAGCTAAACGTCGTTTCGGCGCATCGCCGGATCCGACGTTTAGCTTTTTCTCAATGGTTACCATCTCAATGGTTCTCAATGGTTTAGCTTTTTCTCAATGGTGATCCATGCGCATGGGGCGCTCTGACATCATTCTGGAGCGCCCCGGGAGCCGCACGGACTGTAAGTGTACCGCTCCCCCGCTCCCCACTACTACTATGGCAACCAGGACTTTAATAGCGTCCTGGCTGCCATAGTAACCTGAAAGCATTTCGAAGACTGATCAGGATCCTGATCAGTTCTTCTAATGCTTAGGCGACTTGCGTTCTGACGGATCCAGCGGGACGGAAGTGCCTGCCGGATCCTCAGAACGCAAGTGTGAAAGGACCCTTACTGGGATTTTCACGCACAACCATTTCTAGGGTTTACAAAGAATGGTGTGAAAAGGGAAAAACATCCAGTATGCGGCAGTCCTGTGGGCGAAAATGCCTTGTGGATGCTAGAGGTCAGAGGAGAATGGGCCGACTGATTCAAGCTGATAGAAGAGCAACGTTGACTGAAATAACCACTCGTTACAACCGAGGTATGCAGCAAAGTATCTGTGAAGCCACAACACGCACAACCTTGAGGCGGATGGGCTACAACAGCAGAAGACCCCACCGGGTACCACTCATCTCCACTACAAATAGGAAAAAGAGGCTACAATTTGCACGAGCTCTTAGCGTATTTTGGAAAGGGGTACATGAGTCATTGTCCAGGACATTTCCTTTCTCGATCCCGAATACACCGGGATTCTTCCTGCTTTTCCACCTCCCACTTAAGGTGCTGAGGAAGACATGCTTGCGCCCCCTAGTCTTAGCCGCTAGAGCCTGCATCCTGGCAAAATGGAAGTCACCGTCACACCCCCCCAGGTCAGTTTCTGGATTCAGAAGGTGGAGGACATACGGAGAATGGAGGAGCTTACTTCGACTCTGAAGCACACCACCATTGCACATGTCAAGGCGTGGTCCCTGTGGCTTACCTTCCAGGGTACCCAGGAGTACAAAGATCTCTTGACTCGATAGGCTTCTCTTCTATCTTTGATCCCCCCCTACCCTTCCTCTGTCCACTTTCCCCCCTTGTGTAGTCCAGTCCTTGTTCGTTCTGTCTGTTTGTTTGGTTTCTCTACGTATTTTTGTCTTTCCTTTTTTCATTGGATGATGATGCCTGGGGTTTTTAAATAGATCCTTGTTTACGTTGAAGACCAGCACTGTGTGCCGATGTTCCTTGTGCTAGATTGACGGGAATGTATCTGTGGGACTTTCTTCTCCCTGGTACTTTTGTTCTCTGACAGTTTCTTTACCTGTTTGTATTTTTTTTTTTTGTTATGTTACCAACATTAGTCTGTAGCGACCCATTGGGCTGCTTTATTTTCCTTTATAAATTAAATAAAGAATTAAAAAAAAAAAAAAAAAAATTGCACGAGCTCACCAAAATTGGACTGTTGAAGACTGGAAAAATGTTGCCTGGTCTGATGAGTCTCGATTTCTGTTGAGACATTCAAATGGTAGAGTCCGAATTTGGCGTAAACAGAATGAGAACATGTATCCATCATGCCTTGTTACCACTGTGCAGGCTGGTGGTGGTGGTGTAATGGTGTGGGGATGTTTTCTGGGCACACTTTAGGCCCCTTAGTGCCAATTGGGCATCGTTTAAATGCCACGGGCTACCATTGTTTCTGACCATGTCCATCCCTTCATGACCACCATGTACTCATCCTCTGATGGCTACTTCCAGCAGGATAATGCACCATGTCACAAAGCTTGAATTATTTCAAATTGGTTTCTTGAACATGACAATGAGTTCACTGTACTAAAATGGCCCCCACAGTCACCAGATCTCAACCCAATAGAGCATCTTTGGGATGTGGTGGAACGGGAGCTTCGTGCCCTGGATGTGCATACCTCAAATCTCCATCAACTGCAAGATGCTATAATATCAATATGGGCCAACATTTCTAAAGAATGCTATCAGCACCTTGTTAAATCAATGCCACGTAGAATTAAGGCAGTTCTGAAGGCAAAAGGGGGTCCAACACCGTATTAGTATGGTGTTCCTAATAATTCTTTAAGTGAGTGTATATACCATGCTTGGTTCTGGTGCTGAAAATATGTACTGTGCTTGGTTCGGGTGCTGTATTTATGTACTGTGCTTGGTTCTGGTGCTGTATTTATGTACTGTGCTTGGTTCTGGTGCTGTATTTATGTACTGTGCTTGGTTCTGGTGCTGTATTTATGTACTGTGCTTGGTTCTGGTGCTGTATTTATGTACTGTGCTTGGTTCTGGTGCTGTATTTATGTACTGTGCTTGGTTCTGGTGCTGTATTTATGTACTGTGCTTGGTTCTGGTGCTGTATTTATGTACTGTGCTTGGTTCTGGTGCTGTATTTATGTACTGTGCTTGGTTTTGGTGCTGTATTTATGTACTGTGCTTGGTTCTGGTGCTGTATTTATGTACTGTGTTTGGTTCTGGTGCTGTATTTATGTACTGTGCTTGGTTCTGGTGCTGTATTTATGTACTGTGCTTGGTTCTGATGCTGTATTTATGTACTGTGCTTGGTTCTGATGCTGTATTTATGTACTGTGCTTGGTTCTGGTGCTGTATTTATGTACTGTGCTTGGTTCTGGTGCTGTATTTATATACTGTGCTTGGTTCTGGTGCTGTATTTATGTACTGTGCTTGGTTCTGGTGCTGTATTTATGTACTGTGCTTGGTTCTGGTGCTGTATTTATGTACTGTGCTTGGTTCTGGTGCTGTATTTATGTACTGTGCTTGGTCTCTGGTGCTGTATTTATGTGCTGTGCTTGGTTCTGGTGCTGTATTTATGTACTGTGCTTGGTTCTGGTGCTGTATTTATGTGCTGTGCTTGGTTCTGGTGCTGTATTTATGTACTGTGCTTGGTTCTGGTGCTGTATTTATGTACTGTGCTTGGTTCTGGTGCTGTATTTATGTACTGTGCTTGGTTCTAGTGCTGTATTTATGTACTGTGCTTGGTTCTGTGCTGTTTATGTACTGTGATTGGTTCTGGTGCTGTATTTATGTGCTGTGCTTGGTTCTGGTGCTGTATTTATGTACTGTGCTTGGTTCTGGTGCTGTATTTATGTACTGTGCTTGGTTCTGGTGCTGTATTTATGTACTGTGATTGGTTCTGGTGCTGTATTTATGTGCTGTGCTTGGTTCTGGTGCTGTATTTATGTACTGTGCTTGGTTCTAGTGCTGTATTTATGTACTGTGCTTGGTTCGGGCTGACAGCTTCACTAAATGCTAAATGATGCTGGCAGCCCGCGCTTCCATTTATGCCATTGAGCGGGCTGGCGGCTTCTCTGTATGCTGGCAGCCCACGCTTCCATTCATGCCATTGGGCGGGCTGGCGGCTTCTCTGTATGCCGGCAGCCCGCGCGTCCATTCATACCATTGTGTGGGCTGGCGACGTCTCTGTATGCCGGCAGCCCGCGCTTCCATTTATGCCATTGTGCTGGCGGCTTCTCTGTATGCGCTGTACTGCCGCCAGCCCGCATGTCCTTCACTCACCGCAGAAGGATCTTCTTCTCTGTGCTGCCTGGCCAAGCTGTGGTGAGCACGTCCTGCTCCTGATTTTACAAAGAATCCACAAGAATTAAAGCAAAATAGAGATGAAATATAGAAATTTCACTTTTTGGCAAATTTTCCATTTTAATCCATTTTTTCTTTAACACATCGAGGGTTAACAGCCAAACAAAACTCAATATTTATTACCCTGATTCTGCGGTTTACAGAAACACTCCATATGTGGTCGTAAACTGATTTAAGGGCACACGAATGGCACAGAAGAAAAGGAGCGCCGTATAGTTTTTGGAAGGCAGATTTTGCTGGACTGGTTTTTAGACACCATGTCCCATTTGAAGCCCCCCTGATGCACCCCTACAGTAGAAACTCCCAAAAGTGACCCGATTTTGGAAACTACGGGATAAGGTGACAATTTTATGGGTATTATTTTGGGGTACATTTTTTTGTGAGGAAAGGTAACTAAAAAATGGCTGTTTTGGCACTGTTTTTATTTTTTACAACATTTATCTGACAGCATAGATTATGTACGATTTTTATAGAGCAGGTTGTTACAGATGCAATGATATCAAATATGTCTACTTTGTTTGTTTGTTTCAGTTTTACACAATAAAGCATTTTTGAAAAAAATATGTTTTTGTGTCTCCATTTTCTGAACGCCATATTTTTTTTCTTTTTCCGTTGATCGTCTTGTACAGGGGCTCGTTTTTTGAAGGAAAAGTTGACGTTTTATTGGTACCATTTTTGGGTGCATATATTTTTTTGATCATTCAATATTACACTTTATGGGGCAAGGGGCACAGTTTTTATTTATTTATTTTTACAGTGTTCATCTGAGGGGTTAGGTCATGTGATATTTTTATAGAGGAGGTCATTACAAATGCGGCAATACATAATATGTATACTTTTTCTTATTTATTTAAGTTTTACACAAAAATAACATGTTTTAAACAAGAAAAATGATGTTTTAGTGTCGCCATAGTCTGAGAGCCATAGCTTTTTTATTCAATGACCGTTTTAGGTAGGGTCTCAATTTCTGCGGGAGGAGGTGACGGTTTCATTGGTACTATTTTGGAGTGGGATACACCTTTTTGATCACTTGGTGTTGCACTTTTTTGTGTTGTTAGGTGACAAAAAATGGCTTTTTTGGCACTGTTTTTTTGTTTTGTTTTTTACGGTGTTTACCTGAGGTTAGGTCATGTGATATTTTAATAGAGCAGGTTGTTGCGGATGCTGCGATACTTACTAATATGTCTGTTTTTTCTATTTTTCATTATAAAATCTGGGGAAAGGGGTGTTTTTTTTCTTTTTTTAGGGCCCTTTAACACTAGCGTTTTCAGGATCCGGCATAGAGTTCCGTCGTCTGGGCTCTATGCCGGATGAATACTGCTGCTAGTGTGAAAGTAGCCTAAGACATTTTCTTTTTATATATATATATTTTTTACTGCCATAAACAAAGGTAAGAGAAAGAATTCAACAAAGGGTGGGAATAATGGGGAGCTGCTAAAAAAAAACAAAAACAAAAACAAATCACCAGTAAGAGTAATACATATTTTACCCCTTCACCCACATCTCTGGAGAAATTAACTAGAAGTAGAAATTACCTAGGATTTGAATACTGCCTGTAAAACTTTGTGTCCAAAGACTTAAAGGGGTTTTCTCTCTTAATACAAGCCACTTACTAAAGTATTGTTTGTATCCATATTGCTTCCTTCCTTCCCACACTGCTTGTTTCCATGGTTTCTAGGAAAAAGCGTAGGCCTCTCTGCTGGCTGGTACAGTGGGACAGCGCATAGGCTGGTGATTTTTCCTATAGTGTGCAAGCATGACCACTGATAGCTACAAGCAGTGTATAATGTGATGGATGTAAATGAATCCAGCCAGCAAAGGAAGCAATCTGGACAATCACAATACATTAGTAAGTGTCTTGTATTAACTTTCTCTACATGATAAATGCTATTTGCTGAAGTGAGACAATCTCTTTAAATCTGCAAATACAAAGAAAACCAATGTACATATGTATCCTCAAGCCTAAACTGAACTTAGCTAAGGCCACGCATAATATGCTAATCATGGGGGCTCAATGGACAGGGAGATATATATAGCTAAAAGCTAGAGTGTACGCTCCCAAAGACAAAACCACAACCTATAAGAGAACTGGAGCACACTCAATATATTAGGAAAGTATATATTTTATTGAGATATCAAATTCATATAGCATAATAAATAAAATCGCCATTAAAAACAAGGTGGGCAGAGAGAAACGAGCGCCACCCTGGTGGGACACAAACGGCACATACACATACACAAAAGGACAAAGAGATATTAGCCGACTGTGGTCAGGTCACCCCCTGACGAAGGTACGCCGAAACGCGCGTTGGGGTGGCGTCATCCTGGTGGTTGCTTCACTGTAGCAGCATTTGGTAGGTTCATCCATTGGCTTATCTAGTTTTGCTTTTGTCTCTTTGTCCTTTTGTGTCCTTTTGTGTGCCACTGTCACTCCAGAGGTAGAGGAAGAGGACGAGACTGCAGCAGAATAGGGAGCAGGAGGAGCCTGAGACCTTTCTTGGTTTTGGAGGCGTTTACTCCACAGCAGCTTGTGCTTTGCACTTAGATGCCTGGTCATGCAGGTTGTGCTCAGGTTTAGAACGTTTATGCCTCGCTTCAGGCTCTGATTGCACAGCGTGCAAACCACTCGTGTCCTGTCATCTTCACATTGTCTGAAGAACTGCCACGCCAGGGAACTCCTTGAAGCTGGCTTTGTTGTGCTCGGTCCCTGCGTGCGGTGGGCAGTAGCAGGCGTACTGTCTATGGGACAGCCGCTCTGCTTTTGCACCCTGCTCCCTCTTTTGCTGTGCTGGTGGCTCTGAGACCACCGCCTCTCCCTCCGATCTGCACAGGCCACTCACATGACCTTGATTCCATGTGGGGTCTAGGACCTCATCGTCCTCCACATCATCTTCCACCCAGTCTTCACCCCTGCCCTCCTTGTCGGTTTACACACTGCAGAAAGCCACAGCAGTTGGCACCTGTGTTTCGTCATCATCAGAGACGTGCTGCGGTGGTCCTCCAATGTCTTCATCCTGAAACATAAGTGGTTGGGCGTCGGTGCACTCAATCTCTTCCACTTCTGGGGCAGGGCTAGGTGGATGGCCCTGAGAAACCTTGCCATCAAAAAGAATAAGAGACTGCTGCATAACTTGGGGCTCAGACTACTTGGCTGATTTGCAAGGGGGTAAGGTGCTAGATAGATGCCCATGGCCTGCAGGTGCCAACTCTGAGCTTTCAGCAGTGGACCGGGTGGGAGACAATGTAAAGGTACTGGAGGCACTGTCAGCCACCCAATCCACTAGCGACTGTACTTGTTCTGGCCTCACCATTCGTAGAGCGGCATTCGGGCCTACTAAATAACGTTGAAGGCTCTGTCGTCTACGCGCACCTGAGGAAGGTGTTTTATTTGGGCGTGTAGCTGGCACAGATCGACCACGTCCTCTCCATGCAACAGGAGCTCCACCAACACCAGCAGCACCACGACCAGGGCCACGTCCCTTATTTGACGCACTCCTCATTTTTTGTGGTCACCCACTGAAGTAACAGATGTTTTTACTAAATTTAGTTCTCGGTCAGCAATGCAGAGCAGGGGTTTTTCACTGGCAAAACTGGGTTAATGTCACCCACTAATGGAACAGACAATTTTTAGAAATTTACCTCCCTGTCACCTATGCAGAGCAGGGGATTGTATACGGCAAAACTGGGTTAATGTCACCCAAGAATGTAACAGACGATTTTTTGAAATTTACCTCCCTGTCACCTATGCAGAGCAGGGGTTTGTATATGGCAAAAATGGTAAAATGTCACCCAGCAATGGAACAGACGATTTTTACAAATTTATGTCCCTGTCACCTATGCAGAGCAGGGGTTTGTATACGGCAAAAATGGGTTAATGTCACCCAATAATGTAACAGACGATTTTTACAAATTTACCTCCCTGTTACCTATGCAGAGCAGGTGTTTGTATACGCAAGAATGGTAAAATGTCACCCACCAATGTAACAGACGATTTTTACAAATTTACCTCCCTGTCACCTATGCAGAGCAGGGGTTTGTATATGTCAAAAATGGTAAAATGTCACCCAAGAATGTAACAGACGATTTTTTGAAACTTGCCTCCCTATCATCTATGCAGAGCAGGGGTTTGTATACGGCAAAAATGGTAAAATGTCACTCACCAATGGAACAGACGATTTTTACAAATTTACGTCCCTGGCACCTATGCAGAGCAGGGGTTTGTATATGGCAAAACTGGGTTAATGTCACCCAATAATGTAACAGACTATTTTTACAAATTTACCTCCCTGTCACCTATTCAGAGCAGGGGTTTGTATACGGCAAAAATGGTAAAACGTCACCCACCAATGTAACAGACGATTTTTAGAAATGTATCTCCCTGTCACCTATGCAGAGCAGGGGTTTGTATACGGCAAAAATGGTAAAATGTTACCCACCAATGGAACAGACGATTTTTACAAATTTACGCTCCTGTCACCTATGCAGAGTGACCAATGCACCAATGTAAATGCAGTATGTTACAGTTGTATTGGACTGTCAGAAATGCAACGTAGCACGCAAATTTGCTATCTAGCACAAAAAATTTAGCTTTTTTTATAGCAGCAATGTAACTGCAGTATGTAACGGTTTAATTGGACTGTCAGAAATGCAGCATAGCCCGTAAATTTACTATCTAGCAAAAAAAGTGTGCTTTTTTATATCAGCAAGGTAACTGCAGTATTTAACGGTTTTATTAGACTGTCAGATATGCAGTGCCTGTTGCAGACAGATAAAAAATCGCTTTAGGTCACAAAAATATGTGACAGACTAATGTAATTAAATAATTCTCACTGACAGGTATGCGCTGCAGGCCGCAGGGGTACTTGACCAGCCAAAAAAGGGAATTTGTCCTCCACTGAGCTACCAGAACAGAATTAAAGTAATGTCCCTGGCACACATGCAGTTCACATGCAGTTGCAAGTGCACTGCACTTGCAAAAATTGCAGCCAACCTCACCGAACTAGCAGATGGATTAAAAGTTATTTTTCAGTGTCACTGGGCTCAGGGCTGGGTACAAAAATGTAGCATAGCACCCTAAATAATCACTGTAGTTTGAAGATTGAACACCACCAAGTTCAACAGAATTCATCCCTAATCTCTCCCTCACAGCAGCAGCAGCATCCTATCCCTACACTGAGAAGAGCAGAGTGACGTGTGGCGCTACGTGACTCCAGCCTATATAGAGGCTGGGTCACATGCTACTCTTGGCCAATCACAGCCATGACATTAGTAGGCATGGCCGTGATGGCTTCTAAGGGCAGACTAGTGAAACGCTTGTTGATTGGCTGCCCTGCAGCCTTTCAAAAAGCGCCAAGAAATCGCCGAACACCGAACCCGAACTTTTACGGAAATGTCCGGGTTCGGGCCCGGGTACCAAAAACCCTAAAGTTTGGTACAAACCCTACTCAACCCTACTCTTGTGGTGGGTGCTCCAAAAAATTAAGGAAGGGCCTGGTCCTGATTGATATAAGCAACACTAATGGCCTGTTTTATCCACCTACTAATAGTGGCTTTACTGGCAGTAGAGCCCATATTTCTGCCCTGGCAATAAATTATCGGTAGTAAGTTTTTGGACCTCCTCCAATCTCTTGCAGACTCCATGTATTGAATAAGACATGACCTAACATCCAGGGAATGCAAAGATTTCTCTCTGTTGTTTTGGGGCTTATTACAGAAAGGAAACAAAATAACTTCCTAGTCCTTATGAAAATTGGAGACATCCTTAGTGTAACAGCGGTTGCTGACCGCCAATGTTCCCTACTTGCCACTGCGGTCCTGGGCTCTGTCCTCGCAGGCATCATCCTTCCAGCCCTGGGCACAGCATGCTTCACAGCCTGTTTCCTGTAGCACTTCCTTAAGGGATGGCGCGAGTCACTTCCTGTGACTTATGGGTTTAGCACATGTGACCCTGCTGACCAATCCTAGCCCTCCTGCACCTATATAAGAGTGGTCTAGGTCCTTCCCAGGTGCCTGAGTGTCAAAGGTCCTTGTGTCCTGCAAAGGTTGCTGTCTAGACTCTGCTACCTGTTTGATCCTTACCTGCTCTGCCTCGACTCTCCTGTTGCTGACCAGGTTTGCCTGACCTGTACCTGTGCCGCTTGTCCTGACTCAATGCTTGTTTGACTACGCCTCTGCCTCATCCTTCGGTCCTGCACTGTCGCTCCTGGTTACGACTAGGCCTGCTGACTACGACTGTACCTCTGGCACCTTGCACTGGTACCCTCTGGTCTGCCTGGACCAGCTGCCTATTGTACCAATCCTCCTCAAGAGGTAGTGTTCCCCTCGGGAAAGTCTATCCCCACAATCTGGGGTACTGTGAAAACCGAGGTTAACTTAGATAATGCCCTTAGAGGAGGTTGGTCACGTGGCACACTGGGCTTATACCCGCTGGTTCGTGACACGTAGGTAAAAATTGTGGTAATGTTGTCATGATTACTCTGTCTTTCAAAATGGTAGCTGTAGCCAGGTATGCTAATTTGTTCATGGGGCGGTTTGAGTCCCTTTACATTGCACAGTCCCCCCATTATATATCACCCATTATTCCTTTTTTATTGGCATTTTATCAACAATCTATTTTTTATTTGGCACATGGGTATGAATAAGAGGCAAATGATTTTGTACAGACAGTGGATAATAACAGTTGGCTTTTCTACAAACAGTATTGAATATATGGATTTTATTATTTCTAAGGGTACTTTCACACTAGCAATTTTGTTTTCCGGCATAGAGTTCCATCATCGGGGCTCTATGCCAGAAAACGACTGATCAGGATTATCCCAATGCATTCTGAATAGAGAGAAATCCCATTGTGCATTAATCTGCATCCGGAATTAAGCTAAACGTCGTTTCGGCGCATCGCTGGATCCGATGTTTAGCTCTGCGCATGCGCAGCAGCAGTTCCGATCGGTTACCATGGCAGCAAGGGCGCTACTCTACAGCAGTGTACTTACCTGCGCTGCAGCCCCCAGGCGCTCTTTCATGACATCACAGCCCCGGACAGCACAGTGATCTATGCGCTGTGGGGACCTGTGACGTCATGAAGAACGCCCGGCGGCTGCAGCGCAGGTAAGTACACTGCTGCGGAGTACCATGGCAGCCAGGACTTCAGTAGTGTCCTGGCTGCCATAGTAACCTGAAAGCATTTCGAAGACTGATCAGGATCCTGATCAGTCTTTAAATGCTTTCAGGCGACTTGCATCCTGACGGATCCGGCGGGCCTGAAGTGCCTGCCGGATCCTCAGAACGCAAGTGTGAAAGCACCCTAATACAGCTACTAATACTATTCAAAACTTTTTTTTAAAGTGTGGATGTTAATAGCTATTTGCAGTTCAATAGTTGCCACTATTCCAAATTTGAGGAACAGGCAAAAGTTCTGCGTGACCATTTTGAAGAAAAAGGTTATCCAAAATCACATTGGTGTGTGCTCATGTGTGACCCATCTTAAAAAAAATTATTTCAGCCTGACCGGTGGTGACATTTAGGAACCAAACTCTTAGGCCACTTGCAGACAAGCATGTCCAGATTATGTCCGGATGCGTTCAGTGAAAACTGCGCGATTTCGCAAACAAAGTTTCGTTTTGTGATCGCGTTCAGTTGTTCAGTTTTTATCTCGCGGGTGCAATGAGATTTACTGCGTTTTGCACGCGCGTGATAAAAAACTGAATGTGTACAAACAACATCTCTTAGCAACCATCCGTGAAAATCGCATCGCATCCACACTTGCTTGCGGATGTGATGCATTTTTCACGCAGCCCCATTTACTTCTATGGGGCCAGCGTTGCGTGAAAAATCACAGAATATAGAACATGCTGCGATTTCCACGCAATGTAAAAGTGATGCGTGAAAAACACCGCTCATGTACACAGACCCATTTAAATGAATGGGTCCGGATTCCGTGCGGGCGCAATGCATTCGCATCATGCATTGCACCCGTGCGGAATTCTCGCTCGTGTGAAAGGGGCTTAAAGGGGTTGTATACTTTTTTTTCTTACTGATAATCTCTCCTTTCGATCGGTTATCAGCATCTGATCTGCGGGGATCTGACACCCGGGACCCCCGGCAATCAGCTGATTTAGAAGGCAGCGACACTCTCAGTTGCACAATGGCCTTCCCTCTGCTTCCCGCTGGCCAGTGAAATAGTTGTGACTTCAATGTAGCTGAGCTACACTGAGGCCACGTGACATAGTTGTGATGTCACTAAGCTGATTGGCGGGGGTCCCGGATGTCAGACCCCGCCGTTCAGATGCTGATGACCTATCCAAAGGATAGATCATGAGTAAGAAAAGGGTAAAGAACCCCTTCAAGGATAATCTGGCATCTAACTCCTTGCATCTAACTCCATGCAGGTGCCCCGTCCAATTGGCGATGGTACACAAATCAAAATCGGTGTTTATAAATGCGGGGGAAGTCTCTGCTGTCTTTGCTGTGATTCTGTGCAGCATGGGGCTTTATCTATTGACATCAAACAGTATTTAGACTGCTCTTCCATCGGTTACCAATATGTAAGGAGAACAACTCAGACTATGTGGTGCCATTTAAACAAGTATTGATCCAATATACAGGGGAGCAAATTGGAGCATAGTCTATCCCAACACTTTTCCATATATCATAATAAAGATCCCTCTCAGTTGTTCTTTTTATTCTAGAACAGATTCCTGATAAGGTAAGACATCGTTTTAATAAACTGGTTAACCGCAAGGCATATTGGTTGTTTAAATTACGAAGCCTCGCGTCTGAATGAGGCCATAGAAAGTGTGAAGCAGTAGTGTGTAACTGTGTATCTGAGCTGCAGTAGAGACACCTAGTGGTCAGTTTGTAGAATACATACCGGATTATTGTTAACTGATTTTGATCCATATGGATGCAGTGTATATTTGTATTTTTTGGTGTATTTAGGATTTTTATTTTTAATTCATACCTATTTGTGTAATTTATTCTCTGATCCATGCCATATTTTTTTTTTTAACAAATCTTTATTTAAGATTATCAAAATTAGTAAGACAGAAATAAAGTGCATGTTGAATGAAAAAACGTGAACATAAAGGTACACCTTCGGTCTGACACACATCATACAGGGTTCTTGTATAAGACAATACATAGCATTGGCACGCGAAGCAGGAATAATGTTTGATGGCAATCACATTGTATATACAGTTGAATCACAGTTACGTGAGAGAAAAGCCCCGGTGAGAGGTGGGGTTAGTGGTGAAACATCTAAGGGTACGCATACGTTGTTCTACTTGATGTTTGGATTTGCCGGGAACATCCTCCCAAGCAGTAACATTTGCACCGGCTAGTAAAAGATCCCTTCATGGTGTGGTTGCGACAGTACATAATAGATAACATTTATTAATTACTGCTAGCTGGAATATCTGCTGCCTGAGATGCTGGTACGCCCTGGCTATCAGCCTGCCATTTCAGCCATGGGGCCCAAACCCGTAGATATTTATCATGAGACAGGGATTCCCAACTAGACATCTCCTCCAACAAACGGATCTCCTGTACTTTGTTAATCCAATCTGTCAACCCCGGTGTTTTGTTGGTGAGC
The DNA here is from genome assembly GCA_033119425.1 of Bufotes viridis. Taxonomy (NCBI): domain Eukaryota; kingdom Metazoa; phylum Chordata; class Amphibia; order Anura; family Bufonidae; genus Bufotes; species Bufotes viridis. Next base: position 333,569,198 of record CM065591.1, on the reverse strand, counting down.
CAAAACATTGAAATCAGGAGTTTTGCCGCAGCTATTAGGGAGGATAGTAAGGAATGTTTGGCGAGAATGAATTTTTCGCTAGGCAGAACAGAACCACTAAGGGGGTCAGTGGTGACGAGGAGGGGACAATATCTACAATACACTTAGAAATCATGTCCCAGAATGAGATTATCAAGGGGCAGGTCCACCAGATATGAATCAGAGTACCTGTAAACCCCTTACATCTCCAGCATTGATCTGAACGTGAGTGGTCCATGGATTGTAATTTGACCGGCGTATTGTACCACCTGGTCACCAGTTTGTAGGCGTTCTCTTGGATCCTAATACACCTAGAATATCCATGAGAGTGACATAGGATCTTATCTACTGTACTATCATCAAAAGTAATATTAAGATCCTTTTCCCATTGGGAGATGAACCAGGGTCTACAAGAACCTACTTCCTCCAATAATTTGTTGTATATCCTAGAAATGGTGCCTTTTTTGCCTATTTGTTGTAGTAAGATCATGTCGTACCAAGTGGGGTCAAGTTTGCTAGGGGTGCAGGCTAGATATAGAGTGCAAACTCTCATAAACTGTGAATAGTGTATGAATGACCATGGGATGTGAGGAAAATTAGATGTCAAGCTTTGAATAGAAGGGACTATTCGTTTTTTCAAGATATCCCCTATTGCTGCAGAACCCAGCGCCTTCCAAAGGCCTAAATCATCTTGGAAGCCCGGTAATACTAAGTATGGAACATAGCAAGTGGGAGTGAACGGTGATATGCATGGGGAAGTGCGCAAGAGTGGTGATATTTTGGACCAAGTGTTCAAAACTCCCTGAAATGGATCCACTCCTCCCCTACCTGCGTTGTAATTCCTCACTAATTTAGGATCCCAGAAGGTCGCAAACACCCTGAGGGCCTAGTAGGCTTCTGGCTACTTGGCAGCCCAGTTTGGCGTTCGAAGGATTACTAATTTCAGCGTGTAATCTGAGCTGAATAGCTCTATAATATTCAGCTACATCGGGGAGTCCAAAACCTCCTTTGATTATGGGTTTAGTGAGAACCCTATACGCCAACCTGGGTCTGCAGCCACCCCACACAAATGAGGAAAAAAGTCATCGGACCCGTGCCAGGAAGGATTGAGGGAGGGGAATAGGTAAGGTCTGCAAAATATATAGTAGCCTAGGTAAAATGTATGTCTTCAATAAGTTTTTCCTCCCTAGCCAGGACAGAAAAGGGATCTTTATGTCAGCTAGTTGCTGTTTAATACTAGAATAGAGTGGCAAATAGTTCTGTTGGAACAGCTGACCAGGGTCTTTTGTGACGTTGACACCCAGGTATTTAATATGTGAATTATTCCATTTAAACGGAAAGTCCCTCTCCAATGTATCTATGGATGATTGGGAGATGTTGATACCCAATGTCGTGCACTTGGAGAGATTGATCTTAAAATTGGACATAAAGGAGCCATAAACGTCTAATTGTTTTAAGAGAGCCGGCAGCGCCCCTTCAGGGTTAGTCAAGAAGATGAGCATGTCATCAGCGAATGCAGCAACGGTATGTACATCCCCACCCACATTAAGCCCTTGGATTGCAGGGTCCTGTCTCAGAGACTGTATGAATGTTTCTAAACACAAAATAAACAGCGTGGGCGAAAGCGGGCAGCCCTGACGTGTTCCATTTGATATCCTGAAGGAAGGTGACAAGACCCCGTTCACTTGTACTTTTGCGGAGGGGTTAGAGTACAGAGACAGCACCGCCCCCACAAATTGAGGGGGAAGGCCAAATTTCAGCAGTGTGGCTTTCATATAGTCCCAGTCTACCCTATCGAACGCCTTTTCAGCGTCGGTACTGAGAAACACAAGCTTCCTCCCCTGTTTTAAAGCAAATTGTTGGGCTTGTAAGACTCTAAAGGTGCTGTCTCTGCACTCCCTGCCCCCCACAAAGCCTGATTGTTCAGGGGATATAATCCCCGGGAGCAAAGGGGAGAGTCTGTTGGCCAGGATCTTAGCCCACAGTTTCACGTCTGCATTTAGCAGGGAGATCGGCCTGTAGCTAGCTGGGACTTCGGTGTCTTTGCCCGGTTTTGGCAACACTACTATATGCGCCTCTAAGGCCTGATTAGCGATGGGGATTCCACCTAGTAGGGCGTTAAAGAAGTTTACCAGCTGTGGGCCTAGGACTAAGAAAAACTTTTTATAATAAACCACGGTAAGGCCATCAGGACCTGGGCTCTTCCTAGATGGAGTCGAATTTAAAACTTTTTTCACTTCAGCAAGAGTGACAGGGGCCATTAACGAGGATTTAGAGGAATCACTTAAGACCGGTAGGTTCAATGTCTCCAGGAAATCTTCTATCTCCCCTCTGCGCGTTATCCGTATATCTTCCCTTTTCCCCTCTCTAAGGTTATACAGATCGTAATAATAATCCCTAAAGATTTTTGATATTTTTTGCGTATCCGTTAAGATAGACCCTTCTTGCGACTTCATGCGTTTGATAAAAACTTGGTCATCTCGTTTTTTGATGAGTGCGGACATTATTTTTCCGCCCCTATTCCCGTGGACATAATGTTTATGTTTAACTTTTAAATATGCCTTAGACGCCTTAATATTCAACAGCTCCTGTAGTTCTCGTCTTATGGCTCTCAGCTCCTCAAGATCTCTAAGCGCACAAGAGCGTTTGTGTGACGATTCTAGGTCAGCTATGCGAGACAAGAGTTCTGACATTTTTCTCGCCCTTATTTTGGCAATATGAGACCCCAGCGCGATAAATTCCCCTCTGATTACCGCCTTATGCGCCTCCCATAATATTGCCTGGGACATATTGGGTGTCGCATTGGTAGAGAAATATGTTTGTAATTTTTGTGAAATGGAATCTACCCGGGCTTGCGAATCCAGGATGGTATGATTTAACCTCCAAGTCCACTCCCTACTACATAACTCTGGAAAACAAATGACAAGGGAGACCGGCGCATGGTCAGAGACTGTGATATTGTGAAGGCTAGAGGACTTAATTGCTGGCAGGTACTTGTCCTGCACAAAGAGGTAATCTAACCTCTGGTATGATTTATGAGGGTTAGAATAAAACGTGTAGTCTCGTCTGTCACCATGCACCGACCTCCAAACATCACTAAGGTGCAAAGATCTGAGGTGCGTCTGAGCCGATTTGAGAGCACGGAACGAAATGGCTGATTTCTGGGCTGAGGAGTCAAGCAGAGGGTTCAGGGTGAGATTTAGATCCCCGCCTACCAGCAGTATACCCGCAGCAAATGAACCAATTTTACCCAACACTTCTTTGAGCCAGCTAACCGGTTTCACGTTGGGCGCATATAGGTTACAAATCGTGACTACTAGGTGTCCTATTTCCCCTTTCAGTAATAGGTATCTCCCTTCTGGGTCCTTCACTTCAGAATGAAATGTAAAGGGGGTGCCCCGCTTAAGACCTATGCTGACTCCCCTGGCCGCAAAACTATTGGAAGTGGCGTGGTACCAGACATTGAAGGAGCCATTACTAAGGTTAGGGACACGCAAATGTGAGAAATGGGTCTCTTGAAGGAGTATTATGTCTGGTCCTATTTTCCTGAGAACTTGAAATATTCTACTACGTTTTTTAGGGCTATTGCAACCGTGTGCATTAAGGGTGGATAGACATAATGTTAGTGGAGCCATTTTAGCTAAGTGTCTGCCAACTGAATTCGCGTATCCTATCAGACATCAAAGGTGTACATAACAGGTCAAATAACAATGTGTAACAATAACCAGAACTCAAAAGTGAATCCAAGTATATATGGAATTTTGAGCTGGGGGGAATAAAAGGACTATACATGTTGATATCATGTGTTTCCCGACCAGCCCAGAACCCCAATACCTAGCCTCAGTCATAGTGAACAAGATATATGAAAACCATCCTGACCAACATTCTTGCTTAACAAGGAAGGACATAGATAAAACAATAAAAGGAGAGTACATAGTGTGACACAGTGAGAGGTTTTGTGGTAAAAAACAGGTATTTTCCTCTCAGCCTGTGCTGCTGGGTTGATTGCAGCCAGGTGAGGGCAAATACTGGACCGGATTTTAGGTGCCGGTCCGGGTTTTTTTGGGTGTTTACCTAGCTGCACTTAAGACAGCTAGCTTCATGCAAACTCTCTCTCTGTGTTTGGGATCTGAGCCCTGTGCTGGGCTGAAAAGCTGTGACCTGTGTGTCAGAAGAGCAGACCATTTAAAGACGGTCAGTGGACTTTTTGTGTTGCTGAGCATTCAGCCAGGTGTGAACTAACACCTAGGATTTGAGGTGATTTAACCTGGAAACTGCTGGTGTTCCGTGGAGCTCTCAGGGCTGGAAGCAAGAGCTTGCAAAGAGGCGTGCAGTCTGCCTGGAAGCCTGAAGTTGGACTTTCCTGCGGCTGAGCTGACAGCCGGGTGTGAACACGCACCTAAACCACACAGGTGAATTTGATTCAGTCTTGGACTTTTGTTTTGCCTCAAGTTTTTGCTGTGTGTGTGAAGTAACACTAAGTGACTGTTTTGAGTTTTTGTTTGTGCAAGTGTGAAATAAAACACTGTTTGCTGCACCACCTGGACTCCCTTTGCCTCTATACTGCACCCGCACCGCTGTCTACCAGAGCAACCCCCCACAATAGCTATAAGCAGAATATGCGCACAACATGTTGAAAACATATAACCTACTTAAGGGGTGATAAGAAAATGTCAATGAAACGGTAAAGCGTTTGTAACACCTGTCTAGATCTAGAAGTGTAGCTGCAGCTGTTAAAAGGGAGGAATAGTGTTAGCAGCAAACCCTCAGTCCGGGGCACCCTGGGGCCATGCCCTCTTGTTCCTTCCGGATCTCTGGGACTTCGGCTTCATCCATCTGGACACTGAAGGTAGCGGTGGTAAGTCCTCCATATGTGGGACGGGCAGCCAGGAGGAAATCTCGACTGGCGGTTGTTGTAGTGCTTCCCAGACCGGTGGTAGATCTTCAGGCGTTCGGACGGTGAAACGGCGGTTCCCCGCTGTGATTAAAATCCCAAACGGAAAGAGCCATCTATATGGGAATTTGGATGACCGCAGGAGGTCCGTAAGCGGCTTCAGTAACCGCCGTTTTTGTAGAGTAGACGCTGCAAAGTCCTGGTAGATTTGGACATTTACGCCTTGAAGCTTCACTTCACCCTGTTTTCTTGCTGCTTGCAAAATCAATTCGGTATCCCTGTAACTCAGGATACCACAGATTATATCCCTTGGGTTATCGCGGGTCACCGGTTTCGGTTTTAGGGCCCTGTGCACCCTTTCTACAGTAACACGCGCAGCCTGTTCAGGGCCCAGTAGCGTGTGAAAAAGGGAGTCCATGACTTGGAATAAGTCCTCTTTATCTTCAGCCTCTGGCAATCCCCTGAGTCTGATATTTCTCCTTCTGTTACGGTTCTCCTGATCTTCCATTTGGAGCAGAAGTGTGTTCATCGCCCTAGTGTGTGTGAGCAAGGAATCTTTTACCGCCATATTAAATGTGAGCATGGCGTCCTGTGATTGCTTTAGCGTCTCGACGCGGTCACCAATATGATGGACGTCCGCTTTAATGGTGACCAAGTCCGCAGCGAGTGGGGCAAGCGCTCTTTGCAGAGCTCCCTCCAGAAACTCTCTGGTAAGTTCAGACCTGTCCTCGCTCTGTGGCGTGTTGCTTTCACCTGAGGGCTGGGCAGAGGCTGAAGCCGAGTCGCCTGCAGTCGCACCGTGGTGTTTCGGCGCCATTTTGGAAGGCCGCGCCGGCTGCTGCGAAGTCGATTTGTTCAAGTATTTCTCCATCTCGAGGCTCGGGCTCGGGTCTTCTCTGTGCCCCGCTGCGGTCTGTGTACAATCCTTCGGTTGGATCTTCATGCCGAGTTCAGGATAGTGCTGAAAAAGAGGCTAAGATGGGTTCTGGTGGCGAGAGCTCTGCTAACAAGCAGCCGCCATCGAGCTCGGTCAGGCCACGCCCCCCGATCCATGCCATATTTTAGTTTCAATAGTTTTTATTATGTTATCAACATAGAAAAACAAAGAAAACAACAAAGCGTGGACGCAGCCACACAGAATACACGAGCTTAAATAGCACGCCGGCAGGCGTGGCTACATCATCGGCAATATTGTAAGATACCGGCACCGGCACAGTAGCAAACAGGACAATATTGCAAAATAGGTCAGTACTAATACAGGAATAGCACTAGGGCACCTGCACAGATGCTGCCTACCTAGCACCAATGCAAAATATGACGAACAGGTGCAATAAAAGAACTGAACCCATAAAACATAACAGTCACTATGTAGGTGACCTACTAACATGACAAATAATAAGCGAAACAGTGGGAAACCACGCAGCAGTCTAGAGTGCAGTGGCTCGCATAAGAGGAAGAAAGAGGCAGAAGAAAAAGAGCCGAGAGAAAAGGGTAAAGGGACTTACCGGTTGCATCTCCGTTGTCTCAACAATCCCTGAGAGGGACACGAATTAGGCGGAATAAAAAGCACTCTGGATCCACCCACTCCAGGCCGCCTGTCGAAGTTTAGTAGGGATAATTGAGTACGGTAAGGAGTGTTCGTATCTGCAAGTTTGGTTAATCACTTGTATGACTTCAGAGACAGAGGGAGGAGCTGGGTCCTTCCAGTGTCTGGTAACGACCAATTTGGCGCCGAGCAAAACGTGTCCAGTGATATTTCTATGAGGAGGGGGTATGTCAGTAATGCCTAAGAACAGTAAGGCTAATCCTGAGCAAGGGTCTACTCTACGGTCCAGGAGGGCAGAGAGAAGCCGGAATACGCGCTTCTAATCCATGCCATATTTTATTGACTGCTTATATCTTGCTTAACTTTTTGCTTGGTAAGGTGATATTTAAACCCTCTGCATGCCATTTTATTGTAACCGATGGAGGAAGCCGACTGCCTTAGAAACTCGTTGTACGTGGCAACTTTATTTTATTTTTAAATTGCCTGGCCTTGTTTCGTTGAATCTAAAATGGTAGTATGGGCAGAAGTAATGATCAGAAGGAACCTAATAGAAAGACAATCCAGTGGTTCAAAGGGTGGACAGGTTAGAGTATTCAGAAACACAGTCAGATCCCAGGTAGAAACCTTAGTTCTAAGAAGGGGCTAAAACCTATTAGCTGCAATCAGCAATCTTCTAACCCAGGGATGCCTCGGCCAACCTGGAGACAAGGAAAAAGCTACGAACTGGACTTTAATGGGAACCTGTCACATTGAACTTAGTGTCTGAGCTACAGGCAGCATGTTATAGAGCAGGAGGAGCTGAGCAGATTAATGCATGCTCATTCTGGGCTTTGGAGTCAGGGAGGTGGTCCTATCAGTGACTGACAGCTGTCTCTGTATGTACAGTCATAGAGGGAAGTCTGTCAATCACTGATAGGAACTGCTCCTTCACTTCAAAGCCCAGAATGAGCAGGAATTTAAATGAATTAAATACAGCTTATACAAATTTTTCCCCACAAAACTATATGCCAATCTGTTCAGCTCCTCCTGCTCTATAACTGCAGACACCATGTTCAAAGTGACAGGTTCCCTTTAAGTGTGGAAGGCTTAAGGTTTTTCTCTAATCCTCCCTGCAAAAAAAGATAATCAATGGAAAATTACCTTCTGCAAATTTCAAAAAGTTAGTAGATGCTAAATGTGATTAGATGTGAACTGGCTAGGAGGCTGTCAATAACTTGTCCAGGGCGATTTTGAAAAATCAGCCTTTCAGATTCCAACCTGTTAGATAACGCTGATAAACATACAGGTGTAGCTCTGGGCCCAAGAAGAGGTCTGGTCTGATTGACAGAATCCAGTACTCCATTACTGACAGCGCCTCCTTAGACATGTGAACCAAGGCCTCTTTAGTCAGAATGGGGCAATGAGGATAACCACTGCTTTGTCCTCCTGTATCTTCCTCACTATTATCAGACTGAGACAAACTGGTGAAAAGGCATACCCCCTCTCTCCCCCAGCACCGGGCAAAGGCTTTTACAGCTCTGGGACGGGTGCAGGATGTACAGAAGAATCTGATTGTTTTGCTATTTGCTCTGGATGCAACTAAGTCTGTCAAAGGCATCTGCCAGTTTCTGACAATCTGGGAAAAGACTGCTGAGTCCAGACACCTTTCTGTCTACTTGAATTTCACCTTGCTCAAAAAATTTGCCATTCTGTTGTCTACACCCTGCAGATGGACAGCTGTCAGGGAGAGGGCAAATTCCAGTCTCGCTTTTTTATGATTTGCTTTCGACAGTGGTTTCCTCGTCTGTGGTCCTCCATTAAGTCCACTTTGGCTGAACTACTGATGGTGCGATCTGACAATGATAAACCTTGACCTTGGAGTTCACCTCTAATCTATTTGATAGTTGCTCTGGGCTCTTTCGCATTTCGGTCTCTTCAATTTGTCATCAATTTTCCTCTTGTGGCCACGTCCAGGGAGGTTGGCTACAGTTCCGCACACCTTGAACTTCTAATTAATATGTGCAACTCTAGTAACAGGAACATCAAGCTGTTATAGCATTTAGCTTTAACATGTTTATCTATAATGTTCATTCTAATCTCCTAAGACAACTCTCTCCTTAGCTTTCTTTGGTGCATATTCACTGAGGTACTGTCACGTCCGGGTGTGGGAGGGAAACACCACACCGGACAAAGGATGGAAAAAGGGGGAGGGAATAAGGCCTGGAAAATAGCGAAAGGAGATGGACACCACCTAGTAAAAGCCCTAAGCAATGTCCTGACTAACTACCAGTATGAACAGACCCCAGAGGTAGGTGAGTTCATACACAGGAATATCTAACATCCTAATTTACCCTATAGGACCCTGGTACTAATGTCAAGACTGAGACAACCTGTTCCTTCAAAAGGAAGGACAAACAGGAGTCTCCCTCAGGCCTTAATACGTGACAGGGAAATGCAACACACAGAATTCAACCAAAATACAAAGAAAGAAAGAAAAGACTTAACTTCAAAAGAGCAATGGAAGCACCAAGAACTCCGCCGAGATCCACACAACAGCAATCCACAACTGAAACTGAAGCTATAAACCGCACAGCATAGTGGCAGAAGCAACTATAAATAAGGAAGGTTAAATGACCACATAAGCAACACCTGAGGCAAGGGGTGTGGCCATTATTAGAAACAACACAGACGCCTATTGATCCACAAGGAAACCTGTCAGATCAAACCATGTGTTGCCAGTCTCACCGATCTCATGCCACCTGTCGCGGGAACGTCTGTGACAGTACCCCCCTTCTACGGGTGACCTCCGGGCAGCCAGGACTGACCTTATCCAGGTTAGACTTGTGAACAGCTTTCACCAAACGACTGGCATTCACGTCAGATGCCAGTACCCACATCCTCTCCTCTGGTCCATAACCTTTCCAGTGAACAAGATACTGAAGAGAACAACGGCGAACTCGAGTCAATTATCTTGGTGATCTGAAATTTTAAACTACCGTCCACCATCACAGGAGTGGGTAGCAAGGAAGCTTCAAAAGTTTAACATATCTCTTCAACAAAAATTTAGGAAACACATTATGAATTTTCAGGGCCTGAGGAAGTTCAAGACGAAAATCTATAGGATTAATAATGGCAGTGATCTTATATGGACCAATAAACCTTGGACCCAACTTCCAGAAAGTGGACAGCCACACAGAATCACCCACTCTTAGGTCCGGACCATTCATACGTTTTCTGTCAGCCACACGTTTAAACTTGTTGCCCATATTCATCAAGTTATTTCAAATTTTCAGCCGTATAGATGACAATGATGATGAAAAACTTTCCTCCTCAGGGATACCAGTATCAGAAGCAGAAAATGTAACAAAATGCGGGTGAAACCCATATGCCCCCAAAAATGGTGACTTACCAGTGGACTCCTGTCTACGATTATTTATGGCAAACTCTGACAAAGACAAAAACGAAGACCACTCCTCCTGGTTCTCAGAGACAAAACATCTCAAGTAAGTCTCCAGACTTTGATTAGTTTCAATCAGTTTTTATAGAGAATTTTTCATATAGGAAAACAGCGTGTATACAACCACAGTCTGGTAAGAACAAAGTATAACAGTCTGCTGTCCAAATCAGTACATGACATTAGAACTCAATAAAATCACTAGGGCACACGCACGGGTGATGCCAACCAAGTGAGCTGTAAGGCAGTTGGAAACAGCATACAGTGAAAAACAGTTATACCAGAGTAGACAGATATTAAGTAGACTAGCTACATGTGGTGTCCGCAGCAAATGTCCCTGTATCAATAAAGCAACATATAACAAGACAAACAAGGGGAGAAAGGAGTTATAAAGTAAAATAAGACAAGGATAAAGAAAAAAGGGAAAAAGCATGGTCCAAAATGAGTGCAGAATATGGTCAATAGAGAACAGCATATCAGACTAGCAGTGCAAGCATCCCGTATATGTACCTAGAGTATGCTCATAGGGAGTTGAGAGGCATAGGGACTTGATAACCAGGGTAGCCATCTATTATGAGTGACAATTCTGTGGGTTCGAAGTGGCAGCAAAGATAAATTCACAGAGGAAGTGAAAATTCACAATTGATACCACCTCCATCACATTCGGAGATTCGGCATGTTTCCATTGTCGAGCTATAACCTTCTTTGACCCAGAGAGAACATGCGCCACGACCCAGCGGAGCTCGCCTGGCATTTCCACTAGCCCTATACCCAGCACAGAGAGTTCGGGACTCAACTGTAAGGTCGTACCAGTCACCTCAACTAGGACCTTAGCAACAGAGGCGGTAAGGGAAGGGCAGCTCCACCACATATGCAGTGGGATCCCTCACGCTCCGCAGCCCCTCCAACAAGATGGAGAGTAGCCAGGAACACTATGGGAGAGTCTGTCCGGGGTTGATACCATCTCAGCTGAACCTTCCTCGCCTGTTCTACATGGTTTATACATTTAGTGCATTTAACAGACCAGAGCATAGCTGCATTCCACTCATGTATAGAAAATACCTTGCCAATCTCCGCCTCCCATTTCAGCATATAGGGCCTCTTGTCTTTGGTCAGTTCCAATAGGAGAAACGAGTACCAAAGTGAAATTCTGGATCTTCTCCATCCCCCTTCCCTCAATACTGCATATAACAGGTCTTCCCCGCTTGGGTCCCAACAAAGGGGGACCGGAGCCAGGAAGTGCCGAATCTGCAAGTATTGGTAAAACACAGAATTAGGCAGTCTATATTCAGAGTGTAGGGATACGAACTCCTTCAAGGTCCCATTCGTAAACAGGTCCCCCAAAGTGCCGATACCGGCGTTCAGCCAGGAGGTTACTGAGACAGTGGGGATATGATATTCAAGAACAGACAATGGAATAGACTTTACTTCAATAGGTAAGTGCGGGTGCAGTTTAAGCAGCTTCGACCATGCCCACGTCGTAGCATGCATAGTATCCAGATCAGGTTTGTGGGTAATTGGTCAGAGAGACTGTGCCACTAGTGAAGATTTTAGCGATCTCCTCCTAGCAAAGTGTTCCTCAATGCTAAGCCAACGCAGAGGAGTCTCAGTGGACCACCAGGCCATAGCCTGGTCTAGAAAGTTGGCCAGATAGTAGTTATATAAATTGGGGACTCCCAAACCTCCACGCGGAGTGGTAGAAAAAGAGTGTCATTTGAGACACACCTGTGAGTATTATGCCATATGAACTGAGTCATATCCCTCTGGAGTGTCTCGATGAAGTATTTCGGTATGACTAGGGGGTGTGGGGAGTCGCTCTGGTAGATAGCAGTGCGGGTGCAGTATAGAGGCAAAACAGGGAGTCCAATAAACAGTGTTTTATTCACACTTGCACAAAATAAAACAGTCTCTTGGTGTTAATTCACACACATAAGAAATCAAGCGGAAAAACAAGACAGTCCAAAACAGGCTCCAGTCACCTGGGAGGTTTTTAGATGCAGGTTCACACCTGGCTGTCAGTCCAGCCGTAAGACAGTCGCCGTCAGGCTTCCAGGTCGTCTGCACTCCTCCTTGCTGGGCTCTTGCTTCCAGCCCAGAGAACTTCCAAACACAAGTAATACAGTCTAACAGCAGCTCCAGGACAATCACACCCTCCACACCCAGCTGCTGGCTGTGTTATAAAGGCCCTGGAAAACCCGGCCTGGACCGTGGGGAGTAGGCACCCACCCAACTCTTTGCCTACTCCCAGTAAGAGCCGGCCCGGATTGGCTTTGCAGCCAAACTAAATAGCAAGGTGTCAAGCAGCACTAGCTGCTGCTGACACACCAAAAATCCGGCTCTTACCTCACCGAGGCCAGGAACCTCGGTGACACGTACCTCCCGTCGACCACAGTACCTTGCACCTTACCACATACCCCCCTTTGTTCAACCCTGAGGGGGTGAACACATGTGAGGCAGTGGACGCGGGACAGGGCATCTGCGTTACCCTGCAAGCGGCCTGCCCTGTGTTCCACGGAGAACTTGAAGTTCTGCAGGGATAGGAACCACCTGGTGACCCGAGCATTCCTCTCCTTGGCCTGGCTCATCCACTTGAGAGGGGAATGGTCGGTCACCAGACGGAACCTCCTCCTAACAGGTAGTAGCGGAGAGATCTGAGTGCCCACTTGATAGCCAGGCACTCCTCTCCACTATGCTATACCTGGTCTCGGCGGGACTGAGCTTACGGCTCAGGAAGACAACGGGATGTTCTTCCCGTTGACCTCCTGAGACAGTACAGCACCGAGGCCTACCTCTGAGGCATCCGTCTGTACTATGAATTCCCTGTTGAAGTCGGGTGTCACCAAAACCGGGACCCACACAGGGCCGACTTCAATGCAGAGAAAGCCTCTACTGCCTTCTCACTCCAGTGAACCTTTCCGGACTTTCGTCCCTTCAATAGGTCTGTCAATGGTGCTGCTATGCATGGCAAAGTGGGGCACAAACCTCATGTAGTACCCTACAATCCCCAGGAACGATTTTACCTGCCTGGTAGTGACCGGTCGGGCCAGTTACGTATGGCTTCTACTTTAGTTACCTGCGGCTTGATGACTCCCGCCCAATAACATATCCCAGGTATTTGGTCTCTTCCAACCCAATCGCACACTTCTTTGGATTGGCGGTTAGTCCAGCTTTCCTCAGGGCATCCACTACCGCCTGCACTTTGGGCAAATGGCTTTCCCAGTCGGTGCTGTGGATGATTACATCATCTAAGTAGGCCGGGCGTACCGACGATGAGGTCGCAGTACAATATCCATTAACCTTTGGAAGGTGGCGGGGCGCCATGCAGGCAAAGGGTAACACCTTGTAATGATACAGGCCCTGCGAGTAACAAAGCGTTTTTCCTTGGCCGCCTCCGTTAAGGGTACCTGCCAGTATCCTTTAGTGAGGTCTAGCACAGAAAAATAACGGGCTTGCCCTAAATTCTCAACAAGCTCGTCTACCGGGGCATGGGATACGCATCGAACTTGGACACTTCATTTAATTTGCGAAAATCGTTGCAGAACCGCAGCGTCCCATCCGGCTTAGGTATTAGGAACTATGGGACTGGCCCACTCACTTTTCGACTCCTCAATAACATCAAGCTTCAACATTAACTGCACTTCCTCCACGATGGCCCGTCGCCGAGCCTCGAGGTACCGGTAGGGTTTTAACCGGATCTTGGCCTGAGGCTCAGTGACGATGTCATGTTGGATGAGAGACGTGCGGCCAGGGAGGTCCGAGAACACATCCGTGTTCCGACTGACGAACTCCCTGACATCCTGAACTTGTTTGGAAGACAGGCTGTCTGCGATTTTACCGTGGTTACCGCTCGCAGGCCTCGAACTGTGGGGCTGGACCCTTGTCACCTAGAAGCCCTGGCCGGGGGCTGTTGTCGTCGACCATGTCCCTGTCTTTCCACGGCTTCAGTAAATTCACGTGGTACACCTGCTCCGGCTTGCGCGCCCGGCTGGTGTACTTTGTAATTTACTTCCCTACCTTCTCAATAACCTCATAGGGGCCCTGCCACCTGGCTAGGAACTTGCTGTCAAGGGTGGGCACCAGAGAGCAAAACCCGATCTCCCGGGTTGAAGCTCCGTACCCGAGCCTGACGATTGTACACCCTACTCTGGGCTTGTTGCGCTGCCTCCATATGCTCCCGGACCAGCGGCAACACCCTTTCCATCCGTTCCTGCATCTGGGTGACATACTCAATGACACTTTTGTGGGGGACAGGCTGTTGTTCCCACGCTTCCTTGGCGATATCCAACAGGCCCCGAGGGTGTCTGCCATAAAGCAGTTCGAAGGCGAGAACCCAGTAGAGGCCTGGGGCACCTCTCGCACTGCGAACATGAGATAGGGCAGAAGCAGATCCCAGTCCTTCCCATCTCTAGACACCACCCTTTTTAACATGTTTTTAAAGTTTGATTAAACCTCTCGACAAGACCGTCTGTTTGTGGATGGTAAGCGGACGTCCGTAACTGCTTTATACGCAACAATTTACACAGTTCCCTCATAACTTTGGACATAAAAGGGGTCCCTTGGTCTGTCAGAACCTCTTTTGGCAGGCCCACACGGAAAACATTTCCATTAACTCTTTGGCAATGAGCTTAGCTGAGGTATGTCGCAGAGGCACCGCCTCCGGATATCGAGTGGCATAGTCGAGAACTACCAGAATGTGTTGGTGGCCCCTGGCAGACTTTGGTACAGGCCCAATTAGATCCATAGCGATTCGCTCAAACGGGACCTCAATAATTGGAATAGGTACCAGAGGACTACGGAAATGTGGCTGGGGGCTATTTATCTGACAGGTGGGACAGGACTTACAATACTCCTCTACTTCCTTAAACAAACCGGGCCAGTAAAATCGCTGTAGTATGCGGTCCTGCGTTTTCTGCCACCCCAGGTGTCCCCAAGAACATGTTGGTGGGCAAGCTCCATGACCAGCTTACGATACGCTGTGGGCACCACCAACTGTTCAACAGGCTCACCTCGGATTTGGTTCACTCGATACAACATATCCTGAAGAACACTGAATCGCGGAAACATTAATTCAGCCCCAGGTTTCTGGGGTTTACCATCAATTATTATGACACTTTCCCAGGCCCTGGTTAGGGTTTGGTCCGGTGTTGTGCGGTCCCAAAATTTTCCCTGGAGACATTGAGGTCTGCCAACTCAGGTCCCGGTGGCAAGTCCTCCGTGTCTCCCACCATTACACTCAGTGGGGTTGTCTCCCCTCTACCGCTGGAGCAGTGGTCACCCTACCGCTGGCCCTTCAGACTCGGGCTCCCAGGGTTCTGGCCTTCCAGTGGTATCAGGCCACTCTCCTAGGGTTACCCCTGTCTCGGGTCCATCAGACAGTTTTATCGCCGGCCACAGCGCCGGAAACCTGGGAAGTCCCTCCCAAGTATCAATTCATTGGGAGTTTGGTAGCAACAGCCACCTCGTGGGTCCACTTACCAGCCGCTGTGGACAAAGTCACTAGTGCAGTGGGGTAGTCTTTTAGGTCTCCGTGGATGCACAGGACCCGATTTTACGGCCGGTATACTCCACAGGCCGTACCAGGGCAGCCCTTACCAGGGAGACTAGACTCCCGGAGTCCAGCAGGGCCACCGCCAGAGAATCTCCCACCTCTACCTGACACAGGTGGTTATTGTCCTGCCCTCACGGGTGCCAGTTGCACACAGCTTCCGTGCATACAGGGAGTGGCGATAGCCATAGTTCACATCCATCGGCTCATCCCGATGCGGACAGTCGGCCCTGATGTGGCCTGGCTCCTGACACCTCCAGCATACCACGGAGGCGGATCCGCAGGGGTATATTCCGTGCAGGCCTCTCTGTCGCCGGACGTCGGAACTGGGGCGGAGGCCTCCGGGGTTTGACTGACCCCTTCCCAGCAAGATTCCCCTGCAGGTTTCTGGTGGCCTCGTAACGCTCCACCAGGTCGACCATCTCCAGGGCACTTACCGGAGACGCCTGGCCGACCCAGTGTTGGAGGGGATAAGGCAGGGCCCTCCAGAACATGTCGGCCAGTAGACGGTCCAGCATAGCAGTCGGACTTAGAACATCAGGCTGCAGCCACTTTGCAACCGATGCAGCAACTCATAGTACTGCGGCCTGGCGGGTTCAGCCGTTTTAAAGTCCCACTGGTGGACCCGCTGAGCCCGGACCAGCACGTTTACCCCAATCTGGCCAGGATCTCCCCCTTCACCGTGGGGTAATCAGCAGCCTGGGCATCTGCCAAGTCAAAAAAAAACTTGCTGGGGCCGGATGCCAGGAACGGAGCGACCACCTCGGCCCACTGGTTCACGGGGTAACTTTTACCTCACGGCTACCTTCTCAAGACCGCCAGATATGTCTCAGCGTCGTCCGAAGGGGTCATCTTTGGGATCGCCGCACGGACCGCTTTCCGGGCATCATGGTCGTGGTGGGACGCTCCTGCAGCTTGTAACGCCATCACGTGCTGTAACAGTAGCTGGTTGGTCTCCCGCTGCTGCACGTTAGCCTCTATGAGAGCTTTCACAGCCGCCTCCATGTTGCCAGCAACTCCTACTTGTAGCTTTGCTGGCTTAATATATGCCATGCACTTGTGCCCAGCAAAACAAAACAAACTTCGGCGGTCACGCCAGCCTCACTACGCATGCCGCATCCGACACCAAATGTGGGGAGTCGCTCTGGTAGATAGCAGTGCGGGTGCAGTATAGAGGCAAAACAGGGAGTCAGATAGTGCAATAAACAGTGTTTTATTCACACTTGCACAAAATAAAACAGTCTCTTGGTGTTAATTCACACACATAAGAAATCAAGCGGAAAAACAAGACAGTCCAAAACAGGCTCCAGTCACCTGGGAGGTTTTTAGATGCAGGTTCACACCTGGCTGTCAGTCCAGCCGTAAGACAGTCGCCGTCAGGCTTCCAGGTCGTCTGCACTCCTCCTTGCTGGGCTCTTGCTTCCAGCCCAGAGAACTTCCAAACACAAGTAATACAGTCTAACAGCAGCTCCAGGACAATCACACCCTCACACCCAGCTGCTGGCTGTGTTATAAAGGCCCTGGAAAACCCGGCCTGGACCGTGGGAGTAGGCACCCACCCAACTCTTTGCCTACTCCCAGTAAGAGCCGGCCCGGATTGGCTTTGC
Source organism: Bufotes viridis (assembly GCA_033119425.1). Lineage (NCBI taxonomy): Eukaryota > Metazoa > Chordata > Amphibia > Anura > Bufonidae > Bufotes > Bufotes viridis. The sequence continues at coordinate 333,552,155 of CM065591.1, read as the reverse complement.
AGCCAAACTAAATAGCAAGGTGTCAAGCAGCACTAGCTGCTGCTGACACACCAAAAATCCGGCTCTTACCTCACCGAGGCCAGGAACCTCGGTGACACGTACCTCCCGTCGACCACAGTACCTTGCACCTTACCACATACCCCCCTTTGTTCAGCCCTGAGGGGTGAACACATGTGAAGAGCAGTAGGCGGGACAGGGCATCTGCGTTACCCTGCAAGCGGCCTGCCCTGTGTTCCACGGAGAACTTGAAGTTCTGCAGGGATAGGAACCACCTGGTGACCCGAGCATTCCTCTCCTTTGCCTGGCTCATCCACTTGAGAGGGAATGGTCGGTCACCAGACAGATCCTCCTCCTAACAGGTAGTAGCGGAGAGATTCGAGTGCCCACTTGATAGCCAGGCACTCCCTCTCCACTATGCTATACCTGGTCTCGGCGGGACTGAGCTTACGGCTCAGGAAGACAACGGGATGTTCTTCCCCGTTGACCTCCTGAGACAGTACAGCACCGAGGCCTACCTCTGAGGCATCCGTCTGTACTATGAATTCCCTGTTGAAGTCGGGTGTCACCAAAACCGGGGACCCACACAGGGCCGACTTCAATGCAGAGAAAGCCTCTACTGCCTTCTCACTCCAGTGAACCTTTCCGGACTTTCGTCCCTTTAATAGGTCTGTCAATGGTGCTGCTATCGTGGCAAAGTGGGGCACGAAACCTCATGTAGTACCCTACAATCCCCAGGAACGATTTTACCTGCCTGGTAGTGACCGGTCGGGGCCAGTTACGTATGGCTTCTACTTTAGTTACCTGCGGCTTGATGACTCCCGCCCAATAACATATCCCAGGTATTTGGTCTCTTCCAACCCAATCGCACACTTCTTTGGATTGGCGGTTAGTCCAGCTTTCCTCAGGGCATCCACTACCGCCTGCACTTTGGGCAAATGGCTTTCCCAGTCGGTGCTGTGGATGATTACATCATCTAAGTAGGCCGAGGCGTACCGACGATGAGGTCGCAGTACAATATCCATTAACCTTTGGAAGGTGGCGGGCGCCATGCAGGCCAAAGGTAACACCTTGTAATGATACAGGCCCTGCGGGTAACAAAGCGGTTTTTCCTTGGCCGCCTCCGTTAAGGGTACCTGCCAGTATCCTTTAGTGAGGTCTAGCACAGAAAAATAACGGGCTTGCCTAAATTCTCAACAAGCTCGTCTACCCGGGGCATGGGATACGCATCGAACTTGGACACTTCATTTAATTTGCGAAAATCGTTGCAGAACATAGCGTCCCATCCGGCTTAGGTATTAGAACTATGGGACTGGCCCACTCACTTTTCGACTCCTCAATGACATCAAGCTTCAACATTAACTGCACTTCCTCCGCGATGGCCCGTCGCCGAGCCTCGGGTACCCGGTAGGGTTTTAACCGGATCTTGGCCTGAGGCTCAGTGACGATGTCATGTTGGATGAGAGACGTGCGGCCAGGGAGGTCCGAGAACACATCCGTGTTCCGACTGACGAACTCCCTGACATCCTGAACTTGTTTGGAAGACAGGCTGTCTGCGATTTTTACCGTGGTTACCGCTTCGCAGGCCTCGAACTGTGGGGCTGGACCCTTGTCACCTAGAAGCCCTGGCCGGGGGCTGTTGTCGTCGGCCATGTCCCTGTCTTTCCACGGCTTCAGTAAATTCACGTGGTACACCTGCTCCGGCTTGCGCCGCCCCGGCTGGTGTACTTTGTAATTTACTTCCCCTACCTTCTCAATAACCTCATAGTAACTCATAGTACTGCGGCCTGGCGGGTTCAGCCGTTTTAAAGTCCCACTGGTGGACCCGCTGAGCCCGGACCAACACGTTTACCCCCAATCTGGCCAGGATCTCCCCCTTCACCGTGGGGTAATCAGCAGCCTGGGCATCTGCCAAGTCAAAAAAAACTTGCTGGGGCCCGGATGCCAGGAACGGAGCGACCAACTCGGCCCACTGTTCACGGGGTAACTTTTACCTCACGGCTACCTTCTCAAAGACCGCCAGATATGTCTCAACGTCGTCCGAAGGGGTCATCTTTGGGATCGCCGCACGGACCGCTTTCCGGGCATCATGGTCGTGGTGGGACGCTCCTGCAGCTTGTAACGCCATTACGTGCTGTAACAGTAGCTGGTTGGTCTCCCGCTGCTGCACGTTAGCCTCTATGAGAGCTTTCACAGCCGCCTCCATGTTGCCAGCAACTCCTACTTGTAGCTTTGCTGGCTTAATATATGCCATGCACTTGTGCCCAGCAAAACAAAACAAACTTCGGCGGTCACGCCAGCCTCACTGCGCATGCCCGCATCCGACACCAAATGTGAGGAGTCGCTCTGGTAGATAGCAGTGCGGGTGCAGTATAGAGGCAAAACAGGGAGTCAGATAGTGCAATAAACAGTGTTTTATTCACACTTGCACAAAATAAAACAGTCTCTTGGTGTTAATTCACACACATAAGAAATCAAGCGGAAAAACAAGACAGTCCAAAACAGGCTCCAGTCACCTGGGAGGTTTTTAGATGCAGGTTCACACCTGGCTGTCAGTCCAGCCGTAAGACAGTCGCCGTCAGGCTTCCAGGTCGTCTGCACTCCTCCTTGCTGGGCTCTTGCTTCCAGCCCAGAGAACTTCCAAACACAAGTAATACAGTCTAACAGCAGCTCCAGGACAATCACACCCTCCACACCCAGCTGCTGGCTGTGTTATAAAGGCCCTGGAAAACCCGGCCTGGACCGTGGGGAGTAGGCACCCACCCAACTCTTTGCCTACTCCCAGTAAGAGCCGGCCCGGATTGGCTTTGCAGCCAAACTAAATAGCAAGGTGTCAAGCAGCACTAGCTGCTGCTGACACACCAAAAATCCGGCTCTTACCTCACCGAGGCCAGGAACCTCGGTGACACGTACCTCCCGTCGACCACAGTACCTTGCACCTTACCACAGGGGATACAGCTAAATTTATTTAAAATTTTGGGTAAAATTAACATTTTAACCGAATTAATCGTAGCGATCCACAAAAGGTTCAGTGAGGATAGCCTAGCATAGTCTTTTTGGAGCTCCGCTCTTAGTTTAGTGAAGTTGGTATGGACCATATCCTTGGGAGAATGAGTAAGTTCCACCCCTAGGTATGGGAGGGAGTGGTGCACCCAGGAAAACGTGTGATTAGCTGAGATTTCTGATTTCAGTGAGTCAGGTACCAAAATCGGAAGAATTTGGGTCTTGCTTGGGTTCATTTTGTAATACGGGATTTCTGAATATTGGGATAGGATCCGGGAGGTGGCCTCTAGTGATTTCAAGGGGTTGGACAAGGTTAATATTACATCATCTGCGTAAAGCCCGATAATGTGTGGATCTTTACCCACTTTAATCCCAGAGATATCTGGGCAATTACGAAGTTTTTCTGCAAGCAGTTCAATGACTAAGGCAAATATTGAGGGGGAAAGCGGACAGCCCTGCCTGGTGCCATTTGTGATCGGGAAGGGAGCCGAGAGGAAACCAGAGGCCAAAACCCTCGCTGACTGGGCAGAATAAAGTCCCATAATCTCCTGCAAAATCCGCCCTCCAAAGCCAAATTTCCTCAGGACCTGGTCCAGAAACCCCCAGTGAACCCTATAAAATGCTTTTTCAGCGTCTAATGAAACAAAGATACTGGGGGACCTGGACCCGTGAGCCACTTGGAGTAAGTTAATCATGCGTCGGGTTCCATCCACTGACGTCCCGGAACGAATTCCACTTGATCAGATGACACCAGACAGGGCAGAAGCTTATTAATTCTAGAGGCTAATAATTTAGCAAACAATTTGAGATCCGAATTAAGGAGGGAAATAGGTCTAAAATTTTCGGGTGCTGTGGGGGGCTTTCCTGGTTTGGGTAGGGTAACAATAGTGGCAGTCAACCTCTCCAGTGGGATGGTGCCAGAGTCTAGGATAGAAGTAAATAACCTCTCCAGTATTGGCAATAGTGTCTGATGGAATGTTTTATAGTACTCCGCCGGTAAGCTGTCCGGGCCTGGGGACTTACAAGAGGGGGTGCTTTTAATGATGTTCCAGATTTCCGTCTGACTAACTGGGGCATTCAAAGCAGCCAGATTGTCAGGAGTCAAAGCTGGAAGTTCTAAGGGGTCCAAAAAAGACTTAATCCCTTCAGGGGTGGGTTGGGGGGTAATGCTGTCTCGTTCCAAGTTATACAGGGAGGAATAGTAGAATGCAAAATCATCCAGTGTTAGAGTAATAGGTGCATGATCTGACCAAGTGGCGGTTCCAATCCCCGTCTCCAGAGTCATATGGATTATGTTCCTTAAAATCAAAAAGAAATCAAGTCGCGAATGCGAGAGGGAAGCTGGAGAAATGTAAGTATAATCATGCTCATCATTGTGCTGGTAGCGCCATATATCATGAAACGGGGACTCACGGATAACACCCTGCAAGTCAGGGCGCCAAGAGGAATGAAAAGACTTAAAATCTAATGAGCTCAGGACTGGGGCATTGAAATCACCACCTATGATCACCTCTCCCACGGCCTGCTTCTGTACTCTTCTGAGTACTCGTCTGCAGAAAGCCTGTTGTCGGCTATTAGGGGCATAGATCGACACCAATGTGAATTTAGACCCATTAATAGTGCAGGTAATAAGAACATATCTACCCAGAGAATCCCGAATACATGTGTCGAAGGTAAAAGCTACGGAAGACTTAACACAGATGAACACACCCGCCCTCTTCCTTTTCACAGCATGCGTGTGGAAAACATGGGGAAAGCGCTGGTGCGTGCATCTGTGAGAGTTGATTTCAAGCAAATGCGATTCTTGCACAAAAGCTATGTCGCATCGGGACTTAAGGACCTCAGTCCACAACATCGATCTCTTAAACGGGGAGTTCAATCCCCGCACATTTAGGCTACGTTCACACGACGACAATTGTTGCGCGACAAAAAGTCGCGCGACAATTTGGGAACCACTACACTGCAACATTTGTAGCGCGACATTGATGTCACATTAATGTCGCGCGACAATTTTTATAATGGGAGTCTATGGTGGTGTCGCACGTGCAACATGCGACATGTTGCGACTGCGACACAACAGTCGCAAAAAATCCATCCCGGATGGATTTTTGCCGACTGTCGTGTCGCAGTCGCAGCATGTCGCATGTTGCACTGCGACACCATAGACTCCCATTATAAAAATTGTCGCGCGACAATAGTGCGACTTTTTGTCGCGCGACAATTGTCGTCGTGTGAACGTAGCCTAAAAGACAAGATCTTCAAACCCATATTATATCAGGGGAGAACCTCGTACACCTGTTGCGAAATCTCCAAGGAGGGAGAAAATATACCCCTAGGTACACTCATTAGCAGGAGCATTTTGTCTGATACCATAACATTATGGACCAATATAAGGGAAAATGGAGACCACATAGACATTATCAAAAAACAGGAATAAGACAAATACGGAAAACTACCAACCGGTAAATAAAAATTAGGGCCTAAGACGCCCTCAAACAGAGTGTGCATGTAAGTACGGTGAAAAGGAACTATGACTTGGGGGCAGAAAAAAAATAACAAACAAACAGTACGCCCCCGTGTCAGTTCCCTGGTATACAGTCACCATCAAGGTCCTTCCACTTCGCTTCACCACGATCAAGCTGTGTCCCATTCAGGATCAATCCTCGCTGTGTTCCGACTCGGAGGGGAGTCTAGGCACACCTCATCAGACATAAGGCCCCATTCTTTCAGCTTGCTAGCAGCTGCTTTAGGTGATGAGAGGGGGTGTAGAACCCCATTGTGAAAAATCAAAAGTTTCACTGGAAAACCCCACCGGTACTTCACATGAAGTTGTCTCAGCAACTTAGTTATGGATCCAAACTCCCTTCTCTTAGCAAGAATTGCCGCTGAGAGATCTGCATAAACAGAAATGCCTTTAAACAGCTCAGATGGCTCTGGGTTATTTCTCAGGACGCGTAGAAAGGCATCGGTATTAAAGTGAATCCGGGCAATTACGTCACGCGAAAGAGAAGGGTCTAAGTCCTTGGGTTTCAGAATTCTGTGGATCCGATCCACTATAAGGTCCCTGTTAGAGGACTATGGCAAGGCAGCTTTAAGTAACCTCTGGAGGAAGGGATCCAGTTCAGAGGGGTCCACAGATTCTGGAATACCCCGTAGCCGAATGTTGTTTCTCCTATGGTGGTCTTCTAATTCCTGAAGTTTAGCTGTGAGTCTGGAGACCTCTTCTTCCATAGCATCATGGGCATCGGCAGGGAGTTGTGTGAAGAGGTGAACGCCGCAATTTTGGACTCCACGTGAGTCGTACGCTCCCCCAACTCACTAATCTCCCTCCTGATTTCTCTGAGTAATCCCGCCATATCCTCCTATATGGAGGAGCGCAGATCCTCCAACAGAGTCCGCATTACCCCTTCTGTTAAGGCTGAGGCAGGACAGGGAGACGGTGCAGCTCCAGATCGCTCTGCTGGTGATGCCACTGGAGACGCAGAGCCCGGGGCCGGAGAGTGCACGGGCTGTGGAGAGCTCCTCTGGTTCGCGGCACTCGCGCTCGGTCTGCTGAAAAACTCGGCCTTCTCTTCACTTTCCCCATCTTCCTGGGATTCTAGGGTGAGGTATAAATCCTATAGGATGCGTCAGAGGGACTCTATGAGCCGCTTTAGGGAACTGAGGCACGGAGCTGCAGATCTATGCGACCGGCGCCATTAGCGTGCTGGCCACGCCCTCTCCAGACTTCGATTAGTGCGCTCCGTCTGTCCAGGAGGAGGAAAAGCCAAAGGAAAAAAACAGTTGTACCCCCAGTCGAGTACAGAACGCCTTCCAGAATCTGGAAACAAACTGAGTCCCACGATCTGAGACCATGTCAGAGGTAATGCCATGGAGTTTCACAATGTTGTCAACAAACACTTGTGCAAGTGTTTTAGCATTAGGTAGGCCCGGTAACGCTATAAAGTGCACCATTTTACCAAAGCGATCAACTACCACCAGAATAACAGTCTTTCCTGAAGAATTAGGTAGATCAGTGATAAAATCCATGGATAAGTGAGTCCATGGTCTGGACGGGATGGGTAACGGAAGTAGAGATCCGGAAGGCGGAGTATGTGTCACCTTAGCACATGCACAGGTACTACAGGCTGACACATAGTCCTCAACACACTTACGCAACCCCGGCCACCAGAATCTACGAGAGATGAGGTCGGCAGTGGATCTACTCCCAGGGTGTACTGTAAGAACCATACAGTGATGTTCTTCAAACACCTTGTGACGCAATTCCGATGGCACATACAGTTTCCCAGAGGGACAGGAATCTGGTGCGTCTCTCTGGGCCTCTAACACCTTCACCTCTAGGTCAGGGTAAAGAGCGGATATCACCACCCCTTCCGACAGTATAGGACTCAGATTTTCAAAATCACCACCTCCAGGAAAACTATGTCACAAGGCATCTGCCTTGACGTTCTTAACCCCTGGATGATAGGTGACAATTAAATTGAATCTGGTAAAAAACAAAGCCCATCTGGCTTGTCTCGGGTTCAGTCCTTTAGCCGACTCCAGGTAAGCCGGGATTTTGTGATCTGTGAACACCATGATCGGATGAATCACCCTTTCCAACCAATGAAGCCTTTTTTGGTGGCAACTAAGAATAAATTAGCAATTCTGTCTTTTTTTTTTTCAACTGTAGGGAATATTTTACATGATATTTATGTAGTCCGGGTCGTTATGGACGTGGCAATACCAAACATGGGGGAGATTTTTTTTTTGCAATTTTTTTTACTGAAAAGCGTATCATGGAAAAAAAACATACATTTTTTATGGGATTTTTTTTTTATTGGATAAATGTGTCTTAAAAAAAAAGTTTTTTTTACCACTTAATAGTCCCACAATGGGACTATAACAGACAGCTTTTTGATTGATTTTAAAATGCAATGCACTATCCCTATGGGTGCACAACCTTTTTTAGTCTGGGGGCCGCATTGTGACATTGCACTACTTCAAGGGGCCACAAAAAAGAAAAGTTAATCAGCACTTGTTTGCATCAGCCTATTACACAGGCTAATGCAAAGTGACTGGGGAGGAATTATCACTACCACAGTCATTCCTCCCTTAATCACTTCTATTGATTATCGGTAGCACATTCCTGAGAACACGGTGAGAAGTGCTGACGATAATTGTACATCTTTCATCCTGATAAAGTATGCAAATCACCAGCACGATTATACCGGGCAGATATCAGGAATGATCGCTCCTGTGAACACTTGTTCCCAGTAATTGTCCTGAATATCGTGCCGTGTAACATTTCCTGTTAAAAAATGATTTTTAACACGTTCCTGCAGCATGGGCCTGAAACAGAAGATTCATACTTTCCTGCTCCCTGCCACTCCCGCTGTCTCCATCTTCTGGTTCCGGCGCTGGATATTGGCATAGTCACTTGTACCTCTCCAGCCAATGACTGGGTTTAGGGGTGATGTGACGCTAAAGTAAGTCATTTGCTGGAGAGGTGCTCCAAAAAAAAAAGGTGTATGTGTGGTTAACAGAAGGGTACCAAAAATTTGTCCACATGTGTATGTGCCATAAGGGCCGCTGACACATCTGCTCTCCACTGCATAGCCAATACAATCAACCCTTTAAACAATGGCATACCTCCAATAGAGGCAGACCATGCAGCTGCTATGGGGCCCCTGGGGGAAGGGGGCCCGCAGTGGAGGATAGGCCCCGCCCACTAATTACACTTATATGGCTACCTGAGAATGTAAGAAGTGGAGAAGGACCTTTGGTGATGTCATCAACCATGTGACCAGGGCTGGAAGCCAAGGAATAGCAGAGCAGCAGAAGTCTGAAGGACCTTTGTTGATGTCATCATCATGTGACCAGTGCAGGGGACTGGTGAAAGACCTGTGGGATATCGCTGTGAGGGGGTGGAGCTTCTGTGTGGTGCCTGGAGGAGAGGTTAGTGGTGTTCTGGGATAACCCATAACATCCTAGAATAGCTGGGAGTTGTAGTTCTGTTATATCTATTATATCCTTCTCCATGTAATTTAAACATATGTCCTAATACAGTCTGGTAATTCTGGGAGCTGTAGATCTCCTGTCCTATTGTATCCCTCTCCATGTAATTTCAACGTATGCCCTAGTACAGTTTGATAATGCTGGGAGTTCTAGTTCTCTCCTCTTATACCTCCTCTCTGTAATGTATACTGATGTTCCATAATAAGTCTGACCATACTGGGGGTTATAGTTATTTCTTTTTATGTTTCAAAGATGTTTATTGAGATTTTTTCATAATGTACTGTATACAATACTGTAAATCAATACAAGGCAGGTGTACAAATACAACTGGAAAGAAGGTAAAGGACAGTACGTCCCGACTAGCTACAAGCATAGAACAATAATAGTCACAGGGAGATAGTCAATTGAGGGCGTGTTATCACATTTTTCATACTGGACCGAGCAGTAAGCTCAAATAACCCATAGGCCCACCCGGCTGCATAGTTATTTCTTTTTAAAGCTCTCACCTAGTACAACTAGATGATGTCTTATAAAAATCTGGACATGCTGGGAGTTGTAGTTTTCTCTTCTTAGGCTGGGTTCACATCACCGTTTAGTTTTCCGTTTTGTGTGCAGGACTTTTTTCTAAAATAGCGGATCTCAGACAGAAATGGCCTAAATGGATGCCGAATGTGCAGAACTGATGCTTGAAATACAGGATCCGTTTTTTCTTTATTTTTCTGTTCATCTGACGGATCAGATGTATGGAAAACTAAACGGTGATGTGAACCCGGTCTTATACTCTCTCTCTTTTTTTTTTTAAACTCGTTTTATTAAAGAGCAAAAGCATAGCATGTTACACAAAGAGCAAATATATAAAACATTAGTGTACGTAGTCCATTTGGTAATACAAAAGACTGCACAGCGTGGTCTCATTTGTCAATATCAGACAGACAAGGTACATGACGTACATTAGTACAATAGCATCGGATAATAAACCAAGTGTAAGAGTGGTTACATATATTCCACATGTCAAGGTGAAGGCACACTATGTCCCTAGGGAATTGACGGCAAACGTCCCGAAGTAATAGTGAGTGGGGAGGTAGACCATGAGCCCCAAATCTTTTCAAATTTAGTGGGGCACCCTCTGCGTGCATATATAATTCTCATAAAAGGGATAACATTATTCACTAAGGTTTTCCATTGACTCAGAGTCGGAGGTCTATCCGCCATCCAGCGAAGCGCTATCGCCTTTCTGGCAAGAAAAAGTGATTCCCTCAGGAAGGTGAGCTCCCAATGTGTCCTAGATCCATTGTCTACAATCCCCAAAAGGCAAACCTTGGGGCATGCTGTCAAGTGGCCAGACACCAGGGAAGATAAGACATCGACCACTGCCTCCCAGAATGTTTGTATAAATCTGCAGTCCCAGATGAGATGCCAAAAGTCAGCGCCAATCTGCGCGCACCTGTGACAACCCGTATGGGAGAGCCTCCCCATCTTGTAGAGTCTTGTTGGGGTGATGTAACACCTATGTAGGATGAAGAGCTGAGTTAGCCTATTGTTCAAGGAGGGGGATACCACTAACGGGCTCTCCAAGGCTTCACTCCACTCCTCTTCTGTGAGAGTAGGAATATTCCCCTTCCATTTGGCTTCAGAACCCAATGGGGAAGATGAGGTTTTGATATTAAGCAAGTGTGTGTAGAGTGCGGTTATAAGCCCTCTCGGACCTTGAGTCCTGAAGATCCCAATAAGCGGGTAGGCAGATACTGATCGTTTGAGGATGCGCAGTTGAGTCTGCAAGGCATGTCTTAATTGCAAGTATCTGAAAAAATGAGAGCGTATTATCCCAACCTTCGTCTGCAACTGAGAAAAGGAGTACAAAATGCCCGCAGCATACAGGTCTTTTAAGTAGCGTATACCGTATTCCTTCCATACTCTTTCTCCTTCACCTCCCAACAAATGAGGAAACAGAGGGTTGTCCCATAACGGGATATCATCAGGCAGGTCAGTGTATTGATGTAATTTTGCCGCACTCCATACTTGGCGTGCGAGTTTATGGGTCTGTAGAGGCTGTTCCAAAACGGAAGATGCGCCCTCCAGAACCAACCAAAGGTTAGACAGTCTCAAATACGATTGAAGGTAGTATTCGGAATTGGGGAGAGTATTCTGGGTCACCCATGGTACCAAGTATCGGAGCTGTCCTGCTATAAAGTACAAGTGTAAGTCAGGTAGCGCCACACCCCCTCTGTCCCAGCTCCTCTGCAGAGAGTGAAGGGCTAGTTTCCTTCTATTCTTTCCCCAAATAAATGTTGCCATGCTGGAATGCAATCTGTCAAAAAACGCACGAGGAACTGGCATACAGGCATGTTCCAACAGATATAGCGCCTTGGGCTGGAGGATCATTTTAATTAGATTCGCTCGACCCATGGTGTTGAGAGGGAGGGTGTTCCAGGAAAGGAATTTATCCCTGAAGTAGCGTTCAATGGGAACTATATTAAGGTCATGAGATAAGAGGGGATCTTTTGTTATAATGACCCCCAAATATTTGAATCTATCCACTACCATCAAATTATGGTAGATTGATGGCCAGTCAGGGGACCACAGGGGCATGAGGGCTGATTTTCCCCAATTTATGTGCAGACCGGAAAAGGAGCCAAATTGCTCAATAAGAGCTATTGCTCTAGGCAGAGATATTTCCACATTATCTAAGTAAAGGATAAGGTCATCGGCGTATAGTCCTAGTCGGTCCTCCCTATCTCCCAGGGACACCCCCTTATATATGTTGTCTTGCCTGATCCTGAGGGCTAGGTGTTCGATGGCTACCGCAAAGAGAAGGGGAGACAAAGGGCACCCTTGTCTGGTGCCTCTGTACAGGCTAAAAGTAGTGGAGAGTGAGCCATTTATTAAAATGTTTGCAGTGGGGATTTGTATAAAATATCAATCCATTTGATAAATGCAGGACCGAAACCAAAGCATCTAAGAGACTGGATTAAATACGGCCACTCTACAGAGTCAAAAGCCTTAGCTGTGTCCAGTGCAGCCAAGGCCCAGTGTTTCCGTCCTGCATAACCAACTTGGGCCACAACCTGAGCTTTCCTGATATTGCTGGATGTGGATCGACCCGGAATAAATCCTGATTGGTTGTCGTGTATAATTGAAGAGATTACCCGATTTAGTCTATTTGCTAATATTTTGGCTAATATCTTATAATCTAGATTGAGCAGTGATATAGGGACGGTACGAGCCACATTCCAGGGGTTCTTGTCTGGTTTCAGCAGGACCACTATGGAAGCTTCATATAGCGATTCCGGGAGTACCCGCTATCAAAAGATGCTTGAAACATCTGCAGCAGTTGTGGTCCCAGAATGTCTATATATCTGGTGTATACTTCCAGCGGTATCCCGTCCGGACCGGGGCCTTGCCCAAGTTTAGCCCTTTGACTGCGACTGTCACCTCCTCCAATGTGAGGACCCCATCCAGTAGTTCTCTGTCTGTCAAAGTCAGCTGCGGACAAGGGACTTCTCGCATGTAGCTCTCCAGTGTAGAGTTTGAGTACTGGACATTGGAGCTATAAAGGTCACGGTAAAATTCTCCAAAGCGGTCAAGGATCCCAGGCGGGTCAGAGATCACCCCTCCTCCCAGGTACGCTATGCGGAGTATCGGGGGGGCCATTGCATTCCTGCGCACTACTTGAGCTAAAACCTTACCCACTCTGCTGCCCTGCTCAAAGGTCTGCTGTTGTAGGAATAACATCTTACGGTCACTTTTCTCCCTCAGGTAAGACATGTATTGTCTGCCCTTAAGCATCCAGGACATCCTATTCCCTTCTGTAGGGTTAATAGTGTAGGCAAGTTCTGCGTTCTTACATTGCATGCCTAGATCCTCTTCTTTAGCTCGGGCCAATTTTTTGACATAAGATATAGAGGAGCGGAGGCAGCCCCGCAAGAAAGCCTTAAGAGTCTCCCATAATATATTCGAATCTGTGTCAACGGTATTGAGGGCAAGGAACGTACGCAATTGGTCAGGAATGCGGTCATTTAGAGGCAGCAGAGACAGCCAGAAGGGGTGTATACGCTGTTTGGGAATACGGGTCATCAGGTCTGGGTTTGCTAAAGAGACCATCATGGGCGCATGGTCAGAAGGACCCTGAACGCCATAATGCACCTCTTTCACTGACATATAGGTGCCTGCGGTGCCCAGGACGTAGTCAATTCTGGACAAAGCTCCTCTGGACGGAGTGAAACATGAATACTCAATACGGTCCGGGTGCCGCTCCCTCCAAATGTCCAGCCAACCTAACTCACCCAGCAGTCTAGCCAGAGCAGTGCTATGCGGGCGCCGGGCATATTCAAATGACGGACCGCGGAACCTGTCCTTAACCTCATCCAGCGGCAAATTAAGGTCCCCCATGCCAAGAATCCTGGCGGAAGGGTACTGTGCTGCAAATCCAGCTGCTGTTTGAAGCAACGAGAGGTTGGCGGGAGGCGGGTTATACATATTAAGCACGACATAGGGAATACCATTGATGTTAGCGTGGATAAACACATATTTTCCCTCTGAGTCGACATTGGTATGGTGTAATTCCCATCGGACTGATCGGTGTATCAGAAGGGACACTCCCCTAGAGTAGGAATTGCCATATGCGTTTCCCACCCATTGTGCCCAGGGTTTTGACACTCTACCACCGGTTTCCTCAGTGAGGTGGGTCTCCTGTAGCCCCAAGATGTGCGGTGAGAATCTGCGTATTTGGGAGAATACTGCCATTCTTTTCCTGGGTCCCCCCAACCCCCTCACGTTCCAGGACATCACTCTGAGGTCCGACATGACAAAGGGAAGGAAGCAACATAAGGAGAAACAATCGACCACTTAGGTATAGTTATGCAAGAGAGGGACAGTGTAAGTGCGATGCTCATTGTAGTAACATAATTGGTGAGGGTATTAGCATAAAACAGGAACGCTAACATTTGCACCCTGAACAATGGGTGAGCTAACAAAACATTAGTATAATCAAAACAGTAGGTGACCATGTACTCGGGGACCTGCACGGTGTAATGAGATGGAATCCCAGTGCAGGTGGAGAGAGAGGCTCCCGCATACAGAATAAAAGAAATCGCTTATCATTAATAAAGGCAAGGCCCTCGAACCCAGTGAAAGGTGATCTACAGTGTCCCAGGGCTTACGAGAACTTCAGGAATTATACATTACCGGCCGGAACACTGTCCCAAAATGCCGAACAAACAAAGCGGCCCGATAAAGTCTCAGCAGATGAAGTTCAGTTCCAGCATATTCACGACATCTCCTCTGAAAAGCTATCTTGGAGGTGACCGGCGGGGTCTCCGGGAAATCCAGTCTTCTGCTTCTGCAGGGCTGGCGAAAAAGAGTAATTTGTCGCCGTCCACAATCCGCAGTCTCGCCGGGTAAGCCATGGAGTATTGAAGGTTAAGCTCTCTGAGGCGACGCTTGACTGACACAAAGGTAGCTCGTTTTTTCTGCAGATCGGCCGAGAAATCAGGGTATATAGATATGTTGGCCGAACCATGAGTAATGGTTTGTGCAATTCTGGCCTGCGCCAAGATGGTATCTCTGTCTCTCCAATTCAGCATGCGGGCCAGAAGAGGTCTTGGCGGTGATCCAGGAGGAAGCATCTTTGCTGGAACGCGGTGGGCCCTCTCCACTATGTAAGCTGACGAGAAGGGCGCGTTGGGAAATATGATTTTGAACCATCCTTCCAGGAAGGCCGCAGGATCCGCTCCCTCTGCTCGTTCCGGCATGCCGATAATTCGGACATTATTGCGCGCGCGTTTTCCAAATCGTCGCATTTTGTCTCCACATTTCCACTGACGCCTCTACTGCGGCGATCCTCGCAGGCAAAGGGTGAGCCAGGTCTTCCAGGTCAGATATGCGCGTTTCAGTAACACGGACCTTCTCTCGTAGTTGGTGCACATCATGGCGCAGGAGGCCAAGGTCCACGCGCACCTCGTCTATTTTCCCAGTGAGAGGCCTGGCACCCGTAATCGCCGCTAGTAACTGCTGGTGCGAGGCTTGTAGGGTAAGTTCAGGTTCAATCTCAGGGGCTGAGGAAGGCTGTTGAGACGCCTGGCCCCTGGTGCTGGGAGCTCTCGTCGGTGAGGAAGCCGCGGCGCCATGTTGGGAGTCTTGCCTGGCATATTCCTTAAGACGGTCAGCCGCCATCTGGGCTTTGCTGGGGCTCATGGTTGTGATCCTCCACCTGTGGGGGTTCAAGGGCACCTGTCAGGCCGGAGTATAGCTGGTGTATAAGTCAGGATGGCTCAGGATTCTGTGCGGGAGTCGGAGCTTCTCTCAGACACGACCGGCCATGACGGTAGTTGGCCACGCCCCCCGGTTTAACTGTTATACTCTCTCTCTTTAATATCCACTTGTATCCGATAATAACAGCCTGGATATGCTGGGAGTTGTAGTTATCTCCATTTTACCTCTCCCTGTGTTGCCCTCTTATTGCCAATAACAATCTGGTGATGATGAGATTTGTAGTTCCCTTGTCACTATTATAATGTTCTGCAGCTGCTGAGGTGTGTATTAGGCTTTGTGCTCATCTGTGCTGGGGACGTTCGCTGTTCTATCGTCATAGGAGCCAATCAACAAAAATCACCGCAGTTCTGGATCTGGCACTTCATGGACAACAACCCCCAACGTATCCTGCTGACGATTATGAGATCTGACAGGTTTCCATCTGCAAGGCTTTACAATTGTGTCCAGCATTTATGACCTGATCTGTAAATGAGGCCCCAACACAGATGTGATCAAAGCCTTTTATCTTCTGTAGCATCAGATTATGATGTTCTGCAGCAGCTGAGGTGTGTATTAGGAGGTTCTGCAGCAGCTGAGGTGTGCATTAGGAGGTTCTGCAGCAATTGAGGTGTGTATTATGAGGTTCTGCATCAGCTGAGGTGTGTATTATGAGGTTCTGCAGCAGCTGAGGTGTGTACTATGAGGTTGTGCAGCAGCTGAGGTGTGTGATATGAGATTCTGCAGCAGCTGAGGCTTGTATTATGAGGTTCTGCAGCAGCAGACGTGTGTATTAGGAGGTTCTGCAGCAGTTGCGGTGTGTATTAGGAGGTTCTCCATCAGATAAGGTGTGTATTAGGAGGTTCTGCAGCAGCTGAGGTGTGTATTATGAGGTTATACAGCAGCTGAGGTGTGTGATATGATGTTCTGTAGTGGCTAAGGTGTATTAGGAAGTTCTGCATCAGCTCTGGTGTGTATTAGGAGGTTCTGCAGCAGATGAGATGTGTATTAGTAGGTTCTGCAGCAGCTGAGGTGGGTATTATGAGGTTCTGCAGCAGCTGAGGTGTGTACTATGATGTTCTGCAGCAACTGAGGTGTGTATTAGGAGGTTCTGCAGCAGCTGAGGTGTGTATTAGGAGGTTCTGTAGCAGCTGAGGGGTGTATTAGGAGGTTCTGCAGCAGTCAGAAAAACATCAGTTGTGACTGGGTAAAATCCTTTAGTTTTCTGTGTCTGCACTTTGTAAAATGTCCCTGTCCTATTCCTCTGCCAGCACGCGTCGCACTGTTATCTGACTGACCAGTCCGGACCTGACCTGATCCCGCAGCGTCACCAGTCCAGACTCCAGACTTGTGCTGTGAAGATCTGCCCCGGGCCCTGACCGCGCTCTGCCAACAGCACAAACAGTAACTCAGCATTGGGGAGGAGGTGAAGCAGGAGCAGGCACAGTCCATGGGGAAAGCATGACACACTATATAAAAAGTAGCAGCAGCGGGCACAATTCATCGGGTAAGGCTAGGTAATCACTTGCCATCAGATTTTGGTATTCTGTTCCAGCAGAGTACCAGAATCGCCAGATCGAGCATATGCCAAACACTGCTGGCACCTGCCGGATCCCCATGCGGTCATTCAAGATTGTTTTGCCCTTTGTTTTTGCTAGAATCTACAATGGAGGCTTTTGCTGGACCCTCTGCAGTAGATGTGCACATACCCTAAGGGGTGCAATGAGTCACTCACAAGGGGGCCCAATTCAGATTCATGCCATGGGGCCCAGTGATTTCTATGTACGCCCCTGCCTTTAAACCTTTGGCCGAGTGGTGCTGGCAGCAGAAACAAGAATCCAACCAGGTGGATTTTTCCTGTTCTTTCTTTGAGTTTCCATGAGAGATTAGCAGTGTATGTGTTATGGTGAAACATTACATTATTGAGGTCAACAGTTCATGCTAGCAACATAGCATATAAGCAACGTGGACCCCTTGACAGACAAAGCAGTGATGAAACAAACAGAAATGTGAAGGGAGCAAAAACAGTTAGTGAGGTATAAGGAAGAACGTGGACACACAGGGAAGGTGCAGTAACTTGAAGGAGCAGAGTCCAGATTGTTACTTGAGCAATAGCAAAGCACATGAGATATCAAGAGCAGCATCCAGTTGCAGATCTCAGGAGTCACCAGTAGACCAGGGGTCAGCAATCTTTGGCACTGCAGTTGCTGTGAAACTACAACTCCCAGCATTCACACTGGCTTGGCTGGGTGACCCCCATAGAAGTGAATACAGCATTCTGGCAATTGTTGTTACAGAACAGCTAGAGTGCTAGAGGTTGCTGATCCCCGCCCCAGTAGTGTACATCCCCATGGGGGCGCTGTTGCGTCATCTGCCAAAATTTGACGGTAAAAACATGACGTTTCAGGACTGGACTGAAAGGGTGTGAAGTGCGGTTAGAATGTGTACCTGACCTCCGAGCTGCGGGCAGAGGTTGCATTGGGGGCTCTATAGGGCGATGTCAGAAGGACAGTGATGGTATGGCTCGAATCTGAGAGAGACACCCTAGAGAAAATTCTCCCTGCTGGAGAGAGCCCAAGGGGGCATACTAAAGTAGTGCAGTTGCGGAGCCACTTCTTCAACCAACCACAGTGAGAGGGCGAGACCCTGATGCAGTATTCCAATGTCCTACAGGAGATATTAAATGAAATACAGTGGTGAGACCCAGAGGCCATGGGAGCCTTTCATGAGGTGGACCGGCTACTAAGAGACCAGTTCATAGTGGGGCTCTCCAACAAGTTCTTACAGGACAAATAGCAAGAGATGACTCGGAAGACGGACGACATGACATTCTACAGCGTCTACCTAGCCGCCATGGAGAGAGAGGAAGAGCACATGCCTAAGATGGCGAGAGTAGTGAGTAGCATCCATGCTACGGGACGTCAGTTGGCATCTGATTCTTTAAAGGATGTGGTCCAGGCCCTGGGGACAGAATTGAGAGAACTTCGGCTGGAAGTGTCCCAGATGAAGGCAGGATTACCCTGGCTTCCGGAGATAACCCCAACGCCCCACGCCACTCCATCCAGGCTAACTCAAGTGCGGGGCCATGTCAAAAGAGGGCCCCTCTGCTGGGCTTGTCGACAGAGTTCCCCGAACAGATGAAGTCTGAGCTGACGTTAAACTTCCAACCGCCACAGTAGCTGGGTATCCTGCGGCGGTACATCAAAAGCTAAGCCCTATGCGTGAGGAACACGGCCTGTATGCCAGCAGCCCCATTAGAGTAGCCAAGTTGGAAGGCCAGAAGGTACGCTGCCTAGTTGATACAGGGTCTGAGTGCACTCTTATGCCTCTGGAGTTCTTCGAAAGACACTTTAGACATATGATGGAGCCGGAAGACGGGAGCGTCATTAGGCTGATAGCTGCCAATAACAGAGAGATGGATGTCCGAGGGATAGTCTGGATACGGGTCCGACTGTTTGGGCAAGACATCTGCAGTGGCATGCCCGGGCCGGGAGGGCTCTCAGGGGGGTGCCAGAATAGAAGCAATGGGCGCGTCCAACAATACAGATGGAAGCACTTATTGCTTTTCCCTTTATAAGATTCAGTGCACTAGTCTGCAGGAGGAGAGGGAGAGAAGCAATGTGAGTGCTGTACAGTACTTACCCCTCCTCCTGCTAGCTCTTCTCAGGGTCCCCGCTGCTGTGTCCTGGCTGCCTGCAACGTCAGGACGTACAGAGCGCACTCTGACTTGATGCTGCAAGAGGGCAGGTGACTGCGGCGCGGACCCTGAGAAGAGAAGACAGCCAGGACAGGGAGAGTGGCGACTGGAGAGGTAAGTTATTATTTTACAGTCTGATCTGAGATCTGATATGGAGGTCGAATAGGGGGTCTGGAGAGGTCTAATGGGGGTCTAAAGTGGTCTATGGGAGGTCTGACTGGGGGGTTTTGGAGGTCTGACTGGAGGGGTCTGGAGGTCTGACTGGGGGTCTGGAGTGGTCTAATGGGGTTCCGGAGGTCTGACTGGGGGGTCTGGAGGTCTAATGGGGGTCTGGATGTCTGACTGGGGGGTCTGGAGGTCTGAATGGGGGGACTGGAGGTCTAATGGGGGTCTGAGTGGGGGTCTGGAGGTCTAATGGGGGTCTGGAGGTCTGAAGGTCTAATGGGGGTCTGATTGGGGGTCTGGAGGTCTTACTGGGGGGTCTGGAGGTCTAATGGGGGTCAGATATGGGGGTCTGGAGGTCTAGTGGGAGTCTAGAGGTCTAATGGGGGTCTAGAGGTCTGATATGTGGGTCTGGAGGTCTAATGGGGTCTTATCTGAGGTCTAATATTGAGTTGGGGTCTTACATGGCCGTCTAATGGGGGTCTGATCTGAGGTTTAAGTCTGGAGTCTTATATGGGGTCTGACATAGAGGTCTAAAGGGGGTTTGGTCTGAGATTGGGGGATCTCATTTAGGGTTTTATATGGGGGCTGATCTGAAAGGAAGGTGTTTTCTTTTATTACTAGCGCACAATATAAAGTGTTTTTGTACTGACGCACTATCTGTGTGGAACCAGTATTTTCAGGGGGACTGTTTCTGCAGTAAAGTATTGGGGAGCACAGTGGACACAGTATTGGGGGTGGCAGGATAAGGTGTTGAGAAGGTGAAAGTATGATGGAAAAGTAGGAAAGTAAGATGTCTGTTTGTAAAACTCTGCAGAGATTAGGCGAGGAAGAAAGAAGTCACCATGGTGGTCTGGTCTAACAGGAGAAGAAGAGGAATGAGAATATCTACATCAGAGAAGAGAAGTCACTGGATGTAAGAGGTATGTGGCACTATATGACCCTGTATGTTCTGTAGCGCTGTATGTAATGTTTTCCAAGTATGTCTTTAAAGGGGTTGTATGCTTTTTTTTGTATGAGCGCTGCCTTCTCCTCTCTGTTTACCTGCTTATCACTGCAAATGCTACGGCGAGCAGGTGAACAGAACAGAGAAAGCAGCTCTCATATGAGCGCTGCCCTCTCTTTAAACAGCTGGGGGCTGAGGGCATTACTATTATGGAGGGGGCACAGAGCCAGAGGGCATTACTACAATGAAGGGGCACAGTGGGCATTATTTCTGTGAAGGGGGCACAGTGGGCATTATTACTGTGAAGGGGGCACAATGGGGATTTCTACTATGGAGGGGGAACAGAGGGAATTACTAGCACAGTGGGCATTATTACTATGAAGGGGACACAATGGCGATAATTACTGTGAAGGGGGCACAATGGGGATTATTACTGTGAAGGGGGCACAAAGAGGGCATTACAACTGAAAGGGGCACAGAGAGGGCAAAGTTCGAGTTGAAGTCAATGGGGACCCAAACTTTGGGGCACTAAAATGGCTCTAAAAAAGTCATAGAAAAGGCTAGAGGGCTGCAAAAAGAAGCAAAATAGGGGTAAGAGCAGGACAATTGCCCTGCAAACAAATGTGGATAGGGAAATGACTTAAAATAACATAAAATATAAAATAAGTTAAAAATAATAATCTTGAACTAGGAGGCGGAGATCAAAGTGGAGTAGGAGGTTGAGGAGGCGGTGGACATGGCGGTTTAGGTGGAAGCAGTGGTGGAGGAGGAGGAGGTAGCCAACACTGTTTTAAAGTTTTTTAATTTTTTTCCTTTATTTATTTATTTTTTATAATTTGGGAATGGACTGGAGGTTTGATCGAGCCCGCTTACCGAAAGGAAACGCAGACTCGCCCACTGGTAGCCCGTGCCCTCGCTATTTTGAAGGATGGATGTGTGCCTGTATGCTGTCTCAACGTTGAAGACTGCGAGTTAACCGTTCCTGGGAATACACTTGCTGACCAAAGTTTATATGTCCGAAGGGGACATCCTTCGACGAAGGGGCTTCACGCTACAGTCAGATAGGAGATCAGCCTGGCCCTATGCTGTAGAGGTCCATCAAAGGGAGACCCCAACAGTGGAGTGGAACGGTCGAGTGATCATGGCCCAGATAGGAGTGGACTGCAAGGCCCTGACTCCAGGACAACAGAAGTTGTTGGAAGACACCCTTTGGGAATTTCAGGAGGTGTTCTCAAGACATGATGAGGACTTTGGGTGTGCTTCCGCCATCGAGCATGAAATCCCCACCAGCAATGCTGCACCAATCAGGAAACGTTACTGACAAATCCCGCCTAAAATGTACCAGGAGGTGAAGGATATGGTGGCCAGCAAGTTGGAGAACCAGGTTATCCACGAGAGTCAAAGTCTTGGTCCTCTCCAGTAGTCTTGGTGCGGAAGAAAGACGGGAGTCTCCGGTTCTGCGTGGATTATCGGAAGCTGAATGCCCAGACTGTCCGGGATGCCTACCCCCTTCCGCGAATTGAGGAGTCATTGTCCACCCTGAGTCATGCAAAGTTGTTCTTGACTCTTGACCTGGCCAGTGGGTATTGGCAGGTACTGGAGACCAAGAGGAACAAAGCGAAGACGGCCTTCATCCTACCTATGGGACTCTAAGAGGTCAACCGTATGCCATTCGGCCTTTCCAATGCTCCGGAAACATTCCAGCGGTTGATGGAGCACTGTCTAGGAGATCTAAACTTCGAGTCAGTATTAATCTACCTGGACGACATAATTGTGTTTGGGGCCTCCTTCGAGGATCACCTCCAAAAGCTGCGACAGTTTCTAAGATGGCGGCAAGACCATGGGCTCTAGATCGAGGCCAAGAAGTGCCAAATGTTTCGACAGCAGATAGAGTATTTGGGACATTTTGTCACCCAGGAGGGGGTAAATCCGGCCCCCAGCAGGGTGGAGGCTGCCCAGAAGTGGCCCCCGCCGAGTACACTACTGGAGGTGCGGGCGTTCGTGGGACTTGCCGGCTACTACAGGAGGTTTATACCCAAATTCGCTCATTTGGTGGGCCCGTTAAACGAGTTATTAAGGGGCACTGCGGGGGGCCTGAAGAATCGTCCCATCGAATGGGGACCCCGGCAACAAGAGGCCTTTGAAGCAGTGAAAGAGGCGTTGACCAGTGCCCCGATTCTGGCTTACGTGCGGTTCGACACCCCATTCCTGCTGTACACTGACAGAAGTCTACATGGTCTGGGGGCCATGTTATCCCAAGTCCAAGATGGACATGAGAGAGTCATTGCCTATGGCAGCCGGTCTCTATTGTACCTGTTCTGGCTCGCCTGACCACTGCATGTCTATAGTACGTTGTACCTGTAGTACCTGTACTTCCTGCCCTGACCCTTGGCCTGTTCAATGGATTGAATAAACTCTCCCAAACCCGACCTCAGCTTGCCCACTGACTTTGATTCTGCCTGACCCCTTTGGTGCCACACACCTCCATCCTGGTTCCGCTGTAATGCATCGGAGACTACTGTAAGAGGTAGCAACCTACTGATTCTCCTGAGGGTGGAAGGGATTAAAACCAGAAGGGCCACTTAGATAATGACTTTAGGAGTAGCCCTAAACCAAATCCATTCAGTGATACAGGTGGTCAATACTCGCTGTGTTACATATATAAAAGTTTGTTATCAAAATCCCAGTATAAGGGAAACTCTGGGGAGGTGTCTAGTTCTGCAAATGAACAAAAACTTAATGGCTAGTATCTGGCATGGGTTCCTGAAGTTGAAGTTGGTATAGAGGCAATTGTGGAAGAGTGCTTCAGAAAGAGATCCTAAGGTACCTTTACACAAAGCGATTATCATGTAAATTATAATTAAATTGAGCAAAACTGCATCATTATTGAGCAGTGTAAAAAAAATGAAAGACAGAGTGACAACCAACAATCAGTAGATTTCTGGTTGGTTTGATCGTTTGTGTGGGCACAAAAATCATCATTGGATGTTAACGATTTAATATGTGTAAACAGAAATCATTCACTGTGTAGTGCCCCGGAACAAGGGGTACTTTGACGTCTTGACATTTGCCTGTTTCCCCTATATATATATATATATCCAACGATAAAATGCAAAAAACCAGCTTCTTCAAAAATTCAATCCTTTATTGGCTTACAGATAAAATCCACATATATCACACTAGAAGCTTACAAAAGCTGCGACGCGTTTCGGGCTATGATATTAAGCCCTTCATCAAGACATGATGAAGGGCTTAATATCATAGCCCGAAACTGTTGCACCCTCTTGCTGTCTCCAAAGAATAAGAAGAGTCGACTGCAGTATGCCAAAAGTCATGTGGACAAACCATCAAAAGTTTTGGGATAGTGTTCTGTGGACTGATGAAACAAAATTAGAACTGTTTGGGCCCATGGATCAACGCTATGTTTGGAGGAGGAAGAACAAGGCCTATGAAGAAAAGAACACCTTGCCTACTGTGAAGCATGGCGGGGTCAATCATGCTTTGGGGCTGTTTTGCTTCTACAGGTACAGGGAAGCTTCAGCGTGTGCAAGGTACCATGAATTCTCTTCAGTACCAGGAGATATTGGATGAAAATGTGATGCAGTCCGTCACAAACCTGAGGCTTGGGAGACGTTGGACCTTTCAACAGGACAATGATCCCAAGCATACCTCCAAGTCCACTAGAGCATGTTTGCAGATTAAAGGCTGGAACATTTTGAAGTGGCCATCGCATTCACCAGACTTAAATCCGATTGAGAACCTTTGGTGGGACTTAAAGAAAGCAGTTGCAGCGCGCAAGCCTAAGAATGTGACTGAACTGGAGGCTTTTGCCCATGAAGAATGGGTGAAGATACCCGTAGATCGCTGCAAGACACTTGTGTCAAGCTATGCTTCACGTTTAAAAGCTGTTATAACTGGAAAAGGATGTTGTACTAAGTACTAAGATTGAATGTCACTTGGGGGTTGAATAAAACTGATAATGATGTGAGCACAGAAAAGACATTTGTGGTTATTTCATTATAAATGTTATGTTATATTTGTCTGACTTACAAGTGCCTCTTTGATTTAATTGTAAGCAAGATGACTGAAATGATCAAAATCAATGTCAAACTGGCCAAAACACTCAATTTCAGTGGGGGTTGAATAATTTTGAACACAACTGTATATATATATATATGTGTGATCAAAATTATGATTTTGTGTACGAAAATTGGCGCATCTAAAGGTTCATTGTTCTAACGTTCTGTACACCAAGAAATGACTTGTTCGTCGCTCAATCATACCAATCATCTGTTCGTGTAAAGCAGGGACGGACATACCGCCTGTGCAGCCGGTTCGGCTGCACAGGGGTCCAGTGCAGGAGGGAGATGGGAGATGAGCGCTTCCATTGTGGAAGCGTTCATCTCTCTATGTTCATCTGTATTGCCGTCCTTAGGACGGCGATACAGATGGATGCTGCCGCGGGGCAGGGGAGAGGCGTCTCCCTTCCCCAGTCCTCTCATAGGCTGCAGGCCTAGTGCTTGTAGCCTATCAGAGGCCGGCGCAGGAGGCGCAATGCTGTCATCGCACCGCCTGAGCCATACAGCGTGGGACACAGGCCGGAAAAAGCCTACATAGCATCACTGCGGCAAGGAGGTAAGTATATGTGTTTATTTATTTTTTTATTTACACTTTGCTAGGGGCCCTATCTGGCACTCATGGAGACATCTACTGGGGGCCCTATCTTATGTACTGGCACACATGGGCGGCACTATGGAGGAGGAGGAGCACTATGGGCGCCCTATTTTAAATACTGACACACATAGGGGGCACTATGGAGGGGGGAGTACTATTGGGGCCCTATTTTATATACTGGCACAAATGGGGGGTACTATGGAGGGGGAGGAGCACTATGGGGGGGCCCTATCTTATTTACTGGCACACATGGGGGGCACTATGGAGGGGGAGGAGCACTATCGGGGGGCCCTACCTTAGTCACTGGCACACATGGGGGCACTATGGAGGGGGGAGTACTATTGCGGCCCTATTTTATATACTGGCACACATGGGGGGCACTATGGAGGGGGAAAAGCATTATGGGGGGACCTATCTTAGTTACTGGCACACATGGCAGGCAAGTGTCATATCTGAGGTCATCCTCTCAGAGTGTATAACTTCTTTTATGTGTGTGTCACTTTAGAATTTCCCGCCCAGTTCCGCTCCCATGCGCCACTGCTGCTCGCAGGGAACGGAACCAGGAAGTCAGATGCCGGCCGGCGCTCTCACCGGCGATCACAGCGGAGAAGGTAAGGGGACTCCGCTGACAGCTCTGTAATGTTACCCCGAGCGTGACTCGGGGTTGCCGCTGCTGGCAGCGAAAATTAACCCTGAGTCACGCTCGGGAATGCCGCCACGAAGGATAAGTTGTATTTATCATGTACAGAAAGTTAATACAAGCCACTTACTAATGTATTGTGATTGTCCATATTGCTTCCTTTGCTGGCTGGATTAATTTTTCCATCACATTATTCACTGCTCGTTTCCATGGTTACAGACCACCCTGCAATCCATTAGTGGTGGTCGTGCTTGCACACAATAAGAAAAAGCATCAGCCTCTCAGGTAGCCGGAACCATGGGAGCGCACATAGGCTGGTGCTTTTTCCTATATTTTGCAAGCATGACCACCACTGATGGTTTGCAGGGTGGTCTGTAACCATGTAAACAAGCAGTGTATAATGTGATGGAAAAATGAATCCAGCCAGCAAAGGAGGCAATATGGGTAAAAACAATACATTAGTAAGTGGCTTGTAGTAACTTTCTTTACATGATAAATGCTACTTACTGAAGTGAGACAGCCCCTTTAACCCCTTAAGGACACGGCCCTATTTCACCTTAAGGACCAGGCCATTTTTTCAAAATCTGACCATTGTCACTTTATGTGGTGATAACTTTAAAACGCTTTTTCTTATCCAGGCCATTTTGAGATTGTTTTTTCGTCACATATTGTACTTCATGACACTGGTAAAATGAAGTCGAAAAATTTCATTTTTATTTTTAAAAAAATACCAAATTTACCAAAAATTTTGAAAAATTTGCAATTTTCCAAGTTTCAATTACTCTACTTCTATAATACATAGTAATACTGCCCAAAAAAGTTATTGATTTACATTCCCCATATGTCTACTTCATGTATCGATCATTTTGGGAATGCCATTTTATTTTTTGGGGACGTTACAAGGCTTAGAAGTTTAGAAGCAAATCTTGAAATTTTTCAGAAATTTTCAAAAACCCACTTTTTAGGGACCAGTTCAGGTCTGAAGTCACTTTGTGAGGCTTACATAATAAAACCACCCAAAAATGACCCCATTCTAGAAACTACACCCCTCAAGGTATTCAAAACTGATTTTACAAACGTCATTAACCCTTTAGGTTTTCCACAAGAGTTAATGGCAAATGGAGATAAAATTTCAGAATTTCAATTTTTGTAAAATTTTCCATTTTAATCCATTTTTCCAGTAACAAAGCAAGGGTTAATAGCCAAACAAAACTTAATATTTATTCCCCGATTCTGCAGTTTGCACGAACACCAAATATGTGGTCGTAAACTGCTGTATGGCCAAACTGCAGGGCGCAGAAGGAAAGGAACGCCATATGGTTTTTGGAAGGCAGATTTTGCTGGACTGGATTTTTGACACCATGTCCCATTTGAAGCCCCCCGATGCACCCCTAGAGTAGAAACTCCATAAAAGTGACTCCATCTAAGAAACTACACCCCTCAAGGTATTCAAAACCAGTTTTACAAACTTTGTTAACCCTTTAGGTGTTCCACAAGAGTTATTGGCAAATGGAGATGAAATTTCCGAATTTCTATTTTTTGTTACCTTGTCTAAAAAAAAGTGTAATATAGAGCAACCAAAAATCATATTTACCCTAAAATAGTACCAACAAAACTGACACCTTATCCCGTAGTTTTTAAAATGGGGTCACTTTTTTGGAGTTTCTACTGTAGGGGTGCATCAGGGGGGCTTCAAATAATAAATAGTGTCAAAAAACCAGTCCAGCAAAATCTGCCTTCCAAAAACCATATGGCGTTCCCTTCCTTCTGTGCCCTGCCGTTTGGCCATACAGCAGTTTACGACCACATATGGGGTGTTTGTGCAAACAAGAGAATCAGGGCAATAAATATTGAGTTTTGTTTGGCTATTAACCCTTGCTTTGTTACTGGAAAAATGGATTAAAATGGAAAATTTGCAAAAAAATAGCGATTTTGGGACTGTTTTTATTTTTTGTTATTTACATAGTTGAACTGACAGGTTAGATTGTGTGCTATTTCTATAGAGCAGGTTGTTACGGACACGACAATACCAAATATGACTACTTTTTGGGGTTTTTTGTTTCAGTTTTACATAATAAAGCATTTTTGAAAAAATTTTTTTAGTGTCTCCACATTCTGAAAGCCATAGTTTTATTTTATTTTTTTGGGCGACTGTCTTATGTAGGGGCTCATTTTTTGCGGGATGAGATGGCGGTTCGAATGGTACTATCTTGGGGTGCATATGACTTTTTGATCGCTTACTATTACACTTTTTGTGATGTAAGGTGACAAAAAAATAGCTTGTTTGACAACGTTTTTATTTTTTATGTTTACAGCGTTCATCTGAGGGGTTAGGTCATGTTATATTTTTATAGAGCAGGTCCTTACGGACTCGGCGATACATAATATGTATACCTTTTTTTATTTATTTTGGTTTTACACAATAATATCCTTTTTGAATTAAAAAAAAACATGTTTTAGTATCTCCATAGTCTGAGAGCCATATATTTTTCATTTTTTTAGGCAATTGTCTCAGGTTGGGTATCATTTTTGCGGGATGAGGTGACGGTTAGATTGGCACTATTTGGGGGGGTCATATGACTTTTTGATCGCTTGCTGATACACTTTTTGTGATGTAAGGTGGCAAAAAAATGGCTTTTTGACAAAGTTTTTATTATTTTTTTTTTACAGTGTTTACTTGAGGGGTTAGATCATGTGATATTTTTATAGAGCAGATTCTTACGGACGTGGAGATACCCAATATGTCTACTTTTTATTTTTATTTTTACATTTAACACTAAAAAGCATTTTTGAAACAAAAAAAATCATGTTTTAGTCTGAGAGGCATAGTTTTTTTATTTTTTGGCCAATTGTTTTAGTTAGGGGCTCATTTTTTGCGGGATGAGATGGCGGTTTGATTGGTACTATTTTGGGAGGCAAATGCCTTTTTGATCGCTTTGTATTACACTTTTAGTGATGAAAGGTGCCAAAAAATGGCTTATTTACACCATTTTTTTTTTTATGGCGTTCACCTGAGGAGTTCAGTCATGTGATATTTTTATAGAGCAGGTTTTTACGGACGCGGCGATACCTAATATGTGTAGTGTATTTTATTTTTTTAATTTTTATTCAGTGATGTTTTTTTCATTTTCATTTTTACTTTTTTTTCACTTTTTTACATTTTTTTTTGACCCAGACCCACTTGGTTCTGAAAGATCCAGTGGATCTGGTGTCTGTATAATACAGTACAATACACTATATAGTGCACTGTGCTGTAGTTTGTACTTTACAAAGTCTGAATAGACCTTTAGCAGGTCTATTCAGACTTTCAGTACCATGGAGACAGGACGCTTCTGAAAGCGTCCTGTCTCCATGGCAACCATCACCCGCTGCCAGAACTGAGCAGGGGGTGATGGGGAGGGAGTGGAGCTCCCTCCCTCTGTGATCCCATCCTGTTGGGGGCTGCAAAGGCACAGCAGCCCCCGATGGGAGAGGGAGGGAGCTCCCTCCCTGTTAACCCTTCCATACCACGGTCCGTACGGGCCGCGGTATAGAAGGGGTTAAACGGCTGGCATCTGATCAAGCACAGATGCCAGCCGTTTCTATCAGAGTGTCAGCAATGTGCTGACACTCTGATAGACCCACTAGACACCAGGGATACATTACAGAGGAGGTGGGCGCGGGATCGCAATCGCGATCCCGCCCGCCTCCCGCAACCACCCCCGCCGTCATAATATGATTGGGGGCTGCAGGGGGGGTTAAAAATCAAGACTTTGGGGGCAATAACTCTCTGATCCCCGCGGTCACAGACCGCGGGGATCAGAGATCGCACAAAGCGCTGCAAACTGCAGGTCTGAATTGACCTGCGGTTTGCAGCGATCGCCCATATGGGGGGGTCACAGGACCCCCCTGGGCATTGTAATAAGGTACCTGCTGAATGATTTCAGCAGGTACCTTGTTCCGATCACTGCCAGCTGAGCAGCAGTGATCGGAACAACTCATGACGTACCGGTACGTCATGTGTCCTTAAGGACTCGGGAAACATGCCGTACCGGTACGTCATGTGTCCTAAAGGGGTTAAACAATGTAGTACATTTACAGAGAAGGTTATTATGGTTATGGTAATACCCTATTTGAATATATATATATAGATTTTTTTTTTATGGTTTGCAACAGACATTAAGAGGGTTGACCAGGATCAGAAAAATGTGGCTACTTTCTTACAAAAACAGCACCACACCTGTCCACAGGTTGTGTGCGGTGTTGAAGCTCACTTCATTAGAACTTAGCACTAATATCAGACACAACCCTTGGACGGGTGTGGGGCTGTTTCTGGAAAAAAGCAACCATATTTTTCTGATCTTTGGCAACCCCTTTAACAGCATCCACTCTACATGCTGGGATGGCTGGTGCTCAACTGTATATTGCAATGGTCAGGATTAGAGATAACTGTGATCCTGGACACTTAACCCCATAGCTGTAGTCAGTAGCAACTGTGGTATCCAACTGGTTAAACAGAGAGAAGGGCCCCCTCTGTCATCCCAACAGCCAACCTCTGACACAACTGCGGGTGCCAATGGGTTGCTATGGAAGTTGAAGTTTAAAACGGGTTGTTCAAGTTGCATAAAACAGGGCCCAATGTCACAAAATGTCTTAAAAAAAACACAAACCCCCCATAAAACTTCCTAAACTCTCCTGAATGGGAGGTGGAATGGAGCTGTAACGTAGAGGGCAGCAGGGTAAAAAGAGGGGAGTATAGGATGTTTATCATTTTAAAAGGGTTGTCCGCTTTTTTTTTAAATATTGATGAACTATCTCAAAAGGTAGAGATGACAAAAGGTGAAAAGAAAACAACCCCACAAAAAACTCAGTGACAGATTTGGATTACACGCCTCAATACTAAAATTCCAACCCCAAGAAGGGCAAACTAAGTTTATGCAAATCAAGAAACTAGGAGATGTCACTAAGATCTGCAAATGATCAAGTTTTCAAGCACCTAGCTCCAATCTGTAGCAAGGGGGAGGGGCATAAAGCCAGACTGAAAACAAAGTTTTTTAGCCTCGTGAAACCTCAAAAATCAAGTCGTGGGATGATTGTGCTATGCCTCTTGTTGCAAACTGAGAGAGACATACTCCTTGAACTGAGAGACCCTGGTTTTTCACCCTGGCAAATTGCTATACGCCTAGGCTAAGATATTAGAACTGTTGAATGTTGTGTGTTCCAGTCAAAATGAATGATGAGCTGGATTAATAGCAAGAGATGTAAACCTCTGCATAGGCTGATTGTCTGATTAGAATAATGGGGTATAGTGATCCATTCTGTATTGCAAGTGAAATTGGACATCACATCCCAAGCCCAGGTTGGCAAAGTGTCTACACAAGCTATCAGAAGGTGTTTATTGGCATTGGACTATGGGTTAGATGTCCAGCTTCAGGTGTTTTGTTTATCTCATGCCACCTCTCACAAAGCTTATATGGAGGCTGGGCTGGAGGTCTATCCTCTTCAGCAATGTGTCCCACTTTTGTCTGGGATGCAACGATATCTGACCACATAGGCAATGCCATGAAGTGGCCTTCACAAGGAAATGTCACACTGGTCCTACTCCCAGGATTATGGTGTGGGGTGGAATAATGTACAGTAGCTGGATTCCTCTAGTCTTCATTCCAGGTACACTAGCAGCTCTGCATTACATTGATTTGGTCATTGAACCAGTGGGATGGCCATTTTTCAACAGAATAATGCCAGGTCGTATGTTGCTCGTGCTACTGTGAGCAGCCTAATTGGCCTAAACATGCTACCATAGTCTGCAGCATCTCCAGACTTGTCTCCCATCGAGCACATCTGGGACGTTATTAGTCGGCATTTGCAAAGGGAGCTGCCAGTCTTGGATCTTGACGATCTCTGTGCCCAAGTGCGTTCAGAGTGGCAGAACATACCTCAAACAACCATTAATAACCTCACTGATAGCATGCCAAGGCATGTAAGTGTGTGAATTTCTGCATGTGGTACTCAAATAAATTAAGAATTTTTAAATATTTTGTTTCCATTTTTGTTATCATGTCTATTAATGCTGTGATTTCCATAATTCCACAATTTTTCCTTCTTGGTGTTGCAGTTTCAATGTTGTGGAGTGTAGAAGTCATTCAGCAGGTACTGCAGCTTTGTCCCATACACAGATACTTTATCCAGGTTTTTTTTGGCCGGTGGTTGGTGTTCTCCACTTAAGGATGGCAGAAGAAATTAGGAAAACATAATTATAACTTTGAATAGCATTTTTACTGAACTCACATGGGGCAACAGGCCCGGTGGTTACAATGGCCGCTCCAGAGGCAACTGGCTAATTCTTACAACTCTCTCTTTAGAGGCAACAGGCTTGGCCGTCTCAAAGGCTCAACTGGTGGCAACAGGCTTACTTTCTCTACTAATGACAAGCTCTGGGTCTGGTGTTGCAAACAACCCAATGGGTAGTGATAACTCTGCTTAGAAGTCTCCTTCTCAGTCACAGCCATTTGTACTTGCTGACGCTCTCCTTCCCACAGTGCTGTACGTCACAATCTACACAGGAGTTTTTCTCTGCAGCAGGCTGGCTGACGGTTCCTTCTGAAGTGGCTTATCACAGGTGCTCTGAATGCTCATGGGTGTAAGGACTAGGAAACACTCCTGTTGGCTGCCCCAGCTCAACGCTCCTCTCTGTTGCAGGCGTTGCTGCTCCAACTTCTATCGAGGTCCCTAGGGCAGTGCACCAATTTGCAAGTGTTGCCAACCTCCACTTGCTAGCTAACCCCCACAGAGTGTGGCTGGTCCTCTCTATAACAGAAATCCTGAGCACTCCATCTCCTACAGAAATGTGCTACATCCTAGGTGTAATTAATATGCTGATTTCTGACTGCAAGGCAATTAACCCCTTACTTCCAGGCACATACCAGCAATTAAAGTGCTGTTTCTCAAGATCTACAGTGCAGTTTCACACATACATATACACAAAATCCATCGATACCCTCGCTGAGGGTGTATGGCTCCGACGGTCATCACAGGCCACCTGTGTTGTCACCACATACAACATGGCGTTAATACTCAGCGTGCCTACTAAACACGATTATCACCTATTCTCCTAGGAACCCATACATTCTAGTCACAAACAACCAGTTCTACTACCAGTCAGTAGTCAGGGAGACCTAGGAACCCTAATGGCGGCCACACTGGTTGTCCAGCTCACCAGGGCTGAAAAGAACCTGTCAGAGGAGGACAACTGCAGAACTAATATCTATTACCTATAGCAGCGTCTTATCTCCGTCACTAGAGCGTTTATCTATTTGTACAACATGAGGGTACACTGGGTCCTCCCTCCACCTGCCCTCAACAAGGCCGGCGTGCACCCCGTGTGTACAGCACGCACGGTAAACGCTTCTAGACGCCTGGCAACACATCATGTGAGCAATCCACGAATGACGTCTACGCTCCACCCACACCCCTACCCTTTGCAGCTCTGGGAGGATGTCCCGCCCATCCGCGGCGCTGATTCGTTGATGCCGTTGTGTTGCGCGGCGTGATTGGCTAATGTCCTGCAGGCTGCGTCTTGTTCTTCCTGTGTTGCCCACAGAAGCCGCCTGATCCTGACGGGTGAGCTGGGTACCTGCTGTGGCAGGTTGTGTTCGTGACCCGCTGGGGGTTGTTCCCCCTGTAGGCTTCAGTTTTATCAGGTGAGTGGGGCCGCTCTGTAACGTGGACGTGCCTGGTATCCAGATGATCATGTAGCATCCTCCCTGAGGCACTGGGGGAGGGGGGGAATCTCTCCCTTTCAGCACTGCAGTGATCGGGTGAAGTGAGATGCTCCTATTGGAGCAGACCTTCTGGATCAGCAATGGAAAATGCACATAAGGTAGAGATGCTGCAGGGACCCGGTTGAATCGGTTTTTAGGCTTTCCAGATACCTGATTATTTTTCTTTGTATTTATTGCCGGGCAGTTGGACTTTCTGGACTATAGGATGTAACCCTTGATAGGTGTATGCCAATGATCACGTTCCTGGCGATGCCCATGGCTGTGCTGCTCATCATTACAGATGTCATCTGCTCCTCCCTGTCCAAAGCACCCACAGTATGGAGTAACTCCTTAAAGGGGTTGTCTGAGTTATGAAAATCAATAAATAGCAATAAATCTGATAGGGAGCAATATATAACTAGGCTAAGCAAGTTTTAGGCAAAAAATATATAATATATACAATTTCCTCATTTCCCTGGTTCTCTTCTGGCCTTTTGTTTACCTTCTATAACAACAATCTCTGCCCCTCACCCTGCTCTGCTAAGGGAGCTAATACAAGTGCTGCCCTGAGTGATATGTCTCCTGCTGGGATACTCAGCAGCATGTTGTATTTGTAGGACTACAAGTCCCAGCTGTACAAAGACCCTGTTCTTGTGCAATGTTCTGCAGAACTCCTCTGTCAGCGCCTGTGCCCAGCATTTGTCTCCTCACTGCCTGCAGCTACTCATTAAAGCCTTCAGCCCTTACCCTGGGTTCAGACCTGAGCGTTCTTGAAACGCGCGTTTTACGCGCGCTTTTGCATTTAGGAAACGCGCGTTCGTACACGCGTTCTTGTGATTGACTACTGTGGTGTCAATCACAAAACGCGCGACAAACGCCCCAAATAAAGCTCAAGTACTTGTTTATGCGTCAGACGTTTTACAGCGCGTTCAAACGCGCTGTAAAACGCTCAAGTGAGGACCAGGGCCATAGGAAAGCATTGGTTTTCATGTGTTGAGCGTTTTACAGCGCGTTTGAGCGCGCTATAAAACGCTCAGGTGTGAACTTAGGGTAAGTCTGTGCAGCTGAAGGGGTTAGGGTACTTTCACATTAGCGGCAGTGGAGTCTGTCAGGCTGTTCCGGCGGGTGAACAGCCGGTTGGATTAGTCCTGCCGCTAGTTCACGTGTTCACCCGGACTGCGCCGCTCCGTCCCCATTGACTATAATGGGGGGGGGCGGAGTTCTGGCAGCAGCACGACGAGAGGCCGGCGGACTTAAAGTACGACATGCAGTTTTTCCTCAAGAATCCAGGGAGAGAACAATAAGCAGCATCTGGCAGTGCAGGGGTGGCCAGCACAGTGACGTCTTGTGTACAGACATATATCTTGTGCACAAAACATCATCAGAGCAGGGAGAAAGGGCTCCCTGTGTGCCTGCCGTTCTGTGCATTGGGGACCGCAATTGCGGTGCCCAATGCACGGGCAACATCCGTGCGGCTGCAGCAGACGGATCCAGACCCGTTGAGCCTAAATGGGTCTCTGATCCGTTCGTTCTGCCAAAAGGTAGTGCATGCACTACGTTTTTGCGGTGCGGAGGCATGGCCAGAAAAACCACGGAAGCACTCTATAGTGCTTCCGTGGGGTTCCACTCCATCCTTCCGCACCGCATCTCCCGGATCGCGGACCCATTTAAGAGAATGGATCCGTGATGCAGGATGCACGCGGCCGGTGCCCGTATATTGCGGACCCAATGTATGCGGGCCACAATTAGACCACGGCCGGCACATGGTCGTGTGGATGAGCCCAAAAGCTGACATCACAGGTCATGTGACCCTCAGTGAAATCTGAGGAAGCAGCAACTGGAGATAAAGTAAGTGAATTGTAAAGCCCTTACATTTGCCTAGTTAGAAACATAGAAAGAACCAAAAAATAACTCAGACAACCCCTTTAGGATCAGCTGATATGACCCTATTCTTGTATATAAGGGACACCTCCCCTTACTGAGGATTGATGTATGGAACCTGTGAGCCCTCCCTGGCCATGGCTTCCTTTATGGTTCTTACTGGGGATGAAAACATCCGTTGTCGGGGACCAGCAGCCAATGGCAGGTGGTGATGGGGACGAGCCTCCCTAGCGTCAACTTCGATGCTAGGGAGGCTCCTCCCCATCCCTGCCTGCCATTGGCTGCCCTCCCCTGACACCTGATGTTTTCATCCGTGCAGAAGCAGCATTGGTAGTGTGGGGCCCAGAAGCGGCGCTGGGAGCCAGGTAAGCATATTCATTGTGAGGGGCCTGGCATATGGGGCATCTTTTTATAGCCTTGGATAACCCCTTTAATAAGAGGAAGCCAGCTCTCATAGGCACAGAGCTCTAGGGCTGATACACATGAGCATGCTCGGTCCGGTAAACACAGTCCTATGTCGGCAGCATCTCCCGGACCGACTGCGGCTTCCTAGACCTGAACTCCTTGCATCAAAGTGATTTAGGATACAGTCACTGGCCATAATGATGTCTGTACAGTACAATCGACCTGAGATCAGATAGAAACTGAATGTATCATAAATCACTATGATGCAGGCGGGTCAGGGGAGCCCTTGATCCAGGAGATTCGGCCAACACACGGACAGAGTACGGTTGTGTGAATCGGCCCTTCAGCTGGCCATACACTGACAGCTATTCCTAATGAACTCCCCCCTATACATGCATGCTTAGTTTTCAATGTGGAAAGGGGGATAAGCCAGTGCCAGCTAACTCCAATGGCATACCGGATCCCACCCCTGACCTACTGAACTACTGTCAGCTGGCATTTCATACGCATTACTGGTTGGCCAGTCTCGATAAAATCTGTGGGTTCACCCCACCTAAGTCACCCACCTTACTTTCTTAGAAATAATTTGACAGCTTTCGCTCTTGGACCTCCCCTCATTCCTTCCAACACATTTTGTTGGGTGTGATGGCATGATCCAAAAAGGCTTAATTTGGTTTGCACTTTGTTGCCACCTCTGCGATATGTATGGTCCTCAGACCTCATGCACTACTGTATTACGGCTCGAGTTTTGTACATAGCCGAATAGGGCACTCCTAAAGGGCATGGGGCCCTTACTGTACCTCTTTATGTAAATTATAACCATCTTTACTCCAAAAAGGCAATAACTCCTTTATTATATAGCCTGATCATCCATAATATTGAAACCATATGAAGAGAATTACACTGATCATCTCATTACACTGGCCCATATTTGGCAGTAAGTGAACAGTCAGTGCCCCTACTGATCAGTGTCTACCAGTGGAAACGCTAACAATGAGCACATGAGCCACAGAACTGGACTGTGAAGCACTGGAAGAAGGTGGCCTCAACTGATTACTGTATTTTTCGCCCTATAAGAAGGACCTGCCCATAAGAAGCATCAAGGTTTTACAGGAGGAAAATAAATATTTTTTTATCAGACCTCAGCTCAGATCCTGAGTGTTAATAAGACCCCCAATCAGACCTCAGATTAGGGCCCCAATATTAATAAGGCACCTATTTAGACCCCAAATCAGATCCCCAATCAAACCGTTGATCAGATGCCCAGTTGTTATAAGACCCCCAATCAGACCTTTATATAAATAAGCCCTCGTGATGCAGACCTCAGATCAGACCTCCTTGTAAATAAGTCTGTGTGAAGCAGACCTCAAATCAGACCTGCTTGTAAATAGGTCCCCGTGTGAAGCAGACCTCCTTGTAAATTAACTCCCATGTGAGGCAGACCTCAGATCAGACCTTCTTGTTAATAAGCTCCAATGTGAAGCAGACCTCAAATCAGTCCTCCTTGTAAATAAGTCCACATGTGAAGCAGACCTCAGATCAGATCTTTATGTAAATAAGCCTCCATATGAAGCCCCCGTGTAAAGCAGACCTCATATCAGACCTCCTTGTAAATAAGCCCCCATTTGAGGAAGACCTCAGATCAGACCTTGTAAATAAGCCCCCATGTGAAGCCGACCTCAGATCAGACCTCCTTGTAAATAAGCCCCCATGTGAAGCCGACCTCAGATCAGACTTCCTTGTAAATAAGCCCCCATGTGAAGCCGACCTCAGATCAGACGTCCTTGTAAATAAGCCCCCATGTGAAGCCGACCTCAGATCAGACCTCCTTGTAAATAAGCTCCCATGTGAAGCAGACCTCAGATCAGACCTCCTTGTAAATAACAGGGCTGTGGAGTCGGAGTCGGAGGCAATTTTGGGTACCTGGAGTCGGAGTCGGCAAAAAATGGACCGACTCCTACTAGATTTAAATTGGAATAAAAAAAAATTGGAATAAAAAAAAAGCAAGTTTAAATGTCCCAATTCAGATAAAGTTATAATTAATTACTTCTCTACTGTAAGAATAAAGGCCAATGCATGCAGTGCGTCATGTTACCGCTAAACAAAGACGTTAAGTGACCGTGAAGAAGCACGCTTTTCATATGCTTTACTATGCAGTTAAAGGGACACTGACAGGCTGATTTACCGGCTAAAGATATATCTGCTGGTATTCATCAGAGGATTAGGAATACAACTAGATGACTGTTACCCCCAGTTGAGGTTTACTTGTGTTTAAAAACGTTTTAATCAATATGCAAATTCTCTACCTTTGTGCCCAAGGGGCAGGCGCACATGTAGAGTACTGGCAGCACTAGACAGGACTAGGTAGCGAGGAGGAAGAGAGAAAGCTGGCACAGCCTCAGCATAGCCAGACGAGGCTGCTGCCAGCACTCTACACGTGCGCCTGCGCAGGAATTCAGCGTTCGCTAGCCTGAAAAAAAGGCCAGTGCAGTGAATAATAACGAGGGAACAGCGCTGGGAAGCTGTACTTCGGGCGTGGCTGGGCACAAAGCCGCAGGAGACGCTGCCCCATTGGGCACAAAGATAGTGAATTTGCATACAGATTAAAATGTTTTTTAAACACAAGTACAGCTTAACTGGGGGTAACATTAGTATAGTTTTATTCCTAATTCTCTGATGAATACCAGTAGATATATATATCTTTAGCTGGAAAATCAGCCTGTCAGTGTCCCTTTAAGGAGCGGCAATACTTACACTGGGATTCTACTAGGAAAATCATGTTTTAAAATAAATGCCCCTTCCCCTGCCCCTTCCTGGATCCTCCCACTGCTCTATCTTCAGCAGAAGATCAGCACACAAAGGAGAAGGCAGCAGCTTCTGCTCAACTAGCTCTCTGTGCTAGAGGAGATTAGAAGAACTTGGTGGAACAGCTTCGTCTTTGCATATTAAATACAGAGGAGCCGGAGTCGGAAGTTTCAAAATCTGAGGAGTCGGAGTCGGAAAATTTATCTACCGACTCCACAGCCCTGGTAAATAAGCCTCCATATGAAGCCCCCGTGTAAAGCAGACCTCAGATCAGACCTCCTTGTAAATAAGCCCCCATTTGAGGAAGACCTCAGATCAGACCTCCTTGTAAATAAGCCCCCACGTGAAGCCGACCTCAGATCAGACCTCCTTGTAAATAAGCTCCCATGTGAAGCAGACCTCAGATCAGAGCACCTTGTAAATAAGCCCCTATGTGAGGCAGACCTCAGATCAGACGTCCTTGTAAATAAGCCCCCATGTGAAGCAGACCTCAGATCAGACTTCCTTGTACATAAGCCCCTGTGTAAAGCAGACCTCAGATCAGACCACCTTGTAAATAAGCCCCCATTTGAGGCAGACCTCCTTGTAAAGAAGTTTCCATGTGAGGCAGACCTCAGATCAGACCTCCTTGTAAATAAGCTCCCATGTGAAGCAGACCTCAGATCAGACCACCTTGTAAATAAGCTCCCATGTGAAGCAGACCTCCTTGTAAATAAGCTCCCGTGTGAATCAGACCTCAGATCAGACCTCCTTGTAAATAAGCTCCCATGTAAAGCAGACCTCATTGTAAATAAGCCTCCTTTTGAAGCATACCTCAGATCAGATGTCCTTGTAAATAAGCCCCCCCCCCCATTTGAGGCAGAGTTCAGATCGAACCACCTTGTAAATTAGCCCTCATTTGAAGCGGACCTCAGATCAGACCTCCTTGTAAATAATCCCCAGTGGACTGTAAAGCAGACCTCAGATCAGAGAAAAAAAACAAACAAAAAAACCTGTACTTCTCTTGCTATGGACGCTGCCGCTCCTAACATCCTGCGTGCTTCCTGGTCTTCATGCTGCGCGCTGTGCTGTGACCCACTGCCACACAGCGTAAGGTCACAGAATGCAGACGTCCTCATGCTGTGCGCAGTCACAGCACAGCCAGCAGCAAAGGAAGACCAGGAAGCGGTCAGTAGAGAGCCTGTGGAGCTCTGCATTTACTGCTTCCGGTCCTCCTGTACTAATGAACGCTTCCATAATGGAAGCGCTCATTAGTATTCACCCCATAAGACGCACTGACATTTTCCCCCACTTTGGGTGCGTCTTATAGGACGAAAAATGTTAATTTTCTTTTACATCATGCCAATGGCTGGATGTGAGTGTAAAGAAATCAGACTTTGCTCTGCAGCACAAGGCAAGGGGGAGCATTGGAGCAAGAAATGCTGAATGAGTGAAGAAGAGGCTGTGTCCGGGTTCAGCTCTGAACCCGAACATCCCCTTTAATGAATTTGTGGTACAGAACTTGAGCAATATACAACTTGTGCTTTGTCATGAAGGTTACCATGTTCTGCATGGGTTTTTCTTTATATCATCTTCCTTCCAGTGAAATGCCATCCTTAGTGCTGTAAGAATATTTTGGTCTGGGGTGGAAGTACTGCTAACGGAGACATATACTGTATTAATAAGAGCACTTTCCAGTGATAAGGGTGTTGCCAGTGTTGTCTGAGGAGCTGGCACATACCGACAAACAGAAACAAGACAAGCTCTGCAACTGCGTGTCACTTCCTTAATTTAGTGTCATTTGATCTGTTTCTACCATGTTATTGTGTTTGCCGTCTTTAATTTTGCTTCTGAAACAGTGCTACCAAATCTTTTCAAGTGACCCCCCCCCCCCCCCCCAGCTCAAGAAAAAAAATCAACCGAGGAATGAAAAGAACACTGCCATGGTGCCTTCATTTTCATCCTTTCTGTCACAGATTCGGCAGTTCCCGAGTACCTCTTCTGTCATCCAATATGGCTGCCTCGCTTGTCCGACTACCTGGTACATACTGTGCATTTGGTAGTCCAGGACACCTCCTGCTTCCTTTGGATTGGTCGGCACTGCTCCTGTGAACAGAGCTGGCCAATCCAAAAACGGGTCTGGACAAGCAGGAAGTGTCTTGGACTACCATTATACACCACCATTCTGTCATCTTGGATGACGGAAGATCAGCCTGGGAATAGAAGGAACTGCAGCGGAAAAGATGGAAAGGAGGACACCATATAAGTGTTCTTTTTGTTTCCCAGCTAATGTGATTGATTTATTTTTTTGAGCTGAAGGGTCACTTTAAAGGGGTTATCCAAAGTGTAACACATGCCCCTCATATAGATTATGCTTACCCCGCGTCGCTCCTTATCCCCACATAGCCGCCACTGTATCTCCCCGTCTCGTGGATACAAACA
The DNA here is from genome assembly GCA_033119425.1 of Bufotes viridis. NCBI lineage: Eukaryota > Metazoa > Chordata > Amphibia > Anura > Bufonidae > Bufotes > Bufotes viridis. The sequence goes on along the minus strand of CM065591.1, from coordinate 333,511,542 downwards.
TCCGTCGACAGGGGGGTGAGGAGGGGCATCCAATAGCAGTCCGTGTGGTCTCTAAAAAAAGAGGAGAAAACTACAACTCCCAGCATAGAGTTTCAGTGGCTGTTACATTGAGAGGCATATGAGAGTGCTACAACTCCCAGCATTTCTAGGATGTTGTTATAGGCCAGGGATCAGCAACCTGTGGCACTCTAGCTGTTGTGAAACTACAGTTCCCAGCATGCTCCATTCATTTCTGTGAGCGTTCTGAGAAGAGCAGAGCAAGTGTGACATCACTGAGGTCGTTACAGGTCCTTCTCCACTTCTCTGCACTGCTGAGCTCTCTCTCAAAGGCTGAATGGTGTGAATTGAAATTGACCTGATTGGAGTGAGCAAGTTGAAAAGGCTGGGAGGATTTGTGAGAAGCTGCTGAAGTTTTGCGGCTTCCATGCTCTTTCACAGTGTCTGGCAGTCTGTTAGAGTCGATGCATGGTTTAGCCCCTTGGCCGAACTTCCTGGCAGCCGGTGACCGCTGACCGCTGCCGGTGCACAGAGCCAATCGAAGATGGGGGGGAGCAGAGATCTTTCACTGACTGCAGAATATCCAACTGCTTTCTGCAGCAGCGTGAAGATGTCCTTGAAGAAAGGCCTACCAGAGCAGGTTATGCTTCAGTTTTCTTGTTTTTTCAAGGTTTAGTGGTCCCTTAAAGGAATGTCTCATTTCAGCATGACCAGACCTTGTATCTGGCAGTGGCTTGTTTCGCTCAGCCGAAACCAATGCACGTGAGAATTTTGTTGTAGATGGCCTCTTCTGCTGACTGGGCTATGGTATGTGTATGGCTAACTTTAGGTGAGTGGGCTTGTCTTTGTACAACATGTCTATGATGAGTATTTACGGCCTAAGAAGAAAAACTTGGGGGTAAATCTCCCTTTCTAACACAGCATCCGATGAAATATACTGTATGGAAAAAAAAAATTGTATTCCAACTTGTCAGGCGATGGGACAGGTGCTGTCTAAAGGAGATATATTCTTTTTTGCCCCTCAGATTGTAGCTTTTGTAGAATTTGTACATAATTATAGTAGCAGCCATCTTCCCTGAGCTGCTGTTCTGGAAATGTTGTCCTATCCAGTAGAAAGAATCTTCTCGTAAACTGAGAGCTATAGAAACGGACTAGCTTTTGTTGAGCTTTGATTTATTATTATTTTTTTTTTGGTAGCTCCCATTCACATATACAGGGATGGGATTTAAAGGGGCTGTCTCACTTCAGCAAGTGGCATTTATCCTATAGAGGCAGTTAATACAAGCCACTTACTAATGTAATGTGATGGTCCATATTGCCTCCTTTGCTGGCTGGATTCATTTTTCCATCACATTATACACTGCTCGTTTCCATGGTTATGACCACCCTGCAATCCATCAGCGGTGGTTGTGCTTGCACAATATCGGAAAAAGCACCAGCCTATGTGCGCACTCATGATCTCGGCCACCAGAGAGGCTGACGCTTTTTCCTTTAGTGTGCAAGCACAACCACCGCTAAAGGTTTACAGGGTGGTCTGTAACCATGGAAACGAGCAGTGTATAATATGATGGAAAAATGAATCCAGCCAGCAAAGGAGATAATATGGACAATCACAATACATTAGCAAGTGCCTTGTAGTAACTTTCTCTACATGATAAATACAACTTACTGAAGTGAGACAACCCCTTTAAAGCAGTAGTTCAGCATGGCCACTGCCACGCCGGCCACCTCTGCCCACCATATAGGACAGGTATTATGAACTCTACTGTACTATAAATGCTTGCGATGGGAATAAAACCCTCTAAAAGCAGTTCAGAAATTTGCTTTACAGCAGCCACATGGACCGTAGGAACCTGGAGATGACTCTGCCTTCTATGTGATAGTGGTGTCTAGGCTTGCTCTATGACGTGGTCATTGTGCAGGAAGGGTGAGGAGGTAAGCTGTGACCATCAACTATTTTTAGCAGTGCCCCTATATATAGGAGTTGGCTACGATTGTATTTCTGACTGTGATGATAATGAGATGACTGCTGAAAATTGTCTGTTATGAGGCTCAGTGGTCAGTGATAAAACGATTATTTTTTTAAATTCAGAAAGTAACGTGGAATATTTGAAGAAAAAAAAAAGTTTTCTAAAATATTAAGCTAAAAAAACTTGTTTTAACAGGCAGTCGTTTTTCTGACTCAATTTTAAGTGGAAATTTGGCGGTGTTTCATTCTTTCACATTGGTTCTAATTAAGTGCACAGATTTCATTATTCTAGTCGGTATGACTTTGAGTGAGTTTGAATTATTTATTTTTCGCTATGCTGTTTCACAGTCACTTTGCATCTTATTTTAGTCTTAGACGTTTATGGCGAACCCATAGCACGGATGCCATTATCTATCTAAAAGACATTTTGCAGCATTACGTTCTGCCGCTCACCCGGTCCCCGATGTCTCTGCTTCCTGGCCCAGGCTTGACACATAGGAAATGGCAGGATATGGCTGCCTGCAGTCACTGGCTGAGACGACTTACAATCTGGCTGCATCGGGGTATCCTGACATTTCCAACGTGTCGAGCAGGGATCGGGATCTTTGGGGATAAATTTATATTTTTGTACGTTTGTACCCTGCACTCAAGAATTTTCTGATTTATGTCTTCTGATATGTTCTCTTTTTAAATCCCAGGCAGTGTAGAGCAAGCAAGATGTCTTCAGAAAAGTTCAACCTGGTTGCACAATCAAGATTTGATTCAAAATGGCTGAAGACAGATTTACAGGTGAAATTGGATTATCCTCCTTGATAACTGTGGTCTTTCTTGAATCCAATGTATTGGGTGCTTAGCCAGTAGTTGTTAAAGGGGTTGCCCGGTTTCCAGAAGAAAGCCGACAACACATGGGATCCTTCTGTAAAGGCGAATTGAGCGTTACATAGCTGTCAGATCCTGTGTTCTCCCGGCTGGGCTCTGTTTAACCAGCTGCAGTGGTGCGTCAGCAAGACGTGACCGCTGCAGCCTATCGCTGGCCTCAGTAGTGTTCTGAAGAGGCCAGTGGTTGGCTGCAGTGGCCCCATGTCATTGATGTGTGGGATCTGCCAGCTGAGGCTACTTTCACACTTGTATTGTTGTATTCTTGTATGGAGATCCGGCAAAGGATCTCAATACCGGAGAAAAAACGTTTCCTTTTTAGTCCCAATGCGTTCTGAATGGAAAGCGATCCGTTCAGGATGGCTTCCGTTCTGTCAGCATTCTGTTTGTGACTGGCCCAAAACCGTTGCAAGCTGCGTTTTTGTGTCCAGTCATAAAGACGGATCTGGCACTGAAAACAATGTAAGTCAATGGTGACGGATTTGTTTCTTTGAAGCCTAAAAAATTATCCGTCACCCATTAACTTTCAATGTATTTAGTGACAAATCCGTTTTTTCTGTTTTGATTTCACAGAACCGCACCATAATGGAACGGATGCGTCCTGATGTGCAAAATCAAAACGGATCCGTTTAATTCCGGTATTGCGATCCTCTGCCGGATCTCAATCTCGGAATTAGTGTGAAAGTAGCCTAAATAATTAATAATAATTTTATTTTTATTTATTTTTTTAGTATTTGTGTTGTCTGATTTCTTTCTAAAACTGGATAGCCCCTTTAAGCTAGTATGGAACACATAGTCCTTGATTTGTGTATGTGTCTTTATGTCTTTTTCTGTATAGTTTTCTGTGAAAGGGGCGACTGTGGCAACCTTTTCAGTTTGTGTACATGTTGTTGTTTTTTTTTTTTTCTCTCTTTTGGATACTTAAATTTTTCGCACATATGTCCCCAAGAAGTCATTCGAAGACCTCAAGGGAACAGTAATAAAAAAAAAAAATATATATATATATATAATTATTTATTGTGGTTACATAGTTTTCAGATTTCTCCTCCTGTGGGGTTATTTTACACGTGGGAAGCTCATCCAAGCTAGGGACCACATGTATGAAGATCAGCACCAGTATGGCGCTTGGTCACTGAGATGCTGCAGTGCAGGGCCGGGCACCAGTGGTGCCAAGACTATACATTTTTGTCATCATTTGCAATTTGTTGACCTCTTTAATTGCCATCTAGATCCCTTATTTCTCGTCATATTTTCCATGATCGTTTCCCTGTAAATAAACTTCAGCAGATCAGTTTCACATGGATTCGATTTGTTACAATCTTAGTAAAGGTTTTTCGAAGAGATGAAGAAAAACCCACACTCGCCTGCTTCCACCCTGTCACCCCAATCCTCAGTGTGACGGCAGTGGTCACGTGCTGTTCCCATCTCGCATGACTGCTGCCGCAATCGCCTGCCCCAGTGGACTCAAGCGTGGTAGACTCCACTTTAATGTCTGCCCAAAGAAAAAGCGATGCATACGTTATTTTTTGTCTTTGAAACAAATGCAAACGGAAGCCCTTCAGTTGGCATGTTTATTTGGGCATCTGTTAAAAAGATCTGCCAGGCGGATGATAGAAATGTGAGTGCGGGTTTTTTCTTCTTTTCTTTTAGCCCCTCTTCTCTGGCACTTTTTAAAAATCCCAGGCAAACCCATTAAAAGTGAAAACTTTTAACACAATCCCCTTAAACAAGTTAATGGCTATACTGTCACAATGTTCTATCATGTAAGAAAAAAATGTAAAAAAATGTAGATAAATATGACAAGTTTAATGGCTTTCTGTGACTAACATATCTTTCATGTCAGGGAAAATAAGGGAAACGGCGAATGGATGCCTTGACGGGAACATTGACTACCCTGGAACCTGTCACCTCTCCAGAAATGTCTGTTTTAGAAACTACTTGCCTCCCCCATGTAATGACGATTCGGGAGCATCTATTCTTATGGCTCTGTGCTGTGACATTCCTTTATTATTCCTGCTAGAAGTTTAAGAAGGGTAACGTCCACGTATTAAATCATAGAGGAATGGCACAACATAGAATGCTAAAAATGGATGCTTTAGAACTATTACAGACATGCTAGGAGAGGGGGTTGGCAATATGCATGTCATTCGCTGGTGTATGACCCATAGACTGGTCTTTGCTGCTGGAAAAACCCCCATTTCCTACACTATAGTTTGCTCGCAGTGACATCCTGGCAGACATCCTGTTAGTAGCCAGTGTAAATCTTCCCGACGACGGCACATGGCCATTCTTTCAACAAGTAAATCGGTCTACTATGCAGAATGAGTCGCCCTCCAGATCTACTTCTGGCTTGTGGGACTTTTTCTTCGTATATTAATCATTAATATAAAAAATAATAATAAAAAAACACTTCTAAGGAATGCGAATACCATAAAATAAAAGAACCAGTCACTTGAACCCTCCCCCACTTCTACGCCGCTGTGGACTTTGTTAACTTTGCTTCAGCTATGATGTGCCCATCGACCCATATAACTGCTGCAGCCAATCACTGGCCTCAGTGATGTACGGCATAATGCCACTGAGGTCGGCGATTGCCTCACCGTTCCTGCAGCAAGGGCTGGTTGGGAGAACTGGAGCGGCGGAGAATTTCAGACGAGTAATGTTTCTGTTTTCATTTTAAGGCATTCAGTCTCCTTTAGCCAATTTTTACCTGAACGCAGGGAAATCCCTTGAAATGAGTTGCTCAGATTATTCTGGAGAGAGACCCTCTTACGGAAACCATGGCCCTCTTGTCTTTGGGACATTTCTGGATTGACAGCCGAGCTCCATGTAAATAAATGACGCCAAGCCGCAACAGCAAAAGTGGCGCAGAGACCAGAATGACGCTGTTTCTGTAAAAAACAATAGAAACCCTTTTAAAGGGGTGTCTCACTTCAGCAAATGGCATTGATCATGTAGACAAAGTTAATACAAGGCACTTACTAATGTATTATGATTATCCATATTGCTTCCTTTGCTGGCTGGATCCATTTTTCCATTCTACACTGCTTGTATCCAGGGGTTACGACCACCCAGCAATCCGTCAGTGGTGGTCGTGGTTGCACACTATAGGAAAAACGCTGGGACTGTGGGACCACACATAGGCATGCACTTTTTCCTATAGTGCGCAAGTACGACCTCCGCTGCTGGATTGCTGGGCGGTCGTAACCATAGAAATGAACAGTGTATTATATAATGGAAAAGTGAATCCAGCCAGCAAAGGAGGCAATATGGACAATCACAATACATTAGTAAGTGTCTTGTATTACCTTTCTCTATGTGATAAATGCCATCTGCTGAAGTGAGACAGCCCCTTTAAATCCTTCCTGAAATAAAGTTTAAAAAGTCTAAAAAATAAAAACTTGGCGTCCTAATAGCTTGTAATATGTGGTGTATGCCACCGACTTCTCAGCAGTGTCCCCTTTTCTATACTGGGTACTTTCTCTTCATCTTTGCTATCCTCCTGGAGGGTCCTGGCTTGACTAAACTACATAAATATGGTAATTAGACACAGAGAGTGGCATTTACTAATGCAATAGTGGCATAAAAGTCGAAAATTAGGGCAAAAGCCATATATGCTTAATAGTTTGTGACTTTTGAAGCTTCTTGCCACCTTTCTAAAGGGGCAGGTTTTAGTGGTAGGGCCGGGCTTAGCATGACCCACCCGATTTACTGCATATGCCAGCTCTTGGCTGGTGTAGTCTTCAGTTTCTGGCGCACAGAGGGCTCAAGCCCCTGGCCTAGGGGAACTCCAGTCTTGATAAATGTGGGGATTTTACAATAGCCTTTCTTTATTTAGCGCTGGGGACTCTGAATCCAGTTAGTATGAGGATTTGTGTTTTCTAAATTTAGTGGGAATATTGTACTAGGGGCTCTCTGAATCTATTTCAGACAAAGGTGTCTCGTTTGACCCAAAGGGAATGTTTTCTCATCTTCCTCTCAGAATACGGACTTCAGTAGGGACAGCGCTGCAGTAACCCGCTCCGTCCACCACACAATGGAGGGAGCTGTGTAGTCGCAGAGGCCATTTCCTGTGCCAGAGCTACTTCCAAATGATGATTTGTGGGGGTGTGAGGTGCTGTACCTCCACTGATCTGATTATCAGTTGTTAAATTCTGGAGAACTTTATTCTATGGTATTATATTATCCCATACTACCATGCATTCAAAATGGCCCTAATGCATTAATGAGCAGTTATATGCCGATTTATCGTATACACTCTCAGTAAAGCTGTGGAAAAAATACTACAGGCTCTCCAAAAAATCTGCCCTTGGATGCCACCATTCTGCCACCTATATACTGTCACACCACTCTGCCTCCTGTATGCCATCACTGTCCCCTGTGTGTCACCGCTCTGCTTCCTGTATGCCATCGCTGTCCCCTTTGTGTCACCACTCTGCCTCCTGTATGCCATCACGGTCCCCTGTGTGTCACCGCTCTGCTTCCTGTATGCCATCGCTGTCCCCTTTGTGTCGCCGCTCTGCCTCCTGTATGCCGTCACCATCCCCTATGTGTCGCCGCTCTGCTTCCTGTATGCCAGGCATCCTCAAACTGCGGCCCTCCAGCTGTTGTAAAACTACAACTCCCACAATGCCCTGCTGTAGGCTGATACCTGTAGGCTGTTCGGGCATACTGGGAGTTGTAGTTTTGCAACAGCTGGAGGGCCGCAGTTTGAGGATGCCTACTGTATGCCATCACTGTCCTCTTTGTGTCACCCCTCTGCCTCCTGTATGCCATCACTGTCCCCTATGTGTCGCCCCTCTGCCTCCTGTATGCCGTCACCATCCCCTATGTGTCACCACTATGCTTCCTGTATGCCGTCACAGTCCCCTATGTGTCGCTGCCCTGCTTCCTGTATGCCATCACTGTCCCCTATGTGTCGCCGCTCTGCCTCCTGTATGCCGTCACAATCCCCTATGTGTCGCCGCTCTGCTTCCTGTATGCCATCACTGTCCTCTTTGTGTCACTGCTCTGCCTCCTGTATGCCATCACTGTCCCCTCTGTGTCACCCCTCTGCCTCCTGTATGCCATCACTGTCCCCTTTGTGTCACCCCTCTGCCTCCTGTATGCCATCACTGTCCCCTTTGTGTCACCCCTCTGCCTCCTGTATGCCATCACTGTCCCCTTTGTGTCACCCCTCTGCCTCCTGTATGCCATCACTGTCCCCTATGTGTCACCCCTCTGCCTCCTGTATGCCATCACTGTCCCCTATGTGTCGCCGCTCTGCCTCCTGTATGCCGTCACCATCCCCTATGTGTCACCACTATGCTTCCTGTGTGCCATCACCGTCCCCTGTGTGTCACCACTCTGCCTCCTTTATGCCCATTGTGCAAAAAATACAATGAGCTCTAGAAAACTCCTGTTGGCATTTTCAGTTCTTTTTTTTTTTTTCTCTTATGGAAGCATTTACGGGATGATAACCCTCCCTGGGCAGGAGACGTGGACCCCCTTCTGTGTGCTGTAACGCGCTTTTGCTTTCTTTTTCTGTCATAATTGTCATGACCCCTTTAATCTGCTTGTTATCCAGCATTTTAAGGGGTTGTGCCGCAAAAAAAACCAAAAAACTTTCTAACCTTGTCAGAAGATTGACATATACGATACGGTGAGTGAGTTTTACATTTTACATCAATTATTACATTACCCCTTTAACTGCCTTTTTGGACATGGCATTGTTTCAGTCATTTCCTCCTTCTTTCTCACAAACCTCACAGCAGACCTATCTGTAGCTGTGGGAGAATTTCTGATACCCTTGTTTCTCCTGCAAAAGCAGACTAGACCCCATCCCCTTCATGAAGCCATTCCACTACTTTTTCTGTGCGGCTACCCTAAAGCAGGCTGACCGCCACCAATCAATAAGCGGTGGGAACTCCCCTTTGAATTTTGCAGGCGCCCCCCCCCCCCAAAAAAAATAAAAAACATGGGTAAATTTAGTAGTACTGGCGTTCCATACACATGGTGCATCTTTGGGCTGTCTGTGCCCCATAAACCTTACTCTACGAACTGGCGTAGACGTCAGCTATGATATCTTGGGAAACCCTGCCCCTCCCACTATGCCTTATTTCTTTAAATAGTCATGACAGCAGGAGAAAAAAGGGCAAAAAGTTTAATATTTTTGCACAAGTAGAGTTTGCAACTTTTTTACTCTACAGTTGTGGCATATGACCCTTCATACAAACCTGATTTGAAAAGGCATTGACTCTTTATAAAGTGAAAATTAGAAAAAACCAACAACCCGTAAAGTTTTCTCTGCGTTGCTGACCTTAGTGTTGGTGTACGGTACGGCTGATGAGGCTTATCTGGTTCCACAGCTGATTCACACAGGCAGTACTTATCAGCCAGTTTCCACATGGTGATGGAGACTGTGTGATAAACTGACGTGACCTGTATACATTGGGCACAATTCATTAAAAGGGTATACTGACACTTTTCTACTGATAACCTATCCTCGGGATAGGTCATCATCAGTATCTGACCGGTGGGGACCCCCGCCAATCAACTGTTTGAGAAGGCACCAGTACTAGTAGCGCCGCGGCCTTCTCTCTATTGGCCAAGCCCAGCGCCGTACATTGTATAATGGCTGTGTTTGGTATTGCAGCTCATCCCCACGCACTTTAGTGGGGCTAAGCTTCACCTGGCCCATGTGACCAATGTACATGATGTCACATGGACTAGTCCAAGCTGGAGAAAGCCTGTGCCTTCTCAAACAGCCGATCGACGGAGGTCCCGGGTGTCGGACCCCCGCCAATCAGATACCGATGACCTATCCAGGTGATGAGCGCTCTCAAGCAGCACGCATGAGAGCGTTCCTAAAAATCCCTAATGTTCTAAAGTAAATGCAGTACAGCTGCCCTGCTGTCAGTATTGGGAGGTGATAATACAGTAAAAGATGGCACAGCGTGGACTGGAAATCCTGCTAATCCAGCATAGGATAAAAATAGTCCCCGTACTAGATTGGCAGAATATTTTTGTCTGTTCTTTCTCTGGACTTAGTTTCCACAGAATCTGCAAGGACATACATGCTGATGCTTCTGATATACAAACACATGGTCGAGTCAACTTATTATGACCACCAGCGCTTATATCCAGAGTGACCATGATGTGCAGCATGGACAGCAGCTGGACGGGCACAATAAGGTCCTGGTAAGATGTACTGTAGTGCATCCCACATATGCTGGAGGGTGTGTGGGGGAGGATCCATAGAGCGAACACAACGATCAAGGTGGTCCCACAGATGCACAGTTGGGTTCAAGTCTGGGGAATTAGCGAGCCTGGGTACTACTTGGAAGTCTTGGTCATGCTTCTCTAACAAATATCAGGGAAGACAGTCAGCATGTACAGGTGTATGTGATCTGCAAGAATGGGTTTGTATCCAAATGAGTTGAGAATACTTTCCACGTGAATGAGAGGGCCCAGAGAATGCCACAAAAACATTCCCCCAGACCATAACCCTGTCACCACCAAACTGTTCTTCCAGCAATGGTTGCAAGTCTCTGCAGCTCATGCTCTCCAGGATGTTCAAGGAGTTCTCAGCAGCTTGAGGCCTCCAGGACGTTCAAGGTGGTCTCCATAACTCAACACAACTAATAGATGGATATGCAGATTTTAGTTAATGGTTAGCTGGTAGACATAAATGTATGTGATAACCCCCCCCCCCTCTTGCATCGTAACCATGCTAGAAATGGTTGGACTGCATCATACTTGTGGATATTGGTACACAGTACCCATTTGGAAAATGTACCATGGGTTAGAAGGAAAAGCCCATGGATGCGAATGACACCATTCGTAGTAAACTAATAGAATCTTACCAACTAATGAGTAACGACAGACACAGCAATATGGAATAAAATGGCTGCAATGCTTTATTAACGGTATACCAATAAATAATATTTAATAAATAATTAAAACCATTAAATTCATTGATCAATAACCACTGTAAACTTCCATAATGACCTAAATCCACTCAGCGATAGCTGACTGACACAGCCCCTCTAAAACAAAGCGACATAATACAAAAATTTGGGGAGGGAGGCCGGAGCGACAATCCGGTCTTCTTAACACTGACCCAGAAGCGCCGCCGAACCCTCAATTTAAGGACCCGAGCTTCCCGCCGCAGGAACAACCACCAACCAGGAGCTCAGAAATCTCCCTCAGCAACGGATCCCCCTATTATCTTGGCCGTCACTCAGGTAAACTGGAACAAACCGGCTGATTGAAGTACATCATTTCTGAAGTAAAAATCCTGTCAAAGAAAGAGCGGGAAACAAAAAAGGGGGGGGGGGGGGGGGACAGAACAGAACTACAAGAATATATACCCTAACATTAGTGTCATTGCCCCCATGTGTCCCCCAAGCTAACCGCTCTGGGGGGCCCGTACATTTGTTGTAGGTTTTAAATTTGCTGAGTCTGAGGGGTCTTTCACTGTATTCTATTTCCAGTGGTAGTAAACAACCTTCTCAGCTGACCGGCTGTTCTGATGGTGTCGGGTAGCTGCTTCTTTCACAATAGCAGACACTGTATACGTACGCAGTTCTGTGACATGCTTCAGTGGGCTGTGATGGGTTTTTCAGTTCATGGCTTGAATGACTAGTTCTTGTCAGGAAAAATAAAATCCGTTCTTTCAGCGTTATTACTTGTCTATCAACTGGACGTTCACTCCGTGTAGGTTCAGTCACAGCTTCCATAAGTCTTGGCCATACAGTGTCATTTTCTCTATGCACACACTTGTTTTTCCTACAATAAGGAGATGCATGACGGAAAAACATATATACTGCTCTCCAGGCATGACCTTTTCACTGCCTGGTCCTATCAATCACAATGGAGGGGACGCAGCAGTTGGAGAGAGAGCAGAGCCTCTAGGTGTAACGGCAACGCCCTTGTTTCTCCTAGAGGTTTAATTGCATGTATTAAAACTTCATTTTTTTAATTTATTTTTTAAAGGGGCTGTCCTCTATTTTTATATTGATGACCTTTTCTCAGGATAGTTCATTAAAGGGTTTCTGTCATCAAGTTTTGACATTATAAGCTGTCTGACATTAGCCTAGAGGCTCCGTGCGGCAACCTGCTGGCACGCCCCTTCTTACTTTGAGTGACAGTGCCGGGCAGCGATCCTACGGCACTGTCTCCTTCTGAAATCCCGCGCTGTCCTTGCTTCCGGGTGTACTCAAAGGTATTCAGCGCAGGCGCGGTGAGCTGAGGACAGCAGGCACCAGCGTCCTCTGCTCACCGCGCCTGCGCCGAATACAGAGCGGCGGCGCAGGCGCGGGATTTCAGAAGGAGACAGTGGTGGAGGATCGCTGCCCGGCACTGTCACTCAAAGTAAGAAGGGGCGTGCCAGCAGGTTGCCGCACGGAGCCTCTAGGAGCAGGGCAAACCCCCTGCTCCTAGAAGCTAATTTACATATTATAAAAGTACGTTTTTTTTAGCCCGAATATAAATCGGATTTTTATAAAAAAGACATTATCAAGCTGCTCTGACATTAGCACATAGCTAATGTCAGACAGCTTATAATGTCAAAACTTGATGACAGAAACCCTTTAATATCAGATCGGCAGGGCTCCCACTCCCAACACAATCAGTTTCAAGAGGAGGTAGCTCTCAGAGGGGTCAGTCTGTTCATTGTTTACCTGCTCGCTGTCGCAACCGCAGCAATGAGTAGGTGTATTTACAACTAGTCCGTCCCCATTCACTTCTATGGGACGGCTCCTTCCTGTTCAAGTCAAGTGAATAGGACGGCTTATGTGTAATTGCACTGCTTGTTGCTGCAGTTGTGACGACGAACAGGTAAACGGTGAAGAGAAGGCACCGCTTGTATGAGCGCTGCTTTCTCTTCAAACAGCTGATCGACGGAGGTGCCAGGAGTCGGCCCTCCGCTGATCTGATATTGATGACCTATCTGGGGGATAGGCCATCAATATAAATTAAGTGGTCAACCCCTTTAACAATGCAGACACATATGAACATGGGACCTACAGATGGCTTCAGATGCCAAGTGCACATGTAACACTTTCATAGGTTGGACACTTCTTGCTTTGGCCTTCAGGATGCACCATATTTAATATATTTTTTTTTTGCGTTGTTACTTACAAGCTCTCACTTCTCTGTGTAAGGTTTTAGTTTTCAAGTGTGTGTTTTGGCACATATAACATAATGTTTATTTGCTACCAGTCTCTTTTATAGGGATTGAAAGATCATTTTATTCTCTTCTATTTACGTTCTTTATTAAACGCTCAGGATTAGGATGTTACTTGCTCCTGCATGATCACGACGTCTGTCGTCACTGCAGTACTTCTATGCACTGAGCAGAAAGACTTTTATCCCCGCATTAGGATGTCTAAGGGTACTGCACGTCCACACGAGACATATCTGCCATGGGTTTTCCACCTTGTAAAGGCAGGCAGAAAATTCTACGCTGTTTTATCATCAACGTGTATGAGAGTCGAACAAATCTGATCTAGACGCGGTGTAAAAACTCGTTACGGAATACAATTAAAAATATTTATTTGATGCAAGTCTTAAGACCACAGCAGGTCCATTTATGATTATGCACAGGATAAAGTCTGTGGTAAACCTGCAGCACAATGTACCTCATGCAGGTTGGTTTTCTGCCACAAATTACAGCCTATATGAACGCATTTTGCGGAACGGAATTGCGGACCCATTAATTTCAATGGGGACAGACTATGTCCCGGCCGGATCCGCAATCGCGGATCAGCAATCGCGTTCCAGAAAAAAATACAACATGTCCTATTCTTTTCCGCAATTGCGGACAAGAAAAGGCATTTTCTATATAGTGCCGGTGATGTGCGGTCCGCAAATTGCGGAACGCACATCGCCGATGTCCGTGTTTTGTGGATCCGCAAAACACACATGGACGTGTGAATGGACCCTAAGTATGTCCATGAGTCCTTGGCTTCAGAGCAGGTGCAGGCCTCAATGGCAGTGATCCGAGTGCTGCATAGGTAATTGTATGGCATAACCATGGCCTAACCTTTTTTTGTACATTGCAGCTTGCCTTCACACGAGATGGATTCTGCAGTCTGTGGAACGAAATGGTCAAAGACGGGGAGATTGTTTACATGGGAACCGAATGCAGCCAGACTGGAGATCTTCCATCCAGAAAAGGTGAGGAATATGAGCATTGTACTGGGTTGGAAGCCCCGTGCCCGTTCCACCGCCTGGGGGGAAGGGAGGTTTGGTTGAGTGGGAAATGTTTCATTCATTATCTAAAAGTGAAAAAGGCGATTTGTATGCCTCGTACAATTGACCACGGCACACTGTAATGGCGGTCACTGTTGACACATTCTTAAAGCTGTGTGACAGATCATCTCTTGGGAAATACGGCTATTGCAATGTCTTTAGTGTGAGAAGTTCTATCATTTCTTACATTCAGGCACTGAGACCTCCGCCAACTCCAGCGCAAACCCCTCCGCTCTACCTTCTCCATTACTTTTCTTGATCCCTATACCCATGTCTCTCTGTCCAGTTTTTTTCAATGGCCTTCTGGCTTCCCGTTATTTGCTGATGACTGGACAAGACTCCTCTCTACATGCCGAACATAAATTTTTAAGATGTCCTGTTAATTTATGATTTTTAGCAATGATTTTAATCAGTTTGAATTCTTTTAGGCCACCATTAGCCCCAGTTTCAGGCACAGTTTGTTTGGATTGCATCTTGGCCTACAGATCAGTAGAAGCACTATTCGTACATTAACTAAGCTTCCAGGATTTAAGAAAGGACTGTAAGTAAATGGGCCCCAACTCCTATTACAGAGGCAGTTCAAAGCTGCCGTTGATCCATTCACAAGTCCTGGGTCTTGGCTGCCTGGTTTCAGGGGTAGCTACTGCTGCTCGCAGGTTGAGGCCTGATAGGTCTCGCTCCCTGCAACCGTAGGCAGGGGTGCACCACCACTAAGGCCAGGTGAGGAGATCGCCTCAGGCAGCAACAGGTAGGGGCAAGAGAGGGGCAGCCGAAGGGCCATGGCCTGAAGGGAAGGGGTTAGGTTAAGAAATTGGCATTAGGGAGGGAGGGGCGCCATTTCAGCAGAATGGCTAGGTGCACCACTGCCCGTAGGGCATGCACATGTTCTCTCTCTGGCTCTTTAAGGGACAGCGTGCGTGTGTCCCAATATTCACCAGCCAGTGGCTGTCAATTTGAGAATATCTAAGGCACCTTCCCCAGTGGGAAAGTGCTTGAGCAATAAGCCCTTAGCTTGCTAGTCCCTTGCAAAGTTATTGTTGCTGTTGTTTGCCCATGTACTGACCTCTACCTGTTCTGACCTGTGTCTAATTTATCGTTCTTACCCTGTGCTGTCTGCCTTGATCACGTTTCTGTTTCACGTATTCGCACAAATTCTGCTCGCCCAGAACTCTGCCTCTGATGGCAAACCACAGAGATTACTCAAAGAGGTATGTTCCGGGTAGAGAAGTCAAGATCCCTGTACAGGGGTTAAAGGTTGAATAATGGGGAGCCGCC